>CM053771.1:339272207-339469313 GCA_028658325.1 Potorous gilbertii
ACTAAAGGGGAGAAAATTTTGGAACCCAAAATCTTGTGAAAATGAATGTAAAAAGTTAAATAAATTTATTTTAAAAAAAAACTGAAATTAAAAAACAAAAAACAAAAAACAAAAAACAATAAATGTGTGTTGATTTGACTAGATTTAGGGGTCTGATTCATTACTGTACCTTTGAGATCCCTCTAGTACATGGGATTTTTCACATAGGCCTCATGAACTTGATTATTGAATATTTTGATGACTATTTTTAAAATATGATTTATCTCCTTTGTGATCCTATGTATTTTATTTTATGTATTTAAAAAAAACTTTTCTAAGAAGGGGTCAGTGGGTGTTTGCAGCCTGCCAAAGCAGTTCACTGTACCAAAAAAAAAGGTCAAGAACTTCAGGTATAGGATGATCCCTCAACTCTAACGGAACTTGAACTAAAATATCCTCTCATGAAGTCAGCCAAACTGATGATCTCTGTCCCAGAACATTCATGCCAATTCTTCTTTCTTACCACAACCCCCTTCCCTGGGGAACATGATATATAGTCACTGCTATTAGAGAAAAATTCTGTAAAATCAGTTGCTGCTGAGGTAAAAGAAATGCCTTTTCTTCTCTCCATCAGTCCCCTCTGGGCACCAAAAGTAGAGCTTAGGCATCTAAGGTGTCAGAAATTCAATTTACAGCTGCCAGGAAAACAGATACAAATAAACAAGCAAACACCAATGACAAAATAAAAAAAAATATGGTGACCAAGAAACCTAATGCAATCTTGTTTCTTTAACTGGAAATCCAGGGAAATAAATTGTACATTGCCTCAAAATAGAGGGAGAAGTAACAGTGAGTGCACTGATTCTTCCTGGCAATGCTGCTCAAGGTCACACACAAAACCCCCAAATGGGACATTAGCTTAGATGGGTACATCTCCTAATTTCATTTGTTGCATTGCCAAAGCTTCTTAACGTATATTCTCTCTCTCTCTCTCTCTCTCTCTCTCTCTCTCTCTCTCTCTCTCCCTGTCCCTGTCCCTGTCCCTGTCCCTGTCCCTCTTTTCTGACCCCCAAACATATTCAATAAGATTAATCATGAATGGCCTAAGTTGGTGGGGTGCCCCCTATGGATAAAAATCAATCAGAATCCTGGAAACTGTTTTAAATACCAGGCATCAGCCTCAGGCAACAAAGGAAAGAGTTTTGTATTAGATAATTAGGTGACCTCATTAGTTTATGGAAGGGTAACATTGGTAAATGCAACTGAGCCTTTAGGATGGAAATGTTGATGGCGGCCTTGGTGTCCTATATCACACTTCTGAGGCATGCACTTTGGTACTTTAGGTTTTCATTTGTCAAAGGGCTCAGGCCATGTGGCATCTGGGCTGTCATTGTTACCTTCAGAGAGAAAGGAGTCTGCTATTTTGTTGTAAAGAAATCCATCTTAATGCCACTGGATACTTCTGTCCTCTGACCTCTGTTACTCAAGTTGACAATGAAACCTCGACCCATAGAGAGGATAAGATCATTGATTAAAAACAAAGATTCTTTTTCTTTCGCCATGTCAGAGCTTTTCACTTCAAGTTTTCAGAATCATTTCTGTTCTGCCCTTATGCTCTTTATTTTGTCATGTGCTTTTTTTTTTCTTAAAAAAAGGAAGGGGAGGGTGCGGGAAAGTATTTTCTTTTCCCTTTGTGTTTCAAGTTACGAGCTCCTTGTTCAGCTTATTTACTCAGAATCTATGAGGATGATATTTTCTAACATCCATTTTTTCAGTCTTACCTGGTTTCTCTCAATTTGCATTTTATTATTCTGTCTAACATGCTATAATTGTAATGCTATGTTACTTTGGGGCTATTTTCTTTGAAGTGAACATTGCATAAAAATTTTTTTAAAGTAGTAAAATCCACATCAATGGAAGTAATGAATGTTGAATTCTCAGAATGTTCATGCTTATAATAGAGGAACCAGATTTTGATGTTGATTGCACAAAATAGCTTCATGAATTTAATGGCCCTTGTAAAATCAGAGCGACCACAACATATTCGCTGTTCAAGTCCCTGTTTGTACATAGAGATGACTTTCAATTACCTATAGGAATGGTAAGGACTAGAGCCTTGGATGATCTAAAAAGCATTTAATTGTAGAGTCATGATGATTTTTAAAAATTATATTTGAAAAGGAGTGGGTCTGATGTTCTGGATATTCAAATAAAATCATAAAGCCACACATAGGGAAGACTTGGGGGAAAAACTGGAAAGCCATTCAGTTTCCTCTTTATTCTTCCTTCCTCATTGTAGGAGATGTAAGAAAATCCATTCTCCTGATCCTTTGGTACACCTTCTCCTACCACTCAATTTCCTTATTTTTTTCCCACAAAAAAGTTTCCCATTTTATTTTTTTTGTAAATAATATTTTTTCCAAGTACATGTAAAGATAGTTTTCAGCATTCATTTTAATGAGATTTTGAGTTTCAAATTTTTTCTCCCTCCCATTTCCCCTTCCCAAGACAGCAAGCAATCTGATACAAGTTATACATGTGCAATCATGTAAATATATTTCCACATTACTCACATTGTTACCACCCAATTTCTAAGCTTTTATTCTTGTGGAGCAGAAGACAGGTGAGTTCAGTGGATAGAGTGCCAGATCAGAAATCAGACAATCCTGAATTAAAATCTGGCCTTTGGTACTTACTAGCCCTATAACCCTGAGTATATCTCTTAACCTCTGTTTGCCTCAGTTTCCTTAAGTATAAAATAGCAATAATCATAGCATCTACCTCCTAGAGTTGTTGTGAGGATGAAATAATATTTGTAAAGCATTTAGCACAGTTTCTGGACCAAAAAAGTGCTATATAAATGTTATCTATTATATATATGTTATCTGTTATATATATATATATATATATATATATATATATATGTGTGTGTGTGTGTGTGTGTGTGTGTGTGTGTGTTATCTATCATATATATGGATATATATATATATATATATATAAATTAAGATTATTATCTTAATTTCAATGACCTTTCTTTGTGGATAAGGTAGATCCATGCTGAGTTGTAGGCAGGAAAGATCGGTACCTAAGATGAGAAGTTAACAAAGAAATTGAGAGCAAGGGAACCTACTCCATTAGCCAGTTATAATTCATCATCGTTGGCATTTAGAATGGGAAGGGGCCTTAAAATTTTGCATTAGCTGGCTGACCCCCCAAAAATCATTGACTGTTTTGGAAACTCAGTTTTCTCATCTATAAAATGGGGATAAGAATACTTATATCTCTTATCTCTTATGATTGATGTGAGGAAAGCAACTTACAAACCTTACAGTATGCTATAAATGTAAATAATATTATTATAGTTAATCAATAAACAATTATTAAGTGCTTATTATGTACCAGGCACCGTTCTAAGTGCTAGAGATACAAAGAAATCCCATCTTTCTGCCAAAACAAATAGTCCTTGTTCTCCTCTAGGAATTTACAGTCTAACTGGGGAGGCTTTATTCTGACCATCAATTTCAAGCCCATCTTTTTCATTTCACATTAAGAAACTGACAGACAATTATTGACAGAGGAGAGATTGACAAAAGAACACATAGAACTGATTCTGTTGTGTACTCCTAAAATGCAGCAGTGTTCTTAAAGAATGTCTACTTTAAGGATTGTTTGGAAAATTGCCTTTGTAAAAAAAAAAAAGGCAATTATAATTTAAAAGATCTTTCCACATTCTGAATTTTGGACTAGTCCATTTCTATATCATTTCTGAATTAGAAGCAGATGAAGTAGATTATATTTATAAGAGAACCAAATTTCAGATCTGTTTGCTTGAAATGGTCACTGTAATCAATTACTCCTTTGGCAGCTTGTTCTTGGCTTACACAATACTTTGAAGCTAGCACTGATACGTGTGTTAGGCCAGATACGTGACTTCCGAGCAGCTCTGTAGACAACATCCAATCTTTATAATGACTCAAGTTTATAATGTCCAGAGACTCTTTCCTAGGTAAGGGAATAGAACTTTTTGGGATAGATGTTAGGGAAGGGAAACCTGGCTAGGGTGCTAAGTATGGCAAAGGGGTCAGGTAGCAGACTTGTGAAATATTCACCTGCTGGAGATGGTTCACAGAATGTAAGAATCAATGATAACCTTATCAGTGCTTTTATTTAGACTTGTCTGACTCTCCATGACCCTGTGGGACCATACTGTCTGTGGGATTTTCTTGGCAAGAATATTGGAATAATTTGCTATATCTTTTCCCATCATTTAGAGAAGTAGGACTTTACACATCAATTGTCTTCTAAATGAAATCATTCATGTTACAGTTGAGGAAACTGAGGCTTGGAGTTATAGTGCTTTCTGCCTTCTCATACATACAAGAACACCTACTAGTTAGATTCCTTTGCTACCAACATAGAGATCTTTCCACTACACCACAGCTATAGCTCTATTTCCAGCTTACTTGGCATGTCTTTGCCTTGGTCACCCTCCCCTATACCAAATGTAGAAATGTGGATTAGACCAAGACTTGAGTATCTTGGCTATGATGAGTACTGGAATCTTCCTAGGGTTTTGGGAAGGGGAAGGGATCAAAATGAAAGAGCATATCTACTTTGTTTACTCTTTAATCTATTTCACAGAGTTAATTATTTAATGTTTAACTGGTTAATTATTTACAGTCAAATAGAGGTTGTAATAAAAGCATGCTTATTAAGCCATAATTTGGGTCCCCAACTCCCTTTGCTTCTAAACCACTCTGTAAGCATTTAGATCAAGGACTTCCTCTGATTTAGCTGGATATCTGGAATCAATTTCTAAAAAGTGACCACTGCTATGAAACTAAAACCATTAGCTTTTTCCATAAAACCTGGTTTTAGGTTCTAAATGACCTAGAACATTCAATTCAATTCAACAAACACTGATTAATTTCCCACTATGGGTAGAGCACTGTGTTGGAAAAAAACTAAGCTAAATAAAATGCTAGTTACTGACTTCATGGGGCATTTGGTTAGATAAGAAGATACATGCAAAAATAACTACAATGCAAAATATAACCTGAGAAGCACATAAGAGAGAAACACAGTGATAGGACAAGTTTCATTTAGCTTTCCTCCCTACAATCTTATATAGTAGGTAGTTAAAACATTATTCAAATTTTGCAGATGAGGGGAAAAAAATGAAATCCAGAGAAGTTAGATGACTTGCTCATAACTGGTTCTTTGACACTTGGTTCCTTTTCCTTAAGAAACCTGAGAGAAGGATTAAGGTTTAAGTGCATAGGATGATATGAGCAAAGAAGAAAAACATGGCTACAGAAGGTTCGAAAAATACCTCCATATGTAACAACATTAGGCCAAATTAAACAATGAAATGTAATTAGGATAAATATAAAATTGTATTCCCTCAACATCAATTTCACAAATATAAGATGGATGTGATGTGACTAGATTATAATCTTTTTGAAAAAGATTGCAGATTTTAAGTGGAACATAAGGTCAATCTGTCAACAGTGTGACCTTTCAATGATTTCATTCCTAGCAACTTCCTTAGCAAACTGCCTCATCTTAAGTCCTTAGAAAGAAGAAAAGAGAAAAAGAAAGGCTGACCAAGATGCCTATCCCTGTGTCACTGTCTTTACCTCCTCTTAAAAGACTGTCCTCCTGTGTGGGAGAAGGCAGAAAACACTGTATATCACTTAGCTCCTTTAAAGTTTTTTTATCTGTCTTGGTTCAATGAAATGAGTGTGAGTCTTATAACATTATCTTCAAAGACAGACTGACTTTTTATTGAAGAGGAAATGTCTATTGAAATAACCTAAATATTTATAAGTCAAATCAGGCACACATATATTTAGGATGCCACATTCTAGAAACAACATAATTGAAATCCAATCAAACACCTCCCCCCACCTCAAATAAAACAAATGTTTCTGTTGAAAAAGAAGGCATGAATTTAAGATAGCAAGGCTCAGAGATTTACAAGGAAAGAACTAGTATAGAAGAAAGAAGAGGATATTAAATTAGGATAATATATATTTTTAGCCAAAAGAAATGGCAGCAAAACCAAACTGAGAATGAATGAATCTTCAGCAAAAGACTTAAGATGAATTTTGTCCCTGGGGAAAATATATTTACAGAGAACAAAGACCTAGTGATAAATGAGGAGGACATAAAATTAATGATGATTAAAAAGGTTGAGATCCAGAACTTAATGGCTAGATCTGTCTTTAATAGAGGAAAAGAAGAAAAGACGTTTAGGAAATTAGGAAGCATTGAAGAGAACTTCCAGGGTAAGTTGAGAAGTAAGAGACAGAGAACTGCAGGGATAAACCAGCAGTTTCCATATTTGCATTGTAAATGTTTTGACAGACATCGTTCTTATTTTAGGTAGCAGTTCTATCAGTCAGTCACTCAACAAGCATTTATTAAGCACTTACTGTATGCCAGCTCCAGCTAAGTACTAGAGATATAAAGCCAAAAATAGTCCTTGCTCACATTTCATTGGCAGAGACAAATATGAAAATAGCTAAGTACTTACAAGACATGTACAGAGAAGATGGAAGGTAATTTCAGAGGGAAATCTCAGAGGCACTGGCAGTTGGCAGGACCTGGAAAGACCACCTGCAGAAGGTGGGATTTGAGCTGAATCTTGAACAAAGCCAGGAAAACTAAGAGGCAGAGGTGAGGAGAGCATCATTCCAGGTGTGGGAGGTGGCCAACTACTGTGTCAGCCTCTCTGGAGCAGATGCCTACAATTGTAATGAACAGCTTCATGTGAAAGACAGATGTTCCTATGTGACTTTACTGGAGAGGATCCTTGACAGCATTACAGCAAAATGGAAATGTAAACAAGGGGGAAGGGGAAAGAGAGGGAAGATGACTAAGGGGATTTCTAGATGGAGCAATGAGGCAATACCCAGCTTGGGCATAGCCCTGTGGGAGGGGCTGAGAAAGAATATGAAATCAAATTTGTACTGTGTTTAGACTTTCAGTCCCTGCTTCCCCAAAGTCATCCCAAATCTCCTCCATGTTTGTGAAACATGTCAAGCAGCCAAACTACAACTTCTGGAGCTAGTGATACTTAGGGCGCAGTGTGAGCACTCTCTTACAAAGTAAACATTATACTTATTCTGGATAGACCACAGAACTACTGTTTTAAAGCCAGAAGGAATCTCAGAAAACACTTAGCCTAATCTCCTTAGATATGAAGAAACTGAATTCAAACAGGTAATAACTATTAGAGGTAGAATTTGAACTCAGGTCCTCTAACTCTGGAATCTGTGTTTTTAGAGGTCTCAAATAGGTAGATTAATCAATCAAGTATCATAAAAATACTTGCAACATGTCAGTCACAGTGGTAGGCATTGGTAATACTAGTGATACAAGTACAAAGAATGAGAATTCATTCTTGTAAAGAACTTATATCCTAATGGGGAATGAAAGAAGTATACACATACATACACACAAACACACACACATACACACACACCACATAAATATAAAGTGAATAAAAACAAAAATATACAAAGCAGTTTAGGAGGGATAGTAGTAGGTAGGGGAAGGAATCAGGAAATGCTTCATGCAGACATAGTGGGTCTGCAATACTCTTGAGTGTCCCCCTCCCCTAACTAGATAAAAATTCAATTGGGAAATATTTAACAAAATAAATAAAAATACAATGGAACACAGATAATGTAATATGTGGTTTTCTAGATCAATATGTAGCCCATAGGGATCCTTATGTATGGCTTAGTGGTCCCATTTCTATTTGAATATGACACCATTGATGTAGAAGATGATGCTTAAAGGCATCTTAAAGTAATACAAGGACTCTGTGATGGTGATGGGAAAAGGAACTGCATTTCAGATATGGGGGATGGATAGTGCAAAGATACAGAAATGGGATATTGAGTTTTGTATGTGAGGAACTGAGAGAAGGTCAGTTTGGCTCCCACAGAATGTGGGAGAGGAAGTAGTAGCTAATGAAGGTGGGACCAAGTTGTGAAGTGCTTTAAAAGCTAAACAGAGGAGTTTATATTTTATCCTGGAGGCAACAGGGAGATGCTGGAGTTAATTGAATAGGGGAGTCCCACAATCAACCCTGAGCTTAAAATTATTTTGGCAGCTGTGTGTCAGATAGGCTGAAGTGGTGAGAGGTTTGAAGCAAAGAGACTAATTAGGAAGTTATTGCAATAATTTAGGTGAGAAGTGATAAAGTCCTGAGCTGAAGTGGTGGTTGTATGAGAAGACAGAAGGGCTCAGAGGTAAGAGATGTTGTGAAGGTAGAAATGGCAATATTTGACAATAGACTGAATATAACGGACAGTGAGGAGTTGAGGATAATGGTTAGATTATGAACCTGGGAGACTAAAAGGATGAAGATGGCTTTGAAAGAAATAGGAAAGTTTGGAAGAGGGAAGAGTTGTACACATGTAGAGTTTGAAATGTTTCTAGATTGAAATGTCCAAGAGGCAATTGATGATGAGGGACTGAAGGTCAGAAGAAAAATGAGGGCTGGATATATAGCTCTGGAAGTCATTTTCATAGAGATGATAGTTAAGTCCAGGGGGGCTAATAAGTTAAAGAGAAAGGAGAAAGGAGAGGGGAGAGAAAATAGGGCGAATAGAGGAGGGCTTAGGATAGAACTTTAGGGAACAACCACAGTTAAAGGACATGGTAGAAATGACAACCTAGCAAAAGAAAGAAAGGTGACATGAAATATGTAGGAAAACAAAGAAAAAGAATGATCTCACATGAAACTCAGAGAGAAAAGGAACATTTAGAAGGAAAGGGTAGTCAATGGGGGCAACGGCAGCAGACTGTTCAAGAAAGATAAGAATTGAAAAAAGATTGGCAGTTTGCAATTAAGAGATCAATGGTAATCTCAATGATAGCCATTTTAGTTGGTTCACAAGGTTGGAATCCAAAATGCAAAGGGCCAATGAGTAAATGAGAAGAGAGAAGTAGAGGAGGCAAGTGTAGATAGCTTTTCCCAAGAAATTTCAGTGAGAAAGAAATAAAAGACATAGGATGATAGCTTCTGGAAATGTTAGGTTCAAGTGAAAGCTATATATGGTGATGGAAGACTTGAGTATATTTGAAGGCAGTAAAAATGGAAGAAGCAGTAAATAGGGAGAGGTGGCTAATTCAGAAAGAGGGACAAGAAATGGTTAAGGATGAATCTGCTGGAGAAGACAGGAGATAGGATCAAGAACACATGTAGAGGGTATGTCTTATGGCACCTGTTTGACGGAGATTAAGGGAAAGAAAGAGACAGTGAGAGATGATGTCAAAGGCTTGACTTCTAGCCATGAACTCTCGCTTCTTCTCCTGGCAGAAATGAAAATCTCCCTTGGAGAACAACAGAAGGGAAAAAAGGCTAGGGACATCTGTCTATTTTGTTTCCCTTTGAACCACACACAGAAGCCCATTGCCACATGTGGTTCCTCTATATCTCTATATCCTTACATATAAAGGCTATCTGACCTCTGGGATCCCTTCCATTTTTACAACTATGATTCCTGGCAAATCTCTAGGATATATCATGAAAAGGGAGAGTTTGCAAATATCTAGAAGAGGAAGTCATGACCACTAAGAACCAGCATGGCTTCATTAAGACTAAGTCATGCCAAACTAACGCAATTTCCTTTTCTGGACAGAGTTACTAGACTGTTAGTTTAGGGAAGTGCTGTAAATATAGTTTATCTGACTCTAAGCAAAACCTTTTAAAAAGTCTCTCACCCTATCATTTTTGAACAAGATTGAAAATGTGGGCTAGGATGATAACACAGTTAGTTGGATTCACAACTGATTGAATGAGCTTACCCAAAGTGTAATTATTAGTGGCTAATGATATCATCAGCTTTGAGTGAGGTCTCTATCTTTAAGTGGCACTGAGTATAAGAAAGAGAGATTGCATCTAGTTCTCAAAGAAAGGTTATAACTTTTGCTGCCAAATTAATCTTCTAAAAACACTTCTTCTACCATGCCACTTCCCTGATTAAGAATCTTTGGAATCTGATAGGCAATTGTTGTCAATCAGATTAAATCCAGACTTCTTGGTCTAACATTCAAGGCTGTTCATAATCTGTACCTGCTTTATTTATTCAAACCCCTCACTAACTCTCTTTTGTTTAAATCCGCCTTTAATCCACTCCTTAGCAGAGTGTGGCTATGACCTTGTGTTTTTGAAAGCTTTGCCCGTGTAACATAAGTCCTATTAACCTTGTCAGGTCCTATTATCCCAGAAAGACTTTGAGAATGAGACTGGTGATAGACTTTTGTTGTCTGGTCTTTTCTTCAGCACCTTTACCGATGGAAAACTTATTTCTTGTTGGAATGTAAGTTTCTTGAGGGTAGGAACTGTTTCATTTTTACCTCGGTATACCCAGTGCCTAGCAGAGTGCCTGGCACTATAGAAGCTTACTAAATGCCTATTGGTTAATTAAGGCATCCAATTTCACTTGGGAGTAGTTCTAATTATTAAGAATTTCTTGCTCCACAATATTGAGCCACAATATACTTCCCTAAAACTTCTACTAGTTCTTCCTTTTGGTAGGAGTCAGGATGAAACTAGTCCTTTTTCCCCATGAGATGCTTCTTTAGTGGCTATTTTAATGGGTTCCTTCCCCAGCTTTTTTCTCTTCTAAGAAAAACACTCAATTTCATTAACACATTTTATACCTGCATTGGGGCAGCTATGTGGTACAGTGGATAGAGTGCTGGGCCTGAAGTCAGGAAGACATCTTTCTGAGTTCAAATCTGTCCTCACACACTTACTAGCCATGTGACCCTGGGAAGTCAGTTAACTCTGTTTTCCTCAATTGCCTCATCTGTAAAGTGGACTGGACAAGGAAATGGTGAATCACTTCACTATCTTTGTCAAGAAAACCCCAAGTCAGAAGACTCAGGCATGACTGAAAAAGAATAAAAACCAAAAATCCCTTTAATATCACTCAACTAGATTGGAAGCTCCTTCGGTGCGCCGGGGAACCACAAATACTTTTTAAATCTCTTCAGCATTTTTTATAATGTTGAGCCTAAAGAAGTATCTAATAATTCTTAAAGAAAGGATTTGTGCTTTGGAGAGAAGTTAGATTCAATAATCTTTAAAAATGCTGGACTTAGGGATTTTTGTTCTGCTGCATGCATGGAAACGAATTTATGTTGATATTTAGCATCAAAATAAAAAATTAAATTAAAAAGTATTTTTTTCCTTTCAAGGACACTACCATATTTCCTGTCACCTCAGTGTTAAAGCTTGGTGTTATCCGTAACTCCTCAGTCTTTATCAATCCAAATATAGAATTTTGCCAAATCTTGTCTTTACCTCCACAACATCTCTCAAATCTGTCTCCTTTCCTCTACTCACAAGGCCACCCTTCTAGTTCATTCCCTCCTAACTTCTCTCCTTCTTAATTAGTATCCTTGTCTCAAGTTTCTCCACTCTCTAATCCATCTTCCACTAAAGTGATTTTCTGAAAAGACAGATCTGGTTATGTACTACATAAATTCCAATAGCTCCCTATTGCCTTGAAAATTAAATATAAATTCTTCTGTTTGGATTTTAAAGTTCTTCACAGTCTGGACCCAAACTTTGTTATTCCCAAAACCTAGTACAGCATTTGCCAACACTAGGTGTCTCATAAATAATTGTTATTGTTTAACGTACTTTCCAACATTTTGATTCTGTGACTTATGCTTGCTTTAGAAAGTTGTGTGGTTATATAAAGTTGTACATACAAGACATCCGTACTTTAAAAGAGGCTGAGGTGGTCAAGAAGAGTCACAACACAACTGAACTGGCGACTCAAAATGTCACCTACCTCTCCCTTGTCAAGAGGGTGTGGGCTATTTAAGAGTTCTGTTCTCTGAAGGGTTTCAAATAACGATGGAAAAGAATGAATGCGCCCGATATTTCTGGAGTTTTTCAGAAGTGTGTTATTTTGGCTATTAACAAGGGACCGGAAGCAGAGTCAGAATTATCTTGGATACATTTCAAGGAATTAAAACAAAGGATGAAAAGAATGAGGAAAAAAGAACAAGGGTCAAGCTGTTTACCTAGCAGAGACAGATGGTTGTATTTATGTAGTTAGAGGAGAAGTGCACAAAGATTTCCAAAGTTCCCAACTCGGCATACTTGCCAAGAAAATGCTTCAGGTTGGCAGAAGGTAGGAATCCTGTATTGGGTAAATATTTAGCAACACTGAAGCATTTTTACACTAATATCTCATTTGTGGCAGAACATGTTTTATGTTCTAAAATCACTTTCCTCACTTTTGGACAGAAGGATTCTGTTTTAGAAGCAATAATAAAAATCAAAACATAATCACCTGTCGAGGACAAATGCTGCACCTGTGAGACTATATTTCAAATAAGCCAACTTCCCAATTTTAACACAGAGCTAGGACTGGCACAAGGCAGAAAGCTATTTCAACTATTCCAATGGTGGTTCCAACATCACAGATGAAGGGCTGCTGGTGTAACCACAAAATATCACTAAAATGTACTCTATTCTCTCCTGGCACAGTAAATGACTCATTCTGGGGTCTGGTGTTTGTGTCTAGCACAATTCCAGAGGCTGGTCACAAAACCTGCCCTGAACCATCCAGTTAGAAGAGGTCTCTTCTCTCCAATCACGGCATTCCTCTTTGTTTGACTCTCCTTTTGCTAGACATAGGCTAGCTCATGTTGCAGATATCTTTCCGTATGGCTTCTCCCAATGCTTGGCTGGGAGGTTCTGAAGGAGAGGGGCTATATTGCTCAGTAATAGTTTGGGTCTTGCACGGGGTGCTGCATATAGTAAGAGTTTAAGAAATGTTTTGAATTAAATAGTCCTCAAATTTATTAGGTTCACAAGTCAAGGTACAGGACATGATGTTGTGGGAGAAACCCTGCCAAACTTTAAAGTGCTATCTAAATGTGAATTGCCATTATCATTAGGTAAGTCACGGTCCCTATTCATTATCTATCTAGATCTATTTGAAGACAACCTTTGAAATAACGTCTATATAGCTGTGTCTACACACACACATAAAACTCATATGTGTGTGCCCATATATATGTATGTATGTAATTAAACTGGATTTCTGTTTTTTTTTCTTTTCAAACAAACCAGATTTCTGGTTAACTGTGATTTAATTAGTTAAGGGAGCTCATATTGGTACCTCCTCTGTAATTTATGATATCAGAATTGTCTGGTGCATTGAAAGGTTAGGTGACTTGTCTAGGGTCACACAGCAAGTATGATGAGAGATCTTCCCAACTCTAAGACTCTGTCCATGGTTTGTGACTCTTCACCCTAAGATCAACATTTTAAGGATGCCAACCATGCTTTACCTACCTCTCTGCTGCACTCTTCTTACCCTCCCCACTCTCTGGTTTGTGGTAACGTTGTTCATTCTTTTTCAGTCTTGTCCAACTGTTCACGATCCCATTTGGGGTTTGCTTGGCAAAGATAGGATAATGATTTGCCATTTCCTACTTCAGCTCATTTGAGAGGTGAGGAAACTGAGGCAAACAAGGTTGGATGATTTGCGCAGGGTCATAGAGCTAAGTAAGTATCAGGGATCAAATCTGAACTCAGAAAGATGAGACTTCCTGGGTGCTCTACCCACTGCACCTAGTCACCCTCTCCATAAGAATGCAAGTGTGTTGGGGACACAAGGTGTCTTGTTTCCTTGTATTTGTATCCCCAGATTTTAGTGCAGTGTCTGACACATAGCAAGAACTTAATAAATGTTTTATCTATCAACCCCTTCAAGAGGACTATCAAAGGAACCAGAGAGACTGGAGAATTCAGATTCAAGTTCTTCCCCTGATGCATATAAGGAAAAAAAAAAGAATTTTATATGATACCTTTATTATATATTTAAAAGGCAAGGCAGGTTGAATATAATAGATTTGCAGTTTCATGTTATTATACCATGTTATGGAAATGCTTTGTTTTATTCCATAAACTAAAAATAAAAGAAATAAAAATTTAAAAGAAATAAATGTTTGACCCTGAGCAAGTTTTTTCACCTTCTAGAGTCCCAGGCAATCCTTCAGGACTGTAAGTCAGAGAGGAGGTGCCAGACTGAACTGTGGAGTGAGTTTCCACATCTGGAATTATCTATACCTATGAAATCACAGGTTTAGACCAAAAAAATGAATGTGTGCACAGCAATGAACGAAAGCCAACCAAATCAATGGTATAATGATGAGATCTATTAGAGAAGATGAAGTAACAACTGTGCACTAGAATGGTTAGATGAGGAGCAAGAAGCTGTCTTTTGAAAGAAGAGTTGGATTGTTAGATGATCTAGCTATAAAGATTGATACTATAAACAAATTAGGGGAGAGATGGAGAAATTATGGAGAATGGAGAAATTTTTGACCAAACAAGAGATAGAGAACATTACGAAGTGCAAAATGGATAATTTTGATTACATTAAATTGAAAAGTTTTTGCACAAACAAAGCTGATGCAACCAAGATTAGGAGGGAAGCAGAAACCTGGGAAAGGATTTTTGCAACTAGTATCTGTGATAACGGCCTCATTTCTAAAATATATAGAGAACTGAGTCAAATTTACAAGAATACAAGTCATTCCCCAATTGATAAATTGTCAAAAGATATAAACAGGCAGTTTTCAGAGGAAGAAATTAAAGCTCTCTATAGTCATAAGAAAAAATGCTAAATCACCATTGATTAGAGAGATGCAAATCAAAACAACTCTGAGGTACCACATCACACTGTCAGATTGGCTAATGTGACAATACAAGAAGATGATAAATGTTGGAGAAGACATGGGAGAGTTGGAACACTAATTCATTGTTGGTGGAGCTGTGAGCTGATCCAACCATTCTGGAGAGCAATTTGGAACTTTGCTCAAAGGGCTACAAAAATGTGCATACTCTTTGACCCACCAATACTGCTTCTAGGACTGTATCCCAAAGAGATCATAAAAATGGGAAAGGGTCCCACATGTACAAAAATATTTATAGCAGCTCTCTTTGTGGTGGTCAAAACTAGCCCATCAATTGGGGAATGACTGAACAAGTTGTGGTATATGAATGTAATGAAATACTATTGCGCCATAAGAATTGATAAATAGGAAGACTTCAGAGAGGCCTGGAAAAACTTATATGATTTGATGCTGAGTGAAAGAAGCAGAACCTGGAGAACTTTGTACACAGCAACAACCACAGCATGTGAGGAATTTTTCTGGTAGACTTAGTCCTTCATAGCAAAGCAAGGACTTAAAAAATTCCCAATGGATTTTTGCGGCAAAATGCCTTCCACATCCAGAGAAAGAACTATGGAATTGGATCACAGAATGAAGCAGACCATTTACTTTTGTATTACGTTTTATTTTATTTTATGATTAATCCCATTCATTTTAATTCTTCTATTCAACATGACTAAGGTGAAAATGTATTTGATAGGAATGTATTGTAGAACCTATAAAAGATAGCATGCCTTCTCGAGGAGGGAGTGGGAAGGAGGGGAAAAATCCAAGATATATGGAAGTGATTATAGAACACTGAAAACAAAAAAAAATAATTAAAAAAAAAAGAGTGGGATTGAGATGACCAGGAATTCCAGGCAGAAAAGCTCCAAGATGGGAAGGCACAGGATATGTTCATGAGACCAACTTGACTGGAGAAGCAGAAAAACAGACTGAAGTAGGAGAGGGAAAGATCCTTCAGGTCTTCGAACAATTGACTAAAGAGGCTACAATTTTCCGTTGACAATGGGGAACCAATGAATATGGGAGTAGTATGGGAGTAGTGTGAAAAAAAGCGGTATTTTAGGTATTTAAATTTGGCAGCAATGTGTAGTATAGAGCAAAGGAGGAAATGACTGATGGCAGGGAGAGCTGTTTCAATGACTACTCTAATAGACCAGGAATAAGGTGACAGGTTTGAGGGGATATTCATTCCCTATGGTCCCTCTTTGGGAAAGGTTACTAATGAGCATAAAGTGTGTGGGGGGGATGTTTCAATGTCAAAATGAAGCTTTTTAGGTGAGAGATGGCTATTTCCAGGCTGATTCCAGAATTGGGCTACTTCCCAAGGCAATTATGAGAAAGTTTCATGACCCTGGACGATAGCAGCCAGTGGATACTCAGCAGCCAATTTTGGTACTTTATCTTAACTACACTACTTTTATACAGCTTTTTAATAACATTTTATATCGGGCTGTAGGGTGCTAAGTGCTGCCATAGTGCATAAAGTGCCAGGCTTGGATTCAGGAACACTCATATTCTTGAGCTGAAATCTGGCCTCAGACAGTTACTTGCTGTGTGACTCTGTTTGCCTCAGTTTCCTCATTTGTCCAATGAGCTGAAGAAGGAAATAGCAAACCACTCCAGTAGCCAAGAAAATCCTAAAGGTATCAAGAAAAGTTGTACACAACTGAAACAACTGAAAAACAACTCTGGGGTTATTCCATAAGTTTTTGGTGCCTAATAGAGTCACAGTTTGACAGGGGGAAGTTAAACTCAGTGCAGCATGAAAGATATACTACTAGATTTGGAGTCAAAGGCCAGGTGGATGGAGCACTGGGCCTGGAATTAGGAAGTTCAAATCCAGTCTTAAAAACTTACTAGCTATGGGATGCTGGGCAATTCTGTCTGCCTCAGTTTTCACATTGGCAAAAGGAGCCTCCTAATAATAGGCCCCATCTTCCAGGGTTGCCATGAGAATTAAATGAGATTAAATTTGTAAAACATTATGTAAAACTACCTATGATCATCATTTATTATATTATCATTATATGTCCAGACCTTTTAGGCATCTTAGGTTGGGAAGGCGTGCTCCCCCATGCCTAAGACTTCACACGCAGGGCCTACTCCTCCTTCCTCTCCTCATTTCTGCTGCACTCCATGTACCACAGGATGATTGTGGAGAAAGTACTTTTGTCCACTTAAAGCACTACATAAATCTGAGTTGTTATTGTGGTTATTAACCTACTTATACTAGGCCTCCAGCTATCTCCAGCCCTGCTTCTTCCTCTTAGCATATGGTTTATTTTCCTGGCTCTTCCCTTTTCTCTTCTTTTATGAAGTTTAGCGGGGAGGGAAAAAGCAGGACCCAAGAATGGCCAGAGCACCCAGGAAAAGCAGAGTATGAAGATATGGAGAATTTTAAGTAACCCTCTTTATCCCTTTGGGGATCAGTTTGTTTATTTGTAAGATGAGATGATTAAGCTAGACCAGGAGTTCTTAGCTGGGGGTCCACAGACTCCTTGGTAACCATAGATACATTTCAAAGGTCTATGAATTTTGATGGGAAAGAATTACTTCTTTTATTTTACTACCTTCTAACTGAAATGTAGCATATCCTTCAGTTTATGATTTTAAAAAAAATATTGGGAGAAGGGGTCCACAGGCTTCCCCAACTACTAAAGGGGTGCACTATACAACAAGTAAATTTCTAAGTTCCTTTCCAGTTTTAGCATTCTAGGGTTCTATATATAGCCCTTCTTTACCTACAACTCTTTCCCTTTGTTCCTTTTTTGAGGGATGGCGGTGGTAGTGATGGGTATCAGTTATAAGTGGAGATAAACCTATCAATTAAAAAGCACTACTATGTTCAGAGCACTGCTGGGATAAAAAGGTTACAGGTAAAGTCTTTGCAAAGTTCATAGTTTAGTTGGGGAGACATAACTAAGGCATGCCAGACAGAAGAGATTAATACCAGACAGCATGAAATGAGTACTGCATTAGTTGGTAGAGACTATAAAATATAGAATATATATATATACATATAAACACACACACATATATATACATACTATATATTTATATATTTCCACATGTGTGCATGTGTTCATGTATATATTGTGTTCCTGCATATGTGTATGTATGCATATGTGTGAATATATTCATATATACACATATATATATGCATACAAGTATATATAGTGTTCCTAACTGCAACCTCCCTTAGACCATAGAACAATTGAGGACTTGGCCTTTCTTGAACTAGACTTGAGATGCTCATCTATGTACTATGAGAATAGACTTGTACAAATAATACATGCTCAATAAATGCTTCTTATATTGAACTATTATAAAATAAATTCCCCAAAAGGAACCAATTCAATGAAACAAACATCAATCGAGTACCTCATAAGGACTGGGCCCTGTTGGCCATATAGAGAATGATAAGGTACAATTCCTGGTCTTGAGAACATGTCAGTCTCATAGGGAAGGTAAAATGATGCATGAATAACCAGGATATAAGAGGACACAGTGTTATTTGTCCTAATATCATGTGACCCTAGAAGGATGGCAGAGCTGGTTCAGGTTCTATGCATGCCCCCTTTGCAGATGCACTGAAAGCCTTGCAAATGAACTGTCTCCTTCACTCTATCAAGAAAAAGAATCCACTTTCTAAACTGAGGAGAGTTCAAATAACCAGCAGTTACGAATTAGTTACATTCAAATTAGAAGGGTTTTATATCCTGTTCAACCATTCAAAATGAAAAATTGGGAAATCTACTATCCATCATCAAGATGGAATATAATGCACATACTCATCCAGTAGAGAAACAAGGTCTTTGTATGTATGGTTAGCATATAATAAAGATAGATTTCAGTAAGTTTATTTCAGGCTTGAGAGATTGCAGGAAGAGCCATCCCTGGGGTGATCATGGTTTCAGTGATTAGGTAGTTGGAGCTATGTAGCAATCCCTGGTGTCAGTGAGAACTGGAATGGAGGAGGGGGGGAGGGAGATGGAGGTGGTTCTGCCAGCTTAAGCCAGAAAGGACCTGAGATGCACATCTACACACATTGAGATCCTTTATCACCAAGGCAACCCACTGGGGCAGGGTGACTGCAATTGTCTTCCCCCCCTTCCACAAAACCATCTCTCACTCTATGTTATTTTTGTGACTTTTTGCCCCGGCAAAGCTGTACATGGTCTACATATAAACAAGACTGCACTATATAATCACACTGGGGATGAAGTAGAGGAGACACATTTTTGTTGGTCCTGATACCATGTGACCCTAGGAATGATCCTCACTGACTTTTACACATGGTATATGTGTAATAATAACAATAAATAAATAGTGGCCACTAACATTTATGTAGTGCTCAAAGGTTTGCAAAACATGTTGCATATATTATTTGATACAAATGACACCTAAAAAGTGCTATTATTATATACACTTTATAGATGAGGGAACAAACTTGGAGAGGTTTAGTGACTTGCCCAGGGTCATGCAAGCCTGAGAATGAAGCAAGATTCAAACTCAGGTCTTCCTGATGCTAAGTTCAGCAATCTATCTACTATGCTATACACACACACACACACACACACACACACACATATACACACATGCACACACTTAAATACAGATTTGTGATACAAATATAAAAAATATACATATATTCACATGCCATACAAGATGTACTAAAAAAATCTTCATGCAATCTTAATCTAATCAATTAAAATTCTTAAGCTATTTAAGTTTCAAGTTGCTCTAAGACTTTTGGGACACTCTGTATGGCATCTGTATATATGCACAAATATATTCACATACATGTGTGTATATGCATGCACAACCTGTATTTCTATGAATGTGCATTTCATTTGTATATATTCATTTATATGTACACATATAAATACATATGTGTGATGGAGTAGGTAGAGTGTGGTTCCAGAATTACGAAAACCTGAGCTATCCAAGCTTGAAACTACACTAAAGGCTTTTAGATTATCTGGTAGGTATATTTGTATATTGTGTGTGCAAATATATATATATGTGTGGGTGTAGATATATATATATATATATCTACACACACACACACACATATCTTTGCATATGTACACATTACACATACTATATGTGTATATATATGTATACATATATGTGTGTATATCACATGCACATCTACGCAGAGATATTAAAGACCAGGCTGTGATTTGTTACTGGGAGAAATGCTACAAAAAATCACCAGTTGCAGTTTCCTTCATCCTCTTCCGAGCAGCCTTTCTCTTGTACTTCTTAAAAACAGAGGTACATAAGGAGGGAGATTAAGAGAAGTTTTCTCACCTTCCTAGCACTCAGTAACTTTCTTCTACTGAGAACAAAGAACCTTTAGGATATGGAAGCCTCAGGGTGGAAAGGAGAAAAGGAAGTCATTCAAAGAAGAATTCAAAGACTAGTGGTGATCTTGGCCTACATGCCTCAGGTAAAGGTAAGCTAAGCAGTAAGGAGAAAATGGACCGAGAAAAACTTCATTGCCATTGGCAGAGACAGCTGATTGAGGAGAGGTATTGCCCTCCCCTGCCAGGGAGAGGCTTACTAACCACTGTATCTCATTGTTCATGGAATATAGAGTAGTGTGCAAACCTTTAGACAGAACCGCAACAGAAAAATACAGCTGAGGCCCAGTGGGAGGATGTGTCAGACACTGCGCTAAGCACTTTATAAATATCCCACTTGATCTCATTTAAGAGACAACAACTCTGTGAGTTACTATTATCTCCGTTTTACACTTGTGGAAACTGAAGTAGACAAAGTTTAAGTGACTTGTCCAGGGTCACAAAGCTAATAAGTGTCTGAAGCTGGATTTGAATTCAGAAATTCCTGACTCCAGGTCTGGTTTTCCATTTAGCTACCTTCCAGGTGAAGACCACTTAGAATATAGGTAACATGCCAAGCATGGGATAGTGGAGACATGATTCTTACAGAAAGGAACAGTCAAGATATCACACCTGGCAGGGAGCACCAGACAAGTTACATATGGGAGGAAGCAGACTTGGCAGAAAGTAGTGTGATGTATCAGAAAACAGGCAACCTCTATAATAACAGAGGTGTGGGTTATCCTTTCAGAGGTATGCTCTGGCTACACGTGTTTTCCACATGTGTAGATACCAGGAGTGAGTTCTTTGTAGGTTCACTTTTCCCTCTGAGGATGTGTGTATTTAGGAGATGGAGCTCAAGGTTTATGGGAGAATGTTCTGTCGTTACTTTTATGACTATGCTATTTCATTAAATGCCTTTACTTTGAACTAGGTGTGCCCTCTGGCTGATTGGTAGGAGTAAACACATCAGTGGGAGATCATGACTTATGGTTTGTAGAAGATTCTGAACCAAAAAGTACCTAGAATTTGGGGTAATTTTCTAGAGGTCCATGGGTAAGAGGAGTCCCAAATGTGTATACATATGTACCTATATCTGGATTCTTGTTACTTGAATGTGTTTATACATATATAACCAAACAATACACAATGCATATATGTACTGTATGTTTATATGTAGATAATTAATTTGCATTTGTATCTTTGCTTTCTTTGTTACTTTAAAAACAGAGTTTTTTTTTAACCTGAGGGCTATGGATTTGTTTTTCATTTTTAATAACTATATTCATATATAATCAGTTTCTTTTCAGTCCTATGCATTGTAATTTCTGTGTGAAAAAAAAATTATCCTGAAAAGGGGTCCATAAGCCTCACCAAAGAGGCAAATGACCCAAAAAAAGGACCCTGGCTTTAAACTCTTATACCTCTATTAGAGTGGAGTCAAAACAAGAACAGATTCCATTAGATTACCATGTTTGTGTGTATGCATATGTGTACACACATGTATATACATATACACATATATGTATGTATATATATATTTTCTCTCTCTCCTAAGCACTTTACAATGATTGTATTATTTGAGCCTCATAACAACCCTAGGATGTAGTGCTGCTATCCCCCCACATTTTACAGTTGAGGAAACTGAGGCAAACAGAGATTAAGTGACTTGCCCAGATTTGTATAACTAGTGAGGGACTGAGGCTGGATTTTAACTCAGGTCTTCCTAATTCCAGGTTCAGTGTTCTATCCACCGGCCTACTTAGTTGTATCTCTATGTATAAATGCATATATAAATATACACACATCCAAGAAACATGAAGAAAGTAGCCTCTACTTTTACAGCACTGAATGCCATATAATAAGAACTCATAGAGGCAAATGCCAAATTCCTGTTTCTCTCTCAGGGGTTTTTGAGAAGAAAGCCAAAAGAGAACATGAATATTTCCAAATGAATAGCTGACATAATTAAAGTTATTGGTAATAAAGAATTCAGTCATTGAGGAACAAATCAATAAAAGGAATTTTGTTGAATGAAATAGTCTATCATGGAATGTTTCTGGAATGGCTGCTGATTTTGGAAAAGCATAATGTCCTAGGGAAAGAGCATCTTGAATCTGTAATGCGTAGAATAAGCAACAGGGGAAAATATGCTCATTTATAAAACAACAGTGAACAACGCTATTGACAGTATTGGCAACTCAATTAAGAAGTCTGTTAGTGATGATCCTAAAAAAACAAGCACATTTTCAATTCGCATCTTCAATGAGCAAACTGATGTTTGTTCACTAATACAGTATTAATATGTATCTTGGAATCCATAAGTATACACATCTGATAGCAACAGTAGCTAAAAGTTAAATACTGTGAGAAAATACATTCCAAGCAGTGACAGATGTTCTCGGAATAGTTCCATGACAAATGATGTAGGATGCTCAACTGTTAAAGTACCACACGTGAAGAATATTCAGTGGGTTGGAATCCTGCCAAGTTCAGGTTTAATGTTATGCAAATGATTGGAACTGGTTGTTGTTTTTAGGTAGATGTAATAGAAATGCTCAGAAAAGCTAAGACCATATGTAAGTTAATTATTTCTTCGAGCCTCAGTTTCCTTATCTATAAAATGAAAGGATAAACTAAATGATTTTTGAGGTTCCTTTCAGCTCTAAAACTATGATTCTACAGTAGAATCATGTTCTCTACTCTGGAATTCCTGCTTTTTTAAAGGCAGTCAGTAAAAAACCCACAGAATTATGAAATGAGCAAGTTGCTAATGTTTATCTGCACTGAGTCCTGCCTCTCTCTTTTTCTCTTTCCCCTTGCCCCCACCCCTGCCACTGTCTTTCTTTTTTAAATACTTAACCCCTTTTGGGTGCCACTGTCTTTTATTCCTTTTCCTTTACATCAAAATTTATTTTTGTTCATTTTTCCTTTTATGGGAATTTGTTAACCTGTAACCTCCTCTAGGAATATTTGCTGATTAAGATTATTTCTAATTGTGGAATGAAGGAAGGCACTGTACTAAGTGCTTTACAAACATTCTGTCAACAACTCTGGGAAGTAGGTGCTATTATCATTGTTCCATGCCATAGTTGGGGAAACAGAGGTAGACAGATATTAATTGATTTGATCAAGGTAGGGCAGCTAGTGCTGGAGGTCATATCTGAACCTTGGTCTTCTTGATTGCAAGGCCAGAACTCTATCTACTGTGCTACCTAGTGGCTTCCTGTAGGAAAAGTTTTCCCCCACCTTTGTAAATTGCTTTTTAGGCATTTCCTTGCTAGCAGGTAGGAGAGATGATTTGGAGGAGAAAGAACAGGGAACAGAAGGAAGACATAGAAGCCAGGTGGTCAGTCAGTCCTTTGGCAATTCCTTTTCTGTCTGCATATGGCCTGCTCTATTTGGTGACTTGCATGTATATTTTAAATCCATTATTGTTTCCTTAATTGTGAAACAAAATATTGATATAAAAAGAGATAGTACTCTGGAAAGAGTCTGGCCATCTAAAGGAGTCATGGAAACCGGGTGCTAGTGACAAAAAACAAAAAGGAAATATGTAGAAAGTCATCCCTTGCTTTTATGGTAATTCATAAGGTAAGAGGACACTCTAAGTGTTTGAGGAGAAAGACTTGAGTGGCCTCTTTGTTTTTAAAATGTCATTTCCCTGGTCTAATGCCAAGAGATGTATTCTCATAGAGACAAAGGCCCCTTCCAATCTTTTCATTACCAATCAGATAATAATCCAGTTGAATCTTAAAAGCACAGGGAAGGCTAAGTGCCCACATTGAGCACAGTTCCGATAAAAGATCTCTGTGACCCAGGCTCCATGCTTTACTTAAGCAGCTGCAGTGAGGGTGAGCTGGCATTCACCAAAAAGCTTCTGAGCTCTCCTTGTTACTTTAAAACAGGGTTTTCTTAACCTGGAGCCTGTGAACTTGTTTGTATATATATTTTTAATAACTATTTATGTGTAGTTGACTGGAATCTTGAGGAGTCCATAGTCCTCACCAAGCTGCCAGAGAAGTCAATAACCCAAAAGGGCTAAGGATCTTTGCTTTAAGCTCAGAATAGAATCAAAACAAGAACAGATTCCCTCTTCCCTTTGTTTCTCCACCAATTGCCAACTCCTCTAGGACTTTCCTAGACAGGAAAAAAGTCCTCTAGGCATTTCCTTCTATGCTTCCAAAACCTGGCCTCAATCTTTCCAAAATAAGACAAAACAAAACAAGAGTATACCTAAAACTCTTCCACCTCAGGGCCTGAAATCCCTTCAAACCTACCTAAATACTTTGGGGATGCAGATTTCACTGATGTGTATCCTACTCTTACCAATTCAAATGAAACCTCATCATGGAGGTGATCTAACGAGTTGCTCTGGTCATCCCCCTAGTATTTGCTGACTTCTTCAGATTTAGCAATCATAGGCCTCAGACTCAGACACACAATCTGTCCCTGCACATGTAGCTGAAGCTTGCTAGATCCTTCCAGAACTTTAGTCCTTGATAACCCAGGGCTACTTTTGCAGTATGATGAAGCCTTAGAAGTAGGACTTTGGAAGAATTGACTTTTAACAATGTAATTAAATAAAAACTGTACCACCAGTTCTCTGAGTGACCTGAGATGTTATTTAATCCAGGGAAGCTAGGTGATGCCAAACTCAAATAGAAATGGATCCCTATGACTTAGAAAATCATAAATGAACATTATCTATGTTGTATTGTATTTTTATTTATTTTGTTAAATATTTCTCAATTACATTTTAATATGGTTCAGTGGCACTGGGGATACCAGGGTCCAGTGTAGTGGACAGACTATTAGACTTGGAGTCAGGAAGGCCTGAATTTGAATCTTGCCTCTGAAATTTACTAGCTATGTAACCTTAGCAAGTAATTTAATCTCTCTCTGCTTTCCTCAGGTGTAAACTGGGGCTCATAATAGCACCTACTTCACTGGGTTGCCATGAGTATAGAATAAGATAGCCTATGTAAGAAATATAATGTTTGCTTTGCAAACATTAAAACCTTGTAAATGCTATTGCTATTAGTTATAACAATATCTATTGTCATTAATATTTAACAATATTAACAATTAACAATATTAATATTGTTATTAGGTATAAGGGGCAGCTAGGTGGCACAGCAGAAAAGGTTCTGGACTTGGAAGCAGGAAGGCTCATCTCCCTGAGTTCAAATCTGACCTCAGACACTTACTAGCTGTGCGACTCCAGGCAAGTCACTTAATCCTGTTTGCCTTAGTTCCTCATCTGCAAAAATGAGATGGAGAAGGAAATGTCAAACCACTCTAGTATTTTTGCCAAGAAAACCCTCAAATGGGGTCACAGAGACTCAGGTAGGACTGTATGACAACAATAACAAAATGGTTATTAATTTCTATCGGCCTCAGTTTCCTCAACTGTAAAATGGGAGGGATGAACCAGATGGCCTCATGAGCACCTTCCAACTCTAAAATCTGGGTTTCTATGAGCTACATCTCAGAACTTCTGTATGATGACCAGTAACAATGCCATCCAAGGATCATACATTTAGAACTTGAAGGGATTTACATCTTTTGCCTCTTTTGATTTTCTTAAGAACCAGATGAAATAGGGAGGGCTGATAATTTCAGCCCCATTTTACCACTGTGACTCAAAAAATATTAATGACTTACCCAGGTCATATGCGAGGTAGATTTGAAGGCTAGAAATAAAATCTCTTCCTAGTTTATTGCTTCTTTTATTATACCACATGTCTGCCTTCAATTATATCAAATATGTATTTTCAACATAAATAAATAAAAAGAAACACATCTCGCTCAAGACTAGAATTCAGACATTTTGATTTCCACTGAAGAATTAGAGTCTATTTATGTTGATTCGAATAACAGAAAGATGTACAGTTCATTGATATTGCAATAGAAAAGGTTTTTTCAATTGTTACGGGAATAACTAAATGTGGTAAAAGCAGAAGGAACTACTATACAGTTGAGAGAAATTTTGAAACATAGTACTGCTTTCTAGGGAATGGGAATAGAGAATGTGAGAAGTTTTTATTTAATGTTCCATGTGGGAAAATGTTGAATGAATTGCACATATTCATGTTATGTTACAGTTAAACCTATGCAAAGCTTTACCATGGCAATGTCTATACAACAAGGAAAATGAAGCTGAGAAATGATTATCCAGATGTTTCAGGACGTAAAGATTAAAACATTCGTCTGAAATGTATAGGTATTTGCAGAGAAGTAGGTATTTTCCCCCTTTAAATTATTCAGATGATTGACTCAATTTTCAATTTTCTTTTGTATACATAGACACCACCTTACTCCTGGATTTAGAGTATTCATATTGTAATAATTACGGAGTGCATTGAAAAGGTTTAATGTCGGCTTTTACCCCAAGCCCTTTAGCCAAAACATCTGTAAGTGCTGTTCAACATTACAAAATAAAGAAACAAGACTCCCTTTTCATGCTATTACTTTTTTTTTTTAAGCATCCATTCTGCCAGCAGGAGAAGAAGAAAGTGAAGAGTTCAGTAAAGAAAAGGTCAGAGTTAGTATGTTAGAATTTTTAAGATGTTCTAAAAGTCAGACCCTGAAGACTTAACAGGTAAACTTCCTAAAGTCTAACCTTTGTACCTCTGCATTCTTACGGGGTCCAGCTACTGAACCTGCAAATGATTTTGGTGGTATGCTGTTTGAAACTATCTTTTAAACATTTTTAACCTTGATCTACAACACTGGTCTTTAAGAGACTCACATCCCTGGTGACCTCAGTTCGAAAACCTCTCATTCAGATTCTCCTGTGCTTTATTTCTACTATAACATCAAAAGGCCAGGTCCCTGGGACTCAGCCTATACCTTAGGGAAGCCAAGGGAGAGTCTGACCAAGAGGATGGGCAAGTGAGCTCAGGGCAATATCAACGGGAAAGATGGTCAAAAATTCTCATGGAGAGATACATACTGTAATTAGAGAGGAATGCACTGAGGGAGATTTCTCAAGATACAATGAATCAAAACAAAACAAAAGGAGCAAAATATTTTAAACTAATGACATTTAGAAATGCAACAGCAAAAAGACACTTATGCTTGCTTTGGCCCAAGATTATGCAAAAAGATGTCTGTTTTCTTAAGTTTGCATATTTTCCAGACAATTCATTTTAAGTATCCAAAAAGTTTCTTTCTTTTTTTTCTAACTGTTTTAGTTAAGTTCCTATAGTTTGAGAGTGCCTAATGAGGAACAAAGAAAATGAAATTTATAGTTCCTTGGAACCTCAGTTTAACCACTTAGTATTCTAATCTATCTGAGTCCCTCTGGCAAGAACAGAATCTTGGGTGAAATCCACGAATTTCCATGATGGAAAATAAACAATAAGCAAATTATGACATTTAAGTTTTTAAAGAGAAAGGGTATTAACATCACCATTTATCCAGCTTGAAGAAGGCAAGAAATCATATACACTGTACCCCAAATCTTTCTGTTCAAATTTAGAAAAGTGGGAATATGCTCCCCTACTAGATTCTAAGCCCCTTGAGGACAGGGGCAATGTCTTTTTCTTATCTGCATCCCTCACAGCATAGTGCACTATACTAAGTAGGCATTTAATATATCTGTTGAACAAATGAATGAATAACTGTGAGATGTAGAAAAGGGGAGGAATGTGTTTCTCCCTCTTGCTTTTCATATTCTGTCAGAAAGTTTGATTTAGATTTATTTGTCCTACAATAGTGACTTTCTAATGGCTTGTTCTGCCTCTCAAGGTTAAATTTGGGTTTCTCTTATAGTCAGTACAAGTTAGAGAATCTGAATGGCAATCCTCAACAGAAATACTTTTGATTTGAGGACAGTTTGTTATTGGAAACTCTTATAGTAATGTTGTATTCAAGTACAAATACACTAATCTTATCTAAGAAGGCTTAACTTATGTACATCTCATAAAAGCACAGATATGCAGACAAAAGATAGTATAAAGTGCTAGGAATTAAGAAAAATGCAGAAAACCATTTGAGGATTGCTTTAAATTACACATTTTTTCTCAGGACTCATGAGAATTTGGGAACCACTGAAAAATGTATTGTCTCTTCAACCTATTATCTTAATTGAAATCTATCACAGAAAATCAGCTAGCTTTCTATATAGCAGACTTCACAAAATTCAAGTCCTACTTGAAAATATTATGTGATACAATGCTTTCATATCACAGAAAGATTCTGAGGATAGAGGGCTTCTGATGACCACTCCAAGGACCAACAGCCAAGAAATAAGAGTACCGTGATGTGCAGAATTCTATCCTATTATCTGGGGACATAAATATAATGAGCCTACAAGAAATGCTCCAAGGGTCAACTGAAATCCGTTGTGACCAATCAGTTAACAAATACTGAAGAGTTCTTTGGTACTCAGCAGTGATTTTTTGGCTATTTCAGCTTCATTTCCTTTTCTGAACATGTAATATTACTCAATAACTACAATTTTGGCAATACAAAACAATATACTGTGTCTACCATTTGGATCATTTTAAATTGTTTTTTAAATTTCCTTTTTTTCTTTATTTATGTCTTTGGTTTTATATCATGTTCATTTCAGAATAGAATCCTTCCACTTCCTACTTAGTCTGACTTTTCTGGGTCATTCTTAGTTATCTGATCCAGCAGAGTGACCAATAGTTCCTATGTGCCAGAGGTGGGAAAGCCTAGTAATGTCCTATTAATTTCTTCCCTTCTCTTCTCTTATTTTTCTGAAGTAAATTAATTCTATCCTTCATCCTAGTGAATTTTGGAAGGAGAATTACAGCTCAGGAAACTCTGGTTCATATCCCTAAGGCCCAGGTTGGCTACAGCTGTTGCCATAGGGTAGGCCCAAGGATCTATGGTGCTCCCATTAAACAACTTCCTTTGGAAACGGAGCTAACCCTCATCGGTGGGATTTGAAAGTGCTTTGCTGTATTCTAAGGCCCCTTAGGTTGTTTTGATATAGTCTGGAGAGTCTGAGTTCAATCAGAGGCCCTTAGAACTCAGTCTAAAAATTCAAGGGTTCTTAACCTGTGGTCTGTGAACATTTTTAAAAAACATTTTGATAACAGCATTTCAATATAATTGGTTTCCTTTGTAATTCTGGGTATTTACTTTGTGCATTTAGAAAAAGATTTTGAAAAAGGATTCAAAAGGCTGTACCAGATTGCCAAGGTGGGACTCCAAACAAACAAAGAGGTTCAGTATCACTGGTCTAAATGAATTACTGAGTTTCTGTTTTTAAGTAGATTTCCAAGGTCCGGGCTGCAGGACACTTTTTATAGGTTTCCATAAATATACCTTTAAGACCAGAGTATTTTGGAAATCAGTGTGGGGCATGAAAGAGACATTCTAGGACTCTTTCAAAGATGTGTCCAGAGAAAGTAAATCCCTTTAACCACTGTGAATCAGGGAATTAGGAAGGAAAATAGGTACGGTGGGGTGGTGGGGGGAGGGGGGAACTCTGGTCTACCAATAAAACAATGGAGTTTAAAAGGCTATAGACCCAATCACAGGATGAGAGAATAGAACAGGTTCAGAGACCAAACTGTAAAGCTGAATGAAGAGGGGTTTAGTTCTTTATCCTTTAATAGAGATTCATAAAGACCTTGTATAGCTAAACAACTAGCTTCCTACCTTAAAAACAGCTTGTTGCCATTTACTGGTATCTAAGAATTCTCTTGGGCTTCAGTTTTGCTAAGTGTAAGACAGTACTTCTATCATGGCTATTTTGCTTTGCTCCCATGAACTCGTTTGATCTACACTCACATAACACAGTGCCCCCCAATTTTCATATATTTGCATTAGGGCACTTCCCCTCCCCATGCTATCCCTTATAGAGTTTTCTATTATCTTTGTAGTTTAAGTCATTAAAGTTTAAAAGTGTACTAGTCCTAATCCAGTGTGGAATCTTGCTTTCCTGACATGTGTTCACCACGTCCCCCTCTCTGGCCTACAGCATTTCTGGTTTGCAATAGGAATGGAAATTACTGACTCTCGGAATCAGGATTACATGTTACTATGATATCATTTGTCTTTGTTTAGCGTCATGCATACTAATAAGGTTGAAAAGGTCCATTTCCACAGCTACCTCCCTACAGTTAAGCTAAGGCAGGAGTTCAGCAGGTCAGGGGAAGAGCGACTTCAAAGTTACTGCAGTACAGCCCAGAATTGGTTTGTCTGTGCCTAATAAAAACCCTGGCTGACTCATTCCAAGTTTTAATCTATGCAGACCACTATAATAGGAAGACAGTAAAATAGAGAATTACATTAATGGAGTCTCCAAGTAATGAAATTATATATCACTACCTCAGTGTCACATTCAGGAATTAGGAGGCCATTTCTAAATTCAGAATGATGATAGAGCAGTGGACGCAATGTGCCTTTAAAAGGACAAACCTGGATCAAGAATTATATTCAAATCTTTAAAATTACTTGTAAAGGTCACAACTACTGAGAGGATGGGAAATACTGCTTAGATAGGATAAGAACCTTATTCTCTTTCTCTTTTTTTTTTCCTCTGTTTTTTTTTTATTTTAAACAACTGAACCTCTTCAGATGTTCTTAAAGGTCTATTTAAATAGTTGTTTTTCAGTTTAGGTTTCTGGGAGGTACTTAAAATGGAAATTCTGAAAACATTGAAAGACGGAGGATTTTTTCCTAAGCCTTTGCTTTACATGACCAGAATCTGAAGACTGGAATTTTTCCAACTTTTCAGGTCCTGTATACCCAAGATAATTAGGATAAGGATAAACATTTTAGAAGGAAATTTGGGGGGTGGATGGGCATGGAGGGGCCGGTGTCTCTATGAGAAAAATAACTTATGATTGCTCTAAATGCCTATCTCTTTAACACTTATATTCTATTGATGATATTATTCTATAGCTGTGAGGTTACCATGATCTCAGATGAATCATAAATAATTAAAGGACATAGGAAAGACCTACAATGGTAGGTGCAAATACCTAGCAGCATATTGTCAATGTTGGCATGGATATGAGGGAGAGTGGAAATGATGTTACCAAGGACAGAAAAGGATGTAGACCCATCAGGTAATAAGGATAATATATAGGAGATGGGCATACTGCACAAAAAAGCTACAAAAAAGACATGTATAGGTACAGAATGACTCTGTTAGGTATGTAAAAGCCTTTATAATTTGACTCTAGCCTACCCTTCTAAGCTTTTTGTTTCCTTGGGCTACTAGAACACAGACATTTTCCTTTAACATGGATTTGCTTAGGCTTCCACCCATGAATACATTCCTCTTCACTTTGACCTCGCAGAACCTTCCCACCCTCCATCAAAGCTCAGTTCAAGGGCTACCTGAAGCTTTTTCTGATTCCCCAAATCTGCTGGGGTCCCACATTTGCCTCTATATTAATTTTTTATTTAAGTTGCATGTATTTTTGTATTTACTTATACATGTATATGTTCTTTCCCCTGATGGAATGGAAGTCCCTTTAGGGCAGAGGCAGGGATGATTTTGTTTTTTCCAGTGTCTGGTTTGTGAAAGGTGCTTAATGAATCCTATTTGAGGTGTCTCTTCCACCAGTGGAGGAAATATTAAGGATCTAAGTCAGAGGCAAATAACAACTTGAAACTTTCTCCAGTTAACCTGTTCTGATGTTCCTCTGTTCTGTTCAGCTTGTACCAAGTATCGCATGTACTTTAGAAAGCACAGACGCTAACTGGAGGTCATAAAATGATGTGATTTGATTAAAGACAGTTCTACTTCCAAAATGACAAGCATTTTTACCAAAAATGAAAAGCACAGAACGCTCTGTTCCTCCTCAGGCATGCACAATGAAAGGGTGACTGTTGCTCAATCCTGGTATAAGCAGCAGACGACTAAGCATCTCTTATTTTTCAAATATAATTCAGCTCAATCGTCAGGCAAGTAGGAGCCAGTGGAAGTGTGACAGATCCTGAAAAGCAGTTTGTCGTTTTTAAACTATGGTGTTATAAAGTGAGATGATAAAAGAGAAAAAAAAACTCTGTATCTTCAAATTAATCCTTTCATGCCAAGGCACAGTAAAACATTTTGAGGAGTCTGGCTGATTTCAGAGAGGGATAGATTCAGTATGCCACTGAGCCATCTTCTTAACCATATTTTAGTCCCACTGGCTGGATTCACAAAGCGCCATCTGTTTCTGACACTTGGTCTCATTAGGACGGCCATTTTTATTGATATACCCAGTAATGCTCCTAATACTATCGGAGCTAAGCATTATTTATTGTATCTCTATATACAACAATATTAACACAGTCAAGCACCGGTATCAGTACTTGAGGGCATCATTAAATTCAGCCAGTGTTCAGTGAGAGATTTAATGATGGATTTAATGGTATTAAATGGGAAAAAATGCCCTTGGCCTTTACATTCTCATTTAAAAACATATAAAAGAGTAGTAATTCAGGCAGTTATACTTCTCTCAAAGATTTTGCTTTAAATCACACTTGGCAATAGGAGTCAAGGGCTGTGTGCTGGCTCATACCATCTTCTGACCAAAGCCTGCCATGTTTGCTGTGTCATAATTAGCAAACTGATAGTAAATTCAGCTCTTTCATTCAGGGCTTGGTGAACTGCTCCATGATAAAGCATTAAGACCATAAACCATTGTTAAAAAGTAATCAGCTCAGCATCACCTGTAGACTACTTTCCACTGGGCACTTATTACCTTGAGATTCCAACATTTTAAGATATGATCCTAGCCCCCGATCATCAGCTTGAAATTTTATTTGATTTTTTGATTGGACTATAACTCTGTGGGTTGATCTTTTGGGGCCATAGGACTAAGATTATAAATTCCTGTTCCCAAAACATATCTTAGCAACTTCTTGTGTTCCTCATTTTGCATGGTTCCGATTTACATGGGAATAGTTACCACAAATGGTTTAACTGCTGGGTTTCGTGGTATGTATATACAGGGGTGGGGAATCGTGGCCTTGAGGCCACAAGTCACCTTCTAGGTCATCAAGTGCAGCCTTTTGACTGAATCCAAACTTCGTAGAACAAATCCCCTTAATAAAAGGATTTGTTCCGTAAAACTTGGACTCAGTCAAAAAGTTGCGCCTGAGGACCTCGAAGGCCACAAGTTGCCCATCCTTGGTATAATTGCTGTTAAAAAGGCAGGTGGTGAGTCAAGACATTCTGAGATCCAGGAGGTCTAAAGTCAAGTGGGTATCAGCACTATGTGATACCAATGTGGTTGAGGTGTGTGTGTGTGTGTGTGTGTGTGTGTGTGTGTGTGTGAAACCAGGCTACCTAAAAAAAGGGGAGAACACCACCAGGTCAAAAAAGGAGTGGGTCAAAACTTCCACATCAATCACTAGTGGGATCAGGCCTTTGAGGAGCTACTGTCCTTACAACCTGGGCCAGATCAAGGGACTCAGTCTCCAAATGATGACAAGATGAAAGAAATATAAAAACAAAGATATTCATCCATCCCTCTATAGATGCTAAATCAAAATAGTGCAATAGGAATCAGGACCCTTTAAATCCTTATGCAGCTCTTTCTCTACAGCCATCTAGCATGTTCAGAGTCTCCATCTTCCGGCTTCTAGAATAGTTTAAGTAAATTCACAAGTGAAATTTCCATAGTGAATTTTTAAAGAAAAGCTGGGGGGTGTTGAGGGTATCTTTTGACTTTCTGAAACTGCTGCCCTCCTCTGAATATATCCCTAGTTGCTGCTGTCATTGACAGAAAGTTGGACGACATGGACCATGAGTTTGGCCAAGTTTCTAATTACTTTTCAGAAGTTTAAGGAACAAAGTTGTCTCCTATTCACATCAATAGTCTAGAAAAATTGAAAATGTGGGAGTGCTTAAGATGATTGCTGAATTTCTGAACTTGCACAAGGTTCTTCTAGCGGGCATCAAAGAGATGTCATTCAGAATGTTCCTTTGGGACAACATTATTTGTCCTTTCTTGTTTTGGTAGCACTCACTAACAGATTTGAGAATTCAGATGGACAAAGTCATGAAAAGGGTGGCAGAAGTTTCTATTCAAGGACACAGTTACAATTTCCCTGAGGAAGAAATGGCTTCATTTAAGTCCTTCACCCATTTTCAGCTCTTGTCAGGAAAAATAAACATCACTGGCAGAAATACCAACTCTGCAAATTAAAAGATAACTACAAAATGATCTTCTTTGCATTTTAAAACAAATTAGAACATCATTCAACTAATTTCAACAACGAAGGGAGTATGGATCAAGTCAAAATCACAGTTCCATGAACCCTGGTAATAATATCTAAAATTAGATCCTTAGTGGTGGCTCAAATAAAAATAAATGGAAAATGATTGCTCATCAGGAAATGCATACATTCTCATCTGAAACTCCCTTGCCTGTGATAAATTCCACTAACAAAATGACTACTCAAGCATTCCACATCTTGCCTTAGAAAATACTATAAGATAATGCTTCTTATAAAAAAATGTGTTTACAATATGGACAAGATAAGTAGAAAAATGTGACAGAAACACTGGAATCTTGAACCCTCTTACCACCTATATGCTAAATTAAGAACCCTTGGATATGCTGAAAACACAAGGCAAACTCAGCAACTCTAAGTATTCATGTAAAAATTTAAGACTCAAAAAAGAAATTGTTAATAAACATACCATATGCTTTCGAACACCTAAACACAATGGGCCTATTTAAAAATTCATTACATCAGCCTGAGAAGTTAATAAATGTTTGGGGATCTTTGAATAAAATGTACTAAAATGGAAACCCTGGAGAGTTGGATTCTAAGCTCTGATTTTGGGAATTTCATTGCAACCAAAGATTAAAAAAAGTTCCTTTTAAGGAGAAATGTGATTGCTTTTAGCCTTTTATTGCCAACATCCATTAAGTGACTATAGAATTCCACTGCTCTGTTATGAATATAATGATCATTTAATGTTTGTCAATTGCTCAATGTACTAGATAGATGTATTTTTGCTGTCTTGGAACATATCCATAATGTAAGTGGGAGTCCACTTTCACCTTCTAAAGGAGCTTTTCTTCTAATTCACTAAGCTTAACTAGAAAAGAGAATGGATGCCAAATTCTTGTGACTTCCTGGTCCTTTTGCTCCATGTTAGTGAAATGATATGTGTAAGATGAAATTATTTATCAGATTTTAAGAACAGTCTATTTTTTTCTTTGAAATTTTGATTTCTGTAGATCTAAGTAGCAAGAGAATTTTGAGAAGAGACAATTGATTTGTCTCTGATGCTGACCAAATCTTTTTAAAAAGTACATTTGAAAAAAAGACTAGCACTAGGTTTATGTGAGCACAGTCAAATCACACAGGAGAGAAAGATTTGGCCTGCTCAATTCAACATAACCTATGGTATAATGCCATAATATTAATAATATGATATATGATAATATAGCGTGCCATTATATATTATTAATATAGCATATTAATAATATTATTATATGATATATGATAATATTATTAATATAATATACTACTAATAATACAACTAGAGAGCGTATGGTATAGTGGATAGAGGACTAGCCCTTTATGGTCAGGACTATGTGAATTCAGGTAATTCCTCTGACACATTAGTTCTGTGACCATAAAAGCAAGTCACAAATTCTAAGCAACCCTAGAGAAGATGCCTATTTTCAATGGCAGAGGCAATTCACACACTGGAAGTTCCCTAAATCTTATGAAAATCAGGTCCAGACACTTAAAATTGAAAAAAATTATCAATAATAGTTTACATTTACATAGTGCTATAAAATTTGTAAGGTTTTTTTAAAAAATAGTATCTCATCGGATCATCCACTAAAATATTCCAGAACTCCATTATGAAACGGGAGTGACTATGGGTACTTGAAATTATGTCAGTTAAGCAAGGTCTGGCAGGTTCTAAAGCTGGTAAGGATTTGAGTTTGGGCTCAGCCAGAGACTTTATTTTTCTGGTCCAAGACTAGTTCATGCAAGTTTAGAGAAGTTCATCAATAAGTTAGACATAGGAAGGGCTCCAGTTACGTACAAGGCATTTTGCTAATAACTTTACAAATAGCATCTCATTTGAGCCTTAGGACAACTCTGGCAAGAAGATACTATTACCTTTATTTTTGCCATTGAGGAAACAGACAGAAAATGACTAAAACTCTTGCTAGGGTCACACAGCTTATAGACATCTGAGAATGGATTTAATCTCAAGCCTACTGAACTCCAGGGTCTAACACTGCAACCCAGCTGCCTCATAGAATGATGAATTATCTACTAAGGCATAATTAAGTTGTGACAACTGGAGCTTTTGCCCAAGGTCTCAAATTTATAGGATGCTAAAAATACTTGCAGACCTTTAGCAGGTAGAAATCACAAAGCTTAGCACATAGTAGTAAGAAAGAAAATATAATTTTAAAAGAGGAAACCACTATACAGAGGGATAAGATTAAATTCCTTTCTTCATCTCACACATTCTAGCTTCTTTCACAGCAGCTTGATATTGCAATTCCACAACTGGGAGGTGCTTCATGATGTTTGTTTCAAGCATGGTTTGTGGTACTTGTCCAAGGAACAAAATTTCTTACGTTTCTGATTGTCTGGCCATTGACCAAGATACGGAAGGCTGGCAGTCTATATACACAGAGGCACCATGGATATATTTTATCACTCACACTGGTAAAAAACACACATCCTTAATACTGAAGTCTCCTCATAACAGTCCTGCAGCCATGGAGTACAGGTACTTTACAGATGAGAAAACTGACACTTAGAAAGGCTAAGTGATTTGTCTAAGGTCAAATGACCATCAAGTAACTGAGTCATTCCAAATAAAATACATAGCATTAGTCTGGACATAATAGCCCTCGTGTATGTATGTGTGTGTGTGTGTGTGTGTGTGTGTGTGTGTGCGCGCACGCATGCTTTGTAATGTGCCTCCATGCCATGGTGTACTAGATGGACAGTATCTTTCAGTTCACAGGATCACAAAATCTGAGTTCAAATATGACCTCAGCTACATCCTAGCTATGTGATCCTAGGCAAGTCACTCAACTACTGTTTGCCTCAGTTTCCTCAATTGTAAAATGGGGACAATAAGAGTACCTACCTCCCAGGATTATAATGAGACCCAAATGAGATGATATTTATGAAACGCTTAGCACAGTGCCTGGAACATAGCAGATATTATATAAAGGCTTATCTACCCTTCTTTCCCAGATTCTTCCCTGTACTGGCATAAATATAGGGCCAGACTTACAAAATTGTAGTATGAAGAGCATTTGTATTTGGCACCCTTCAAAATACCATTTTGACCTTGAGAGGCGAGGGAAGATATGGGTAGTAGATTTATACCAATGACCTTTGACATGCAGACCCTTTCCCCAAACAGCTGAGACTAGGACAGAAATAAAACTGAGGGGATAAATTAAAATGTCATAGAGGCAGAACTCTGGCAGCTGTAATATTCTGGAAATGTTTATTCTGGTGTATCTTGCTGGTGCTAATTTCTATAAGAACATGTATTACTGACCCTATGTAGATAGCATCCAAGGTCATGTAGTGGTTCCCAAACAGATGGACCACCCATTCATTTTTTACAGCCAGTTAAGGTCATTGTAAGGTCGAGCCAATCAATTATGTGGAAATTTACAATTAATATGCTAGTTTTATGTAATTAATAGGACTGAAATGACCAGATTGCCAGTGTCATAGCCAGTGTTGTGACCACCTTAGATACATAGACTTTATTCTATTTAAAGAACTCAGTAGGTAACATTTTCCAAATGACAGGCAATATGGTATAATGATAGAGTGGTAGACTTGGAAGTCGGGAAGACTCCAAGACTGGGTTCAAATCTCATGTTAAGACACAAGCTGTGTGACCATAGTCAAGTCATATAAACTCTATGAGCCTCAGTTTCCTCATCTGTAAAATCATAACAATGATATTTTTAATTACTACCTCAGAGGGTTGTTATGCATCCCAAATAAGAGAATATAAACAAATTTTACAACACTATTTAAATGGCTATTTTTAGTATTTATAGTATAGTGTTTACTTTACAGTATCTATAGTAAATATGGTACATATAGTATAGTATATTTATGTTATATATAGTACAGTGTATATATAGTATATTATATAGGATTATATATTATAATTTACATATAACAATAACATATAAATTATAAATTTAAAAGTTTATAAATTTATTATAAATAATAAGTAAAATGTATTATATATTATTGCATAATATATAGTATATTACATAATAGTTAATACACTATATAATAGCTAATTACTATTACCTTACTACCCATGAAAAAATTGTTTCTTAAGCTAGGTTTAGTTTCCTTTGCAATCCGCGTTTTCACACTGCTGTCAGACTTACCTTCTTTATGTATAAATATGGCTATATCATTTTTCCTCTCAAAACCCTCTGATTAGTCCCTCTTGACTACTGAGTCAAGTTCAGACTCTGACGCCTGAAATTCAAGACTTTCCATAAATTAGTACCTTCCCTTCCCTTTCTAGCCTCATCTTGCCTTGTTTCCCATTGTGTATTCTAAACTTCAGACCAATTCCCTGTCCACCATTTATGACTTGTACTTTTCTACCTTTACTTTTGTTTATTAGTTTCCTGTCCCCTGAAATGCCTTCTTCTACCTCTCTCCAATTATTATACTCCTACCAGTCTTTCAAAGCCTAGTCCAAAGAGTACCTCCTCTGGGAAGACCTTTCTGCTCTCGGCTCCTCCCTGCACAGATTTTAAATTAGTCCTTATTCTTTAGAACTGTACTTGGTCTGTGCCCTCCTAACATACTTAATAGGAATGATTTCGCCTTATACTCATTTATGTGTCACCACTGCCCTAATAGGCTGTAAGTTCCATGAAGGCAGGGATTGTATTTTATCCTAAACTTTATCTCCTACCTATGTCTAGCTAGCACAGTGCTTTGCATGAGAAGTGCTTAATGAATGTTGTTGAATTGTTCAGATATTGGGTTGTCTTGATGACACTCAATAAGACTAAATTACAAGTGACAATTTTTCCACTACAATTTTTCTTCATCACATTTGTCTCATACCTATTGTTACCAACTTTTGTACAGACTCTGTATAATTGTAACTCCTTCATAATCAACTTAAAGATTCCACATGGAACTTCTCTTTTCATTCTTCCCCCCTTGGAAAATGCTTGTTTTAATAATTCATTCATTCTTTGTTTATACATTCATCTTCATATACTCAAAACTCTGTATTTCAAGTTATTAGTCAAGGCCTCTTCTGTTCGAGTTGGCCATGATAGTTTAAAAGGAATTTACTGGAAATTTTCACGAATGTTCTATCTTAAACATTTGCTCATTTGTCTCCAATCATCGTGAAACATTCCGTACTCATGGATCATTATATCTGTAAAGGAATTGGGGTAACTGTCCTCTCATATCTTTTCTTTGGAGACTAAGTTGGTCTTTGTAATTTCACAACATTCATTTTCAATTGTTTTGTAACTGTTCTTTCCATTTACATGGTTGTAAGGTATCAACTTTTTTGATCTCAGAACCACTAAATACTCTTAAAATTGTTGTAGACCCCAAAGAACATTGGTTTATACGGCTTAGATTGATACTTAGCATATTAGAAATTAAAATGTATTGATATTATTTTCCTCAAGGACCCCCTGAAGGTCTTAGGAATCCACAGGGATCTCCAGACCACACTTTCACAATTATTAGTGTATTATGTTCTCCTATATCTGCTTACATCATTTCATATGTCTTTCCATGTTTCTCTGTATTCAACATATTCATAATTTCTTACAAAACACTAACATTCCATTACATTGATGTATTTTTTTTTTTTGCAATTTTCTCATTGATGAGCATCCACTTTGTTTCCAGTTCTTTGCTACCTAAAAAAAATCAACTATAAATATTTTGGTGTGGATGGGAACTTTCTTTTTGTCAATGACTTTTTTGGTTATATATACCTAACAATGGCATCCTAAGATCAAAGAGTATGGACTTTTTAGTTACTTTGCTTTTATAACTCCAAATTGCATTCCATTGTGGTTCTCCTAAGTTCCAGCTCCAATTAATGAGGTCTGGCATACCTGCTTTCCACATTCTCACTAACCTCATTCTCAGATTTTGCCATCTTTACCAATTTTCTTAATATGAAGTAAAATCCTAGCTTTGTCTTGATTTGCATTTCTCTTTGTGGTGATTTAGAACAGTCTTCCATATGATTAATAGTTTATAATTTTCTTTTCGACAATTGTTTGTTTATATCATTTTGCCACATTTGAAATGGAGAATCATTTTAGTTCCATATATTTCTGTTATTTGTCTACATACCTTGATTATTAAGTACTTAGCAGAAATATTAAATACAAAAATTTTTCTTCCATTTGACTGATTCTGTTCTATATATGTTAATTTTGTTTGTGCAAAAGCTTTTAAATGTCATACAATCAAAATTATCTGTTTTACCTTTTATAATGGTCTCTACCCCTATTTGGTTAATAGTTCTTTTATTCCTCATAATTATGATTACATCCATATGATCCCTTCTAATTTTTTTATGATACGATCTTTAACATTCTGGTATTGTTACCTTTTTTTATTGTGGAATATGGTGTAAAGTATCTGTCTGAGTCTAGTACCTGCTGGGCTGCTTTCCATATCACAATTTTATCAAATAGTTAGGTTTTTGAATTTATTGGCCATTGGGTCAATAAGATCAATTATTTTTGGTTCTTTTTTATCTGTTCTATTCTCAACCTACTTTTCTATCTTTTAACCAGTACCAAATAATTTTGATGATTGCTGCTTTATAATATAGTTTGAGATTTGGAAGTACTATCTCCATAAAGTAGTATCTCCATGAAGATTGAGCTAAGGAGAACAAACAAATGTGATAGGAAAAAATCAAGAGAGAAGTTTCAGAAAATCCAAAATCTTTCAGAAGAGAAGGTGAACAATTATGTCAGATGCTGGGTTGAAAACATTGGTCATTAGATTTGGTAATTAAGAGATCTTTGGAGAAGGAAGTTTCAGTTGAATGATAAGGTCAAAAATTACATTGCAGAAGGTTTAGAAGAGAGTGATAACAAAAGATGTGAAGGCAAGACGACAGATGGCTTTTTAAAGGAAGTTAGCTGGGAAGGGAAGGAGATGTATAGACAATCCTAGCAGAGAATCATAAGATCAAGTGGGGAGTTTTTAAAATGAGGGGAAAGCTGGATATGTTTGACAGCAGCAGAGAAGGAGCCAATAATCTCCATTGGGTCAGGAATAAGGTGAGCATCGTTTTCTCATATCTATCTATCTATCTGTATATTTGTATGTATGTATATGTATATATGTATGTATATACACATATATTATATATACATTTTGGGGGTAGTGAGGAACTAAATGAAATTAAATTAAATTAAAGACTAAATCTGTGATGTCACTGGCACTGAGAATTTCCATTGAGGAAACTCCCTCATCACCAGCTCTGTGATTTATCTTCTTAGGGAACTGCCTGCGGATAATAAGAGATGAAGGCCATCTGCCAGTATGTGTTAGAGGTAAGACATGAACCCAGTTCTTCCAGATTATTAACCCAGTTCTCTATCCACTATGCCATAACTTTTCTCAAGGGAAGGAAAATGAAGTAAGATCAATAAAACAGTAGTAGGAGAAGCAAAGCTTAATCCACAAAATCTTTGAAATATGATTAAAAGTTAACAGCATCTTCTAAGTAAGGTAGTTCCATACTATCAAACTACAACAGTCATGCCCAGACCTACCTAGATGGTCAGTCTATTTCAAGAATAGAATAAAGACATTCCATTGTTGTCAGGAAAATCCAGCAGGTATTAAGAGGGTTGGTTCAAAAATATTCCCCAATTTGTTGACTTGTACTTTTCACATCTAATTGCACTACCAATAACACTCTTAACTTTACCTTTCCAATCTTGCTTTACAACCCTACTGCTAAAAGAAGATTCGGAAAATTCAACAGACACTGTGAACACATACATGCTAAAGATTGTGCCTTTGGTGCTTGTAATTGTGTGTTGAGCCCAGCTATTAGTCATTAATTGGCCAAGTTCCCTTATTTTTGCTAAACTAAATCTTCTAACTCCTTAATCATTTCTGTTACTGTTCCCATAACCACTTCCTTTAGAACTATTCTGTTTTCTTTGTTAAATACATGCGTGTGCAGGTTTTTACATGTGTATTATGTATCAATTATCATATAATTACATAATTACTGTAATTGGATTTAACTACATAATTAGTATGTGTAATTACATAATTAAAACATGTAATTACCAGGTTAAAAAAGTTATGAAAATTCTTTTTGAAAATGAATTATGCATGTATGGTAGGCAACTTTAAAAGTTCTCCACTTAGGCTAGCTAAAAATCTTGATTTACTAATAGATCTATTATGCCATGTAATATAATACATGCTTTCAAAGTTTTTAAAAACTAGAAATAAGTATATTTTGATATTATTAAAACACATCTTAAAAGTATTATATTTGACTAAAAGCTTCATGAGGGTATAAACTATATATTGTCTTAACTTTGTATCTCCCCCCTGTAGTGGTTTAAAAAATGTTTATTGAATTGGATTGTGTGTTGAGATATGGGGAGGAAAGGTGGCTTTTAATTAACTTTTACATGGGGTCTGAATTAATTTCTTTTCCAACTTACACATGCACACTAAAAGTTTCCCTGTTGATACTGGATAGCACATGTTGAAAGATAGACTTCTAAGTAAGTGCTAGCTTTGACAATCTTGAAAAACCTTTACCTGGCAGCTGTTTTTGATTTACAACGCTCCTCTAGTGGGACCCGAACTTACTGAACTCATCTGCAGTATGTACAGTGAAAGATAAAAATATTCAAAATAGCTCTCATTCACTTGACATGTAAACTTCCATGTTTAGCTCCAAGCATCATACTGGGTTCTAAAAACAACTTCTTGAGACAAGATCTTTGACCTTAAGGAATTTAGACTCTAAAAAAGGGGTTCCTAACCTTTTTTTTTACTGTGTGTGTGTCATGGATTGGATTCCTTTGGCAGTCTGTTAAAGTCTATGAATCCCTTCTCAGAATTTTAAGTACATAAAATAAAATACAGTGGCTTATAAAGGAAACAAATTATATTGAAATATGCTGACCAAAATATGTTTTTTAGAAAACAAGTTCATAGACCCTAGGTCAAAAACCCCTATTCTAAAGGAAAATCATAAATGTTAAAAAAAATAATAGCCCATGATAATTGGTGCTAGCCAGTCTAACATTGACTAGTGCTTGGCCAACAGGTGACATTGGAAAAGTGAAAACAAAGTGGTTTCCCTTCTCTTATTGTCTTATACATTCCATAACTATTTTTAGGAATAAATTTCTATATGTGGCATTATTTGGGGAACACTGGGAAGGGATTGAGATAGAGTTATGTTTAGATAAGGAAGTGGCTGCTTAGATTGTATAATTAAGAGATTGATCTATCTGAAAGTAGTTGATTATCTAGTATTACTGGCCTGCAAAATTACTGGCTTTATTACTCAGGATAAAAAAAGGCAGGGACATCATCTCCAGAAGGTGAGATTTAAAATATAATAAAGAGGAGGATAACACTAAACTGTCATCAAATTAAATTTGATTTGATAAAAAAAAAAGAAAAGAAAAGAACAAAAACTCCCACTGAAACAGTCCTTACCCTAAAAGTTTATATTCTACTTGAACTGAAATCTGAATTTGTTGTCTGAGTATAGTAAGAGTACTACATTTAAAGTAACAAGAAAAACAATAGGTTTGCGGTCTTGCTCTGACACATTTAATAGTTCTAAGATCTAAAGTCAGTTATGAAAATTCTCTGGGCCCTTTCTCTCAACTCTAAAAATGGGGACCATAATGATACTTGCACTAGATACTTCATAGGATGGTTGGGAGGATTGATGATGTAGTAAACATGAAAAAGCTATATCTGAATGTTGTCTTTTCAGCCTCTCAGTCAACAAGCATTTATTAAGTGCCTACCATATACTAGGCATGAGGCTAAGCACAGGGAATTCAAAGAAAGTAAAATAGTGTTCGTGAATGTGTGTGCACGTGTGCGTTTGTGTGACTCGCAGAATTAGAGGATTAGATATTTAGAATTGGAAGGGCCTTTGAAGCTGTAGAAGGCCTTGGGTTTGGGTGGAATTCAGGATGGAGGCAAGACCTCACAGAGATCAAGAATGAGCATAGACGGCACATCATAAACCATTCTTTAGAGATAAGTAATTGGCTTCTCAGTAGATACGGTGCCAGGCCTGGAGTCAGGAAGACTCATTTTCCTAAATTCAATCTAATGTCAGACATTTCCTAGCTATGCGACCCCAGGCAAGTCATTTAACCTTGTTTGCCTCAGTTTCCTCATCTGTAAAATGAGTTCCACTCCAGGATCTCTGCCAAGGTAACCCCAAATGAGTTCATGAAGAGTTGGACATGACTGAAAAACTACTCAGCAAGGCTGATCAAGTTCCAAATTAGGTGACAAATAGAACCCTGATTCCCTGACTGACTAAATGCAGTAAGCCTTGCTTTTGGTGATGTCACAAACCACATCTAAGTCAGCCTGAGAAGATGGTAAAACTCCCTTGACCTGATGGAGTCCTTACTCCTAGTTATTACTATTTGGAACTGGAGGATGGGCGTGCATCAGTATATTATATATCCTTGCAATATATACTTGCTGTTATCTAGCAAAACAAACAAACAAACCCAACCATTGCTATGTGTCCTGTTGACTCAATCTCACTAAATCCTCACCCTATATTTGGCTGAAACAGAAGCTATCCATCACAACTTCCTTGTTTTTTTTACAAATGGGGAAACCAAGGCCCAGAGACTGAAGGTGCTAAGTGACAGAGACAGTATTTAAACCCAGGTCCTCTGACTCCAGGGAGTCAGGGCTTTTCCCACTATACCATGTTGCCTTTAGACTTACCTTATTTTACATACATACATGAGAAAATAATGCTCACCTTATTCCTGACCCAATGGAGATTATTGGCTCCTTCTCTGCTACAGGCAAACATACTCAGCTTTCCCCTCATTTTAAAAACTCCCCACTTGATCTTATGATTCTCTGCTAGGATTGTCTATACATCTCCTCCCTTTCCTAGCTAACTTCCCTTAAAAAAGTCATGCCTTCACATCTTTTGTTATCACACACATACATATACATATATACATATGTACACATATATAATTATATTATATCTCATATGCATGAGACATAATATATATATGAGCTATAATATAATAATTATATATGTGTACATATGTATATGTACATATGCATGTATATATACATACACACATAAATATAATATTAAAGAGTTTCCTTAGTTGGGTAATGATACTGCCTCGGTGACCATGTATCCATCTTGCCTACTTCTAGTCTTATCTCTGAGTGAAAGAGGGGGCCACCAAAAGGGAAGAAAGAGAATTCTCCAAAGAATAGATCCTAGAAATAAAACTTGGCCTATGTCCCAATTTTCGGAAGGCTGAGTGGGGCAGAAAATTAAAAAAAAACCTAACATTCTTCATTCTCTTCTCCTTTTCTTGCCTCTCCCCACCAAAGTTTAATATTTTGTTATGACTAAAGGTTAGGAAATGGGGGAGGATGAAGAAGAGAAGTGTGCTCGATATCCTTCATAGGAGGAAGAAAAGAAAGAAGCATTCTGGAGGTGGGGAATGGGATGGGGGATGACCAGAGAGATCCATTTGCGGGCAGTGAAGCTGTTCTAGAATCCACTGGTGACCCCTTGTTTGTCATTGTTCACATCTTACACTGGCTGCTGCTACAATTATTCTGATCTCTGATCCCAGAGGAGAACTCTATATCTCTCTCTTTGTATGAAAACAAATAGTGATGAACCAGAAACCTAATGATTAGCACTAATGCATGTGTTCTAGGTTAGAAACCAAAACTCAGTTCATAAAAACCTGTTGTTCCCACTCCCTCCTTTATCTTTTTTCCCCACCCTCCCTCACTCTCCACCTAATGGATGAAACCTCAATCAATATACCCAGGAAGAACTCCAGAATCAATAACTGGGCTAATTTAACAGAATTAAGAAGCTACTTTTTTTGTAACGAGAAAGCAGACACCTTTTCAATAACCGCACTATGATATGTTGCCTAGCAACAAGATATAAAAATGATGTACAATGCCAGTAACTTCTTTCACATATGAAAACAGCCCCCTGCCATGGCAACTCCATAATGTACTTTTCTCAACTAGAACTCCACAGACACTGTTAATGCTTCCTTCTTCCATAATATACTCTGTTAAACAATCATGTGTTTTTCTTAGTGCATTAAAACACTGAATTTATTTAATGATTACTCTGTGATACGGCAGTCACAGTAAAGGCAGGGTTTTTTTTTCTGTTTCCATTTTAAGCTCACAGGTTTGCTCCCTGTGTAGAAGCATTCGATACATAGGAAAGGTAATCAAACCACTGGAATGCATGTAAGAAAAGGTGGGGGGGGGGAAGCAGGATGATATTTTATTCGTTTTAAAGTGAAATGGAGATATCTGATCAAAGCAATTATCATGCAGCACCAATGTTCTTCTAGGTGATTTTTAAAAAATCCTTTTAGAAGATGAAAGAATTTTCTAGAAGGCAAGAAGTCTTCCAGCATCCTTGGGGAATGGAAGTGAAGGGTAAGCAGGTGAGGAGAGTAAGGAACAGAAAGCTGTTGAGGAAGTGATTAGTGTAGCTGAAGGAATTGGCAGAGGAGAAGCTAGGGAAATAGTAAAGTCAGGAGCTGCTAAACATTAATAACAAATTATGATGCCAACATTTGCACAGCACTTTCACATACATTATCTCTTTTAAACCTGATGGGACTCTGTAGGGATAACTAGTACAAAGGTTATAATTCCAGTTTTAGAGATGTAGAAATTGAGGGTCTGAAAAGTTAAGTGAATTATTTAAAGTCTATAGCAATAAGCATAACATAGATGCAAACCTAAATTCTTCTATGTTCTTTCTGCTTTATCACCTGACAATAAAGGCACTCTTTGAGTAGCTACTGATTGCTAATTATTTGGCTAGTAAAATGCTGGGGGTTGGATTTGAACTTGGGTCACTTGACTCGAAGCTCACTGATCTTTTTCCCTATGCCATAATGTCTCCCATCTGTACTTTCTTCAGAGGCTGGAGTTCCCAAATATAGAGTGATTTTATGGAATGGGCTAGTGAAACTGTGACATGACAAAATTCTATATTCCTTCCTTCCTCATTTAAAGATCTTCTTTGTTTGAACTTATTTGCAAATATTTTTGCAGGCATCTTTATGTTTTTTCCCATGTTTTCCCAATCTCCCAAATCTCTTTCTTTTACTCGTTTATTTATTCCTTCAAATAGTTGTTTGATTGTTTCTTTGTGTAGTGTACTATGCTAGGCATTAAGAGAGATACAAAGATAAATGATGTACGGTCTCTGTCTTCAAGGAGTATACAACTTATTTCAGTAGCAGGCAAAATCTGTATCTGTACATAGATACATAAATGGAATATAACATAATATATATTTGGAATATATATAATGGAATATAACATAAATGGAACGTTATAAATAAATATTAGAGGGGAACTACAGTGCTGGGAGAAGGTAGAACTTCTAAGGGAGAACTCATTTCTGAAAGAATTATTTCTGGAGGATCAGATTGATGGAAGAGAGTGCAAGGTTTTTGGAACTGTGATTATAGTCTTGTCTTTTTTCTCCCTATATTCCTTCTGTGCCTAGGGCTGTGCTCTGTCTGGTAGATCCTGAATAAATGATTTTAATCAATTAAGTATTTATGGGAAAAGATAGAAGGACCACATGGGAAACCAAAGGGGCTCTAAATTCCATCTTCTCTAAAATGCATAGACAGGCTGACCAGTCAGTTACTCAACTGAGGTCCTTTTGGGGATAATTTAATATGAGTTTATTTGTAAGACCTTGCCTGATAGAGATTACAGGCACGTAGTAAAGAAAGGCCTATTAGTTATTATTTGAAGCAAATATTCTCCGAGATAGGATGCATTATCTATGAGTAAGAGAAGGGAATTGGAAATGAAGACTACTCCATTCCATCCCAGCATTCTCCTGGGTTGCTATGCAACCCAAGACAAGTCACCAGACCTTACCCTAGCCTCTGTGACCTCACCTAGCTTCTGTTTTTTTCATCTAGGAAACAGTTACAATGCCTTTACGCTGTCAGTCAGTCAACAAGTATTTATGGAGTGGCCACAGGGTAAGAAGCAATGAACTTGTTCCTTAACCAGGCAAGGTACATAGCAGCGAATTAATTCAAATACTTGGACAGGTTAGGCAGAAATAGAGACCTCTGAGTGCCCAAAACATCTAATTAGATCTGTACACGCTTAGTTCTCAGGAACTTTCCATCCAGCATTTGAAAATCCTTAATTGCTAACTGGCCAAATTGTTTTGCATGCATTTGTCAATTTATGCATTTATTTACACGTTGGTAACCGGGTAATCTCCCATAATTCCTGTTATAGAGAGAAGTATATGAGACAGGGTCCCTAACATCAAGAAGTTTCCACGTGAGGGAGGAGACAACACACAAATTCAAATGGTAACTGTTACAAAGGGAAGAATACCACTGGTACAGGAATAATGGATACTATATCTAAACTTCTCCCACCTGCCTTACAATGTCTTAAAAGGACTCCTGGATTCCTAAAGGTCCTACTGGTGCACCCAAGCTTGAGAAGTTACCAGACTTTGACTATGGTCCTGCCAATGAATGAAATTAATAAAGGCCAGTTTAATCAAATGTCAAAGTACATGGCATACTGGATAGATTGCTGTACTTGGAGACAGGAACACCTGGTCTGAAAATCTGCCTTAGATTCTTATATTCTTGTATGTTGCTATGAAATTAATTGAATTTCTCTGAAATTCAGTTTTCTTACCTGTAAATGTGGCTATGAGACTCAAATAAAATACTGTATGTGCTTTGCAAACTTTAAAGCAGCATTTACATGGCAAGTATTTTTATTATTTGGATGATGATGACAATGCACATACAGTCCACATCAGAAGCAGCACTCTCTCATTTCCATTTTACAAATGGAACATTGGGAGTTCACACAAAATGAACCTCTCACCAAGCTGATGAGGGAACTTCGTGTTTTCTGTCAGCCTGCGGCGTTGTCTTCCAGACCATGTTATTTGTGCTAGTAGGAGAACCAGCTAAGTGGCATGATATGGGGCAAATCACAATACAGTTGAAGAATGACATAACAATGTGTTTAGTTCATATCTGTAGTTAAAATAGATACCTTGTTTTATGTTTCAATTTTGTGTTAACAAAAATATATACTTGTAATAACTTTTGCCTTCTTCTGTGGTTACATATTCAGATAGATATGCTTTGTTATTTATTCAAAAACATAGTTGCTCTTTTTTAAATTTTCCTTTTAATGGATCTTTGAAAGTTATTCTGTTTCTTCCATTTATTCTAAAATCTTGGGTCAAGAATCTGGAACTCTGTGATATGTTCATTTTGAGGCCGGGAAGGGGGATAGATCGCTGGTAGTATACATTTTTTGCCTCAGTTTTCCTACCCACCAAACCAGGCTAATTATTCCTACGTCTGGCCCAAGAGATGTACATTTAGCTCTCTGAGTTTGAAATGTAGATCTCTGACTTATGAACTAAACGTTTCACATCTTTCAGCAAAATCTCCTCCTCTTCCTATTCTCACCCCCAACTTCTGCAAACTAGATATTGGGGGCTAACCCATCCCTTAGTGGGAACATTTGGAGATGAAATGTTAACAGAACCTGAAAAGTCATACCCTACATCCTAAAGAGTTGTATCTGAAGTGAGGAGCACGCAAGTTCAATTTTGGCCTCTATTACTACTTAATCTCTGACTGCCCTCAATTTCCTCAACTGTCAAATGGGGTGATATTAGGACCTACCTTGCAGAATTGTGAGGATTGAATGAGATAATATTTGTAAAGTGTTTTGCACAATGACTGGCACATATTAGGGGCTACACACATGCTCGTTCCTTTCCCTCTCCTCCCACCACTTCCTTGTTATGGCTGGTAGCAGACCTTGTGATAGGTTGAATTGCATTATGAAAATGAATGCGGAAATCTTCCATCCTTTAAGGAAAGATCACCTTTCTGGCTCCATGTTTTTCATTCATTGTATACTCTGTCAAAGTGTGATTCTAGGTGGTTATATGGATAAAAGATAAGGAGAAAAGCAGTCATTTGTATAATATGGAAAAATATAAATATGTAAATGTATAAAGGGAAGTCAAGTGTGACTCTCTTTTCTAATTGCCTAACATGATTCCCACTAGATGCATAAATTACAGTTCCTATTAACAGCACTATGAATAATAATCAGTTTACTTTCTGGCTTGTATCTAAATATACTTTCTATATGATTTCATCTTTTATTCAGCTGTTTAAAAGCAGAACATCTAATTACAGTTCCTATTAGTCTACATTAATTTTTTTTTTTGCCACAGAGCATGTGTGATGACTGATTTTCTAAAAACAGACAGAATTCTTTAGCATATGGAACAAATCGTGTTATTATTAATGCATTCCCAGATGACTCTGCATTTCAATTCCCTTAATTATTTAGTCATTGCTGATTATGTCTTTTCACAATTCATTATCCCATTTCCTGCAACGTGGGCATTTTATTCATTAAGTGTCAAAATGAAGGGCTTGACCTCCAAAAAAGATAATCAAGAAATAGTGGCACTTAAAAAGAAGGTCTGGGCCTTCTTTATGTGATCATTCTTCAATATTTTCATGATGAGTGATAACACTAACACTAGTTCTAAACAATGAAACTGAAAATTCCATAGATGTGTTAGGGATCTGTGTTTATGTATCTAATAAGGGAAATTTTTAGGGAAGAGGCATTTCTAGGGAGGAGAAAGGAATGACAAGGGAAGATGCAGACGTTTATGGCCAGACATCTGTAATGGTTGTATTATATATCATCATTATATTTCAATGACATAATGATGTCCTTATTTATAATAAAAATATTTTTTATTTAGTAGACTGCTGTGTTGGTTTCTACCCAAAACTAAATGAATATTAAACTGTATATAAAACATTAAGTAATACTGGGAAGCAAGAACAGAAAGCATTTATATACATTAAAGGTGGTCTTGCTTCAATAATGTTCGGTTCTACTCTCTAACTAGGAACCATTTAAAAGTTAAAAAGTCAGGTCCAGGCTCAAAAACACCAGCCAGGTTGGTGAATTCTTGTCTTTATATAAAGTTTGATTCAACTATTTCACTAGTGTTCCACTCAGGAGCCAAAATGCACAGAATTCAAGGAGAGCAAAGGGGGAATGATGAGGGGTGGGAAAAAAACAGAAAAATACTTCAAATGGCTAAAGTTTCTTCCGTATCTAAGAAATGACCTGACGATCACAGGGATTCAATTTAAGTTTCTCTGTCCTCCAAGATTTCCTATATCTGTTTTTTGTTGTCTTTGTTGTTTCTTTTTATGCATTTGATATATTTTGGAACCATTTAGGTTTGACTCTTGAAAAAGGCAATAGAACCATGAACTTAAAGGCGCATTGTCTTCACACCTTTCGCTAATGTCAAATCAGGATTCTAAGGGCCTTCTTCCTAAACAGTTCTAAGTCCTGGGAATTTGCTGAACTTGACCTTTGATTAAATGATGATTTTAATTCATTGATGAATATACTTTTGACATGGTGAGTTAGTGATATTTTTGAGGGCCCTAAAAAAACCTCACCAATAACAAACAAAAATTTTAATGACTTAGTTTTTTTCACAGTTATTCTCGAGCTATATATATATATATATATATATATATATATATATATATATGTATATACACATATATACATATATATATATATATGTATATACACATATATACATATATATGCATTAGCTTTCCCAATTACGCATTTGTTAAAAACATGATTTTTAAAAATTATACTTAAGTCCAAAAATTTATATGATTTGGGAATAAAGATCAGGAGAAGGTGGGGTAGGTATTCAAAGTGATCTACAAATATGATTGAACTTACTTTACTTTGAAATACCGAAATGATTTGAAATCATAGAATCTCAGAGTTTTAAGGGACCTAATAAACCGCTTAGACTGATGTATGCCTGGACAAGATTTGGATGTACAGAACTGGAAAAAATCCAATATTGCACAATTTAAAGTAATTCTTAGAAATAGAATAGACCTTATGATACAGTGTAAAAAATTCTCTTTTCCAGGGTTATCTAAAATCATCTTTATGGTATATAGAGATAGAAATTTTTAGGAGGAGGTATTTAGGGGTATATGTGGCTTAATAACACAACTACAAAAACAAAGATATGAATTACCTTTAAAATTGAATTTAGGTTTATAAGCACTGGAAAGAGGCACCCAAAATAAAAGAAGATAAAGATGTCTAGTGAGACATTAAATTTGCAAGTTTGCAATGACCCAGTGCTCCACACACAGGTGTCCCTTTTGTACCCATAGGTCTATCTTGCTTTTTTCCTTTCTTTTTTTTTTTTTAATTAATTTATTTATTTTTAGTTTTCAACATTCATTTCCACAAGATTTTGAGTTCTAAATTTTCTCCACATCTCTCCTCTCTACCCATCCCAAAACAACTTGCATTCTGATTACCCCTACCCTCAATCTGGCCTCCCTTCTATCACACCCCTCCCTTCTCTTATCCCTATCCCCTCTATTTTCTTGGAGGACAAGATAGATTTCTATACCCCGTTGCTTGTATATCTTATTTCTCAGTTGCATGTAAAAATAATTTTTAACATTCATTTTTAAAACTTTGAGTTCCAGCTTCTCTCCCTTCCAATCTTGCTTTTCATAACACACATTATATATGAATTATATTTTTGGCAAGAGAATCGCAATGTCCAATTAACTTGAACACAGTATTGTTTCAGAGACATTATTTAAAACATTTTTTATATTCAATTGAATCTATTTATCTTCAATTCCTATTGGTTCCTGACATTTCATCTCTGTATTTCTAACTCTGCTCCGACCACAACTCTCCCTTCCTACCTCTCCACCAATCTTCTATAAATCTATGCTTAAACGAATTGAGGAAGCTTACTAAAAACTCTATTTTAAACCTCCTTTAAAGTAAAGGATCCTTGAGCAATGAGAATCCTAGCCACCTATTTTAAAAGTTTGAGTTATTTGTGTCGTGGGAGCTCTTTAAAGTGAGGCATGCCCCTAATGAATGGAAATGAAATATTTATTTTAGTCTGACAAATGTAGAAATTGGTTTACTTTCCAAAATGTTTTTGGCTGAAGCACTCATTGTGGCCCCCAATATATAGAGCACACTATGCTTCCCATTAAATTCTGAACCCTTAAGAATGTGCCTCTGCATCAGGTTAACTGGCAGTAGAAGTTACCTATCTGGAAAAGAGAGAAAGAAGGGTTTTTTTTTCCTTCTTCTAGTACAACATTCATTATATATTGAATTTTATAGCGAATGAATACTTCCTAATTCAGCTGAAGGAAAGCTGCTCTGAATCCTAAATACCACCAACATCTTCATCACACTCTGATTCCTGTCATGTTTAGGAAAATGAAAATTATACAAAAACTACTTCTATTAATGACACCAACTTGACTCAGCTAAAATGCAGTAGTAACAAATAGTTGTTTGGATTTATTCTGACATCCGCAGTTATCGAGACAAAGTACCCTTTCAGAAACCAAAAGTCTTTCTTTTGTAAATTTATCAATCAGTCAACAGAATTTAGTGGCCAATATGTGCTAAGCTAGGATAATCTTTGCTTCCTGTTATGGCCATTCTAAATGCAGCCTTATTCTAAAAACAAAAGATCTTTAGGTAGGGATTCTTAACGTGAGACCCATGAACTAAATTTATTTTCAATATTTTGATAATTCTATTTCAGTGTATTTGATTTTCTTTGTAATCCTATGCATTTTATTTTATGTTTTAAAAGCATTATGACTCTAGGCTTCATTAGGCTGCCATAGTGGGTCTATGACACACAAAAAAGTTAATAAACATTAACATTAATAGGGTTGTTCTGTACTAAAAATTGATGGTTAGGTATAGAAGTATTCTTTCAGGACATGAAAAAGAGACAGACAATGGTAGAAACTAGAGTTAGAGAAAGTTCAGGGATAGGGAGCGTGACCCTAGCTAAGGATGGGAAAAAAGTGTTCATAGGTATTTTAAAAGAGTTCAAGAGGGAACTGAATCAAGACAGTAGTCTATAAAAACAGATATGGTTTGTGTAGAACAAGATTTAAAAAATCCTCATCCTAGAATCCAGCAATATGATGAGTATCAAATGACTGCCAGAAAGAGGAATATATATTTCCAATTTCTTGAGGGTAAGGGGTATTTTCTTTTTGTCATTCAGCACTTAGCACAGTGCCTATTGTTATGATCACTTCAAAAATGCTTATTAGATTGAATTGAAATTGGTTTCTAATAGTCAGAAAAGGATCTAGTATACTTGTGGAGTGGATTAAAAGAAACAGCCCAGTTCAATTTAGGGTGATAGATGTTGGAACTGTATAGCCAGCTTCATGTTCAAACCAAGATGATCCTTATAATTAAACTGGGTACCTGCAATTTTCCTAGGTGTGTATAATTTCTACTCCCAAATTTCTCACATTACAGTAGAATTTTCCTTGCATGTTCTTGCCTGAGATAACCCACTATGGAAGAAGAGTAGAGAGCAATATGGATGAAGTCAAAATTATGGTGTGGTTACTAGAAATTTACTCCAGGGAGCAAAGACTCGAGTCCTGGGGTATTTATCAATGGGACTAGTGTCTTGAGGTCTCTGATTCCTCCTTTCCTCAACTGAATTTGTCATTAAATACTAATTTCAGGTGTTTTTCGTGTTGTTTATCCCAAGAGGGGAAAATGCTAGTCTGAGAGTAGGCTGAGGTTATAATTCCAAGGTCAAAATCTAATGAAAAACCAAGCAAAAAAAATCCCACAAACATTTATTGTGTAAATTGACAAGTGAACAAGGGAGACATTTACTTGGCAGTATCTTAGTCTTTTGTCATGTAGATAGTAAAATAATTTCTGATAAATTAATAGACAAAGTCCTTGCCCTCAAGGAACTTACAGATCAATTGATAAAATAGGATAAACACAAAAAAAAATTACAAAGGAGAACAACCAATTACAGCTGAAAAAAGACAAAATTCTGATGAGACTCCTGGGTGATCTAAGCTGAATAAAAGTAGCTAGGAAGGCAGCATGGACAAAGTAAGCTTGGTATTGTGGTTTGGTCAAGGATAGAGGTTTTTAATCATTTTTGTATCACTGGCCACTTTGTCAGTCTATGGACTTTTCAGTATTATGTTTTTAAATGCATAAAACAAATAGCATGGCAAAGAAAATATATGGAAATACAATTATCAAAATATTTTTTAAAAATAAATTCACAGACTCCAAGTTCAGAAAGTCTTGTTCTAGAAGGAGAGAATAGATTCAAGGAATGGTATGAGAGAGTGCAGGGAAGATAAAATGACAGGGAATGAAAAAACTATTCTATTTCCTTTCTCTCCCACTCAAAACCAAGAAAAGACAGGAAAAAGTGGTCATAGTATCAGAAAACTCTGTGTGTGTGTCTCTCACACACACAAACACACACAAAGAGAGAGACAGAGAGAGAGACTATGACAGGAAGAAAAGGTATTATTCAACAGGAAGAAAAGAGGCTCCTAGGAGGAAGGAGAAGAGGAAAAGAGGATAGATTCATGAAAAAGGAAGAAAATGGTATGGCAGAAAGGTGGAAAAGCTAAAGAAAAGGTACACTGTGTCTCAGTTTGCTCAGTGGAAAAGTAATTTCTTGGAAATACAGGAGGGCCTCCAGTTTTTGCAAGAAAAGTAGTATTTTTTTTTTAGTATTCTACTACAATACTTCTATTAGTAAAATGATTTCTGGGAAATATAGGAAGCCCTCTAGATTTTTGCAATAAAAGTAGCATTTTTTTTAGTACTCTACTAAAATACTTTAATCAGTATACTAGATGTGGCATCCCATTGGTGTTTAATGAATGGTACAAGAAATGAAGTCTTAGCTTCTATAATAATAATAGCTATAACAGATTCTAAGCACTCTGCCAAGCACTTTACAAATATTGCATTCATTCCTCACAAACCCTTGCTATGATCTCTATTTTACAAATGAGGAAACTGAGACAGATAGAGATTAAGTAATTTGCCCAGGGTAAACGTCTAGAAAGTGTCTGAGATTGAATTTGAATTCAGGACTTCCTGACTCTAAGGCCAGCGCTATATCCACTGAGCCACCTAGCTGCCCCATGATTCTGAAGATACCTTGATTTGTATCCCAAATAGACTTTGCATGTCTTCTCATGCAAATACATAGCCCCAAAGACCTCTAGTCACTTTTATAACTAGACTTGCAAATGGTGTAGCGGGGTTCCTGCATAGCATAGGTAGCAAGGAGAACGGAAAAGCAACGGATCTTGATTCAGAAGAGATGGTGGCTTAAATCTTGCCTCTGCCACTTACTAGTTGTGTGACCACAGGCAAGTCACCTCCCCCACCATGAACTTCAACTGTAAAATAATGTTAATAACACCCACAAGGACTAACCTCACAGGTTTGTTGGAAGGATTAAATGAGGTTACATATATAAAATATTTTGGAAACCTTCAGGTGCTCTGTAAATGTTGGCTGTCATTATTTTAGCCAGTTTGGCAATGGGAAGAATCCCAGACACTTACCTCAAAGGTTAGGAGTGAAAGTTATTACTGCACCCTGCTACTCTGGAAGGGCAATGTGTTGTTTTTGTGTTTGTCTGTTCTTGAAGGACATCATGACATCAAGATGATGAAATGACTTGCACTTGACTTTGATTTGAGGGAGGGAGGGCTGTGCAAGGTCACCAACCACTTTATCCTCTTGAGCCATCTAGGTCCAGTGACCAGATATTCATCAGGATGACTGGAGATGGCCCAGGATGCAATGGGAGATCCTGTCCATTTTAGGTTAAGGTCTTACCAGATTCTCACTCTGAGTGAGATAATGCCCATTCAGGGAATAGACCTCTTTAAGTAGTGCCTAACAGTCAAAACACCTTGGTTATAAGGAGGCTACTCTTTTTCTTTTCCTGCTTTCCTTTATGTAGGTACACAACAGAGCCCACACAGGGTAAGGGGGCAGGAAATAAGATACTGAAGTCAGAGATTCCACGAAAACTTCCTTTGCCTTTCCTAACCTAGACTCCTACCCTAATTCATCTTCCACAATTGAGGAGAAGGGGCTGAAGGACAGCTCTAGCACCACGGTGTCTGAAAAATAGTGGGGGCATTAAGGTACTAAATTGTCTGTGTTCCCCATTGCCCCTTTGTAGACTGTGGAGGTAACTGGACGTTTAGGCTACAGTTCAGTTAGGATGTTTCATCTCAAAAGAGATGAAGTCTTACTGCATTTAAATGACCAAACTCTTTTTGGTGGTCATGAGGTCCAATATACACACTGTATGGATGGCATAGTAGACAGAGTGCCAGACCTGGAGTCCAGAAGTCTCATTTTCTTAATTTAATTCTGATCTTAGACACCTTCTGGCTGTATGGTCCTGGGCAAGTCACTTAACCTTATTTTTCTCAGTTTCCTCATCTGCCAAATAAGCTGGAGAAGAAAATAGCAAACCACTCTAATATTTTTGCCAAAAAAACCCCAAATGGGGTCATGCAGAGCTGGACATGATTGAAATGAACACTGAAATGAAATTGACCACAACAACGTGGTCATGGACCCTCCATCACTGGGAAAAAAGGTGACTTTTTTCAAAGAATTAAGCCAAAGTGCTTACTAATACAATTTCCTAAACATTTGTCCACTGAGACAAATATTTTGCCTAATGTTTTCTCATTTCATTTTCTTAACAGCTGTGTGTTTCGCTTTTGATTTGGTACAGTCTTTTAAAAATAGCAATATTAAATGGACAATTGTTTCACCCCTGGAGCTGACATTCTGCCTCCTGCTTATTCTGAACAAATCTCCTTTTTCTCTCCTTTTGTGCTGAGGTGATTAATCATCTTCACTCACCCTTGGCTGCTGCTGTTAGTGGATGACTCCAGTCATAGTAATCTCCTATTTTTAATATTTAAGAGTTTATTTACAAGCTGTTTTTTTAGATCATGGTGGGCTCTTAATATCACATAAAACAAACAACACAGATGATATATAATATATGAGTATATGCAAATCTGCCAAAAAAGCGCTTGATTTTTCACTCTTGCCTTCTCTCTCCCTCCCCCACTCCCCAATGACTGACTTCTCAGGGGCAGGGAGAACAAACCAAGGAAATGGAAACTACAAGAGGCCAAATGATAAATGTGCATTTTGTAGAGCAGAACAGAGAGTTTTTTTTTTTAATTTCACTGTCTTTAGGGAATAGTTGCCATCTAATTTCTACCTGCAGTCTGATAGTCCCCAGTATGGCTGTTTTTCCTCCATACCCTCTAGTCGTTTGCAATAGCGATTTTGGATGACTGCCTTATTTGAAGCAACATCCTTTGAGGCTCCTGGATTCTTATTTGCAGGTTGCTTTGCAGAAAAGCAGCTCTGGAGGATTTTAAGGGTTATGGGTTTTCTGTCATTGCAAACAATTTTAGGGAATTTTAAAAGGTTTAAAAGGCTCATTAATTATTTTTAAAATGTGTTCTCTTTAGCAAACATAATATAATGTATGGAAGTTCAGAAGCATATTGGGAGAATTGACAAAACAACATCTTTTAAGTCAAATAACGTAGTGTTATTCAACAGTAAGGCAAATTGATTCAGAAACTGAATGTGTTGAAGTGAGCATCAAATGATGACATATTAATTGGTGTGGTAAATTGTGTTCTATTATTTCCTTGAAAGTCATTTTATAGCTATAAATGGTTAAATCATTTAATGTCCTTTGGCATCAGTTTCTTCACCTGAAAAATGAAGAGAGTTGGGGAGAAGAGAATGGAATATATGGCCTTGAAAATCCCTTCTAACTTTAAATCTATAATCCTATAATCTATAATTGAGCCTGTCTAAGCAGCTCCAGATCATTTAGTTAACAAGCATTTATTAAGCATCTGTCATGCATTACTACTATGTGTAAATTTGCTAAGCACTAGGAATATAAAGAAAGGTACAAATCATTTCTAGTTCTCAAGGTGAGAATGTGATAAGACCTTAGCCTGAAAGGACCAAGGTCTCCCATTGTATCCTGGGCCATCTCCAGTTGTCCTGATGAGTATCTGGCCACTGGACTCAGATGGCTCAGGAGAAGAAAGTGAGGTTGGTGACCTTGCACAACCCTCCCTCACTCAAATCAAAGTCAACTGCTAGTCATGTCATCATCTTGATGTCATGGACCTCTTTGAGAACAAAGGACAAACACAATATACAATAGTTTTCAAGGACATATAATTCAATGGGGGAGAGAACATATAAACAACTATGTACAGACAAAAAATATACAACTTAAACTGGAAATAAACGACAGAGGCAAGGTACCAATGTTAAGGGGATCTCATAATAACAGGACAGGGAAGATAAATGTTGTTGCTTTTAGAAGATTTTTAAACAGGTTCCAGAAATTTGGCCAGAACTAAGGGAACACAATGTGCATAAAAAAGTGTAAAATAATCTGTAAGGAAGGCTCTCTAGGCCTTTGCCTGTAGCACAGGACAAAATTAAAGATTTATTGTGTGCTTACACATATGTTCAAAAATGCTAAAATGAGTTTGAAGCTGCAATGAATGACTACAGTTTAAAGGCACCATCTTTCACAGGAAAATAAGAAAAATGTAATTATGAGGGTAATAGGTCGACCCCCTTCCCTTTAACCCTCCACTAATACACACAAATAGGTCTGTTTTTTCTGTTGGGGGCCAGGGGAGAGGCCTGGTTTCACTTATTAAACTAAAGCAAGCTAATGCTTTTGTAACTTACAGCCCTAAATGTGTTCTAAGCCAGTATTTAGGGAAACTGTAAGAATGGTCAAAGGACTGATTACTTTTTTTTTAATCTGTTACTGTCAAAGTAAAAGCAATCTAAAAACATTCTGCTAGTCAAGAGATGATCTCTGTAAGATACTGAAGACTCAAAAAGGGCTGAATTTGTAAGGTTAAAGAGCCTGGCTAAGATTCTTGCTGCTCTAATCTCTTTATTCACAATATTCCAAGAATCATGGGTTTCTAAATAGAAGACATTAAAAATAGCAGAATAAAACCACCATTAAACAAGTACATGAAAATGTTCCCAATCTTTAAAGTTAATGGAAGCGAACATTTGAGTTCAAACCTCTTTTTGCTTTGCTGAAAACCTAAACCAAATTTCATTGTGCTGAGTGAGTTCAGAAGTAGATGAGTAATATACAAGAAAATCAAATGTACTTGAACCGGCAAAACATCATATAAAATTTAATGACAAAAAAAAAGAAAATTAGATCGTTAAAAGCTTTTTAGCTCTGCAATTCTAAGTGGTTATCAGCACCACAGGTAAACAATCTTTTAAAAATATGTCATTATTATCAAGTATTCTAACTTTTTAGTGTCTTTATCCCTTCAATTCCATATATTTCCTCAGAAAATTGTCATTTTGTAAAATGAGAATTATTCTAAACTTCTCTGTTCATGTGCCACAGCAATTTGCAGTAAATCATTGTAATTTAGCACCCTGCAATTTGTAGAAGTTAACCAGAATTTTTCGATGTTATTTTCTGTATTATAAATACATCTTCACCCCTAGAGCTATCCTAGGTAGTCCTCTTAGATGAGATGTGTAAGAAATGTTACTAGAACAGCTTTAAGCAGATCATACTAGGACTGTTTCACAGTGCATGCAGCAACATGATAGTTAACAAAATTACCCTGCAAATTCATTACCTTGATTCCTTAAACTTGTACATTTTATTCATTACATATCAAAGTGAAAAGCTCTTTCTCATGAAAGATAACCAAAATACAAGTAGCAGATACAAAAGGTTTAAGTTTTCTTGAAATATTCTCAGGAATAAGGGCTTTAAATGTTCTGATAAGCAAATTGCTTTTATAACTAAAATGATCAAGGAGAACATCCCTGGTATGTTTGAAAATAAGTGAAATTTTATTGACCTTTAGATTTTGTGTAACAGTGTTACTTGAAGTCATATTAATATCTGTGTGTTTCTCGGTGTTCCAAATAAATCTATTCATGTATCTAAAGAATATCAATACCAGTAAAATTTCTAGTTCTAAAACATTTTAAGTTTTTTAAGACAATGAGAAATTGTATGTGTTCAATTTATAGTCAATCATGGATTAACACTAAATGTACATATACATATATGTATTATATATCATATAATATATACATATATTTGCAATAGACATACATATATTAACAATATATGTATATTATATATGTATATAATAATACATACTATATGTATTATAAATGTACATATACATACATGGATAAACAAAAATATGTACATATACATATATAATATTTGATATCACATAGCCAAATGAAAAGTGCTTTCTCATGAAACATAAGGTCTTTGCAGATAAAATCAACTCCAAGAATACTGCAAAGTCTCCTGGATAAGAACCACAGTCATTTCAAACAGTTTGGCCTAAACAAGATCCACAGGCCTCTTATCCAGATCTGACATATAGTTAGTTGAATAACTTACAGAACACGTACATACTTATTAGACAGGTACTACAGATGAAAAATGAGTTGGGTCCAAAATTAGAAAGGAAGAAAAGGGAGTTTTGAATTATATTTGGTAAATTTCAAAGCCCCTTTAATGATCCCAAAAGTTCTCCCTGAAATAAAGACCCAGATTTTCAAAACCAATACTTATGTTGTTGGATGGCTGTGCATCATGGAACATTATAGTCTGTGAAGAATTAAAAAAAAATTAATATCTCAGAATGCAGTGGAGGGGAAGGATTATATCACCAAACAAATAAAGAACTATAAAGAACCACAATAAAATAATGTAATCAAATCAATATGTGATTGGAAAAAGAAAGGGGAATGGGCATGTGGTAAGAGTTGGGAAGCTAATCAATAGTCAGTGCTCCACTGATATCCTTGCGATATTAAGGGAAAGTGAGGAAGGTTTTGTGGGCAAGTTGGTTGGGTGAACCACTTGTGGCACACTTATGGTATGACTCATAGGATCAACAAACATGTACAGGGTACAATTTCTAACAGTGGACTGAACGTTAACATCACACCTCTGCTTTTTGCTTATGTGATCCTGGGCAAGTTTCCTAGCCTCACTGCACCTCAATTTCCTCATATGTAAAATGAGGGGGTTGTAGAATACAGTGTCTGAGGTCCCTTCTAATTCTAGACCTAAGGTTCTAAGGATCTTCTGACCAATGATCTACTCTCACTTTTGAATATTTTATACATATTTTATTGTAAGCAGGTAGCATAGATTTTAAAGAATACTGGACCTGTTGTTAGTAGACATCTGAGTTCATGATCCTTACTAATCATGTGGCCATGAGCAAGTCTATCGACCTTTATAAGCCATAGTTTTCTCATCAGGGCTTTTGTGAGGATCAAGTGAGATTGCACATATAAAGTGTTTTTGAAAACTTTCAAACACAATAAAATCAGCTTTCATTATCTCTACTATACACATAAGGAAATCAACGTTTAATAAAGTGACTCTTTCATGTTCACACACAGAGAAAAGGGAAAAAATAGCACTTCAATCTGGGTCTTTTGATTCCAAGTTCAGGGTCCTTTCCACTATACCACTGTATCTCACATTGAGACTAAAAATAACACACAATAACGAATAAGAAATCAAGATAGCAAAACACAACAGAAATGTTAAATATGTACCTACCCTACCATTCTCGACTTGGCTTAAGGGGAGGCTGCCATGCTCTCGGTTTCGTGAAAACTAAGACGCACTCAAATTTAGAATAAGGAAAAAAAACTAGGCAAATGCTGTGAAAACCACAATGAAACATGCTGATGACATGTATTATGTTAAATCATGCACACTCTAATCATAGAGGTGAAGGTTCTTTTATTGAAAGGTATTATTCTGTATAAATAGGTGCCTCCTCCGCATTTGAACTTTCATTCATTCACCCAACAAGCGTTTCATTAAGTGCCGACCACATGTGTAGCATGTGTATTAAGGCACTAAGGAAAACCACCTCTCCAGTTCATTTTCAACCATTTCATTTCTTTTTTTTATTATTGTTGATACACTTTACAAGGCTTGAACCACAGATAAAATAAATCTTGAGTATGTTTAATGCCCTAAAATTATGTCAAAGCCCAACACAGCCAGTTTCAAAGTATACCCAGAAGAAATTGTGAATATGATCCTTTGAAAGAGCCTGGAAGGAAGTCCATAATTGTCTTTCATTTAGCCCATAAAATATTTTCTGGTCTCCTTTCCTTTTACCAATGTCACAGTAATGATGAACCAACAGCATCATTAAACAGAAAAACGTCACCACTCCCACGTAAATTTTCTCCCATTTTTATTATTTTTTTTGTATGTGTAGCCATAGCACACTCACAGAATCAGAATTACCAAATCTCAGTGCTTAAAGATCATCTCAGAGGTCATATGGTATAAAACCATAGTTGATCAGGAATCTCCTTTAAAATATTGTCAGCAAATGGTTCTAGAAACCCTAAGATTTCCAGTAATGGGAAACCTAAATACTTCCAGGGTTAACTGATAACAGCTCACCATGAAGAGATACTTCTTCAAAAATTAAAAGTCCACTCTTTATTAACTGAGAATTTTTATTCTTGCAAAGCTTTTGTATACTTGGGTTAACATCCACTTATACTCTGTTCCAAATAATTTTGGAACTTACCATTGGTGCCAAATGGCATATGTCATGGAAAACAGTAGAACTAGTGCTCGTAGGCATGTCTTTCAAATTAATCTATGCCCCAGGCCCTAGTTCACCTTGGTCCATACACCAAAGTGGATGGATAATAGAATAGTTTGTGGGTTTCCCTGATCCTACCCTAGTCTGAACTTGTGGAGATTCTTGTGATGCCAAAGTTTAGGAGGAACGAAATTTAGCAGAAGCTTTTAAGTTTTGTCTCCTATTGTTCCTGTCACGTATGTTATTGCTTCAGAAAAATTAGATAACCGCTATTCTCTGAACATATCCTATAAGGTGCCACCTTCGCTCATATTACTACCCACACTTCAGTGCACATCTCTGATGGTTGATACAAATGACCCCTAAGACTGTTTCCATCTTTAAAGCCTATGCTTTCTCCACTGTGGGCACCATTAAATCTTCTTAGGTTTACTAATATCATGTGGTCTCACCATCTTGACTATGGCTTGCTAATAGGTATACCTTGCAGCTTCAGAAAACGTTGGTAAAGAGCCCAATATATGTATTACAGAGGCAGCTGTGGTGGAAGGCATAGAGAAATGGCTATGAAGTCAGGAAAATCCAGGCTTAAGTCTTACCTCTAACACAGAATCTAATCCTAAATAAGTCATTTACCCTCTCCTTATCCTTTTAAGCCTAACTCTTCAATGAAGACTTCCCTAGGTTTCCTAGCTAGGTGGTGCAGTAGTAAAAACTCTGAACCTGGAGTTAGGAAGTCCTGAGTTCAAACCCTACTTCAGACATTAGCTATGAAACCCTGGGCAAGTCACAACTTCTGTTTGCCTCTGTTTTCTCAATGGTAAAATGGGGATGATAACAGCATCTGTCTTGCAGGGTTGTTGTGAGCATCAAATGAAATAATATCTGTAAAGTTCCTAGTACAATGCCTGGCCCAAAGTCGGCACTATATAAATGTTTCCTCTCTTCTCCTTCCCCTGGCCCTACCCTTAATCCTTCTGGTAATTATCTCTCAAATTATCTCACAGAACTCTAATATACTTAATGTATTCAAGTTTGTATCATACCTATTTTTAATATCACTTTTTTGGTAACCTCTAACAGACCATGGGCTTCTTGAGAGAAAGGATCATTTTTTATTTATTTTGTCTTTCACTCACAGTCCAGCACATGGCAAGGCACATTCGGGGCATAAAGCACAGGAGGGATCAGATATTTGACTTCATCGAGGCAGGGGAAGATTTCAGCACTTCCTCTACTAATCAGCAACCCTTCTGTAATTTGTAATCTTAGAAAATAATCTCAGGCACTGGGAGGGTAAAGTGACTTGCTTAGGGTTAGAGTCCGTCTATGTCTGAGGTGAGATTTAAATCTGTTTTCCTGACCCCATGGCTATCTCTCTATGTCTTACACACCATAGCTGCCTCTGCAATACATTCGTTGGGTTCTTAATCCATGTTTTAGTCAAAATGGTGGGACTTAATGATATTAGTAAACCTAAGAAGATTTAATGGTGCCCACAGTGGGAAAAACATAGATTTAGAGATGGAAACAGTTTTAAGGGTCCATCTACCTCCCATTCATTTCTAGATATAACCCTATCAAAAAAAAGAGAGAGGGAAGGATAAATACATTTTATTTAATAATCACACTGCCCTGTGAAGTTACATAATCAACTCATAAACATGTTAGCATTCCTTACCTTTATGTAATCATAAAATATTAGAGCTTAAAGGTCACCAAGTCCAATTCCATCATTTTACAGATGCTAAAACTGGACTCCAGAGAGGTGACATTATTTGTTCAAGGTGACTAATTATTAATTATTATGGTCAAGAGGAGAACTCTGGTTTTCTGACTACTCATATGGTGCTCTTTTCTATCAGGATGGAGGCCTGCTAGCATATATCCTTTTCAGATGTTTCCCTAGGCCTTTATTTTCGTTTGGAGTGTTTATTTTACTTAAAATAATAATGAGGTGTATGGCTGTTTCACTATATTTATGCCAGGATTGATTTTGCCATTTGGCGGGTACTCCTCTTCCCTAATGGAAGCAATGCTGTGTAAAACAAACGAATGAATTTACAGGGGACTGTGAACTAGTCAAAGAAACTCCAGACTGATTGTGGTCTGGCACTCACAATAAGTACCTTCTCAGTTTCACTCATTTCTTCTTTTTGAAATGAGATGATGCCTCACAACACAAATGGGAAATCAAACAATAAATGGTTATTTACTGCCTACACTGAATTTGGGGGTATAAGACCTGTGTTTAAATCCTGCTACTTACTACCTGTGACCATGGACCAATCACTTAACCTCTCTACAAAATGAGGTGATTGAACTGGATGACTCCAAGGTGACTTCTTGATGAATAAATGATAACTAAGTACAAGGTGCTGAGCTAAGTGCAATGGGGAATACACAAGAATGGACACATAGTACCTGAACTTAAGGAGTTTATAATCTAGATGGCAGGGAGGACAGGATAAATATATTAAAATAAAACTAACAATATAAGGCAGCATATACTAAGAGCCAAATTGGTGATGAGAATATCTAGCTTTATATTTATATATATATATATATATATATACACACACACACACATACACACATATATTTATACACACATGCATATATACATATACCCATACATGCATATATGTGTATATGTGTGTGTGTATATATATGCACAAGGAGTTTTTTGAGTGGAAGGCATTGGGAAATGGTGATCAGGAAAGACTTTATTAGAAGGTAGTGCTTAAGGTATGTCCTGAAAGCATCTAGGAATTCTAAGAGTCAGAGGAGAAAAGGGAAAGCACATTCCAGACATGGGAGACAGATAGTGAAAAGGCATAGAAATGGGATAGGGAGTTTCACCTATAAGGAACAGTGAGATCAGTTTGAGTATATGAAGAGGAATGATGTGCACAGATAATTAAATACTCTAGGAGTACAGAGGAGTGAGCCTTGTGGGCTAGGGTACTTAGGAGAAATTTTATGGAGAAAGTGAAACTTCAACTGGAACAGATTCTAATGCCCAGGAAGAGCACTTATTGCATTTAAAAGGAATGCCATGAGCAGACATGAGGACAGGACTACCCTAGGGACAATGAGGAGATTAATTTGACTACCTCAGAGGGTTCATGGGAGAATAATGACTGTATCAGTCATTCAGGCCCAGACTGTGGCATGCTGAAAGGGATGCTTTAGTAAGATCCACTGGTCCATGGTATGCAGGACTGAATAGAAACACAAGACATACGGCTCAGGAAGGTCAATTAAGAGTCTTGCAATGAGGATCAGGGCTAGGACTGGTGGCGGCAGGGGAAATGATGAATGTGAGAAACACGTAGGACATGGGGATCAATGAAGAAATAATCAAAGATGATTAGAAGGTTGTGAGAGTTGTGGTAGTAGTGTTCAGTTGTTTTAAGTCATGTCTGACTCTTTGTGACCCCATCTGGGGTTTTCTTGGCAAAGATACTGGAGTGGTTTGCCATTTCCTACTCTAGCTCATTTTACAGATGAGGAAACTGAGGAAACAGGGTTAAGGGACTTGCCCTGGGTCACACAGCTAGTAAATATCTAAGATCAGGAACTCAGAAAGATGTGAGGTTGTATGATTGTGCACACAGGAAAGAAAACAGTGAAAAAATCAGAAAGCTCAGAAGAAGGAGGTGGCTTTGTGGAGAAGGTTTAGCTCTAGACTAGTTGAATTTGGGACAGTAACAGATCAAGAGAGAAGAGAGATTCCTAGCTTGTAGTGAGAAATGAAAGACTAGAACCTAAAAGAGGATATAGAAAATAGATAATGAGCAAAGGTTCTTCAGTAGGGAATTATGTGGTCAGTTCTATTAGAAAATTAGTTAATGAAGTGTTTGTGCATAGAATAGTTTGGCGAAGAGGAAAAGTGGAGACTGGGAGACTAGTTAGGAGTCCAGTGTAAATTAGCCCAGATGAAATAGGCTGAATTAATGTATTGGCAATATGAACGGAGAGTAGGGGACAACCCTGAAAGGTACTAGGGTGATAGAATCAACAGTATTTGGCAAGAGAGAGGGCTCATCAGGGAATCAGTAGATTTGAATAAGAGTCTGATATCAGCCAGATGCTATGATGGGTTCTGGGACTACGAAGAGAAAAATGGAAAATCTTGCTCTCAAGGAAATTTCTTTTCATCAGGTTAAGTAGATAATCCATTAAAATGTTTCAGTGCCACCTAGATCATCAAAAGAAATGAAAGGGATTTACCCATCACCACCAGGATCTCTTTCCATGTTATCATTGAAATACTATCCAGAGTCCTTTATCTTGGTCTTTATCATGGTTGTATACTGTATTGTATGGATTGTACCCCTTAGTCTGACTTTGTAATTGCCTTCTAAAACTGTCTTGGCTGAAACTTATGCATCCTGGATTCTAGTGCTGCAGAAACCCATTAAACTCTAAACAGATTTTATTTGCTGAACAAATGTCAATGCCATTCTACGTTAATGGATAATGCAACAGAAAGCACCTAAGTATTACAGCACTGGAACCTTTAAGGATGAAATATCGTATAACTTGGAAGACTGTCTGTTGCAAACATATGTCAGCCATAAGGGCTTCAAGACCTGATCTCCCATCTTCTCAGAACTCAGATGTAATTTCTCCCTTGGTTAAATGAATTTTGCAATAACACAGATTTATTAGGTCCCATGATTAAAATACACAGAGTAGGATATAAAATGATTAAGCTTTAGAACATACTGTTAGATGCAAATGACTCTAAGGCAATCACATCAGCAAAAAGGAGATGGAAGAAAGGGTAAGTCGAGCAAAGGTTCAATAACTTCAGTTATCAAACATGCATTTTCATGTACCCAGAGGCACCCATTTGGCTCTTAGATATCATGAATAGAAGAAGCATGAGCCCAGACAGCACAATCACCACAATTACTCTATTAATGAGCAGTGACTCATTGACAAAATGCAGTCTCCTTTGTGGGTTCCGAAGAAAAAAAGAAAATGAGTGGAAACTGTGAACTGAAATCTTTTTCTTTTTAAGAGGTATCTGTACGATAAGCCCATAACTTATAAAATAATAGTCCTAGTGGTAGAAATATAAGAATATACAGGGTGATAGTCCCTACAAGTCATCTTCACAGCACTGGTCACCTATACAGCATGAATAACAGGAAAAACAGGGCGCTGACTGTTGCACACACCTGTGGTCCTTGCTGCTGGGGAGGCTGAGGCTGGTGGACTGTACAAGGTCAGGTTGTCTGAGCTATAGAAGGGCTAAAGTTGTTAGTTCACAATAAGACTGGCACTATTATGGTGAATCCATGGGAACAGAATATCACCAAAACGCCCTAAGGTGAACTGGTGCTAGTCAGAAAAATGAAGTAGGTTAAAACTTTTCCACTGATAAATATTGAAATCAGGCTGTGAATGACAACTGCACTGTCAGTCTGTATGAAATGGAAGGAAGGAAGGAAAGAAGGAAAAGAATCAAATTAAAGCTAAGTAAAATTCTCAATCTCATTAAAATGAAATCTAGCAAAGAAAATACTTTTTAGAATATCCAATAGAAAGTAAGTTCTTAAAGGGATGAGACTATAATGTTTTTGTATGTCTACTGACTGGTATGGTACCTTGCACATGCCCTTAATAAAGGTCTGTTGAATTGAGTAGATTGCATCAGGCTGAATTTATTTTATAATCTTAATATTTTAGAACACAAGCCTAGGTGAGAGTGTCACAGTCACATACATGCAATTTCTTGGGTCAGTTGTCACTTTCCCCTAGATAGTGGCACTTGCTCTGTCCAGACACATCATCCACTCCATCAACCAAGAAATGGGGAGAAAGTTCAAGAAGGCCTAGTTTGCTATTTTTACAACCCTGGATTCTGGCTATTGCAGCATATAGCTATTGGAAGTGTTACGGAAAAATACTGTGTTAAATAGTAGTACATAGATACACATCTATATCTAGTTATATACAATATATATGTATAATATATATTTATAATATGCATACATGTATAATAACTGTGTTGTTATTACATAATCATAACACTATCACCTGACAAAATTCTAATTTAGGAAGTTCATTCAAATCTGTTCTTTCATTGTATCCAAGTTCTCCATATTCAATCCACCCCAGAGACCCTATGACAATGTTAGAAGCATTGGCATAGCTATGATGTTACCCAGGTGTGGCACGATACATGAGACTGGGAAATTTAAAGTTCAGTACTGTGGACAGTGACTTAGAAGCATGAGAATACACTTTTTGGGAACATAGCTATGACTTTAAAATCTTAGGATGGGGAATTTTTTGTTTTATTTTAAGTAAGTAATGTACTTTGGGTGGACGTATTACTGATTTGTTAGTCAAACTGTAAACACTTTTTCAAACATGGAAGAATAAGATGAAATGACCTTTTCCCACCATACCATTAGATTTTACTGGAAAGAAAGAGGTGGATAACAAGAGGAAAGTCTATTTAAAAATTTTTGTTTCTGAGGTAAGTAAAGAATTAATCTCTCATGGTATTTTATATATCATGCACAAACACCATGAAATGCTAAAGAAAGGGTATTTGCCCTATTAACAATATTCATGAATATTCTGGTCTCCAAAGAGAGAAATACATTGAAACAAGAGAGTAAGAAAGAAAGAGAGTAAGAGAAAGAAACAGAGAGGGGGAGGGAGGGAGAGAAAGAGATTCAAGTTAGGATGCTGTCTTAGGGCACCTAATGGGTACTCAATAAATATTTATTGATGAATTAACAGATTGAATTTAATCTGAAACAAACATTTGAACGTAGAAGATGGAATAATTTAATACATTTCAATATGAGAAAAGGCAAGGAGGGAAGGACCTGCCTACTTCTGACAAATGTTTTCTAAGTTAAACTGCCAGAACAAAAATCACGAGACACTCAACAGATCAATCTTAAATAAAGTATTTGGCCTCTTTGAGAGACATATGATTATTTGACAATATCTGCAAGAAAGAAACCTGCTTTTGGGAGCAGCATGGGTCCTAATGTAGATTTCTAAACCAAATAACTATGTTACTATCATTCAATAACGATTCTAGAATAAAGTGTGTACGATGTCCAAAAGATAGAAACATATTAAAATGAAGTTTTTTTCCCTCCTGCTGGGATTTGCCATACCATCTGGTCTAATTTGTCTTGGTGTTTTGCCCAGTAAAATATAAGCTTTCTGAGAAATGCAAATTATTAGGTTACTACTTTGAAAAAGAAAATATGAGTGAAGAATCTGGGTGGTAGATGACACCCTGATTATAAGTTTTTCTACTTAAGGAAACACTCAATATGGAAACATATCCTAACCTAGACTAATCTGAGTGTGAAACCGTTTCACACAGTGAACACAAAATAAAGGTGACTGTGATGAAGAGTTCTGAAATACAAATAGGAAAAAGGGTAATAACGATATGCAAAACCATAGGAAAATAATTTATCAGACATTGAACACTACCTTCTCACTGGAGTGCTACCAATTCTAATTAAGTTTAGGAGAAAAAATACCAAGCCAGCTCCTGCCTCACTTGAAAGGTACAGACCATTAAAGGATGATTTTAAATACTAGTGCAAAAAATGGAAGCATCCAAATGTGAACAACAATATATATTTTCATTTATAATTCTATCCTCTTATATGCTTGCTGATAAATTTAGTAGAGGGTCATCCTTATTTTTGCCAAAAAACCATGGCATCCTGTAGTACCCATCCTTCCAAAGTTTTGTAACAGAAAACATTATCTAGATAACAAAAATGATTACTATAAATAATAATCAATTTTTTTAATTAGGGGGTTAAGGATAGGGAGCATGGAAGGTATCATAGGTCTGGTAATTCAAACTTTGTTCCCATTTAGATTATATACCCAACAATAGGATAGATGGGATTTTAAAAAGTTCCTACCCGTAATATTTCTTCAACACAGCTGTTATCGCCTGATCCACTGTCCTGAAAGCAAAGGAAAATATAACTGTAAGCCAGACACACCAAATGTTTTTAGGAAGGACAGTCAGACCGAGACGGAATGAGATATTAAAGACAGGCTTCAGATGGACAGAAATGAAATGAATTTTGAACTTAAAGAACTATGATATTGGGGGCATACAAATCACTCCCAGGCATGATCTCCTAAACTTAGGAAATTGAGGGATTTGTATTATACCTTTGGAGTCCCTTCCATTGCTGCACCTCCTGCCTTGAGCCTCTACCTAGTTATTCTTCTGATTGCCAGGCTCTTTTGGCTTCTATTGTAGCTTTTGTCTTTTACAGTCACAGATGAATAGGTCAAAAGCCCCTTAGGATGGGCTTAGCACACTGGTATCCTAGTTCTCTACATGTCCTAGCGTGCACTTTCTGACCATGTAGCTTTTTAGGACTGGCTTAAGCTCTAACTTTCAAGGAGTAAGCACTCATCATCTTTGGGCAACACCTGCAGAGTACAGCTGCCATATGTGAAAACAATAAAATATCAATTAAAAAAACCCATAAGCTTATGGGTGCCCATAAGGGGCACCTTGAAGATCACCTAATCTAATCCCCTAATTTTATAAGAGATGAAACTGAGATACACTGAGATAAGGTAATGAGTAATAACTGGAATTAACCTTGTACCTTTCAGTTTACGAAGCAACTTGCCTAAATTAGCCCTATGAGATAGGTATGAGAAGTATCATTATCCCTATTTTATATATGAGGAAAACGACCTGGCCAAGGTCTCCCAGTTGGTAAACTGCAGAGCTCAGGCTTAAGCCCATGTCTTTTGACTTGAATCCAGTGTTCTTTCTATCACATCACATCTCCTCTACTATACCATAGAACTTCAACAGTATTACACCAGTATAATATAAGCCTAATTGAGTCTCTAAAATGTATTTTCTTTTAAAATGGCATTTTTAATCAATTTCCTAGAGAGGTAAATACTATGTTCTATTGGGATAGGCACACTGGAATTAGATGTTAGTTAAACTAGGTTTAATTCCTCACTTACTAGTTTGTGATCTTTAATAGTTCACTTAAACTTTCTGAATCTTGTTTTTTTTAAATAAAAACTATTTTTTGTTTTTTGTCACCTTTATTTCCAAATAGGTTCCCTCAAATCTCCCCTATACTGTGATCCATTCCTTATAATAAGCACCATAAATGAAAGAGAAAAGAGTAGAGTGAAACTAATCAAAATATTAATCCAGTCTGATGGGATAAGTCAGTGATCCACATCCACAGTCCTCTACCTCTGGAAAGAAGGGAGGGAGGTGCATGTTCTCATCTCTTCTTTGGGACCAAGTCATTATCTCATCCGGTGTTTAGCGTAGTTGTTCTTTATTATTTACATTATTGAAGTCATTAGGCATATTGTTTTTCTGGTTCAGCTTACTTCTTTCTATATCAATCAGTTCATATCTTCCCATGTTTCTCTGAATTTTACATATTCCTTTTTAAAAGCAATACCCCATTGTTTAGCTATTCCCTAATTGATAGGTACCTACTATTTCTAATTCTCTGCTGTGACAAAGAAAAAGTGTTGCTATGAAATTTTGAAAGAATATAGCACCTTTATTTCTGTTATCAATCTCCTTATATGCCTTGCAGTAGAATCTCTGCATTGAAGGGCAGATTTAGTCTTCTTTCTTCTTTTTTGCCAAATTACTTTCCTAAATAGTTGGACCAACATACAGTTCCACCAACAACGTGTTAATGTGACTGTCTTTTTGAACTAACAACTATTTTCCTCTTCTGTCATCTTTGTCAATTTGTTGGGTGTCAGACATAGTTTCAGAGTTGTTTAGATATGTATTTCCATAGGGAGGCAGCACGGAACTGAGGAAAGTTCAGTGCTTGGTGAGCTAGAAAACACCTACGGTTAGAATTTTGCCTTTACTACTTATCACCTGAGTGACATGTGACAAATCACTTTCCATCTTTGGCTTTCACTTTCTTCATATATAAAATGCCACCGTGGAGTAGATCTTATATTTGCATTAGTTCCCTTTATATCTTGATTTAAAACTCTTCTTAGATCTATGATGTAATGATTTTTAAAAATCAGTTTACATTTTCCATTCTTCTGGTTGTATTGATTTTGTTCATGCAAAAGTTTTTCAAGTTAATGTAATCACAGTCATCTTTTTTTTCTTTTGTGATTACCTTTATCTTAGTCTGAATTTCTTCATTTATAAACTTGGGATACTAAAACTCGCATGACTTCTCATAAAAGTTACAATGCTGCGAGAATCAAATGAGATGCTCAAATACTCAAATGGACCTAGAATTTTTCACTGTGGAAGTTCTCTCCAATGATTTAGATAGCGGCTCCTTTGTGTTATATCACCTGCTCATATTCACCATGCACCTCTCAATTTTCTTGCTTGTTGACTGACTGTGTGATATGTAGAAGTACTACTTGAAACTTAAAGCATTATAATTTGCCAGCTCTCATTTTTAATATCCAACTTTACTTCAAAATACATATAATACTTATAGGCACAGAATAGCTACAAAAGCTTACATGAAAGCTCATTATTCAGAATAATTCTCAAAATTTGCTGACCCTTCTCTCCATCTTAAAAACCCCTCCTCTCTTTGCTTCCATGATACTGCATTCCTATGCTTTTTCATCTATCTTTCTGATCACTGCTTTGCTGGTTTCTTAGTTTCCTTTTGCCCCTTGAAAATGAGTATCACTAAAGGATCTAATCCTTGTTCCCTTCTCTTTTCTATTTTCCTTCCCTTGAAAATTCCATTCATTCTTTTGACTTCATCTATCACCCCTAAAAGAATGTCTCTCAAATCTTTATCTTTTATTCTCTCCCCAAGGATCTAATACCAGATCTTTTTGGATATCTACACTTACATTAGTACCTCAAATACAACATGTCCAAAAGTGAATTCCTCATTTTTCCTCCAAAATCCATACCTTCCCCTAATGTCTGTGTTTCCATCAATGGCACTGTCTACCTTCCAGGCACTTGGGCTCCTAAATAAGGAGTCCGCATCTTTTATTCTTCCATTTTCGTTGCATCTAATCATTTTCAATTCCTATAAATTCTAATTCCACAATGTCTCTTAATTCATCTCCCTCTTCAATGCAATAAAGGAACTTAGTATAATATTGTCATGCTATTAAGAAATTATGAAGACGACAGAAAAATATAGGAAGATTTGCATGAACTGACACAAAGTATAGTAAGCAAAGCCAGGAAAACAGCACATATAATGATTCCAATACAATTGTAAACAAAAACTGAAAGTGAACACTGTATCATTATGAGGACCAACCTTGTTCATGAAGAAGAGATGTAAAACACATCTCCCTTCCTTCTCTGTAGAAGTGTGAGAAAGAATGGGAAACATTGTATATATTATCAGAATTGGTTAGTTTTGCTGAACTGCCTTTTCCCTTTTCATTTTCATCCTTTGTTGTAAGAGATGACTCTCTGAGTTGGAAAGGATGGAGGAATGTATTTGTAATATAAAGTAATATAAATGTATATAAGTATAAATGTGCCATATGTTATATATAAATATATAATATAAAGTAATGTAGAAACAAAAAAAATCAAATTTTAAAGACCCACCATAATCTTTCAACCTAACTCTTCATCCATACCTTTTATTACTCCTCTTCATGAAGGTTATTGTGTAGTCAAAACAGAACTTTCTTCTATCCCTTATTCCTGTCTTACCTTCTCCCATTTCCTTGCTTTTGCTCACGTTATCTCCTATCCTTGGAATGTATTCCTTTCATTTTCTGTTGAAATCCTTTCTTTTCTTGAAGGCCAGCTCAGTTGAGTGCCACCTCCTCAAAGAAGTTCACCCTGGCTGAAAGTGATATCTTTCCCTCCTTCAACTACTCAAAGGACTTTAGTTGAATTTCTTTACACTTATCATATTTTCCCTCCTATCACACCTAAATGTATATATTCACATCATATCTCCTTGGAGACTGTAACACTTATTTACTTTTATCCCCAGTATGTATTTCAGTGCCTTATGCATACTAGGTGTTAGTGAATATTTGCTGAATTGAATTACTACATTTTTTTTTTACAGGTAAGATGACCAACATAGAGAGGAAATGTTTCCTACAACTTTTTGTAACTTATTGAACATTAGAATTCAGAAGGAATTGACTTCAGTTGTGGAGCATTGCTAGTCTTTCATGGAAAATACAGTTCTCAGAAATTACACTACCCTGGTGATGTCCTTTCCATGGAAACCACAGGAATTTTAAATGAAGAGAAGTACTTCAGTCTTAACTCCTTTTGTTATATACTGAAGTGATTTCAAGGGGGAAAGTGTGCTGGTTGCCTCGTGTGCTGGTTTGTGTTCTGCAAGCAACACTTGGGAACACTTTTATGTATAGCTCTTGAAGTGCTAATGGATGGATGTTTGCTAGATGTCCAGTGCCTAGCAGTTGTACAGTGAGACTCTAATTTTTGAGTTTCAGTAAAGTTCTGGGCTATTAGCCATGCTATTAAGGGTAAATGCAGACCTCAGTCCTCTATTTATGTGGTCTAGAGGATCCAGGAATATGACTTTTAATTCATATCAATTCAGTATATTCTTATTAAGTGATAGGAACAAAAAAATAAAAAATGAGACAGACTGATTTCAAAAAGCTTACAGTCTAATGGGGGGTAATACCATGAATACAGATAACTATGATACAAAGGCAAGCCACGTGCTGTTTGGAATTTATGAGATCAGTTTCAGTTGAGATTGTGGGGAAAGGAATGGAGTAAGGAATATCTGAGCTGTGCCTTTAAGTCATGTCAGTAAGCATTTATGAAGCACCTACTATATGATGGACACTGTGTTAAGCACTGGGGGTATATAGAAAGCAAAATAGCCCCTGTCCTCAAGGAGTTGAGAATCTACTAGGGGACTTGACATACAAACTACATACAAATAACATAAATACTGGATAAATTGGAGATAAATTCATAGGGAAGGAACTAGTGTATTGAGGCTGATCTTCTTGTAGAAGGTGAAAATTGAACTGAGACTTACAAGAAGCCAGGAGGTAGAGATAAGGAGAGAGAGAAAATTCCAGGCATGGGAGTGGGGGCACCACTGAAAATACAAAAAGTAAGTTGCTTTTTTTTTTTATGAGGAACAGCAAGGAGACCAGTGTCACTAAATAGTAGAGTAAGCAGAGGCAAGTAAAGTATAAAAAGACTAGAAATGTTGAAAGGGACCAGGTTTCAAAAGACTTTAAAAATCAAACAAAGTATTTTATATTTGATCTTGGAGGTAATAGAGAAACATTGGGAGTTCATTGAATAGGGGATGACATGGTCAGAACTGTGTTTTAGGAAGATAACTGGTACCTGAGTGAAGGTAATAGTGCCAATGTCAGATGGGAAAGGTGAGGGGGTGCAAATAACAAGAAATGTTATGATAGAACACTCAAGACATTGTGTATTGAAGTGAGAGTGAAGAGTTAAGGTACAAGGGTGTAGTTGAACCATCTAGCTTGAGTTGCTTGTTAAATTTTTTAATGTAAGCATTTATATTTGGGAAATAGGCTATAGATAGGGCTTGGTTTATTGATGTGTTGATTGTCTAGACCTAAGACAGTGATGGAGAAAATGTTAATAATGGAGATTAAACTTAAAAATGTGTCATTTGTTTTTCTCATAGTTTTTTCCATTCATTTTAATTCTTCTAGGCAACATGACTAATGTGAAAATGTGTTTAATAAGAATCTATGTTTCTTATATAAGAAGAATATATATATAAGATTGCATGCCATCTGAAGGAGGGAGGAGAAAGAAAGGGTGATAGAATTTAAGAATTATGGAAGTGAATGTTGAAAACTGAAAACAAATAAATTTATTAAATATTTTTTAAAAAGTGTGTCGTTCATGTATTCCCACCCACCCCATTCTCCCAGAGAGCTGTTAAACATTTACAAGAATAAACTGATCATGAATGATCAACTAGACTGCAAGCATGGGTAACTGGGAGGTTGGTAGTATCCCTAACAGTGAGAGTGAAGTTAGGAAGAGAGGAAGGTTTGGGGGAAAGGATAATGTGTTTGGTTTTGGACACACTGAATTTAAGATGACTACAGGACCTCCAGTTGAGTTGTCTGATAGAAAATCAAATGGAGAAGCAAGACTGTATGCAGGTCAGGAGAGAAGTTAGGGTTGGATAAATACATCTGAGAATCATTTATATAGAGATAACAATTCAATACAGAGGAACTGGTGTGATCACCAAACAAACATACAGGGGGAGAAAAGGGCCCAGAAAAGAGTGTTAGGAATCACCCACATGTAGTAGGTATAATTTAAATATATCTCTGGCAAAGAAGACTTTGCCATTCCTTGGTCCTCCAAACCTTCCTTGGGGAAGAGTTATACAATTATCCCTGGGTGTTATAACAGCAGTAGTGTTGAGAAGACAATCAATTTTATATTAAACCACAGACTATAATGGAGTTGCCTTTTGCTATTGTACATGCCAGTGCCTACTCTTCAGCCATTGCTATTGGGACCTGCCTCTACTGCCTCTCTCCTCTCAACCTCCCCTACTACCAATGTGGTCCACATCTGTGTTTGCTGCTTTCTCAATCTGTTACCATGGCAGTCCATATGTGTGCTTGCTGGCCCATGTCAGCATCCCTGGGCTCACATCTGTGCTCACCATCCCTGAGGCTTGCAACTTCTCTGTTGAAGTCAACCACTACTCTACACAGTGAAAGGGCAATTTCTTCTAAAGGGGACTGAGTTCTCTGGTCCCATTCTGGCACAGAGAATAATTGTATACCTAAGCATTGCTGATCTACTAAGGTTGAGGCTTGACTGTCTGCTATGCAGAAGGTCTTTGTAGGATTTGTTGTTCCAGTCTTCCTCTGTTCAGCAGGAGCTTTGGGTTCTACTTCTACTGGGACCTGACCAAAGGAGGGTAACCTCTTATTCTGGATGAAAGACTTATGGAAAGAAAGGAAGGACTTCAGCAGATGAGGAAAGAATCTATTCTAGGTATAAATTAATGGAACGAACAAAGACACAGAAATGGGAGAGGGCTGGACAAGTGCAAGGGAAGGGGATTGAGTTTTCCTCATCATTTTTATTTCCTTTCTAGCCTAATTTTATAATTTAATATGTGATAGAGGTACAATAAAGTCCCACTAACTTTTGACTCTCACTCTCAAGATGACATGGAGGGGTATCTGAAAGTTCTTATGGATTATACTTGAAAAAAACCCAAAGGAACTGTACATTTCTTAACAGGGAACATTCCTGGATAAATTAACATCAGGTTAGTCACTGAGTGAAGACTTTTTACATCAGAGGAATGCATGTAGAGGTAGAAAAGTGGTCTATGAGTAAGGAAGTCCTGGGTTCAAGCCCCACCTCTGCCAGACACTGTTTCCATTATTTTGGACTTTTTAGTGTCTAGGCAATCCTCTATAAATTGTAGCAAAGGTGCTGATTTGCATCAGTTGAGGCAGTTTCTTCGTCTGGGAGTTTCCTGCATCATTGAAATCATGCATTCAGGTTCCTACACTCTACTTATTAAAGCATCCATTGAAATCACAGATTCAAGTTTCTACCATCTACCTATTAAAGTACCATGTGATTGTTATCTTTGTCAATGGAAGATATTCTCACAGTGAATCTCTGAAGTACTGAAATAAGTTATAAGCTTCACTTCCTCCTCTCTCTGCTTTATTACCATACATAATAATTTCTGAATTTAGAAATTGAAGCATTCCATCCTGACAGATGTATACTTATTCTAGTAGGCTGGGCTGGATGACTCCTAAGGTCATTTACAGTGCCAGGATTCGGTGATTATGTTATCATTTATGTGAGAAGATGACACAGAGACCCATTCACAACTAACAACATAATAAAACTCCAATTGGTTCTGTAATTTGGCCTTTCTTCTAAAATGACACTATTTTATCAGCTTTCATGAATATGAATCTGATGTAAGCTCAAGTCTTTAAAATTATCTTTTCCCAAAAAACATTTTTAATAGCATGTCACAGTAAAAATCTGGGGTAGAACAGAACTTAGGATCTGCTGTCAGATGGTCTGAGTTAGGATACTGGCTCTGCTACTTAAAATCTGTGTTCCCTAAGGCAAGCCACTTTTCTAGTTTTCAGTTTCTTCATCTGTAAAATGAAGGAACTGGACTAAATGATCTCCAAGTTCACTTAGAGTAATTTTTTATTAGTGGAAACCTGGGTTGAGATACAGTACCAATAAAGAAAACACCACCATAATATTTAGGATTAAGATCCAAGTGTATACCATCAAAATATATTCACATGCCTAGCCAACCTTTGTTTTAGAACAACACCATATCCATTTATATACCGAAGGCATTTCCCTGCCATTACTTTTTCTGAGTAGAGTCTGGAAACTTTTAAGTAAAGTCTATCACATTATAGGCCACTTAGTAAGTTATGACTGAAAAAGAACATTAGCTCTGTAGAAATCACCCCATTCAGTTTCCTCATTAAGGTTTATTAATCATAGAAGGCAAGGTGCTACCAATGGTGCTTACAATTCATGGACACAATGGAACTGCCTGGCCCTGAGAAAGCATGTCAAGACCAAAAGTTATAAATAGTTTTTACTCAAAGTTCTTTATAAACACCCCTCCTTTTGTTTCTCTTTCTAAATTTTGCTTTAGTTTTGGTGCTTGGCACCAAATTTTAACTGTCCATCTCTCAAGCCAGAAATCCTTTGACATCTACCAATTCCTCATAGCTCCAACCAAACTTGACTAGGTATTCTTGTGGAAATATAATATTTGAAATATATTATAATACAAAGCCACTTTAGGACCCTCTGCTACTTTACAGGCCAACCTTCATTACAGATGATATATTCCCATAAGGCTTAGGGCTAACAAAAAGCCTGAAGGAAATTCATTGGACTACATTTTCCATAAGCCTATTAATGGACTTTGGGTAGGAATCCTTGCAGAATCCTTAAATGACTGGGGAGTCTTATAATAGAGCCAGGGTAGCTCAGAGTTGGCACAAAGACAAGAGGGATAGGGAACTATGGTTGCTGTGTACAGACTGTGCTTGTCCTAACTCAGGTAGCAAAGGGTCCTTAGCACACCCTAGTCATTGTTGAACCAACAGAAGTAAACAGCAATTTCTTTGGTGACTAGTCTATTAAATCAGCACTTGCAAGTCTTTAGTGGTGAGTTTCTCTAGTAGTATTCCAAGAATGGGGAGGGCTCCTGTTGTTTCAAGAGTCCATTGGGAGTCAAAGCAAGCACTCCCAGGAGATGCAGAAGACTCAGAAGTCATTTGAAATTGTTGAAGGCTTGATTCAGTTCTTAATTATTACCTTGATATTGTTTCAGTTAATGCTTTTTGATTTTAAGTATTTGTCACTTGGTTTGATCTGGTAAAAGGAGATACCTTTAAGAAGAGCACAGAAGTATGTCTTTTTTAATGGAAATTTACCCCCCAAGAGTGCTTGGTGGTACAGTGGATAGAGCATTCAGCCTAGAGTGAGGAAGATTCATCTTCCTGAGTTCAAATCTCCCCCTCAGACACTTACTAGCTATGACACCTTGGACAATTCACTTAACCTTGTTTGCCTCAGTCATCTATAAAATGAGTTGGAGAGGGACATGGCAAATCGCTCCAGTATCTTTCACAAGAAAACTCCAAATGAAGTCATGAAGAGTCAGATGTGACTGAATGACAACATTAATACTCCAATGACACTGAGAAGCCAGGGTCCTGCTACTGCTGGAGTTTTGGTAAAAATTCTCAGAAGAGAATTTTTATTAAGGTTGATCTAGTGTCATTAGTCTGGAACTTTATAATTCACATCTCACAGGCTTACCAGCAAATTGTGACAGCTTGTTTTGGTTTGAGGATCTAAATCCCAGTAAAAAAAAAAAAAAGAAGAAAAGAAACCAACCAAAAACTATACAAGTAGTTACCTGAGCATCAAGGAGGAATGGATTTGGCGTCAAAGGGCCTGTGTTTGAGTCCTAGGTTTGCTACTTGCTATGTGACCTTGGACAAATCACTTAATCTCTTCAGAACTCTCAGTTTCCACATGCACAAAATGATGGACTTGAATTAGGTGATCCTTAGAGGAGCTTTAAATCCTACAGTCCTGGTGGTCTAACCCTTCCTATATATACTACTCCCCTGTCCTTAACATGTTCTTATTCCCAATTTACCCACTGAGTGACAGACACGCTGCCTACGCTAAATCAGAAATTACTCATTAAAAAAAAGGATGGGCTGTTTTCTAAAATCATTCGTTGATTTAATTAAGAAAAATGTGAACAAATTCTCATTGTGGATTTGCCTAGGAAACGGGGAAGCCCTAAAAAGCCTCTTTAAATTAAACTTTGGAGTTTGACTCCATAAAGCTAAGTTCCTTCTTGAATGCCACAGTTTAATTACACTTGATGTGATTTATGTAAATGGCGAGTTCCTTTTGTGATTTCCTCCTACCCACACCCATTTGTTTTCCATTGTTCCAGTTCAGCAAGGGAGGGAGGCTACAGTAGCAAAGTGCGGAGGACTGCCTTTGATAATTGGGAGTTGGGGAAAGAAGATTTCATTTTGGGGAGAGGTCCATGGTAATATTCCCAAAAAGAACACATTCATGGGATCTGGATGGGTCCCAATCCATCTCCTTTCAGGATTTTGACCTTCATCCCCTCCTCCTTTCCCTCTTCTGCTTTGAAAAGATTCCAGGACTCAGCCAGGGTCAGAGTGCTCAGAAAGTCCTGGTCTGAAATTACATGTGTTCAGCCAGGGTACAGCAGAATGGTCTTCAGATCTTGAATATGCTCCTGATGCCTTGGAGATAGAAGAAGAGGGAGAAAGGAAAAGTCCCTAAAGAGTAGAGAGATGGATATAGACCCCGAGAAGTTAGGAGGAGATAGAATTCATCTTTCCTTATATTCAAGTTCAGGATATCATGGCTGGAGAATGGGACTGGAGGGATTATTCACCTTCCTGGATTCTTCTTCATGGTACTGTTCTATTGCAGTCAAATCCTGTCCTTATATTTACATGATGAGCTGCTTCTTGGTCCATCATTTCAGTGTTTTCTAAAATGATTCAAAACTTACATATGATGTACATCCAGAAAAAAAAACCTAACACAACAAGGGTTCATATTTTTTCCACTGCAAAATTTTACTTTCTTTGGTATGGAATAAGATCTGCAGAATGTAAATTTTAATTACACTGTTGTGTTTTGCATTTTTTTTTCTTTTTGTGGTTGTTATTCTATGCCAAGTTACTGAGCGGTATTTATATTGACTTTGATGAACCCAACTCATTTGCCTATCATTACATTCTAAAGTCTGTCATAACAGTCTCACCTCATGGAAACTCCAATGAGCCTTCACTTAAAAGCTAGCTACTCTAGATCATTGAGCTCCTCAGAATCACTGCCCATCACCATCTCTCTCATAGAGCTGCCCTCCCAAAACCCTGTCCAATAAATACATCCCAGCTCACATTCTGCCAGAAAAATAGAAGAATCTGAGCTCTGGGTAACTGTAGCTGAAAAAAATAGCCAGGAACACCACATCCCAGAAAGCACAAGGTGCTAATTACCATGCCAAGCACAGCTCCAGAAGATACAAGGCTCAAGTAGTATAGACTCCTGCGAATCCTTGGGAAATGGAATGTCATTCCACCAAAGCTGAAGAGGCACACATTTTGTTTACTACAGAACTTTAACTCTTTACTTGATCAGTCATTTTCAAGGCTGAACTTTTATTATAAAATAATAATGTTGCTGAGTGCCACAACATTTTTGTTGGTTTACAGGCATTAAAAAGAGCTCTTAAGCCATTTTCCTGTTAATTATGTTCCCCACAAAACCTTGAAACATGTCTCTGAGGAAGGTAGAGAACAGACATTATCATCCTCATTTTACAAGGAAGCAGAGGTACCAACAAATTAAGTGAGTTTCTCAAGGTCCTGGAGGCAAGGAGCCAGGATTATCATGAATGTTTTGTCTCTCAGCTCAGTGCTTCGAAACAAGGATCATTACACGTATGTTTTCAGACCACAAGCACCTTAACCCCACTCCTTGACTCCGTATCACCCTTTCCCATTGTCTCCTTGCGCCAGCCTTGGCAAGATAAGCATGCGGTTCACAAAGGAAGAACATGCAATCGTAAGCTCTTGTCCCCTGTCTCTAAATTGATTTCACTTTATGTGGGCTGTCTCCCATCTAATCCATTGTGTTGACCACTAGCAGGCTAGTCTTAAATATCACTTTCAGTATGTCACTCCCCTACTAAAAAAATTTACATTGCTCCCTTAATTTCTACCACATTGAGTCAATTTTTTTTTTCCACCTGTCTCCACCCTATGCCCAGGCTTATTTCTCTGTACTCTCCAATAAATTCTCTTCACTCTAATTAGGTCATTTTTTTCACTAGCCCAAGGACCTGTCAATCTAATTTCAAACTTCATGTCTTTTTTTGTGTAACTTCCCTTGTTTTCTTGACAAAGATATTGGAGTGGTTTTCCATTTTATTCTCCAGGTCATTTTACAGATGAGGAAACTGAAGCAAACTGGGTTTAATGACTTGCTCAGGGTCACTCAGTAAGTATCTGAGCCCAGTTTCAAATTCAGGAAGTTGACTCTTCCTGACTCCTGGTCTAGCACTCTATGCAATATGGGGCCGCACAAACAAAAAATCAAAGTCTTCCCTGGATCTTCTATTTCACTGGGAAATACAGCATGTATTTATAATACAAAGTATATACAAAGCAATTTAAAGAGGTAGAAAAGTATTAATAACTAGGGTGTAGGAGTAATTAAGAAATGCCTTGAGTCAAAGGTGGCATTCTAGTTGAGTTTAGAAGGAAAAGAGGAATTCTGTAAGGTAAAGGTATATTCCAGATATGGAGGACCATTTGTGCAAAGCTCTAGGGGCAAAAGATGAAATGTCTAACAAGTCAATTTCACTGGAATAGTGAATATGTGAAGGAGTACAATGAAATAATACAGTTAAGACAGATGGGAGCCAGATTGTGGAGGGCATTAAATGCAAAACGGAAAATTTCATACTCCATACTAGATAAATGACAGTCAATTCCCACTCTAAAACTGGACAAAAACGTACATTTTGACCAACATGTTTTTGTATTTGAAATACACTGGCTAAGTCAAGAACAAGTAATCATGCTTCAGAGATTCAGGCTTAATTGAAATGTTGCATAACAAACAAAAACTCACCGCAGCATCTAAAATATCTACCAAAAATATATCCTTTTCATAAGACTATTTTTTTATTATTTATCTAAACAGGAAAACTCATTAATTATTCTGTTAATTCTATTAATTTCTATTAAAAGGTTCAAGGGATGACAAATTGCTCATTTCAACTGAATTCTATTTCGTAGCGATTCCTGTTACTGTCAGTTATTTTTCAGTCCCATCTGACTCTTTGTGACCCTGTTTGGGGTTTTCTTGCCAAAAATCCTGTAGTGATTTGACATTTCCTTCTCTAGTTCATTCTACAGATAAAGAAACTGAAATAAACAGGATTAAGTGACTTGCCCAGGGTCACTCAGCTAGTAAATGTCTGAAGCAAGATTTGAACTCAGGAAGATGGGTTTTCCTGACACTCAGACCAATGCTTTATCTACTGTGCCACCCAGCTGTCTGTCCCTTCACAGTGACTAATTTACTAATAATATAGTTCCTACTATGTGAAAAACACTGTACTCAACAACTGTAGAACTTGAGAGAAGTATAAAATACGTTCTTTGCTTTCAAGGATATTATAAGGCAGTTGGAGAAAAAACACTTCCTATTAAAGTATAACAGTAGTGTACAAAGTTTCAAGAATAGTAATCAGAATTAACATCTTAATAGCTGGCAATCTGCACAGCATTTTACAAAGCACTTTATATAAATTACGTCCCATACCTCTTAACAGCCCTATAATATTGTCTAAAGTGTTAAGAATAAGAAACACAAATTAAAGCCTCTATATTTTTACTCAATTAGGAATGAAAATATGATCAATATTAGAATCAATTAAGAAGTTATGTAGAAAATTAGCAACAAAATATCATTTAAATATTTGGAATAATTACCAAACACAATAATATCAGTTTCTTAAATCTACCTGATAAGCTTATTTTTGGAAGTATTATTGTACATTTCATCCATGTAAATTTTATCTAAAAGACTCGACAACCCCTGGAGTTTTGATTTGCAATTAGCATATTCATTCTAAAGGGTCAGTCCTTTCAAGCTGATTGTCTTCAAGAGGAGAAATCAAGGAGAGATTATGTTTAGACACTGTGGTCCTGGTTATCCTCTTGACTCAAGAGTGAAAACAGGGGAGGGTGGAGGGTATAGGTGTGGGTTATTTAGGGGAGTAGTTCCATGCTTACAACCCAATAAAGAAACCACTGCTTGACAACAAACATTATGATGAGAACAGCACTGGGACCAATCATGTAATTAGCCACCAAATCTTTTATTCTGTCTACAAACCCAGAGGCTATGGCTGTAAGCATACTTCTAGTGACTGAGAAATGAATAATGATGAAGTAGACAACTAACTCCCTCCCCCCACCAAAAAAAAAGCATCTGTTACTTTAAGAGTGACAAGGCAGATGCTAGCACACTGAAACAAGAACTGTAACCTTCCTATGACATGCTCCCCCAACATATACAAAATTTTCCCTTATACCCTCCTTAGAAAAAAGGATAGTATTATATAGATATGTTGAATCCGTGCAATAGGAGACTATATCCCTTGGATTCTAACGAAAACAAAATATTTCTTAGTGCTATCATGACAGCCATCAAGGTAATAAAAATCACTTCTCATGGCTAATCTTTCCAGTTCTCCTTATAAATGTTTTTTCTCTCCAGGTTACTGATGAGTATGAATGCAGATAAATGATAGATTCCTGAACAAGAGTCCTTCTCCAAAGACACCCTATTTAAGTAGAACTGCCTATTCCTATTTAGTATATGACTGCTCAAAACATCTTGCATTTCAAATAGAATTTGTCATAGAAAACAGTGAGCATTCTACACACACACACACACACACACACACACACATACGCACGCACGCACACACGCACACACACACACACACACACACACACACACTATGGCAATGAAATTTCACTTTCATTCATTAAAAGAAAAAGCAGTTCCTCTAACAATGTTTTTGAAATTAAAAGCTAGGGGAAGGGTAAGAGGGTCTCTCAGTAGGAGGGATAGAAAAATGCATATGTTAACAAATTCATAAGTCTTAAGAGACAAAAGCCATTACAAATTGGTGTATAGAGTCATAGCACCTAAAAATGCTAATTCCATTTAAGCACCAGCTTCAGAGGACCTAAAATTTTGGTCCTAGAAATGGTCATAGGAATGTTAAGACTAGGCAGAAGGAATCCTAGAATAGTAGAAATTGACTACTTAGTGTGAAGCTGATGAGACCAGATAAGTAGAGATAATGCAAGGTGAGGAAAAGGGAAGGTAGGATGGTGGACAAAATTGACAGAAAAGAAGAGGGAAGGATGCGAGAGGAATAATTCTATCAGAATTTTTGCTTGGTAAACTGAAATTTAAACTTTGCTCAAGATATAATCTAGATCCAAGGAAGTTTAAATGCCCATATGATTTGAGTAAAGATTTCTACCAAAGGTTATTTGACAACTACGCATGGAAAAGGGTCATCAGGGACCTGATCTAATAGCAAATAGGTTTATGACTTTGAGGAAGCGAAATAACCTTTTTTTGTGACTTATTTGCTTCATGTCTCAAATGACAATACTAATACCTCGCAGAGTTGTTGTGAGGAAAGTGTTAGTTACCATTAGAGGACTACATAAATGTGAGTTGTTATTAAGAAAGTCACTTAGGTATTTAGCATAATATTCTCATTGGTAATTTCCTAAGAAGTTGAGAATACAAGTTTAGTAATAAGGCCGAGAAGATTATAAATACCTGAATACAAAAAACACTAAGAGAAACCTAGTAAACAAGAACAGCACATTTCTGAAAACAAGGGCTAGGATCTTTCTTAATTTATCTAATGGGCATACGTCCTTCGGAAGTAGGTGTATACAAGAGTCTTTGGAAACTTGGTGTTTTTAAAGCTACTTCATGGAGAACAAGGCATGCCAGATTAACCTCATTTACTTTTTTTAAACAAGGTATTAGCGGATTAGACAAATGCTGCAGGCACAACTTTCCTAAATTTTAGAAAAGAATTTTACAAATCCATCATGCTGTCTTTCTGGATAAGATGAAGAGATGTGAACGATGCGATAAGAGTAGGTTTATTTAGAACTGGTTAAATAATAAAAGAATAAGATCCAAAGAGTAGTCATTAAGGGGTGTATCTCAATGGAGTTACATAGCATCATTCTTCCTACTGCCTCCACCCTCTCCAGATCTGTTCTTGCATCTGTTCTATTTAAATTTTTTTAATCAATAAGTGGGATAAGAGTATATATGGCATACTTATTATTGCATGGCAGAAAGCTAGGAGAGAGACAACTAATTCACTGAAGGCAAGATCCAAGAGGATCAATCTCAATTGCATAGAATGATGGGCTAAATCAAAGAAGATGAAATTTAATAAAATCCTATACCTGGGTTTGAAAACTAACTTCACAAGTGAAATGGGAGAGACTTGGCTAGCTCCTGTGAAAATTGATCTAGGGGTTTTAGCACAATAGAAGTTCAAAGGGAATCAGCATTATATTACAATAAGAAAGGCAAAGAGACCCTCATGCAAACTTAGGCTTCCTTAAGGGAAGCTTAATATTTAGAATGAAGGTGGTGATAACCTCATTGCACATTGTCTTGGTTAGGCTAAATCTGAAGTAGTGTGTTGTGTTCTGGGCATCACATTTTAAGAAGAACATTAATAACCAGGGGACCATCGAGAATAGAATGGTCAGGATGGTGAAGGACCTTGAAATCATGCCATAAAAGGTTCAACTGAAGGAATTTAGGATGTTTAGTCTAGAAAAGATTTAAGGATGATATGAATGCCTCCAAATGTCTGAAGGGCTTCCATGTGGAAGAAGTATTAGACTTGTTCTCCTCAGTCCCACAGGACTGAACTAGATATTACTTAGAAATTGCAGAATGGCAGACTTAGACTCCAGGTAAGAGAAAAAATCCTAATAATTAGTGGCATCCAAATTGGAATGAGATTCCATAGAAAATATGGGAATTTTTTTTTGTATAATGACCATTTGGCAGAGAGGTTGTACAGGAGATAAGATTTGTATATTTTGGACTAGATGGACTCCACGATCCCTTCCAACTTTGTGACTGTGTTTTTGTGACTTTCAGAAGGGAAAACAAGTATGCTTGCAAGAGAAAAATTAAAACATTCAGAAAGAAACTAATGGAGGAGAGATCAAAGAGGGAAATTTTTAGGTAAGACATCAAAAAGTCGAGCAACACAGCAGTTTAAAAGGCTGAGTCTTAACTTGTTATCTGTCCATAACATTTTCATTTTCTAAGTATTTTATTCATGGTGAATAATATTCCTGGAAAAAAATTAGCTGTCATTTGGGAGAAGAAACCTTGACTATCTTTTCTTTCCCACTGAATTAATGAAATTCTGAGGGTAAAACCCCAATTCATCTATGTTGGAGGAGAAACAGATGATGTTATTTAAGAAACTAAACATCAAATATCTTTAAAGAAAACTGTTCACTTTTCATGTCAATTCCATCAGGCAGACTATCAGTACTTAATATTTGAAGACTATTATCATACACAGTCAAAGTGATATCAGATATTTGTTGCTGCTGATGCTAGTGGTATCAGATTATATAGATTTTTATCTGAGAAATTTGTTTAAAATAAGTGTGAGAGAAATTGCATTTTAATGTTATTTCATTTACATCACTGCATTTTAAAGGCACTTCATTTTTTGGAACATATTTTCACAATTATCACCCTTTTTGATCATTTCAACAACCTAATCAATAAAAAGGAGGCAGGCATTACTATCTTCATTTTAAAGATGAAGGAATGCAGAGACCAAAGGGTTAAGTGATTGGCTGAAAGTAACATAATGGGTTGGTGAAAGAGTCTAAACTAGAACCCAGGTCTTCTGACTCCTATTCAATACTTTTTCCATTACTTCTCATGGTTCCCCCAGGCCAAGTTCAGTGATGTGCCTGTGCTACTTAAGGAACCATGAAAATGAGCAAGCGTTAAGAGCTTAAAAGATATTGAGCAACAGACCTAAAGGAAATTGGATACACTTGATTTTGGCTTAATATTACACTTTTGTTAGATTTGCCGAGAAATCTGTGTCTGTAGGGGAAATATGAGGGGATATGCTATAAATAAATGCTTGCAATTCTCTAGCTGGGAACCAGCTGGAGCAGAGAGGTGTGACTGCAATGGAGGAGAGGATAGCTTTAGTAAACATGAGTGAGGAACTTATAGACATTTCTGTGGGCTGGTAAGGATTTTTCAGACCTAGAAAAATTTTTTCTTAAAAAAATTTAAATACAAGGCCATATTAAAGCATTTCAATTTTTTTTGTTAAATTGCAAACTCTGTCAACTGCAATGTGCTTAATTTTGCCAATGTGGTTACAGAGTTGGATTTAGAAACCATTAGTAGGATATAGGGAAGCAAAAATGCTACTGGTGACCTTATCCATTCTCTTCTCTCTGATTAATTGATTTAATTTAATATTGGAAGAAAATTTTAAGTAGTTTAGTCCAACTCTCATTTTATATGTGAGGAAATTCAGATATGGGAAGGTTAAATGACTTAGCCTAGATCACATAGGTATTAACAAGTAAGATTCAGGATTTAAACCCAAGTCTTTTTGGCTCAAAACTCAGCACTTTCTTTGGCATGGGGAACTCTGAATGAGATTTCTTTTAACGCAGATCATTAATGTATTTTACTGAATAATCATCACACCCTGTTTTTTTTTTTGCAGTCCAAAAATTGATTTATAACCTTCCGTAGCCTAATCGTCACATGGTACAATTCTGTTCATTACCCTTCTTAAAAGGTAAACAAAGCAGCAATGTATTCACCAATGGCATGTGCATACAAATTGTGAGCCACAAGCCTAGAATTCTCAGTGCATATGCACTGTCAGTATATTTCCAAAAACCTGAATTTGTGGTTTGTTTCAAGTGCTGTGGTACTAATCCAATGAAGAGCCGTAGGTGCAGGGGGAGCATGCCGGCAGGCAAAGCTCCCATAAGCAAGTCATGTGATATAGTGAGACTTGCATCTTCCCAGTTTTAATACATATTCACAAGTATTCCATACATCCTAATCTTGTATGAAAGACAGTTTAGTAATAAATGATTTTTAAGTAATACTGGTACAATTTTTTAAAGCTTCACATAATGGTTGTGGCCCACTTTTTTTGCAAAAAATTTGGCATAAAATCTGTGTAAACTATGCAATGAAATACAGTACCTGCTCTGTAATTTATCATCTAAGAGCTTTTCCTGGGGTTGCATAAGTGAAAGTGATTTGGCTAGAATCACAAGGCCATTATGTGTCAGGGTTAAGACTTCAACCCAGGTCTTTTTGATTTAGAGGCCGGCTCTCAATTCACTAAGCCATGTTGACTCTTGTGAAAGCTAATCCTTGAAAAAGTTGTATAATCTTATACCTCTCATTAGAGTATTTCAAAGAACTTCAGAATCCTGCTCAGAATGATGTTTCATAAAAGAATAAAATAAAATGCATAGAATTTCAAATGAAACTAATTATGTTGAAAAAAATAAACAAAATACTAAAAAGGACCCAAGTTCATAGAGAAGAGATTAAGAATTCCTGGTCTATAGTCCAATATATTCTTGATCAAAAATCCCTACTTCAACATTTCTGATTTCCTTAGCCTTTGCTTATTTTTATAGAAGGGGAATCCTCTAAACCAGAGACAATCCATTCCAGTTTGGAAGAGCTCTAAATTTTAGGAAGATTGTCCTTACATCAAGCCTAAACCTCCCCTCCAGTCTTGACTTTTGACATCAGGCAGAATAAGTCTTATCCATCTTCCTTATGATATCATAAGGATATTTGAGGATGGTCATCAAGGGACATTCATATTAGCTTAGCAATAAGCATTTTTGGAAAGGACTGGGAACAACATAGAAAGATGTCCTTGGAATACCAATGAGAGCTGTGTCTACCAGAACCACTGATGTCCCATGTGAAGAGCCCTTAAGCCACTGGATGCTCCTTGAGTCCACATATGCATATGTGGGTATCTGTGAAAGAAAGGAGAGAAAGATAGAAAGAGGACGGAGGTACTTCAGCCTTCATTGTTCATGAACCTCCCTGTGAGAGGAATGTTTAAAAAAGTGCCATTGGATAGTATTGACTTGATGAAAGAAGATCTACCTGTATACTTCCTCTACTGTGTGTGCACACATGTGCACAGTCACATATACACACAGATATACACACACAGTTTGGCCTAGAAGATATACTAAGCATGAAACATATACATTATTTTAAGTTGCAGAAATGTCAAAGAATTCATTTATCTACCCACCAATTCGTAGATTCATTCATTTTATGGAATCAAAGTGTGTGTGCCTGGGGTCGGGGCTGGGTAAGAGCTAAATCTTTCATCTTTTCCATGAGAAACTATCTTAGATTCTAGCCTCCATTCAGTATAAAATGAGGAGTTACATTTTCCTTTGTCTCAAGCCCTCCCTACTTCTGTCCTTGCTTCTAGGCTGATAAAAAAGACATGCTTATTTCTGGAAATACAGATTAGCCCACCTACAAGGGCAATGTTAATAAAAGTCTGCCATTGTTTCTGAAGTACATATAAGCTTTCAAGTCCTAAGAAGGGAAAGAGCCTTCTTAAAGGATTCTCCTTGTAGTCACATGTGTATCTGTGTTTTCTGTGTTCCTTTAATAAACTTCTGATTTGCTATGAGCAAGAAGTGGTTTTTTTTCTTTTGTAACCATGCCAATTCATTCAACATATATTTCTTTCTTGTTTTCCTTTTTCTTAAAAAAAATTAACAAAGCTCTCTTTTACTCTTTTCCACTTCATCATCCACAATAAACAAAAAAAGGAAAAGAAAAAGAGAACACGTTCCATGATATTATAAACATAATGTAATATTACAAACATATATAATGAAGCAAAACAGATCCCTGCATTGGCCATGTCTAAAAAAGTGTATTTTAATCTGCACCCTGAGGCAATCACTTTTCTGTCAGCAGGTGGATAGCAAACTTCATCGCTAGTCCTCTAGAGTCATATAGTTGCATAATATATGTTTATTAAGCAGTATGGAGAGTGAGTTTCCACATCTGGAATTTCCTACATTGATGAAATTACAAGTATGTAATCAAGAAAATAAAATGGGCTCACCTCCAGGCTAGGCACTGGAATGATCTAAGATAACTTTTTTAGGGGAAGTTGGAAGAAAGAAATAGAGAGTTTGAACTTTTCTCAAACATGTAAATGAACAACTTCCCTCTAGTTATAAGAAATAAAGGATCTCAAAAAAATTTACAAGGAAAGGCTTGCCAGGGATGGAGAAGCATCCTTGGACTATGGCCCTCTATCAATGATGCCAAGGAGTCTTGGTGGTATCCATTTACCCAACTACAATTTTCCCCAATACCTTGTGGATGATTCTCCATACATAAAAAAAATACTTGAAGTGATGTTATTTTCTTTGATCATATAGGAGTGACACAGTCTTCCCAAAGAGCTTTCACTATTCTAGCATGATCTGTTCTCTACAATTTGTCCAGATGGGCAGCCATTTTTGCTATGTCTAACATTGCTTGCTATGAAGAGGCAATTGGTTGATAACATTCAATAACAGTACTGCCTTACTATATAGAATCAAGCAAATTCTCTGCATATTGAATCCTTATTTCCCATAGACTTTTATTATAAAATTAGAGTTTTTTTCTTTTGGAAAAAATGACTGCAGGCTACAATAACATCACACTTAAGAATGCAGCGACTATTTAAAGAAAAAATGATCATTTTATGATAAAATATGAATAGAAACACTCAAATCAGGTTAAAAAAGGATGAATACAAATTAGCTAAAGTTATTTTCTATCTGGCTCATAGCTTAAAGGCCTAGGGGAAAAATAACAATAGCTTAACTGAAAAATACATACTGTACTACAAAGTCATCCAGTTCCCATTAAACCTTTCTTGCTTTATACAAAAGGATAGCAAGCAATGCTCTTAGTTATTCAGATGCTAAACCACTTTTTTAGGAAGATGCTAATCCAGTCTAAAGTAACAGTACATTGAACATAGTAGGCACCTTTTAGTTGTATGAATAAACGTATTGACTGTAGAAGAAATTAAAAATTTACTTAAAATGTAAGACAAAACTAACAACCCAAAACCAAATCAAATCAAAACTGAGGCTAAATCTATTAGGGATGTTGTTGGAATGATTCCTGCTTTGAGAGACAGGTTGGATTGTTATAAATTTATATATCCTTGAACTTAATGATTTCAGAAGGTTAGCCTTCTTGATATACCTAAGCTTTCCCTTCATTTGTAAATGCAGTGGTAAATTTATATGTCATATTTTAATATAATATGAATATACCTGCATTATTTATTTATGCAACAAACTTTTTGAAGAATGAAGTCAAGGAATATTACAAAAGTATCAAATTTAAACTATGAAAAATAGCAACTGCTACTCTAATATCCAATAAATTAAATGGATTAATTGGGCAGAGGTTTGAGAGATTTTAATTAACAATAAATCAATAAAACTATTCAACATGAAAATCAATTACATCCCTGTTTACATTATTTAGCTTCAAACATTTGTTTTGCATGTTTGCAATTAGCAAGCCATAAAAGATACCATAAATAGGAACATAATGAGAAGAACTGTTCATAATGATAATTAGTATTCATTCCCACAGAGCTGAAGGTTAATGTGGTTACAGGTTACAGAAAACAAAGGGTTAAACCCATAATTTGTGGAAGTCATACTTATGCAGTATTTATTATACATTTAAACCTGTAACAACACAAAGTTTTACATTAGAAAATAAACTATAAACAGTGCTGCAGAATGAAAACTGATTCATTATTGGGGTGGTAGACAAGGGTGGGCTGTGACATTCATCAGAATTATGGGAAAATTGATGGTTGTGGCTTACCTTAATTTTGACTTCTAATTCTATCCTAAATTGGTAATGGTCAATTTCCAGCTATGGACTTTCATGATTTCTGTCATTCCCAAATCCAAATGAATCAAGTCAACATTCTGCACCAAAAATCATCCTATGAAAATGTTGCTAAGTAAGTGGTTTACTTAGAAATTTGGAGCAGCCAAACTAAAACATTAGAAAGGTCCTTTCTCAATTTTTAATGATTATAATCTGCAGATCTTTAGTTCCATTGCAACAGAAAGGGTATGGTGGTTGGAGGGAGTAGCAGAGGGTGACATTTGCTCATATGAAGAAAGAAAAATAAGGACTTTCACCCTTTCACAATATAGACCAAAATCATCTGAGTACAAGTAACCCCTACATTTTGCTGCTTCACACTTGCCACTTACTTTCTGTATATCTTTACCTTGACATCCATGTTGCAGATGACCCTGAAGAAACTTCAAACATGGTTATTCTTTATGGTCTACTTTAAGTTTCTAGGAGCACATCACACAGTTATAAAGCAGAACTATTTGCAAGTATCCCTCAAAAAAACCTAAGTACTTGATATTAAATAATTAGATAACTCCTACATATTTAGAAGATTTAGCAAAAATGAAAACTAAGTACAATGTGTTGTGAAATCTTAGAGGTCTCTGGAACTCTTTATTGTTAAATGGGCAGAACTTTGAAGTGGTAGATAGGGAGCAAAATTATAGCCTACAGACTACAATTTATCACAGGATTTGGAACTCAAAGGTCCTTAGAGATACAGTTCACTCCCTTTATCCCTGTTTCTATAATGAGGTGGACCTTCTTGCCAAGACAAACCCCTCCACATGTGCCCTTGATCCTATTCCATTCCTTTTTTTCTAGCAAACTACCCTCCTTTCCGCCCCCCATTCCTACTCAATTGTCTATCTCTCCATGACCACTGGCTACTTCCCTGCTGCCTAGAAATATACTTCCCTTAAAAAACCTTAACTTGATACGACCATCCCTGCTAGCTATCATTCTATATTTCTCTTCCCCTTGATGACTAACCTTTTTGAGAATATTTTCTATAATTGGTGGCCCTACTTCCTTTCCTACTGTCTTCTAAACTTTCTGTAGTCTGGCTTCTAACCTCATCATTCTATTGAAATTTTTCTCTCCAAAGGTATCAATGACTTCTTATTTGCCAAATCTATTTTTCCCCCTCAGTTCTCATCCTTTTTGATGCCTTTGCAACCTTTTCTATTGTTAATTGTTCTGTTTTCCTACATATTCTCTCCACTTTGGGTTTTTCATGACACTATTTTTTCCTGGTTCTTCTCCTCCCTATCTGATTGCTCTTTCTCAATCTCCTTTGCTGCATCTTAATTCAGGTGACATCAATTAATCATGAGTGTCTCTTAGGTCTGTTCTCTTTATATTATTTTACTGGGTGACCTCATCATTTCCCATCATTATTATCCAATAATCAGCTCAATGCAGATAATTCCCTGATCTATTGATCTGGTCCTCATTTCTCCCCTAACCTTCAGCCTCACATCATTAATTGCTTATTGGATCTCAAACTAGCTTCCTATGGATATCTTAAACTTAAGATGTCCAAAACAAAACTTATTCTCCTACTCCAAATCCTTCTGTTTACTGAACTTCTTTATTTCTGTTGAGGGCATCATCATCTCCCAAACAAGCCCAAAAGAAGAGATATGAGTAGGCTCTCATTACTTTACAGAGATCCATGTATATTGCGTACCTTTTCAGATTTTTTTAGACATTTTGCTTCTTTCTTTCTTTTTTCCCTCCTTAAAATACTTGTTATATAGGATATCTCTCTGTGAGAAGTTACGGGAGGGACACAAGGGGAAGTTTAGGTAATATAAAAACATAAAGATCTATAAAAATTATAAATAAATAAAAAGATATATAAAAATTATTTTTAAAAACTGCAGGTCTTGTCACCATTGCAGCATAATGTCTGCTTTATGACAAATAACTGACCTGTAAGAAGTGTTTTCTGCAACTGGAAGGAACCCTAAAACATATTTTCCTCTTCCATTCCTGGCTGTAGTTTGGAGTTCATCCTCTAAAACTTCATATCCTGACTTAATAATTGTCAATTACTTCACTATGATTAGCTTGGGCAACCCATAAGTCAGGTCCTTATTTCAAAAGTCAGTTGCAAAATCCAGTGCTAGAAAGTGGAAAATCGAAATCTAAATCTGCCCAAGATGTGAAAGCTCTCTGGTAGTGTTGGCTCTTCCTCTATTTTAGAAATTGAGGTTTTTATTAAATAAGGATCAAGTCCTTTGCCATTTCCACATAAATGAAAACGTTTTATGGAGGTTTCTGAGGAACAAACTTTGCTAAATGTTTACACACACACAAACACACACAGCGAAAGTGTGTGAACTCCATCTATGGTTATCTGAATGAAGGACTAAACTTTGAGTTAACAGTTTATGTGATAATAGTTTAACTCATGTTCAGGACTCCCCAGGACTCTAGACTCACATAGACTCATACATACATAGTTCCTAAGGACTGAGCCCAGAGGTCCATTTGTTTTTTTCTCTTTGGTGTTAATTCCTGGTGTTAATTCCAGAAAAATCTAATTTAATCATGGAATATATCTGATCTTTAGCTTTCTCTAATGATAAATAATAAGGTACCCACTTTCCATATAGGTACTCATTCTACCAAATACATCCAGAACAGTATTTATTTCACCCAATAGAAAACGGAAAAAAAAAAACCAACACAAAATACTCATAGAGTCCGATCAAAAACCATGCGATACTCAAACAGGTCATAAGTTCCCCCAGCTATTTTTCCCCTCTTTGAGTTGATATTAGGGCAACTCTTTGAAGTGATAGTGAGTCCCTGTTTCAAGCAGAGTCCTATACAATCTCACCAAGTCTTATATTAACAATACATGATTTAGAGTTTCCTCAAAATAAATGTATTTTTGGAGCTATTGAAAAAGTAATCCCCATTCCACTGTCAAAGTAACTCATTGACTTTGCCCTCCACATAGGATGATATTCAGAAATTGTGTGAATGATCTTCCTTTATACACAAATGAGTATAGGAAATTCCTTCCCTCTCCTCCAACTCCCAAAGTTGAGGGATCTCAGTCTTGGCAACTCTAGAACTTAAATTTACTCAAATTTACTTAAATTTACTCACATTTACTCAAAAGGTAAAAATCAAGAAATCTCCTTTTTCTGGGTAAAGAAATTTATTCCAGAATTATACGGCCTAGGATATTTAAAATCACCTTTCCTCTGAAAAGAAGGTTGGAATTCAGGAATATTATTTCATCCCTTCAGGCTGTATTACAAGCAAGTGCTACTTGGCCCTGTGCTTTTGTAAGAAATTGACCAATGTCTTGGCTGCTAAACTGTCTATTAGGAGGAGACTGTGACCATTCTTAGAAACTCCCCTCTCAGATTTGTGCTCAGAAACCATGAGTAAAGCACACATAGCTCCAGTACGCTCCTCCCGCAAGATTCCTGGGGGAAGGAGAATGCACAACGCTTCTTCTTCCCCTCTCCCTACACCGGTTCACTCCATTATGTGCCTGTCTATTTTCTGAAGGTGAAAAGACAGTCCAGAAGAGAATGCCAGATGCTCTGTCATCTTGCTTTCAGAGACTACAGGGAAGGGCAAGTCTGCCAAAAGAATCCATCCTTCTGAATCTCATCCAGCTAATCCTTTTGGAGTTCTCTGTGTCTTTTTGATAAGATACCATTGGGGGTGCCCACACTCTGTGGAGATCTGTGCTTTCCATTCTTGCAAGCAAAGTCTATGACCTGCAATCTCATTAGCTTGATTGGGGGAACTCATTGATATGATCAGGACTGCAAATAATCTCTATTACAGTATTACCAATATCACCATTTATAGCTCATCAGTGGGGGAGAAGGTAGGCCCTTTTAGACACTCTAAGTTAGTGTCACTTTGTCTTAACACACACAAACTGATTTTTTTCACTTATTCTTTACTATGGAACTATGGGTTCAGTTAGTCTATAAGGAATTCACTTGAATTCATTAAAACATCTTAGACCACTGGAAGGAGACAGTAACCAGCCCATATAAACTGAAGAAAATCAGAATTAGCTATTTAATCATTAAAAGGGATCTATGTGATGATATGTTTATTAACCTTTTGAACCAAGTAGACCTCTTAACAGACTTGTCTTAAAAGATGTCACCAATAAAAAGAATGAAGAATACTTAGCAGTAATCTTTGTAAGCTTATTTTCCCATGCATATGGTTCCCTTTACAAAGAACATCTACAAGCAGCTTTTATTTGGAGGAGGAGCTGTTTCTCCTATTTCTAATTTCTTCTAAACCTACTGAACAACTAAAAAACTCTTATGCTAAAGTTGTAATTCCATCATCTCCTATATATGTACATATGTGCATGTATACATATATGCACACACATGTACTTCCCAAGGGCCAATGCATTCAGTGCTCAAGAAGTCATTTTTTTAATTCAAAGAAAGAACAATATTGCTCTTAGAAAAATTCTCTTGAAAACTCACCCAAGTAATATCAAAGTAAAATCATTTTAGAGAATGATATTATGTAAAAAAATTGATCTAGGGTTTCTGAAACTTAAATCCTGTCTCTTGTTGTTTACTGTCACCTTGCAAAAGTCATTTAATGTTTCAATTTCTCTGTTTTCATATCTGTAAAATGAAAGTAATATTCTTACCATCTTCTTATATCATCAGTCTATAATGAAGATACTTTTAAGTCCTTTAGATGAATGGGATAATTAAAAGGACAGCATATAGTCACCAGAAAACAAATTAATATATAACACAACATAAAATTTAGAAGAACTATGGCATAGAGTCAAAATCTATATAATCCCAAAGACACCGGGAAAAAAACAAACCTCTTAAACATCTTCACAGAAACCATTTCTATAAAGGTAGAAAGGGAATCACTGTTTTTTGCAAAGAGATTTTACAAATGATATGGCAGTATAGCAAAACGCAAATGTGAAATGCTGCTATACCATCTGTCCAATATTACAGCAATACTGGGGAAAAGCTCGGAAAGAAATGATGTTTGAAATCATTAAAAAAAATAAAGTGTCAAGTTTAAAATACCCAAGAACCTTAAAACCAGCATCAACATATTCAGCAAGCATATGGCCCTCCATCAGGTAAAAAAAAAAATACCTCTGCTATGCATTTTCTATTTCAACTTAACTGTTTCTATAAATGTGTTTCCTTTTCTCATTTGACTACCTTGCTTCCTATTGAATACCTTGATGTTTCAGGCTCTTCTAATTAAGTCTGAAATCATAGCAATCATTTAACCCCTTTGAAAGTATTTCAGGGATGAGGCTGGATAATGAGGATAGAGGAGGAATTTGGAGGATGTGAATTTAGGGAAGGAGATAATTCTGGCTCCCGACTGTATTCTAAGATGAAAATAATGCTAGTTTTACTAGGTGTGTATATATAGGCTACTGAAGCAAAGCAAGCTTTCAAGTTTATTGACTGATAGTGATCTCTTCCTCCTTTGAACCAGACCATTTACAATCTGTACCACTTGTCTGGTAATTAATTGCTCAGTACTTGGTGACACTCCTTGTATTGTTGTATTATGTGGCTATTTAATTTTTGTATTTAACTTTTTATGTATTTATATGTTTTCTCTCTCTTGTTGGGACTGCAAACTCCTTCATGTGTTTTAAACTTCTCCCTCCTCAGTCTCTACACTGTACAGTAACTTGTATAGGCTGGGTAAGCAAAAAGTATTTGTTGATTGATATATTGATTCAAGACATAAAATTATGTTTAAACCCTTGCTTTGTTGCAGGAGGGAGATAAACCTCTCCTATAAACAGGACCTTCATTGCTTAATTTCTAGATGTGTTGATATTTCTATTGTCTTTTGCATATTAGTTTGTATGTAGTTTGTCTGAAGTCCTTGAAAACTAAATGCTCACTATTCTGACTAAGCATGCCACCATGTGCCAGCTGCCTTCCTCCTTGGTTTCTTTCTCCTATTGGTGAGTTCTTCCCTAAACTTCCATTCAGAGGAAGAGCTCAAACTAGCCATGCTTCATTCCCTGAACTTGCAGCTTCTCCATCCACCTCAGTAGCACCTTTCTTCCTTTGGTGAATTGCTCAATGAACATCCATGTTGAGGAAAAATGCAAATATGCTGCATGGATAACTCCCTTTACTTAACCGTTTTCGGCTCCCTTTTATGTACTCTCATCCTCCATTAGAATGTAAACACCTTGAAGGTAGGGATCTTTTTTCTTTTTGATTTTATTCGTATCCCCAGCACTTAACACAGTGCCTGGCATATAGTAAACACTTAAAAATATTTCTTGACTTAGCTTTTCGACTTGGTTTAACCATCACATACACCAAGGAGGGCATGAAATGGTATAGTTCTTCTGGACCTAGTGACTTGCTTCACAATGAGTGATAAACAATTTATTTCCAAATGGGGACAGAAAGAGAAAGTCTGAGTGGAGAAATGAAGCTATTTTCTCTGGAGTCAGAGCTCCAATTTTTTTTTTTTGAGAAAGAAATAAGGGAACAATAAACATAGTTATTTTAAAATATATGAGAAATATATTTTAATGCTGAATATGGTTTTTGGATTATCTATGCCTTTCTGTGCTTCCATTAATAAGTATAAGCAAGAAACGACTGCATATGGATAAGTAAAAAAAAGTTTGTGAAGAATCCTCAAAAATTCCTTGCTTTTCTCAGTTATCCTGAGAAAGGTTTTGACTGATATTCTGGAAGACAGAGAAATAATTTGCTGGAAGGGAAGAGGGAGAATGTTTCAGGAAAGCAAGATCAGAGTAGTATAAATGCCTTTATAGTCATCTCGGTGCTAATGAAACCCTTGTGAGGAGTGACTTAACGCAGCTATTTTCAATATCCTCAGCCTACAGCCGCCACTTCTTTTTTCGAGCCTTCCTACTTCTGCTACCTCAGTTCTTTCACACAAGACCCTTGGGGAGAGAGACGTTAAGGGGTGTCAAAGGGAACTCTGCCCCTTGTGGGAACAATCCTGCTTGGAATCAGGCAGCTTCATCTCCTCCCATGAACAAGTCATAGAGACTTATACCAAACAGCTGGAAGAAAGAAAGTCAGTTAAGGAAAGGATGAGGAATCCTGCAGCTATTTCCAGGGATATCTGCAATCACTGCTATGTACTGAGGACTCATGCAGCTGCCTGAGAAGAAATTTAGCAGGGGAAACCTGCTGGATATTTAGAGTACCAATAAAATAGTGAAATTAGCACTATATTTCAGGTAGGTTAACGGGCAGGATGGGGACTGCTGGCCACTGCTTTTCTTTCCCCAGCCAATAGGCAGCATTCCTCAATTCAGAGGTGGCCCCCATATGTGCCCTCCAGGTGTTATTTCTGCAATGCCATTGGCCAGAGTACTGACAAGGAAGGATGAGTTAGGGAGACATGGAGATGATCATGAAAAGAGTGAGGGATGGAGAATGAATTAACCAGTTCCTTAAATGCGGTTGAAAATTAAGTAGCAGAGTCTATGTAGTATAGTGGAAAGAGAACACGTGGAGCAATGATGTGTTATAATGACATCTCTAAAGCTTGTTGGCTGTGTGACTATAGACACGTTACTCAAGTCACTCTGAGGCCCCATTTCCTGATGTGTTACTACTGCCCCTTTGGGGACCCAACTGGCCACTTTCAACTGAACAACACAGTTCCTTCCTTCTCTCTTTCCTTTTTTTCTTCTTTCTTCTCTCCTTTTCCTTTCCTTTCCTGCTGCTTCTACCTCTGTCCACAAAGGGTATCAAATCCTTCCCTACCTTCTAGTGTTGTGCCCAAAGGACTGTAAATTTTGATCTCTGAAATCCTTTATCTAAAGGATGTCTTAAACAAAAATCATTCTTGCTCTGTGGACTGTACAACAATAGGTCCCAGGCCAAGCCCCACTTGTTCATTGTTTGGTCCTTGATTGTCTCACAGTGAATGAACATAGCAATTGTTTCTATTTTGGCCAGAAACCTCTAGGGTCTTCCCTTCCCAGATTGATTTTTTTTTTTTTTTTTACTAAGAGGCCATTCTCTGTCTCATTTCTTACCTAGCCTTACTCACTAAACAGGTATTGCCTCAGTCAGACTGAGACCAATTAAAGACCTTAGCTTTTTTTTTTTTTAAGGCCAAGATCTCCCATTGTATCCAGGACCACCTCCAGTCTTCCTGATTTATATCTTGCCACTGGACCCAGATGGCTCTGGAGGAGAAGGTGAGGCTGGTGACTTTGCACAGCCCTCCCTCATTTAAATCCAATTCACTTGCATGTGATGACATCACCTCCATGATGTCATGGTCCAGAATGAAGGCTAAACAGCATCAAATAAATATTAATATCAGAAAAAAAGCTCAGCTCCCTAAAATGACAAATGGAAACATCTTGAATTTGTGTGTTTTTATTATGAACAACCAAATTATAGGTTTAATTCAGCAGGGAGAAAAAAAAAAAGAAACTTGTAAGTAAAAACAAAAAAGTCAGAATTTGTTGAGTTCTAAGTCATGCTACAAATAATCACATTATCCAGAAAACAGCTTACCAGAATAAAAACTTTCTTGGACAAATGCTTCATTTTGAGTGGATCTCCTAATATTTGTCTAAGGATACTCTTGCTAGCTGATTATATAGTGTCTACCTAGCATGGTATGTATTCGAGCCTAGCAATAAAACTGAGAGGTTTTGATCAATATTTCAACTTTTAAAAATGAAAAGCTACCTGAAGGTTTATTGATTCTCTTATTGACTCATAATTTACCTCATAAACCAACTACAATGATTTATAAAATATAGAGGTATTAAGCAATGGAGGACTTTGAAGTGTTTAAAATTAATTACAGCTAATTTTTACAAAACTACTTTTGATTCAACAACACCATCCAGTGCTGTGAAGTGCACACAGTAGGTTGTTAATAAATGCTTACTGATCAGAAAAACTGAATAAGCTATGAAGATTAAAAACTGATACAATCATCCACAGCTTGTCATATATTATAACTGATACAACTGTCTACAGCTAGTCATATATTATAATTGCTATGAACAGATTTATACGTATCACATGATATATATATATATATATATATATATACACACACACACACATACATACATACATACTATAAATATATATATATCTATATCTATATCTATATATATATATATATATATATATATATATATATTGCTTTTTCCTTTATATCATTATGGATTTGTTCCTAAAATATGATTAATTAAACAAAATGAATCTAAAGCATTTTCAATCAAAGCATTTGGCTCAAATTCTGGCTTTGTCACTTACTCCCTGGGCAAATTGTTTTTAGTTTTCTGGGTCTTAGTTTCCTCATATGGAAAATAAGAAAGTTGGAGTAGTTGATCTCTAAGGTCCCTTAGAGTTGGCCATTAAAAATTTTTAAAAAATAAACTTTATTGATATCCTTTGTTTTTACACTGAGTTTCCCTTTGTGTAGCTTTTCCTCCAGTCTCCCAGACAATCATTACATATAACGAAGTATATTTTAAAGAAAAATTTAAAAAAACACAAACAATTCAGAGTAATGCATGGCATGAAATCTGACATTATATGTAATGTCCCCCACCTGTGTATCCCCACTCCATACAGGACTAGGGGGAGGTGTCTGAATGAGGCAATACAGTATAAGGAAAGAAAGCTGGATTTGGAGTCACATGTGCAGATACCAATTCTTCTACTTACTAGCTACATGACTTTGGACCTCACTTTACTGTGTGGAAAATGAGGAGGTTGGAGTACATTTTCTCAAAAATGTCTTCCAGTCTCTAAATCCTTTGATCATAAATTATACAACACCATTTCCCTCTCTACATCTGCTGAAACAAGATATTTATCTTGAGTTCTCTTAATTTAAGGATATACATATATAGTCTGGTCCAACATACTGTGGAAAGAAGAAAATTTCTGTGGCATTCCTTGATTTCTGAAAATTAACTGCAGAGGTCTATGGTTGTGTCCACAAGACTATAAACGTATTCAGTACCACGTTAAGCTTTAAATGGTGGAACTGTTTTGGACCATAAAAACAATTTTTAAAAAATAAAATGCTTATTTTAAAATATTTCTACCTATTGTTTTCACCTTCTGATGGAAAAGGAATAATTTCTATCTTGACTGTTTTTTAAGAACCTTTTTGAAAATTATGTAGCTGAAGGATAGAAGGGAAGAAAAAGAAGTCTTAGCTCACAGTGCTAACAGGGAATTTCAGTTTATAAAAGGTCTAGCAAAGCAAATCAATACAATAGTCCAAGAAGGATCTAAGCCCTAGTCTACAGAGTTACCCATTCCTTTCACTGGTATTTTCCTCTTCCCTCCCTCAACAGCCTTTTGTTCGTCAATCTAGAGACAATGCAAGTGATTGACCTACTTGAATTGTAACAGGATAGAATTGCAGATTTGGTGCCAGAAAAAATCTTGTAGCAAAGGAAATTGAGGCAGATAGTGATAAAGCAACTTGCATAGGCACTCCGACTTCAAATCTAGCCAGTACCATTTCCATGAGGCCGGTAGATGGCACAGTGTATAGAGTTCTGAGCCTGGAGTCAGGAAGATCTGAGTTAGAATGTGATCTCAGACACTTTCTAACTGTGTGACCCTGGGTAAGTCACTTAACCCCATTTGCCTCAGTTTCCTCATCTATAAAATGAGTTGAAGAAGGAAATGGCAAACCATATCAGTATCACTGTCAAGAAAACCCTAAATGGAGTCATGAAATCAGGCATAACTAATCAACTAAACAACAACTACTTCCATAACATCATGCTCTCTCCTACTTTGATATAAGGAGTTACTAAAAATCTTCAGCCTTTCCTTCCTTATCTGCCTAATGTAATTTACCTATATTCCCTGGAGATTTGTGAGAGTGGTCATTGTTGCTTCTGAGAATGCATGGTTACACCAACCACCTGTCTCCTTTCCTGCCTAACTCACTTCCTAGAGAAGAGAAAGATTTCACACAGCAGTAGAATCTTAGTTGAAGGAGAATGCCATGGCCATCTACTCCAATCCATATCTAAGCAAGAATTTCCTTTACAATGCACCAAATAAATGGTTATCTTTCCCTCTCAGGAGGGTCTCCAAGGAGGCTGTCTCACTACTTCCTGAAATGGTTCTTTTAAATTCTAATTCTGGGGTTCCTGATCTTTTTTTGTGTCATAGACTCCTCTGGAAGTCTGATGAAGCCTATAGACCATGGGTGGGGAACTTGGAGCCTCAAGGTCACATGTGGCCCTCTAGGTCCTCAAGTGCTGCCCTTTGAACCTAAACTGCTTGGAGTTTCCTGAGGACCTAGAGGGTCACAGGTTTCCCACTCCTGGTACAGACCTCTTCTCTGAATAATGTTTTCAAATGTACAAAATAAAATTTATAGGATTACAAAGGAAATCAGTTATACTAAAATATGGTTTAAAACACTAACAAGACAAATAAGTTCATGGACCCCAGGTAAAACAAGTATTGTAAATGTTAGGAATTATTTAAATTAAACCTAAATCTCCTTCTCTGTAACTTCTACCCACGGATAACTATTTCTGCTGCTAGTACAAAGTAGTTTCTACCATCTTGAGATAGAACTCAAAATTATCCTTCTCAGAAAAATGATACTATAAAATGTTACCCCATATAGTTGGAAGAGTAGGATTACTACAATGCTTCGAGCACATTATGCATTAAATAGACTTTTGTGGGCTGGCCTGGGAATACATCTACCATGGATAACTTATTTTAGTGGGAAAATGTGTTCTGTGTTCTCAATAACCAACTTAACATACGAATTTCTGGAACACAGCCTGGGGACTACTTGCCCAGGAAAATATTTGCACCATACAGACTCTGACTTAATACCAGAAACATGAGATTTTGTTTAAAAATCAAAACTAGAGATGAATTTGCCTTAATTTACCATCTCAAAGGACCTCAGAGAGAGAGAGGGAGAGAGAGAGAGAGACAGACAGACAGACAGAGGGACAGGTTAAAGCATTCCAAAAACTCTGACTGGAGTTTTCCAGGTTAAAGAAAATGAAGGAAAGGAAAAAGCGTTAGGCCGATTCCCTCTGCAAAGGTGTTACCATGTCTAAGTTTTCTATTTGCATATACAGTAATCCATAGTCAATTCTAAAGTCATTTAAGACAGGACTCTTATGGCAACTATGTGCCAGGCACTGTGCTAAGTGCTTTACTGATATCACCTCATTTGATTCTCACATAAACACTGGGAGGTAGGTACTATTATTCCCCTTTTACAGTTGAGGAAACTGAGGCAGAGATTTCTGTGACTTGCCCAGGATCACACAGCTAGTGTCTGAGGCTGGATTTAAAGTCAGGTCCTCATGACTATAGACATTGGCTGCTAAACTTACCTGTGGTTTTGGGGTTTGATGTTCTGTTTGTATGTACAGGTATGCATGCAATATTGTTCAAGCTGAATTTATTTTATAAAATATACTTACTTTGGGAATGGATACTCTTTAGCATTAAATGAATGCATAATCCTACTAGGTATCTATGTTTGGATGTTCATTTGCAAACTGTTCCTGGCTCCGTGCTACTCAGGAGGCATAACAGTGATCAGAACACAATGCTACACTTGATTCATTTGCATTAATTGTCATCAACTGTCACAATTTGTTTATCAGACTGAATAATTTTTAATCCTAAAATAATTATGTTGATTATCAGATGATTCTGTACTATTTTGTTTTTGGAAAATGTGTAATACAACCACTTCCTTGTTGTACATTAAATGGAAGCTTTTCCCATTACACTGTGAGAGCTTTCCAGTTCTAAGATCATTAAATGCAAAGAAATTAAGACAAGTGTGTTATGTGACCAGTCCTTGATCATTATGTAGAAATATAAAAAATATTACTCTTAGCATGTAGAAATATAGCACAAGAGTTAGCATTCTCGTACTCGGTGAATTAAGGTCTTCCTTACTCTAGACCAAGTGCTCTATCCACTGTAACACCTAACTGCCCCAGTGAGGTTGGTAACCTGTCCTAAATCTATGGATCTTGAGTAGGTGACTGAGTATGTTGCATAGAAAAATAAAAATACATGGGAGAAACCATGAGAAAAACCCAAACTAAACAAAACATAACACAAAAGAAAATATGCTGCTTCATTCTGTGTTCCAATTCTATAGTTCTTTCTCTGGATGTGGATGGCATTTTGCCTCGAGTCCTTTAGGTCCTTGCATTGCTGTGAAGGGCTAAGTCTACAGGAAAAATTCCTTGCACACTGGCTGTTACTGTGTACAATGACCTCCTGGTTCTGCTCCTTTCACTCAGCATCAGTTCCTCTAAGTCCTTCCAGACCTCTCTGAAGTCTTCCTGTTCATCATTTCTTATAGCACAATAGTATTCCATTGCATTCATAAACCACAATTTATTCAGCCATTCCCCAATTTATGGGCATCCCCTGGATTTCCAGTTCTTGGCCACCACAAAGAGAGCTGCTATAAATATTTTTGTACATGTGGGACCCTTTCCCATTTTTATGATTTCTTTTGGATACAGTCCTAGAAGCTATATTGCTGGGTCAAAGGGTATGCACATTTTTGTAGTCCTTTGGGGATAGTTTCAAATTGCTCTCCAGAGTGGTTGGATGAGCTCACAGCTCCACCAACAATGAATTAGTGTTCCAACTCTCCCACATCTTCTCCAACATTTATCATCTTCCTGTTTTGTCATGTTAGCCAATCTGATAGGTGCGATGTGGTACCTGAGAGTTGTTTTGATTTGCATCTCTCTAATAAATAGTGATCTAAAGCATTTTTTCATATGACTGTAGACAGCTTTAATTTCCTCTTCTGAAAACTGCCTGTTCATATCCTTTGACCATTTATGAATTGGGGAATGAGATAACAAGTTTCATACCTTACTGTATTTGTGAGCATTTTCTTTTGGTTGTTTTCTGTTCCATTATAATTAGCTTGTATAATTTTTATTAATCAATCATTTTATACCTGTGCACATTACTGAAGTTAATTTGCCATCTTTTCTGACCACTTGACTAGCTCTGGAGCGCTTTCTATAATTTACCCCTGACTAAAGGGTAGTCACCAAATCTGGAAGAATTTCCTGAGCACTTATAAAAATGCTAAATATTTTGGATTCTCTTCAGATTTTACCAAATTTTGTTTCAGTATTCATACTTTTTCACTCAGAGAAATGTTAGTTATTCCCGTACTCTACTTCCTAACACCAAGACAATTCTGTCAATTACCATACATTCCAAACCGAATCTCATGGTGATTCAATCTTTTTAATAGTCTTCGGTGGAGAACTTTTTCAAAAGTTTTCTGAAAATCACAGTAATTCATAAGCTTTGGTTTTGCTTTTCCACAGGTGTATTTACCTCTTTAAAATATTATATTACATAGACTGTATAGCCATGCTTTTCCCTAAAGAAATCATATTGCCTCTCCCCAGGGTACAAACAGTTAACTGGCTCTCTAAAAAGTAAAATATAATCATAACACACTTTTAAATTTTGCTGGCATTATTACCATTTTCTCCATTACTTTCTTAAGTCCAAATAGTCAACAAATCACTAAATTAAAGCCTTCATTGCATTTGCCTATTTCTGAGGTATAAATATCTGCACTGAAAATCCAGCCAGTTCAAGCTGGCTCCAGCATTCTCCTGCCTTTCCTTCAATGATCTGTTTGCTTACATGTTGAATAATACCATTCTTTATTACAGATTCCGGTAACTTGTGCAAGACACAGTTTGGTTCCCTGAGTTCTCTCTAGAACCTGAATAACGGAGTTCCATTAGTCACCCACCTGGCCTTTCCACTCACTTGCCATTTGTAATGACAAGTTATATATTTTGACCAACAATTTTCCAATTTCTTTCTTGACTGCCCTCCAAATCCTCAACAGGTAAACCCTACCTACCAGTTCTGGTAATTCATCTAAATTTCATTTGTACAATGGTTCTAGAACATTATATGCATTTACCACTATTAAAAACAGAACTCCCAACCTGTTTTGAAAGAACTCAGTTATGAGAATTGGCCAAAATTCCCCATTAATGACTGAGGCAAAGAATTAATTTAATTTCTCTTTTATCTTCCTTTTGTTCTTAAAGCTACCTTTGGCGCTCTGATCACCAAGTAGCCCCACTGGCTCTATAGCTGGATTCTTGCCTTGCATACATTTAAAGAGTATCTTATTATTGCTTTGAACTTTCTTTTGAGGTTCTGACAAAATCCTTTTATGGAGTGCCTAATTTCTCATTCACATACCTGATCTGCCATACTTTGTAGAATACCCTATTCCCCACACTTGGGTAATCTTTTTTTCTTTGATGTGTTCCTCAATGATAAAGTCTTTTTTTTTTTGCACCAATTAATTTGCAAATGACTGAATTATGGTGTTTGAGTAGGAACACAGGATTTCTGACTTGGAAACAACCTCAGAGATCATATAAGATCATAGTTTTAGATTTAAAAGGGATATTAGCAGTAGTCTGCTACAATCACTTTATGTTACAGTTGAGGAAACTGAGTCTCAGAAATATAAAATAACTTGCCTGAGGTTGCTTAAGGAGTAAGCGGAAGAACCAGGATAAATACAATTCCCATATCTTAGAATCTAGTGTTCTTTGCAGTTATTTTGAGTTGTCTCCTGGACATCTTCCTTTAATAATTAATAATAATTAGCATTTGTATAGTGCTAGCATTTAAAAATTTCATCTTCACTCTACCTGTGTGCTACTTCTATCCCCATTTTATAGAAGAGAAAATTGAGGTAAAGAAAGATTAAGTGACTTATCTGGGATCACCTAGTAAGTCCAAGTTTGACCAAAATATGGCCTTTTTGGTGCTTGGCATACATTTAACCTGAACTTCCAACAAGTGTTCTTAAAAAGTCTACAGACTTCTTGTAGATTCTTTATTTTTCTATTTGTTTAATTTTTTCTTAACTAAAATTTTCATTTTACTATTATTATTTTCTATTTGACAACCAAGAAACTAAGTGATAGATGGTTTTCATTTTCCATAGTCCACCACAGTGTTGGCTCATCTATGCTGTTCTGATTTCTATGGAATAGAATACATAGATATTTCTAGAGTGCTTTTTACTCACTATCCAGGCCCTGGCTTATTACATTTCCTTTCCTTATGAATTCCAAAACTATTCTGGGAAACAGTTATTTTTCCTATCTAAAATCCTTATGCTGATCTAAAACCTCTCTGGTGAATAGATAGTATACCCATTTTACTGCCTGGTTTAATTTTGCAGCTTCCACAGTCTTGTTTAACACTTCTAGCTCAGCATCATTATATCATAGTAAAGCGATCTAAAATCTGAGCCTACAGTGAGTTTTTTTAAAGTATGAAATTTCTGCTCATGAAAATTCATAATACTTCCTCTGTTCATATAATCTTAAAGCTATGTAATTTCTGCTAATTAAAAAAGAAACCTTGATAATAGCACACTGTGAATCTGACGGTTGTTGAGATCAAGGGACAACAGACGAACAACTTGATATAGGTGGGTATTGGCAGCTGTGGCATATTAAGAGGAACTAGAAGGGCTCTAGAATGTTGGCTAAAGCTTCCATGGAGGATTTATGGATGGGCATGTATTAAGATCACACTAGAGATAAGAGGTTTTTGGATGCATTATAATCTTCGTTGTTGGAGAGTTGAGATAAATTGATTAACTTAAGGATTCATCGAAGTTTCAAAGTAGAAAGCGAATAATTAAGTTTTTGTGTATAACCCCCAAAATTGTTCTTCTACAAATGTGGATGAATCAACCAGACAGATTAAAAAAATAAAAAATTGCATATGGACTTTACAAATGGGAATAGAGAGTATCTGGAAGGTTTTCTTCAGTCTTCCTGGTCGGTCTCTCCTTCACTGTTAATAGTACTACATTAATGGTATTACTAGTGCTACTATTGGGAAAAATGGAAAGCAGTTTGGCAAAAAGTAAGTATATATCAATATCCCATATCTCATATCAAGACAAGCTCCAAATGGGTACATGGCTTAGGCATAAAGGGTAATATCATAAACAAATTGGAGGAGCAAGGAAGAAATTACTTGTAAGAACTGTGGATTGAGGAAGAGTTCGATACCAAAAATAGTGGTGGGTGGCAAGGGTTAGGGGAAGAGACACAGAGACAGAGTGCCAGAGAGAAATACAAGGACAGAGACAGAGAGAAGATAACAGAAGATAAAATGAACAATTTTGATGATATAAAATTTAAAAGTTTTTATGCAAAATAACCAATGCCCCTAAAATTATACGGAAACAGGTAATTAGAGAAAAAAATTTGCCACAAGTTTCTCTGATAATAAACTCATTTCTAAGATAAACAACTGAACAGGGAAATTAGTGAAATTTACAAGAATCAGAGCTATTCCACAATTGGTAAGAAGACAAAGTAGGTCACCCCAAACTAGGCAGTTTTCAGAGGAAGAAATACAAACTATCAGTAGCCACATGAAAAGGATTCTAAATCACTATTATTGATAAAGACCACTCTGAGGTTCCATCTCACATATATCAGATTGCCAAAGTCGATAAAAAAGGAAAATGACAAAATGCTGGATGGGCTTTGGGAAAACTGGAACATTAATGAATGCATGATAGGGGAGTTATGAACCAGTAAAGTCATTTTGGAAAGCAATTTTGAACTACACCCCCAAAGCTACTAAACTGTAGGTTTGCTTGAGAAATACCACTACTAGATCTATGACCCCTAAAGAGATCAAAGAGGAAAAGGACTCCCTATGAACAGAAATATTTATAAAGGAGCTGTTTTTGTGGTAGCAAAGAATTGGAAACTGAGGGAGAGTACCCATCAATTAAGTAATGGCTAACAAAGTTATAGTATAAGTATGTGATGGAATGCTATTGTGCTATAAGAAAGACTCAGATGAACTGATGCAAAGTGAAGCAAGCAGAACCAGGGAAACAATATAGTAACAGCAATACTACATTGACCAACAACTTTGAAAGACTTAGGAACTTTCTCATCAGCATAGTGTCCAACCACAACCCCAAAGGTTTCAAGATAAAACATGTTACCCCACTCCTGATACAGAGGTGACTCAGGATAGAGACCAAAGCATATATTTTGGGGGGGAGGGACATGGTCAATGTGGGAATATTTTTGGCTTGACTATACATGTTTGTAAGAGGAGTTTTGTGTTTTTCTTAATTGGGGTAAGTGCAGGAGGTGTGAAGAAGAGAATAAAGACCTGAAAATAAATCCAAATAAATAAAAAGTACTCTAAAAATTGGGGTCGTGAGTTGTGCAGCACTTCCTCTTATAGTTATATCCACTATATCCGATATATAGTAAATGTTTAATGAGTGATGATTTAGTGAATACTGATGGATAACATGTACATGCTGATTTCATTTCCAAAATAAAATGTGAACTCTTGAGTACAAGAGCCATTATTTTTATATTCCCCAAATAGAAAATTCTCACTGATTACTTTTTAGTTACTTGAATGACTGATAGCAAAGAGTTTTGGTGGTTTCTATTATGTTAGACTTGAAACCTATCATGTTATATGCACATATCTATCAGGATTAAAATGTGAAAACTTAGGTAGATACTGTTAAGAGTCTTGTTGATGTGTTGCTTTGGGAGTCCATCTCAATAAGACAGGATAGATAAAAATAGAAAGTATACACAAAGATTCATTAATATTTTACTAAAACATAAGACTCTTCTTCCTGCAAAATTAGTCCTTTGACATGTCAGCATCCTGAAAAACATAACATCGCAGAAAGGCCATATTGAGACTGTGAAGAAACAAATTAAAATCCTATTCAATTTTTTCTTCTAAGTTCAAATCGCATAGGTGCCAATGACCCTATAAATATTTTCTCTTTTCAACTTATTAAAAATAAAATTATCACAAATGTATTGGGTGGCAACTATATGTTCCAGTAAGACATGAGCTGTGAGTTACACTAAGTCACTCCTACTCACTTGCTACACAGTTTATTTCTAAGGCAGATAATACTAAAAAGTACTTTTATTAAAATAAAATCATTTAAAATATAAACTAAAAAAGTAAAACTTCTCCACAACTACTTCTCCAGAAGAGACAATGACATAGTATAAATTCAAAACTATTTTTATAGACATCTGTCCACTCTTCTAGATAAAGATTATATTATTCATTCAATATGCCCATTTATTTTAGAAGATGACAGCAGTTTGAGGAAAAATAAAAGTATGAACTTTCATGAGAAAGGATAATTTTTCCATTCATTATAGAGGTTTTGCTTTATCTGTTTTGGGACATTCAGAGTATAAATAATATTTTTTCTTCTGCCTTAAGGTTAACAAAATAACAAAGCTCAATTCTGGCAAGGTTGCAGGAAAATAGAAGTACTTATACATTGCTAATGGAATTGCAATTCCTCTATGTAGGGCAATATTGCTCTATGTTGTAAGAATTCAGGATTGTAATTCAGTTCTGGACATATCTCTCATAGACAAGGATATGGCAGGCAGATAAGATTAGTCATAGTTAATATCCTGATAATCTACTAAGAAGAAAAAAGGAGGTGGAAAAATTGTGCCTTCTAGAAAAAAATTTAATTTGAAATCCATTATGCTGGAAAAGATGTTGCTACTATTACACTGTTATAGCAAACTCTCAGATTTTAAAATAATAGAGGAAAAAAAGACAAGAAACATTTTCAGAACTCATTGTTCCACCACAACAAAAATGAAGGTGCCTAAGTCCTCTTCCTCTCCCAAACATCTACTGCAAGCACTATAATCTTCAAGACAAAAGCGAAAGAGATGAATATTATTATTGTGTAAACACTTCACTACTGTCACAGCTTGTGAAACAGCTGACCATTGTCAATCAATCAACAATGATGTATTAACCACTTACTATATACCAGGCACTGTGCTAGAGGAAAAAGAAATGGCTCTTGCCCTCAAGGAACTTATATTCTATCCTGTCCTACACAACAATGATAACAAGTTGAAAAAAAATGTGCTCTTGAGGAATAGGTGAAAATTCTACCTGAAATATGACACATAAGAGTGGTCTCATACAACAGGAAACAGGGCACACACAAGAGAAAAAATAGTAGCGAAATTTCCATCCTGTGTCTGCTGACTTTATGAAATAATAATACTATTGATGGCTCTGAGCTCCGAACGCTTCTCAGGAAGTTTGACTGTTTAGAGAAACTTAGAGACAGTAAAATCTCCTCCATGATGATAAGACCCATTATGCCAGAATGCAATGTCCTCACAAGCACATTCCCTATTACCAGTGGAGTAAAACAGGGTTCCATTAAAGATTCCATTTTGTTCAATCTATTTTATGTTGCTGGGCTTGAAGACAAAAAAAAAAAAGGGTCCTGGAAGCTGGTGTAATAATACTCTACTTCCAGTCCTCTGGGAAACTCTTTCAAGTTAATAGGCTACAAACATCCTGAAAGGTCCTTAAGATAGGCATTCAGGAAATGCTGTATGCTGATGACTGCACTCTCAAAACACACATGCAAGAAATTATGGACCATTCTGCTGAGTGTGCACAACATTATGGACTGACAATAAGCCTCGGGAAGACCAAGGTTATGCATTAGCCAGCACCAGGGAAATGAAAGACAAAGAGTTTCCTCCAGAAAATATAACTGAAAGCTGTCACTGAAATTCTACTGCACTGTACCACAGGCTTAGACTTGTGACTAATCAGAGTTGAAAAGTAGATTAAGGCGCTAATATGTCTTAGTGGAGCGGGAAGAGAAAGATTGAGAGGGAGGAGGAACAGAAGGAGGGAGGAAGGGGAGAGAGGGAGACGTTGACAAGAGGAGAGAGGGATGGGGGAGAGAGAAAGAGGGAGAAGGAGAGAGAGAAGAAGAGAGAGGGAGAGAGAATGAATATCAATTCCAGGTGAAACTACAGGAAAACAGAGATTTAATGGTAGAGTACTGGCTTCTTTGTTGCTAGAAACCTGGACTTGCCCCAGATACCACTTCTGATTTCTTTTTCACTTTCATCAGTAGCATTCCAATACAAAATTCAACATTAAATGGCAAGTAAGTATTATCAACATAGAGGTCCTGGAATAAAGACGCTTGCTAACGTTGGGGCAATGTTAGCTAGAAGACAGTTTTGCAGAAAAACATGTGGAGGATGTGTGACAGCTAGATTGTTAAGCAGATGCTCTATGATGATTTGAATGGAGGTGAATATAACAAGATGGGTGGGCAAAAGAAATGCTTTTGAAGCGCACTGAATCACAACTTTAAATGAAACATAGCTGTGAAATCCTAGGTGAAACAACAGTAGAAATTAAATGATTGGATGGCTCACTTGTATCTTGGATTTAGGAAACCTGCAAGGCAAAAATGGAGAGTAGCAGCCAGCAGCAGACCTTGGAAATAGTTTAAGGAAAATCTGTGTATTAGAAGAAAGATCTGTTGGCCCTGCTGTTCTTTTCAGTTGTACATGGAAAATATCACCTTTGAAAGCCAAAGCCTCAAAGCACAAAGGGTACTGTATCAAATGCTTTATATCACATCAAGGCAATAATTAAATTAGGTTTCTGTTTTCAGCAGCAAGGGAAAAAAATCTTAATGAATGGTAATGTGGGAAACATTTACCTGGGTCTAATAGCGTGGGAATGTAGCTAGGAAATTAAGAATGAAATGGATGGTCCTGCAGTGTCAAGTAAAAAAAAAGTTTTAATCACTAAAATCAAGAAGTTTTAAAGTAATGGTTTTCCAAACAAAGTTTACCTATTATGCATAACTATCAAGTGTGTGCTTTGATGTAAACCATATATTACGCAATCAGGTCAATAGTTTCTGACAAGTGTGTGTTGAAAAATTTATCCAAAACAGGACAATTGTACTATGTATGATTTCAGATCAGAGACTAGTTGTTAATGCCCTCAAAAACTATAACTGTAAAGAAATAACTATAACTGTAAAGAAATCAGAACACTATTTCAATTCAATTCAATTCAACAAATATTTATTAAGTACCTATGTTCAAAGCAATGAAATGGATCCAACCTTTGACCATTCTGGAGGACAATTTGGAACTATGTCCAAGGGGCTATAAAACTGTGCATACCCTTTGATTCAGCAATACAAGTACTAGGTTTATATCCCAAAGAGATTAAAAAATTGAAGGTGGGGTGTGAGTGGAGGGAGGACCTATTTATATAAAAATATTTATAGCAGCTCTTTTTGTGAAAATTTTTGTGAAAAGAATTGGAAGTTGAGGGGATGTCCATTAATTGGGGAATGGTTGAACAAGTTGTGGAATATGATTGTAAATACTATTGTGCTATAAGAAATGATGAACAGGATGCTTTCAGAGAAACCTGGAAAGATTTACATGAACTGAAGCAGAAGGAAGTGAGCAAAACTGGAGAACACTGTACACAGTAAAGACAATATTGAAAGATGATCAACTGTGAATGAGCTATTCTCAGCAATATAATGCTCCAAGACAGTTCCAAAGGACTCATGATGAAAAATGCTATCCATCTCCGGAGAAAGAACTGATAGCATCTGCATACAGACTAAAGAATACTATTTATCTCTCTCTCTCCCCCTTTCCTTCTTTTTTCTTCCACAAATATGGAAATGTTTTACATTATTACATATGTATAACATATAGCAGATTATTTACTGTATCAGCGAGCAGGGGAGGGGGGATAGAATTTGGAAGTCAGAACAAAAAAAGGATATTAAAATCATTTTCACATGTAATTGGGGAAAGATAAAATATTATTTAAAAATAAATAATGAATGAAATATAGGCATACAGAAAAAAGAAATGGATTAGGAGAGAGATCAATATAGGCATTTCAGAAGAACAATAAATAGTCTTAAATTAAGTCAGAGCTTTTCAAACCATGGGCACCTCAGAGAGGAGAGTGAAACTTTAGATGGGAGGCAGGAAACAAGGGGCAAAATTATTGGATTTTTTTTAGCACAATCCTGCATAAATAAAACCCAGTTCTTTTCAATAAAAAGTGGAAATTTAAACTAGCGAAAGTAAAACTAATGTATGATTTGCTCAAATGACAGTGAATGTGGGAGTGACATATACATATAGAAATGCACACATAGACATATATACATGTATACACATGTAACTCTACAGTTTAAGAGGTGTCACTGAAGTAGATGTAAGCTCATAAGAGAGATGAGCTGTATTATTGCACTGATTGCTGCATGTGAACAGACAATGAGTAAACTCAAAGTTAAACAATCTTTGTGCGAAAGTTAAGTACCATAAATACAGCATACTAAAGCTGACTTATAGCTATTCTGGTTATGAATAATTGTTGAAAAAATTTTCAACAACTAAACTTACTTTTCTTAAATTTATAATTCCATTACGTAACTTTTAAAAAGTGAAATAATTTATCTTTGTGATTTTTAACTAGTTTGATGGAATAGCCTTTTGGAGGAGCTGAAAACAACACAAGTATAGGTAAAACAAACAGTTTTCATAGAAGAAATACAGAAACACAAAATAAAAAGCCCAAATTCACTATGTTTATCACTATAATTCACAAGCAGTTTTAATGTTGGAAAAGACAGATTTGCTTTGTAAGACTACTTTACATGGAGATAATATGAAACCTAATAAAGTGAAATGAAACATTAAATTATCAGTGACATTGATAGGACAAATTGCATCATAAAAGACTATTTATAGAATTGCTAAGTGTAAAAAACCTCATTTGATAAGACAAATATTGACACTACCTGAAGCTATTAATATAGTAAAAAATGACGCTTGGTGAATCATGTGTAAAGCAGCTTTATACTTGCACATAATACGGTGGGAAGAATTGTTCATATGGCTTTGCAGTTAATTAGTAGAGAAAGCAAAATCTTATTTTATATCACAAGCAAATGAAGCAACATATATGTGTATATTTCATTTCATATGCTTATATATATCACACATATGATAATTGGATCTAACATAGTAAAGATTTGTTACTTTGCAAATTATTCATATCATTGCCACATCATGAGAAATTTTCAATATAAATGAAAAATTTTTAAAAGTGAAAATTATAAAACATGGAAGAATTATATTGGTCTCTACAATGATGGAGCCTAATTTGTGCCAAGACAAAGCACAGGCGTATGAACACTTGTTAAAATATATCCCTTTTGTGAATTTTGGATATACCTCTTCTGCATTGGCAATTATGTATGTCATAAAATATAAGTGAAATGCTCAAGTTTCAAAGTATCTTGAAGGGTAAATGAGCTAAAAAGAAATTGCCATTTTTCTTAGAAATGATATGGATGAAGTAAATTCATTTTATGACAAAAATTTTCCCACAAAAATTGTGTATTCTGTGGATGTCAAATTTGGATTGTGATCTACAAAGATAAAGTGACTGGATCTATGAAAAAAAGCTAGGGATAATAGGTGTACAAGATAATATTTTGATGTTTTCTACTATAAAAAGCTCTGCCTTGCAAAAGAAATAAAAGTTCAAGACTCACTTATTACTTTAACTAGTCCTTAGAAGCAACTTAGAACTAGGTTCTAAGCCATGTGTCTACTACCAACTACCTTCTAGATTCTAGATTGTTAAACATAGATCACAGAATTAGAGGTGGACAACTCAAAAGCCATCTTGAACAACTTCCTCATTTTACAGAAAAGGAAACAAGATCAAAGAGGTTAAGTCATTTGTACAGTCGCACATCTTGTAAAATCCAGAGGCTCTTATCTAGCTGAGCTCTCTCAGCTTCTGCAATATTATAGAGAATATTAGTTCCCTGGAATCACATATTTGGTAGAAAACATATGATCTTGACTGACAGTCATTTATGAAGATTTCTAACACTCATTTGGAGGTAAGCATGCCCAGATCTGAGCCAGGAGTCCCACTGTATCATACAGAAGTAGTGACTGGTACTGAAGTGCGTAAAGGTTGGATCCTTCTCAGAATGGTTTATGGAGAATGAGTTTAAATCCCTCTCAGACAACTGATTACTGCATCAATGATCCCAGAGTCACTTCATAGACTCATGGAGCTGTAAGGGTCCTTGAACACTCCTCTAATCTGTTCTCCTCTTTCCTCTTTGGGACTCTAACCATTCTAGGAAGGGAGCCATCCTTTTTCATTATTATATCCACAGAAGGTGACTTCGCAACCTCTCTTGGTAATTAACACATGCTGGAGTCTTACATTTCAGTGCCAGGATCCTTTTCTGAATGTCTGATTTTTAAGCCCACTTCCTCTCGTCTGCCTCTTTCCCTCATCCCCACCTCAAACGAATGGAGGAAAAGCAATTTGTTGTATATTTCATCAATTTTACAAGAGTTCTGCACACAGCTGTTCTGGGTCAGAACAAGCCGAGACTCTGGAAATAAGGACTTGGGTAGATATGAGCCTAGGCATTCACTGGGGGTATTTGGGGATCAGGATGAAATCTCCTTGATGTCCTATTTCCCGAAAGAAGTGATAATGGTGCCCCTTGGGGCAGCTAGGAACAGGATGGGAGAGACAAGGAGAGAGCTTCTTTCTCCCACAGCTCCCAATCTGGTGCCCTCTCATTAACACCCACATCCTTTCTTTACATTTGTGTGTGTATATGTATTCTTAAAGACCCTTTGACTACAGCGTGTGTACTTGAAACATGTCATTGAAAAAATGCACAGATGGGATCTATAAGATTTAGAGAATGCTTTCACAGCTTTTGAAAGCGTGGTGGTGGTGTTTTTTCTCCTTGTAGGAAAAATACTCTTTTATTTTCCTCCTTCCTACCCATTTCCACTCTCCCATCCTTCTTTAGAACATGCGCATTGCTGAAACCAATATCCCGGGCAATAATAACCAATCGTTCAGCGATTAGGATCTAGTTCTTTTGATTTCGTTGATTTTTTTGTTTTACCCTACAGCAGCTAATTGTATTCGCTAATCATGTCTTCCATAGTTCACAGAGAGGACATTGCATCTAAAATATATTCAACATTGGCTGAAACCTATTGAAATTCAATGTAGGGCCAGAAGGGGAGGCAACAGGGCAGGCAAGAGGGGAATTTGACAGGTGGTACCCTGAGGGAGACTGAATCCTGGTGAGAAAGAGGTGATTTGGGGGAAGGGCACTTGATTTTGGTGCAGAAGTTCTAAGGAAGAGAAAGAGAAGCTCGGTGTACAGATTATTTCAGGAAGGAGAATTCTTGAGGTTTCAAATATTAGAACTGTGATAGAAGAGATTTAGAAGAGTAAAGGGAAAATGACAGAGCGGCATTAGTTAGTCCTCAGTGGAGATGGATTGTCCGTCAGTGTGCTGTCGTAGAAAGAGCATGAGATTTGGAATTCACTTAAGCTCCTTCAGCCTCAGTTTCCACATCTGCAAAATAGAGGTTTGAATTGGATAATCACTAAGATTTGCAAGTTTCCTTTAAAGATGAACTGAAGCATCGTTACCTAGGCAAAGCCTTTCATGATCCCTCTATCTCTGTATGTTACTCCTATAGCAAAATTACTTGTATGCAATTTTCATATATTTTATATCTATTTATATTTATACCTGTTGTTATTTATGCCACCTGAGGACAAGAACTGTTTTATTTTTGGCATTATAACCTTACCTCAGTGCTTGCAACATATTGAGTGATTCAAAACTGCCTGTTAATTGATTGTCTTCTACTATAAAATCCTGCTTCAAAGTGTAATGTTCTATCAATTGTACACAGCATTCCACCAGCTGGCTCTAAATCATTCCTTATTTAAATTTTTTCTGCATCAGACTTGCTTGCAATCATACCCTGTCCACCCTGCATGAATTGCTTCCTCTGGTCCCTGAAGAGAACTTGATATTTCTCAAATCATGGATGAGAGCAGAGTGTGCTGAATGCTCCAACTGTGAAGTGATATGTATTACCTATGAGTGTTAGGGAAGCCTTGCTTTTCCCCTCTGAGCCAGATCCAGAGCTACCTTGCCTGCTTCATGATTACTATGCCAGAGGGCTCCCCCTGACTACCACCTCATCTTTCCTTTGGAGCTCTTCCACTCCCTTGATCTACTGGAGTGATACTCCTGTCACCTCAACCTGTAATGTCCTTCCAGCCTTTGCTGCCAATCTGCACTTCTGCCTTTTTTATAACATATAGCTAAAAACTCACTCTCTTGCCAAGAAACCTTTACAGAGAGACCACATGGCTCTCTGGTTACTATAGCTCTAAAAATGAAATTCCAATGGCATAGATCCAATTGATTCAGATAAGGAAAAAAATAGGGAAAATGTTTAAAATGAGATCAAGGAAAGACTGCTTGATATAGATAGGATGATGATTGATGCAAGACTGAAGATGGAACTGCTCAATCCCTGTCTTTTGTTTCTCCACCATGGAGAAAAAAATGACCTTCAAATTGTTTTTGGGGCCACTCATACAACATGATTTTTCAAAGGCTGTGATGTTCCAAAATCACAACCATAGAATATTGCTAGGAGAATATTTGTGTTAAAAGATGGGTTTTTATCCCAGTGAATAGCACTGTGCACAATCTAATTCAATCCTATAAGCATTCTCAAGTACATTATACCCTCCTCTCTTAGTCCTATTCAAGTATAGTCCCAAGTCATTGTCCATCTGCAGTATCCATTCCAGACACATGTAGTGATATATTATTGCAATGACTTGCCTTATATATAATGTAAATATGATGTAACATGCCTATGAACAATATGAATTATATTGCCTGCTCATAATGTCTATGGACAATGGGCATTTTTCATCTATTTAGTTTTTCCTGTATGGAATGCTGGTCAGTTTCAAGTAAACACAGATCTCATTGAAGAAGCCCTGTAATGTGTTGGGACTTGATGCAATTAGCATATAAACAGGAACATCTGAAGATCTTCACCATCTATAGGTTCTTCCTTTTAGAAGAAGATGCACAAGTCATATTTCATTTTAGTAAAAAACACCTTTGGTGAGGATGAATCTCCCTAGTTATGCCTACCTCAACATGAATGATAAAAGGATTACTGAACAAAATTACCTTGATGGTTGAATTTATCCTGGCATTTTGTGTGATCTCAACATAAGCATGAAAGACCTCTTGCAGGTCTTTATAGCTAGATTTGCTCTATCAATGAAAAAAGATTTTTTTCTAACTGTAACCACTGGCTCAGTCCAGGGTTCCAACCTACACAGATTCAGTTCAACTTTGAAGGTTTTTCAGCTAAGTAATTCTATGGTGTGTGCTACCATCCAGGATTAATTTTAAAGAGTATCAGAACCCAATTCATGTGTAGGTCTTCTCCCATAAGAAAAAAAATTCTGCTTCAATCATACAGGTTAATAGGACATTAAATATAGGAAACCCCTATTTAACCCATCAAAACAATTACAGAAAAAGTTTTTTTCACCTGAATCAAGAATACAAGAAAAACTCTTTTCTCTTAGGGGTTCTACCTTCCCCAAAGACTTGTATAGCCCTCTAACACTACCAGAACAGAGGTAGGTCCAGGTTATCCCTTCTCCAGGCCTTAGAGCTTTCTTTCATTGGGGGCTGGGCAGACCATTGTCCACAGAGCCTAATATGTCCTGAATATGCTTTTTAGCTCTTTTTGCTGGCTCAATACACTACTTTCAGTGTAGTTTCCTCCTTGCTATTGGGTCTGTTTTATTGTCATTGTTTCTTTTCTTTTAAATTTTAAATAATGTTATTTCTTTCCCTTATATCTCCACGAGAAGACGACTTCTCTGGAAATACTGGCATTCACTCCCATAGGAAGCCTACTCTCTGCTTTTTCTGTTTTTCCATCTGGCACCAGTTCTTTTACACACATGGCTCCCTTCAAGGGCTGGATGCATGGATGGAGTTCTCTCCAGGAAATAGAGTTTATCCTTAGTTCCGTCCAATCGCCTCTCTGAGTTTTTCTATCTAATCTCAGTTTGATAAACCAAATCTAAGGGTATAACTTTGATGTGTGAACTAGTTGTAAACTGAAATCACTGCCAGAAGAAAGACTTCATCACGTTATCAACGAGAACTCAAGGCAAGAAGAATTTCCATCTTGTCAAGGAGACAAAAGAGGGAGAGTGAACTTATTCTTTTGGGTCATGCTTGGGTATAGCTGCTAAATAAATAATACATAATAAATGCAGCAGGAGCTAGTATTCTTTTTATCTTTCAGTCAACTGTGTGACTGTAAATATGTGGTCTATCGCAGAGAAATATTTGCAAAAGCCTGCCTACTTTTTTCTCATATTTTCATCAAGTATACCCTTGGCATATGTGTAGCTCATTCTCCTAAAAATGACATTATGAAGATGAGAAATAGGTCAGCTGTTATTGATATTCTTTCATTATCAAGTTAATGGTGTGCCAGATACTGTGTTAAGACTGGGAATACACACACACACACACACACACACACACACACACACACACACACATACACACACACACAAATTAAGGAGACAAAAAGTCCTAGCCTTAAGAAATGTATACTCTAAAGGGAGAGAAAACATACATACAACTAAGTGGATGAAAGATATACACAGAGTCAGTGGAAGGCACTGAGTAAGCAACAAAGAGGACTGGAGCAGGCTCCCTAAACAGGTAAGATTCAAGCTGAGTGTTGAAGAAAGCTAAGGAAACTAAAGTAAATTTAAACTGAAAAGTGTAGATTATGGGGCACATCAATATGGTACAAACACTTGAAGATGGAATATTAATAAGGTCTGGAATGTAGCATGAATTTAGAAGGGTAAAATAAAAGAAGTCTGGAAAAGTACAAGGGGGCTAGATGAAGAGTTTCACATGCCAAAGAAACTTAAATTTGAATTTGGAGATAATAGGAAGCAAGGGAATGACGTATTTAGTACTATAGTTTAGAAAAATCACATTGGCTACTGATGGATTGGAGTGGAGACAGACTTGAGGCAGGGAGATCATTTAGAAGGCTACTATAATCTAAGGTTGGAGGGACGAGATTACATACAATGGATCTGTTGAAGGTATAAGTGACAAGATTTGGCAGTGGATTGCGTATATGGGATAAATGAACCTGTCAACCTTGATATGGTGGCTGTGAACCAGGGTAAATGGGAGTATGTAGGAGACTTCAAATAGTAGAGAAGTTTGGAAGATGGGGAGGACATAGGAGCAAAGATTATGAGGTTTTTTTTAGATATTTTGAATCTAAGGACTACGGGACATTCAATTTGAGATGTCCAAAAGGTAAGTGATGATGTGGAAATGGAGCTCAGGAGACAGTGTAGGGCTGGATATATAGATATGGAAATCATCTGCATAGGGATTGATCATTAGTTAATGATATGACTAGATGAGGTAGTGCAGAAAGAGAAAAGAAGGTCAAGGATAGCTCCCTTTGGAGACACCTATAGTAAGTGACCATGTCACAGAGCCGAAGATCCTTAAACTCGCTGGGTCTCAGTTTCTTCCTCTGAAAAATGTGGATGATAATGTCTGTGATACTAACCTCAAGGGTTTGTTGTGATGCCCAGGTTGAAATAATGTATAAAAAATACTTTGCAAACTTTAAAGAGATAGATGAATATAAATGTAAGCTATAATTATCTATTCTTTCCTACCTCCTTTTACAGATGAGAGAAATGAGACCTAGAGAGATTTAAACAATTTGCTCAAGGTCAAGTAGTAGCAAAGCTGAGCATAGAACTCAGTTTCTTGACTCATCATAATGACATTACTCCATCAAAATAACTTCCAATATTAGTGGGCTCAATGTAGTGACAATGGAATACATACAGGAAACCTCAGAAAAATCTCTTAAGAGTCAAGTTCAACTCATTTCAACAAATATTTATTAAATGTCTGTTATGTATAAGGAGCAACTTGGGATAAAACCCAGACTACTACTTTCTATAACTGATACAAGAAAACCTCAGACAAAGGATGAGTTATATGGTTTGTCCTTTGTTCACATAAAGGACCATGACATCAGGGAGACGATGACATGACTTGCAGTTGACTTTGGTTTGAGTGAGGGAGGGCTCACTCAGAAAAAGAAGATGAGCCCAGAGACGGGGGGAAGTAAGTTTGCTGGGCAGTATAATATAGCTAGAGTACTGAATTTAGAATCAGGAAGACTGAAATTCAAATCCTTCCTCTGTCTTTTCCTAGTTCTGTGACTCTGGACAAGTTATTTGACCTCTCTCAGTTTTAGTTTCCTCATCTGTAAAATGGAAATAATAAACAGTAGTGCCTACTTCACAGGGCTGTTGTGAGATGATATACATAAAATATTTTGCAAGCCTAAAGTACTACATAAATGCTTGTTGCTGCTCATTCCTTTCAGTAGTGTCTAACTCTGCCACCCTATTTGGGCTTTTCTTGATAAAGGTACTGAAATGATTTGCCATCTCCTTCATCTCATTATTACAGATGAGGAAACTGAGGCAGATAGGGTAAAGCAATTTGCCCACGGTCACACAGCTAGTAAATGTCTGAGGCTGGATTGGAACTCGGGAAGATGAGTCTTCCTGACTCCAGGGTCAGCACTCTATGCACTGTGGTGTCACCTAGCTGCTCCTATATAAATGCTAGCTGATACTGTTCTATGATGCTGCTGAGCTATTGATTATGACAGTTCTTTTTCTGCCTGCAGTTGAGTTCAGCTTGATGTAGAGATGTAGAGAGGGAATTAGTCTCACCTAGATAATTCCCCGGATGAATTTCCAGTTGTGAAGCATATAGGGCTTTGCCTAGAAATATCTTTTAACTCTGGATTTCTTTTCTTTTGTCATCCCATCTTTTCAGAGCTTATCTTCTCAGAGGGAAAGAGAGAAAGGAAAAATGTCAGGTCATTATAGCTATTGGCAACCAATTAGTGAGCTTAGTATTTTTGATGGACTTGTTGATTTCCAGTCCCTTCTGAATTTATCTAAAATTTCAAGATATTCAACCCTCATCCCAATATTTTAATTTAAACTAATTGAGTTTTGCAGGGATGGGATTGAGGGTAAAATTCTTGCTGTTGATATTTTTGGGGCATCCAAGCCAAACTGGCCTTTTTAGTACTCATACATTCTACTATGATGCCTCTCCCTAGGCTTTGCTGTCACTCCTCCCTGAAATTCATTCCCTCCTTACCTCTGCTTCTTAGACTCTATAGGAACTTTCAAGAGTCAGCTCAAGCATCACCTTCTAACATAAAGCCTTTCCTGACCCCCACAAGACTTACTCTTCAAAACCATCACATTTTTACCTTGAATACATGTAAACACACACACACACACACACACACACACAACCATTCTTTGTGATAGAATATAAATTCCTAGCACTTGGCAAATCATCACCATTTAATAAATGCTTGCTTATTTACTGAAAAAGCAGCATGTTCCATCCAGCTCCAAACTTCCACGAGATTATAAAAACAAAGTTTTAGATTAAATCTCAAAAAGAATGGGCAACATATTTTAAATCAACCACATCTGTACGATTAATGGTCAACAAGATGTGCTTTCATTGTTTACAAAAAATGGTTATGACTGAATGGCAGGCTTGGGCATCTAAAATATCGAAAGTAAATATATAGATGAGTAAGTTGTAAGGTCTTTCAGTGAAATATATTCCGGAGACAGAAGCATCTTGGCCTTTAGAATTAAAATAGATCTTTGACAATAGCTGAAGGGTCAAGGGTGAATTGAAGAATAAAAACATTTATTTACCTGCATTAAATTTAAACTGTGTTTAAAAAAAATCTGATAGTTTCACAGTCCCAGAATTAGACCCCACTTTCTGAAGAAGTATTAATCTGAAAATGAATGGGATATTTGTCCATATGGACTGCAGTCATGGACAGGATTAACCCACCTGCTGGGAGGAAGCAATAAAATGTGGGCTAATGGAACTGAAAGAAACAGGACCAGTCATAGTAATGCTAGGGATAATAAAATAGGCAATGATAATTCTAAAATCATGTTTTTCCAGATCCTATTCTTTAAATGCAATACACATTTTTTATGTGAAAACATTTTTTGACTAATTCCCAATGCTGTCTGTAATGATTTCTGCAGATTTTCATGAAAGGTTTCTCAAAACCAGTTCTTTTGTTGGCATTTTCATCTTTTTCTCTACACGTATTTTGTATAATTGTGAGATTTGAACTTCCATCTTTGGTACTCATTGAGTAACCCTTCCAAATGTTCAAAAATTTAATGAACAATAATTTAGTTCAACTAATATTTGTTAAATGCTTCTTTTGGGAAAGCTACTGTACTAGATGTTGGGGAAACATGGGGAGAGGGTGGATGAGACATGGGTCCTTGTCTTTGTGGAGCTAATAGTCTAGCTGGAGAGATGACAGAGACACAAGTCACTATAACAAATTAGAATATGATTAACGTAGAGAAGAGGTATAAAGGAATGAACTTTTATAGAAAAACTGTTAAGTTCTCTGTCTTTTCTGGAAATGTAAATACCTGTTCAGTATTTCCTCAAGAAAGGAGTGAGAGAGGAAGTTGGGGGCAAAAAGAAGAAAAGTGGTTTTGGAAAATTTCCTAAAAAGTAATTGGCTATAATATTGTGGTCTAGCTATTTACTCATCATGCAAAAAGTAGCATAGCATCTCCATGCTACATATGGTTTCATATTTCTTGAGAAAGAGAATATTTTCAGTAGTACTCATGAAACTGTTCCAAGAAATGCAGTTTTACACTTCAATATTCCTTCAAAAACAGATCAACGCTACTCTGGAGGTCTTCTAGGTAAACACTAAAATTTATTAATCAGAGACAATATTATTACAGCGTAAGCTAAAAAAGATCCAGTTAAACGATGATATAAAAGAGAGGCAGCTAGGTGGCATGGTGGGTGAATAGAGTACAGTTCTAGAGTCAAGAAGACTCATCTCCTGCGACCTCAAACACTGTTATCCTGGACAAGTCATTTAACTCTGTTTGCCTTAGTTTCCTCATCTGTAAAATAAGCTCGAGAAGGAAATGGCAAACTACTTCAGTGTCTTTGCCAAGAAAATCCCAAATGGGGTCATAAAGAGTCAGACACGACTAAAAAGTGACTGGACAACAAAAGTGAGAGACATAGAAACCCATGTGAGCAATGACAATATGTGTGAGCATATACATGCTCACCTACACTTATGGTCTTGTCAAAGCTCCTTTGCCTGAAAATTGAAATTCTGATCACAAAAATACCTGCTACCTTTTTAAGTTTTAGAATGCTGGTCTATTACTCTTCCCTAGGAGAAGTAACTTAAAAGGCATGTATATGTAACTGCATATTTTAACAGCAATGATTCATCTTAGTTTTAGAATTTATCAATGCAGCTTTCATTAAAACATGAAAGTTCAGAATGAAATAGAAATAGTGTCATTTATTCATGTTATTTTAATGCTAACAATGACAACAATGTAATTATCTGTTCATTAAATTTCTAATGAAGCCAGACCAATAACTCGAAGCTGGATTCCACAGTAGACTATCAATTCAAATTATTGGCATCAAAGGCCATTTGATAAGCGAGAGTTAAAATTGGTGCCAGGATTTTACTGTAAAAAAAAAAAAAATCTCTCTGGCTGCTGTGTTTCTGGCTGTTTTATTCACCTCCTGCTGGGTAGTAAAGATCACTATAAGGAAGCAGGAATGATTCTTGTAGAAGCAATGAAATTAAGATCAAACACTTGCGCATTGCATTAAAATGAATGGAATGAAGCCACATGTCATCTGGTTTTACACGCTCCCACTGAAAGCACAACTGTGCTCTGGGGGCTGCTGAGGTGCCTCCCTGTGACATCTTTCACTCTGATGCCTGTGATTCATACATTGTCAGGACTGTTTTTCCTCTCTAGAGGGACCAAACAGAAGTTTGCCCTTTGAGAAAACCTCCAGGGTGAGTCACAAGTGCAATCAGAAGGCTCTCAAGGTGAGGGTGTAAAGTGTGGCTCGGAAAAGAAGACTGTGTGGTATAAATGAGTGTATTCCGGCTTATGTAGTCAGATCACATGACTGAGCAATGTGGGAAGTTTCTCCATCCCTACAGTGCAAGGCAGACCCTATGAGCTTTCTAGTCTGAATCACTCTGCATGGAGGACCACCACTGTCTTTCAAAAGATAGGGAAATGCAGCCCACTGAGTGAGTATGCCAATATACAGTCAGGGAAACAGATGGCCCAGGAAGAAGCAATCTGCTAGAATGTTGGGGGTGTGGGAGTGGGGATACAGGTTTGACAAGGACTGCGGAGTTGGGAGAACGGAAACCAACGTGTAGACAACGATGGTGGAGAATTGTAGGAATCAACAGTGGGGAAACAAGTAGTAAGTTTGCTACTAAGTGTTGAAACCCAGCCCCTACAAATTCCCCTTCTCCTCACTCTACTTGGCTAGTCATCTTCAGTTCAGAGGCAATCAGCACAGAACACTTTCCTTTATGGTAGAAGTAAAGGTTACATGCTATTCCAATAGACTTTCTATTTCTGATCGAAATGAATCCAAACTGAGCTAATTTGTGTACAGCTGCAGGCAATATAAACATGGCTGTTTAGAATTCTTTATATAGTATAATCCTTTGTACTCTATACTTCATGGAAGTTAATAAGTAGGTGTCAAACTCTGAATTAAAATTCCCAGAAGAGGACACAGCACAAAGGACAATAAAAATGATTTTTAAATAATCATAGGGACAAATAGCATCCACTTCTGACAAATGTAAGTGCTGGCATAAAATGTTATTAGGCTACAGAGATTTTCTTTTGTTCAGGAAGTATGTTTTATTCTCCAGCAATGTCATTCATCATCCTAATGAGCCCTCAAAATGTAAATTAAATAGCAAAGACTGATTCATTCGAAAAACATCTTTGTGCTGGGTGTTAAACCATTTTTCTACTTTTATTCTTATATATTGCTTCATTCTTTCATTGAAGAAAAAAAAAGGAGCCCCTAGTACTTGAACGCTTTATGGGGCAGGTTCATGCAAAGCATATTTTCAGTAAACAGTGTTTACTCATTCTCTGGCACTTTTGGTACTGCAATTTCAAGGGGGAAAAAAATCTCATTTTAAAATGTTGCACCCTGTAAATTATATTTGATCCAGAAAATCTCAGAAACCTGTGTATGCATGTGCTTTTTTGTTTTTCTCAGGAGTTATTTAGTCCTGGGAAACCCTCAATAGAAAAGGATTAGTGGAAATTTCAAACAGCTCTAATTTACTGAACTGAATGCATTAACAGTTAAGCAAACACCATTTCAACCATTAATGATAAAAGAATGAGGTCGTGAGCCAAATTAGTTGAGATTTCTTGTTATGTATTGATAACAACATTACCTATTCTTACCATGAATAGAAAAATCAGGTGTTTGTACTTGACCTGAATTTATGCATGAGCACGCACATGACAACAAGAGAAGCTAGGAGGAGAGCTTCTCTGGAGTCAACCCAGAAAAAATACAACAGTAAAGGAAAATAGCAGCAAATCATGTCTCATTTTGGCGTGATTGGTCCTTGCTTGCGTTGTTTTCCCTTTTTCTCTCAGTCTCCTACCTTACTGCTGCTGTAAATCATCATACAAGCACACACACAAGCATATAAAATGAAGACACACAAGTAACTGACGGGTATACTAAAGCTTGCCCGGTGACATTATGAGATTTAAAGCCCTGATCTGAAGAATAAATTATCATTAAGAAATCTAGGTATTTTTGTGACATTAGATTTTTATGAGGTCATAATGTGGCAGGAACACCCTAGAGGGGTAGCTGGGCAACAAACAAGCAGGGAAGCAATGTTTCATTGCCCGAGTTCCTGAGATGGCTCAAGACCAACTGCTGACCTGACTCTAGGCACAAACCCAGGAGAGACAATGACTGATTCATTGGTGCAATTATATTTCAGAAGCACTCGTGGTACAAAGACAGCAGTGCATGATATTCAGGGCCACCTCTGGATGACAGGTGTCTCGCTTTGTATATTTGGCTGATGGCAGAATATGCTGTGATTAATGACACCTCATTGTGAATTTTGCACATTTCATTTAGTCACACTGTGTTTCTGATGTGTGTGTGTGTGTGTGTGTGTGTGTGTATGTGCATGCATGTGCCCTCATGGTGTGTTACCACATGTACACACATGGGCAGAAAATCAAAGATGCATATAATTCATTTTTAACTACTCTATATGGCAAGACCCATTGCAGTAAGAAAATGAATCATTTAAGAAGTTGAGCATCCTGAGCCCAAGTCAACGGCATTTAATTGTTACCTATCAATTATGGCATGATGCCAATTTTGATAGGTGCATTGACTGGTATAGGACCTATACCAATATAGGACCTGATGATTTGAGAGCTGGAGATACCAATGAATGGTATAAATGAAGCCCTTAGGATTTTTCCGTGCTAAAGGAAAAGTGAGGTCGGGGGCAGGGTTGAAGAGAATTTGTTGAAATGAGAAATGATGAAAGAATTCTTTACTACTGATGTATTACTGTTATACCCACATAATTGTCTTAAGGGGAAAAAAAGAGAGACAAAGATTTCCTCAAGGAAGCTGATGCTTTCCTCAGGGACTGGAAAGGGAACAAGTTAACGTATAAAAGTATTGTTTCATTTCAGATGCCAGACAAAAAAACAGTGTATTATCCAGAGTGGTGTGGGGTCCTACTGTGCAATATGTGAATTTTAACCTTTGCAGTATGTTAATAATTGATAAGAATCCATGCTAGTGTAGGACCTTTGTAAAAAAATTTGAAACTATCACACATAAAACCTCTCAAGTATAAAAGAAATAAGCAACCCCCTAAAGATTTTCTGAGAAAATCTCCAATGAAGGAAGATCTCACAGTCTGAATTTATAGTCTTTTAACCAGATCTAAAATTCCAGAGAATAGGTCCCATGTCAAATGACTGACAGCACCACTAGGAGCTGTGCAAAATAAAATACATGCTTCATTAGGCCCTCAGCTGAACTCTCGAATCCTCTGGTGCAGAATAAATCTCAGCCTTTAAAAATAAATTCTCTGCTGAATTAACATCTCAAAATCATTAATCTTGGGAGTGACCCTTCAATTTCATTTGGAAGAGAACAACCACATTTCAAAAGAATCCTTTTTCTTTTGGGGGCAGAAAACCTTTTCAAGAAGGAGGAAAAAAATATCCTTCTTCTTTCCTAGCATTCCTATTCAGATCCACAAGGTGGCTTCTTTCTACACCCCCACCCCTCTGTTTTACATTAGAACTTTCTAAAATATAATATATATGACTCCTCACCATGGTCCATCTACTGAGTTAGCAAGGGACTGAATTTATCTTTTAGAGCATTCTTGTATTTATATACCTCCTCAACTGTCTGTTTAAAACCAGTCTTCCTTTAACTATTTTAATTCCCAAATTGCAAAGGGTAGGGGGAGTCTTCCTTAACTAAAGAGAAGGATTTGTAACTTGGTGTTGATGAAATTACTTTTCCCAAAATTTTTGATAATTGTATTTCATTCTAATTGATTTCCTTTGAAATTTTATCTTGTATGTTTAAAAATATTATTCTGAGAAGGGATCCATAGGCCTCACCAAACAGTTAAAGGGGTCTATGAACCAAAGGTGGTTTAGAACCCCCAAAATAAAGTTTTAGTTATGCTACGGAAAGATATGAAAATCAGTTTTCACCATAGGTGAGACAGCCTAAATAGAAACTGATTTCAGCATTCCTAATTCACATAGATCCAAGAGCTACCATATATTTATCATTTTTATTTCATGAGTTCACTAATATTAAAATTGGAACCCAGGGCTGGACAATAGTTCTAATGAATCTCACTTTAAAAATAGATGTGTTGCTGAAAAACTTCATGCAAATTCAATAATATTATAAATATGTCAAGAGAGCTTATTGTATAAAGAAATTTGATATTAAATCCTTTGGAAAACTGAAAAGCACTTTTCTAAAGTCAGTTTTGCTTTACCTTTAAAAAATTAATTTGTTTTAAAATTTATTCTAGATTTTTACATTTTGTGTTGGTGTAAAGCAAGGTCTAATACATTTTACCACATTTAATTATGAAGGCAATACATATCAGTAACCAGAGGAGAGTAATGTAGGATTGGGGCCAGATATCTATTCAGAAGTAGGCTCTTCCATTACTTGCTAAGATGAATTATCTCCGGCTAGGTTTTTCACCTACACACAGTACACACTTTCTCACCTCTGTACTTTTTTTTAAATGCTGTTGAGACTCTGAAAATCTCTCTTAGAGACCATCTATCCTATACACTAATACTAGAATAATTTTATTAAAGTTGATATCCCTTGTTTGCTTAAAACTTTCAGGAGGTACCCATTTATTTACGGAATAAAATACTTTTCATCATGGCATTCAATTCCTTCCACAACATGACCCCCATATCCTTCTAATTTGTATCTCTTGCTGTGCTATCTAGTATGGTGGCAAATAAATTTGAGTCTAAAGAGTGAGACAATCTAGATTTTAGGTGTAACTTCTCAATCATGTGACATTGAGAAAATCAGCCTTTCTGAACCTCAGTTTCTTTATCTGTCAAGCAAACAATAATATTTGCCTTGTCTATTTCACAAGGCCACTTTTAGATCAAACATAAACATATATGTCAAAACACAGTTAACTTTAAAAATATTGATGGTACTCTCTTTAACGTTATGATTTATTATCCCATGGATGTATCATATTTATTTCCCCCTTTTTTGGTGTTGTTCGTGGCATTCTTCTTGCATAGAAGTCTTCTTCCTCTCTCAAATCTTATCCATCCTCCAAGGTTCAACTCAAATTCTACTGCCTCTTCTGTGAACCCTCTCTGATTTTCTGCTTCTAAAATATCTATAGCATTTACGGTCACTACCACTAATTTGGCACAATATGTATAATCTTCTAATGTTAGTTCACTTTTCATCTGTATGTGACTTCTTTTTCTGATGAGACAATATATTCCTTGAAGGCAAGGCGTGTATCTATTTCTTTGTATTGCTAATATCTAGTAAAGTGCATTAAATATAGTAGGTACTTAAATATTTGAAAATTCATTTTTTTCAGGTGTTCTCTTTGCAGAGACATTTCCTTTATTTTGAGAAATATATTCTTTCACCAGAAGAAGCTTAAAATCTAAAGTATATTTTGTTTGTACTTAGTGCATAACTTTAAAAGAGAGGGCTGAGGGTAAGGGTGGGATAGAAGACATAATTCTGTTCATGATCACTGGATAGTTTAGAGATAATGGCTGGAGAACTCAAAACTCTATTGATACGGATACAAATTTGTGGCAGATTGGTTAAATGATGATGTTGGACACTTGGAGGTTTCTTGTCAATCAAGAAACTTAAAACTCTAAGGGACGTCAAAGGTCTTCTGGTCTGAGCTATATCTAAACAGGAATCCCTGGAGTTTGGACTTCCCTCCCCTTCCCTCCTCCCCTTATCTGTACTCTGCTTAAATAGTTACGCTTTTAATGCTTTCAAGGTAAGCTCTGTTAAGTGCCAGGTATGACTGTTTCAGTCACTTTTAGTCACCAGTCAGTTGTACAAAAACTCTCACTTGTCCTGATGGGGCTCATATTATCCTACCTAGCAATGTAGTGGTTTCAAACTCAAATACAGAGGAGATTTACCTAAGGATCCTCGTGGCCACATATTGACTTGTTTTAAAAATGAAATGTTAAATATGTTTTTTGTATTTTTATTTATTTTGTTAAATATTGCCCAATTGCACTTTAACTGGTTCAAGCTACATGTGGCGATAGTAGTATACAGTCGTGAGTTTGACATCTTTGGTCTACTGCCATACAAACATATTCAGGAACATGTAAGATATAGAACATTCTTTCTAAAACTGTCCTTTCTTACTACCCTCAACAAATTATTTGTATCATCTTCTGATGTGGGTGCTGTGACATTCAGAGAGAGAATGGTGACTATCCTATTTGTATTTTTTCTTTGGATTAACGTTAAATGCCTTATGTCTTAATCAACTAGTCAGTATTATTAGGCATTATATGCTGGGGAAACAAATAAAAGGAATGAAACAATGCCAATTTCAAGGAACTTACACTCCAATAGCTCACCCTTTCCAAAGAAATCAACATAACCTCATTGTCTGGTACTCCACTTCATTTAAAGTAGACTTCTCCCTTCTCACATATTTGAAATCCTGAGATTACCATGCCCCATCTCTCCTGCCACCCTCAGTCCTAACTTAAAACAAATATAGCTAGTTCATTGATTAGGAATTTCACATGGAAAAGAGAAGTACATTCAGTGTCAGAAGACTTCCACAACATAAATGGCCAAATTCCCATGATGTCTTGACAATGAAGTAACAGAGATACTAGGCTATGACTACATTCTTCACTCTGGAAAAATTTAAAAGGTCCATGTTCCCTCACTGGTCAACAAGTACCTGACTGTCCTTTGGGGCAGTTAAGTGGTACTAAAGCCATCTACAATATTTCATGTAAGAAATTATATTAGTCAAACTGAAATGTTAATAACAATAAAGTAAAAGCAAGCTTTCCAGCTTACATCTTACATCAAACTGACAGGTGCTAAGAAGGATCATGATAGCATTTGATTTATGTGAAATTGCTATGACATGTGAACAACAGTATTAATGATAAGAGACTTTATCAGATTAATTTGCAGTTAAATTTTAAAGATTGGTTTCTGATAGAAGGGAACTTAGGCTCTAAAAATATATATTTTCCTTGTCACATAATCTCCCTGTCTTTAATGAAATAACCAGTTCACCTTAAAGTGACTACCAGCTCGTCTTAATTTTTTTAGAATCTCAGCACTGGAAACAGTTGATCTATCCTTACTCAGGATTGGATTGGATGACTCATTCTGGGAAAGCGATTGAGTCAGTCATAATCCATAGATCTTCCTGTTTGAAAAGAACATATGCAAAAAATTGATTAGACCTGACTGGCCGTATTCCATCTTTCTGCCTCCTTGGCCCACCAGAATTGACAAGGGAATCAGAAAGTATGATTTCATTGCTCAAAATATGTGGAAGGAGGCTGCAGGTTCATCTGAATATTTTAAGTGATATTCAATGGGACCAAACTCTAATAAACCATTGTCAAAGATTCAAAATAGAAACAATGAGTAGTAACCATGACTTTCTTAAAGAGTATTTATGGGGACACAATTTTTTAAAGTTTCTTTTTCTGGCCCATCCATAGAAACAGATGACAGTTATCAACTGCCCTACCTATGCTAAGACAGATAAGACAAATTAGGAAGAACAGGTTTAATTAAAGATAAAATTTTGACTTAGAATTTCCTTACAGTTGGGTTTTCTTATAAGTGCATGTAGGTGTATGTGTATACGTATGTGTGTAAGTCAAACACCATAATTTTAAGATGGTTGTTTGCCTTTATTAGCTTTAATCAAATCCCGTAACTATTATGGCATTAACCATGCAACACTGTCATACACAATCAAGCTTAGCACTGAAAACACTGCAAGAGAATTAACATAATATTTAGGGCTGTCACCTTAGGCAATTTCAAACCAATGGTAGAATAAGCATCTTATTGCTTCAAAACAGAAAGAAAATATTTATATGTCTACATATATGTGTGTGAGTATATATATATATGCATACATACACATATATTCATACACATATATAAATATGTGTGCATATGAGTATATATGTATATATATATATACACACACACAGATATGTGTCTATATGTGTGTATATGTGTACATACACATATATTCATACACATATATAAATATGTGTGCATATGAGTATATATGTATATATATATACACACACACACAGATATGTGTCTATATGTGTGTATTGATTACATCCATCTAAGAGGCAAAGACGTGAGAGATTTGAAGAGTTCTAGGTGCAGAATAAAATGACCTCAGTTGTTAACTCTACCACTTGTTATCACACACACAAACACACAAAGAACTTAACATGAAAATTACATGCACCAGAACCTCATTACAGCATTATTTTCTGTCAAGTCCTTGTCTGAATGATTTAGCTCCTGAAATACTAAATAGACAAAGTGGTTTCACCCATAACATGGAATCTCCCACACATTATATGTTGTTTTCAATGAATAAGAATTTATAACTAAACAAAAATATTACTACTAGGAGAAAAATGTATAGATTTTTAAACTTTAACAGCTTCAAATGATTTTTAAATTTTATTTTCTGAACAGCACTGTGTGTGTATATATAAATATATATATACACATATATATGTATATATTTAGGATATGGTACTTAGAGGACTATGGGTTTTTAGTATCAAGTAGACACATTGGTCAGATTAAATCACACATTTATGTGCAGATAAATGCACTTTGAATCATTCCTTTTTTTGCTCACTAGTTTTAGTGTGTGTGTGTGTGTGTGTGTGTGTGTGTGTGTATGTATGTGTGTGTGCATAAAATAGACTCCCTTTGAAAATTCCTAGCACATAATTATTACTACTCAGTACTTCTGATGGACATCTGACCTAAGGTATCCCAAAGAAATCTTTCTCTTTTGCCTACTCTAATCCATCAGTAGTCCTTCCAAAAAGACTAGGGCATTTGCACATCAAAAATGAATTTTTAAAAAAAAATGTATGCAGCTGTCACTTTCAAAAGCATTGCCTCTTTTCGGGGAAATGTCAGCAATGTTATTCTTGGGTGTCCCTCTGCCCAAGAGGCCAATGAGGGCTTAACAATGAAACAAACAAGACAGCTAATCAATAGCAGTCACAGCACCATTTTTTATCCTCCAACATCTTCATTTTCAACTCAGTACACATCATTATAGAAAGAAAACAAGACTGTCAATCTTCATTAGTTTTGAATGCTTTATGAAAGAATTAATTTTACTGTCATAAAACAGGGATACAACTGCATGCCCTTAAACCTTTTAAAACTCATTTTTATGTTTCAAAAAAAAAAAGGAAGAGTCAGATTACCTAGAAATGAAAGCAGTGATATAGCAATTCATTTTCTTCCTTGTTCTTAATACAGTATTAACTAATGCTGGATTTTTGAAAGAAAGTGACAGGCTTCAGAATTACTCAAGATATACATGGATGTTGTAGGTTTTTTCTAAGTACCTCCTCCTATAATTTGTGTTAGAAATCAATTTAAGCTTTCTTGGTTCAAAGTACCCCGGTTTCCAGACTCTTTCTCAAATAACCTTTAAGTTATTACCTACTCAGTTAATTCCAAAATGCCACAAAAAAACCTCTAGCCTCCAAACTCCACAAAACCCTGGATTCAACCTGGAAAATTGTCGTAGGTGGATTTTTTTCACTACCTTGATATCCTTCAGACAATGCCAAGCTATCACAATAAAACGGTAGATTTAGAGCTGGATAGGACCTATTTCATTTAGGTCGGCTTTGGGGACCAACGAAGCACAATGAGTACTAGAAAATATGGCTTACAATAAACAAATAAGGGTGTGGAAATCTCCTTTACTGATGAGATTCCTTAGGGGATAGTCCTTATGGTTTGTTGTGGCTAAAGACATTTATGAATTATTGATGAGTCTCTCTAAATGCCCCTATGCTAGCTCTGGACAATGGCTGGTGGTCAAAAAGCATTTATTAAGTGCCTACTATGCACCAAGTACTTTTTAGCTTGTTAGCATTTTCTAGAATTTGTTCTTCTGTAGACTGTGAGAAACCAGGGTCACATAGCCCAAATGGCAATTTGTTTTCCTTAACTAGGTATACTTGTTTTAAAAAGTGCTTTGTTTTTCTTTTCTATTTCTCTGATTATTAATATATGATGACAATATTTCTCATTAGTTAGCAAAGCATTTTATATGTTACCTGATTTGCCTCTTTGATCTTTCATTTTTGCCAATGACCTTTCGGTCAGTGGGGACAGGGATACAGAGTAGCAAAAGAATTTTTTAAAACAAAATAGGATTGCTGAATCACCTCTAAAAAAAAGTCAGAGAAGAAATCTGAAAGAGCCACAGAGAAGCAGGACAGTTTTGAAAGCTACAGGCTGAATTTGTATAATTAGCAAAGAAAGCAAACTGTACATAAGAGATTGGAAGTTTTTTGTACAATCTTCATTTTATGTTTTCCTATGTGTGTAAAAATATGCCAAAAATACATGCAAAAATTAATGTAGAAATAACATATATATGTTGGTCTTTATTAAGATTAAATTTAATTATATATATAAATATTATATATTATATATAAAATTATTATATATAATATATATTAAAATTATATATACTATATAAAAATATTATATATAGTTATATAAAATTAAATTAAGATTAAATTAAAATAAAATTAAGATTAAAATTAAATACATCATTGAAAATGAACAAAATTAAAAATTTTAAAATAAAAATAAAGGAGAGACAGAGACATAGTAGCGTCACCTCTAGACCCTGACAAAGCACCTGCCTAGTACTTTAGTTGAGGCTGATCTATAGCAATTAGGCAAAATTTAAGTTTGACAAAAAAAAGTAATCCTTTATTCAAAATAATGGTAAAGCAACAGTAATTATAGCAGGCATTTATATATCACAGTAAGGCTTGAAAAGTGCTTTACTCCACAGGTGTTAAAATACACAGTGGCATATAACCCACAATACTCCTACCAGTCAAACCAGATAAAGATTTAATTGGGAGATATTTTGCAAAATAAGTGAAAATATAACAAAACATAGATAATGGAGATATGTGATGTTCTGAGTCAACATGTGGCCCACAGGAATTTAGTGGCCCCTTTTTTATCTGTTTGATATCACTGCCTTCCACTATGTCATGTCATATTATCTTCATAATAACATGGAGTATTCATAACAACTCTGTGAGGTAGATACTATTATCTACATCTTACACATAAGGAAACTGAGGCTGATAGAGGTTAAATAACCCAGGGCCACATAGCTAGTGTCTAAGAAAGAATTCAAACTAGTTTGCCCGACTTCAAGGCCAGCCCTCTCTCCTCCACATCATCCATTCGCCTCAAAAAGCAGTAAAATACATCATTACTTGGGTAATTCCTGCAAATGTATTTTGGAAGAAATAGGGTTAGGTATGGACAGAAGAGTGACATATTGATGATATGATTGAGGGGCAGTATAAATGTTCCTGTGCCCTTCGTTACCTCCACCACTGACTTTCCATGGGACTCATTATAGCATTTAAGGCTACTAGCTCTGTGAGCATGGGGAGGCTAGCATATCTCTTATCCTCTATTTCTTCATGTATAAAATTCCCTATACCTTAGTGTTGTGAAATTGAAGTAGAAACAAGGGTCATTAAACCCTACATGAGGAGGTCTGTGGGCTGCAGACTGACTTAGAAAACAACAGAGTAACATTATCTCTGTTCTATCACATCTCTGTGTGTTTTGCTAAATGCTTCCAGAATTACATTTTAATTTGGCTCCTGTGGTACTTGGGGGGGCTATAATGTGGGCTCCATGCCCTACCTAATGGAGCTGAAATGAGGAAACACTTCGTAAACAAAGCACTAGGTAAACATATTATTATTACTACAACTGACAATAAAAAATACACATAATAAATCATCATTCTCTGTTAAAATTTAAATGTTCTTGGTAGCGTAACACTTAAAGCTATTAGTCATCATAAACATTTGACTATGAATTAATTGTCCGATTGCTTTTTCAGCTTAGATCGGACTCCTTGAGGAAAAGGATCCTATAAAAATACTGCATTTTGAAAGGGCAGAGATAAGTCCAGAGCAAGAACACTGGGAGAGAAGGTCTATATTGAACACCCTAGTGAGAGAGCTTATGCTATCAGAGGGTTTGTAACACTCTGGGAGGTTGAAAAGAAGTCCCTGCCTGCATGCACACTAAGAGAAGAAGGGAAAACACCAAGGAGAAAGAGGCCACCTATGGCCTTTCAAATGTATAATGGTACTTATTTCTAGGGCACAGTGGTAAGGGGGAGGGAGGAGAGAAGAAAAATAAAAAGAAAAAACATTTATTTACATGACTAATTTGTTGTATATTTGGAGGGAATAGCAAATTGTACAGTTAGATTTGCTGTTTCATAGGCAATCAACTTTTTTATTATACTATGCTATGGAAATGCTTGGTTTAGTCCATAAATTAAAAATTAAAAGAAAAAAAATTTAAAAGATATTAAAAATTATAAACAGGTCCTACTTTGTAGTTCTTCATAGGTCTAGCTGGGCTCCACTGGCTTAAGGATGTTGTATAGTTTAAGAATTTACATCTCCATCAAATAGGCAGATGTTTGGAAGAAGAGGTTTAAAATGGGGAAATGGGCAGAGGCTGTTCCTCTGAAGGTATTTTCTGTTATCTAAAGTCTTTATTTTTGTTGCTCTTGCTTTGTTAAAAGGCAAAATATCTATCACAAAAAGACAGAGAAAAGTAGATAGACAAATAATTTGATTTCCCAGCTGTCAAAATCACTAAAAACAGAGGTGAATTATGTGAAGGATTCAATTTTAAGAACTAAATGATGAGTCAAGATCTCTCTATGAGATCCATAGGCACCATCCCTTACTTAGAGGACCTTTTAAATTTAAAAGATAACATAAAGACATTGGATTAATCTCTTTAACCTTCATAGGTTATACAGGCTTTTTTGCATTTAAATTTTTTAATAAATGCCTCTTTACCATCTTGGTCTCTTAAATGGTTCAAAACAAAGGACAGATGCAGAAGTATATCAAAAGATAAAATGGACCATCCAAGAGGAGAGCTCCATTCTGAATCACCATTAGCATTTCCTTTTTGAAATCACCCCCTTTTGGATTCTATAAACTATTCAATAAAGTGCCTAATAGGACTTTTAGTTTTAAATTTTAGAATTCTTGATCAAACTCAACACAACAAATTATCTCCAAACATAGTCAGTCGATCAATACACGTCAAGATGCAAGATAGATTTTACAGAATGGTGTAGCATTGGGTGCCTTGGATCCATAGGTGTGCCCAGAAAAGGAACTAAACAGATCCTGAAGCAGACAGCCTAAATGTTTGCCTTGGGGTATGTTTGAGATACCTGACCTAGTTCTACGCACCCCTAAGCTTGTATTAGAAAGGGGGAAAATCACCATCAACAATCTACAGTTGTTATGGTTATAATTCTGTAGCATATAAATTCTGCAGATGAATTCTACATATATAAATCTGTAATTGTTATGGCTATTAATGAAATCAAATGAGATAATAACTGTAAAGTACTTAACACAGTGTCTGACACATAGCAAGCATGATATAAATGTTAGTTATTAAAATTTTTTCAGTTGTCCTTAATTACAGTTTTCTTATGGGGAAGGGGTTGAGGTGGGAGGGTGAGAAGGTGGCTCGTAGCTGATTTAAACAAATAGACTATTTTTAAAAATATTTTAATGGAAGAAAAAGTTGTCCTTAGCTAAGAAATTTTTTTAGGAATTCTTTTTTTTTTAACATATTATTTGATTTTTTCCACTTATATGTAAAGACAATTTTAACATTAATTTTTTAATAAGATTTTGAGTGCCAAATTTTTCTTTCTCCTTCCTCCCTAAGATGGTAGACAGTTTGATATAGGTGTGTGTGTGTGTGTGTGTGTGTGTGTGTGTGTGTATATACAGATGCATATATATATATATATATACATACATATATGTGCAATCATGTAAAACACATTTCCATAACTAAGAAATTATTTAAAATTTTAAAAATTCTATTTTCCTTCTATACCACTCATTCCTCTTTTATGTCTAGAACTGCCTTCTTAGCTTCAGTGACTGAAATTCTTATTGATTGAATCAAATACCCTGGTGTGTGCTTAAAATCCTGAGATCTGAATTCTTTGGGGGTTTTCCTCTTAAGCCAATTTTTTCTTCTGTCTGCTTTGATTCTTTTTCTTTCACTGTCATCTGCTTGAAGTATATGGTTTCTGCCTTTTGCCTGACAAGATTGTTTTGACAACAGGTTTTGTTAACCCTACAAGCAAGATTTAAATTATTTATCTATTTTTTCCTATTTTTCTTTGGGGATATAATCTGGTATGGCTGCTAGTATTTTATCATCCCTTCAGATGTAAAGCATCATCTACTTTTTCAGAATGAAAGACTAGGTTAGGGCACAGATATTGTGATTCTGATAAGAATCTAGATCTAGGCAATAGAGAACAAAACCTGCATAATCTCATGGAAAACATCTGAATTCTAACTCAGATTAATAAATAACTGAAACATAAGCTTCTGAGAAACAGGAACTATTTTTTAGATTTCCTCTGCATAATAACCAAAACAATATCCCAGGCACATTGGTACTCAATAATAATGTCTGATAATTGTTCAGGTGAAAGGGGATGAGGATTTGAAGTAATGAGAGAGAGAGAGAGAGAGAGAGAGAGAGAGAGAGAGAGAGAGAAAGTACAATCAATAGACTCTGGCAACTGATTGGCTAAGGAGAATTACAGAGAAGACTGAATCAAAGATGACTGCTTTTTCAAGCATGAACAACGGGAAAATTATGGTACACTATTCTCCTGAGTAGACAAGAAGAAATTGGGAGAGGTAAGTTTCGGCATGCATATGAGTTCACTTTTGGACATACTGAGTTTGGGGTACCAGCAAGACATCTAGACAGAAAGCTCCAGTAGAATGCTACAGATATAGTATTGGAACTCTGTGGAAACTGGAGCTGTTACATACAGGATGTTCCAAAAGTCTTAATGCAGTGTAATATGTGTATGCGTACGTGTATATATACACCCACATGTGTGTTTGTGTATATACACATATGTACATGTTTATATATACATATATGTATCTAGTCATATGTTGTTTAGTTATTTCATATGTGTCCAACTCTTCATGACCTCATAGGGTTTGCTTGGCAAAAATATTGCTGTTTCCTTCTCTAGCTCATTTGACAGACATGGAAAGTAAGAGAAACAGGGTTAACTGACTTGCCCATTGTCTCACAGCTAGTACGTATCTGGGGCCATATTTCAACTCATGAAAACTGGTCTTCCTGACTTCAGGTTTGACATCCTATCCATTGAACCCTATAGGTGCCTCCAGCTTCTTACTGGTAACAAGTGGTTGTCGTCATTTGATTCTATAGTCTCCCAAGCCAGTCAGTCAGTAAACAATTTCTAAACATCTCTACTATGTAGTCAGACAGATAGGGGTAATATCTGAAGCTATGGAAGTAGAAAAGATGACCACGGAAGAGAAAGAAAGGAGAGGTCAAATAATGGAGCCTTAGGAAAATTCCCATTTATGGAGGGTAGAAGGATGATGACGATCCAACGAGTAGTCTTTCTGAGAAGTAGGAAAATCAGGTGAGAGAAGAGTCACAAAAACCAAGGGAGAAGAAAGCATTTGGGGAAGTATTCACCATGGCCACATGTAAAGAAAGGTAAAGGGTTATGAGTGATCTTGGAGACAAGAGGTTCAGAAGAGTTGTAGCATCAGGGATTAAATACAAAGTGTTACAAAGTAAATGAATAATAAAGAACTAGAGGCTTGTGAGTATAATCTTATTTTTAATTTTCTTGTAAGGAATAAAAACCAAATATCCTCTTCCTCTAGGATTCACTTTGTTTCCTTTCCCCCTTCATTGTATTCTTTGATTAATGGTGCATGGAGAATACTTTATTCTGTTTGAGTCTCTATGTTCTATCAGATCAGATAAACCTCCTTAAGGCCTGCTTTCTTCTTTCTCATGTAGCAATGTTGACTTGGAACAAGAAGAAACATGTCAACTCTGAGCCACAATTCTGCTTGTAGCAACCATCTTTGTTGCAGCTTAGCGTAGCAGCTCAATTACTTTATTTCAGTTTCAATGACCTGGGTTTGAGTCCTTGCTATGACACTTAGTAGCTGTGTGACCCTGGGCAGGTCATTTCACCTCATTAAGTCTCAGTTTCCTTAAATATAAAGTGAGGCTAACACCAATATTACTTATCTCACAGGGTTGTTGCATGGAAAGCATATAAAGGGTTTTATAAATGTGCGTTTATTACTGAGTTATTGCTAGTAATAACTATAGTTATTACCATATTTATTGTGAAGGCAGAATCAATAGTTATTACTAGTAATAACAAGTTATTCTTGTTGCATTTATGTGGGGTTTTCGGAGCTAGGGATCTCAATTCCCTCAGCCACGCATCTCAAGCCTTCTTAGCTAAAGGAATCTTCTGCTTCTCCCCCGAAGTCGATTGATTCAGTAGTTTGGGAGAATTGGGATAAGAGTGCTAGGACCATAGTTTTATAACTGGTCTTTGTATATAGAGAGGAAAGAAGATGTGAGGAACACTAACATCCTTTAGACACTTTAAATATGGTGGCGTCTGGTTATGCTTTACATTGTACTGAGTATACTTCTCGGTACAAAAAGGGGTGCCAGCAATCTCTACTTATTTCCTTCTTCCTACAACTCACCAGCTTTTAAAAAGCCTAAGAATCAAACGCAAAGAAAGGATGGACATTGTGGCCTCATCATTGACCTGTTAGAGTTGACAACAGATAAATGACTAAAATGAGCTCATTATAGATCTTTAAACATGCCAGAATCAGAGAAACCCTATGGAAAGTCATTTCAATAACACTGTCTTTCATTCACTCGTTCAACAAACATTCACTGAGTGCCTACTGAGTACCTGGCATTGTGGTAGGTGCTGGAAATACGAAGATAAAAAATGATATTCTGTACCACTGAGGAACTTAAGATTCTTTTATGAGGGCTGTGACAAGTACATAGATAAGCACAAAACAGAGTGGGTTTTGTGCATATATTGCATATATCTAGTTATTTATTTTTGTGTAACCATTGGAATATAAACTCCTTGAAGACAAGGACTGTTTTTGCCTTTCTTTGTATACCTAGAGCTTAACACAGTTAACCTGGCACACATTAAGTAAGCACTTGATAAGTTTTTGTTGACTAATAAAAGAAAGATCCAAGACAAATTTCTATGAAAGCTTGAGAAAAGAGAGCATTTTCAGCTGGGGGACATCAGGGAAGACTTCATAGAAGAAAGTGGCCTTGAATGCATGCAGAGGGGAAAGCATGCATTATAGTCATGAGGGTAAAGTCTGAGTGAATCTACGGTAGGAGAAGATTGCAGATTGAGATAATGGAATCATCTAGTGTGGCTACTCTAATTTTAGGAAGAATAAAGAGCTGTAATATTAAATTAAGCTGGAAAGGTAAGTTGGATTCAGACTTTAGAGGGCCATAAATGTCAGGATAAAAAATTTGTATTCTGTCTCATGGTCCAGTTAGATAGACAGTGGATAGAGTACCAGACCTGGAGTCAGGAAGACTCATCTTTGTGAGTTCAAGTCTGGCCTCAGACACTTATTAGCTGTGAGACTCTACGCAAATCACTTAACCTGTTTGCCTCAGTTTCCTCATCTGTAAAATGAGATGAAGAAGGAAATGTCAAACCACTCCAGTATTTTTGCTAAGAAAGCCCAAATGGGGTCATGAGTCAGACATGACTAAAATGACTGAATATCATCATTCTGTCCCATAGGTGATCTAACTTCATTGAGGGTTCTTGAACATAGCCAACTCTGTGCATCAAGAAGATTGTTTGGCAGCTTTGTGAAGGATGGACATAGGAGAGATTGGAGGCACAGAAACCACTTTGAATGGCACTGATGAAGGCCTGAAGTAATTTGGTGGCAATGCATCAGTGACTGGAGAGGAAAGGACAAATAGGAGAGACATAATGGAGATAACATAAACAGAATCTGGTGAATGGATGTGAGTAGGAGCCAACGGCAATCACAAAGATACTGATACCATAAAAGACTGAAGTTATTTCAGGAGAGATCTTCCCTCTAAACCAAGTATTTTTAACTTTCTTTGTCCCTTTGGAAGTCTAGTGAAACTTATCAACCGCTTATCAAAATAATGTTTTTAAATGCACACAAAGGAGATCAACTACATTGAAATATGGTTATTGAAATATTAAAAAACAAATTCACAAACTCAGGTTAAGAACCCTTGTTCTCTAGAACATATACTACCAAGTAGAAGCTTCTGGAAATTAAAGATGTCACTGGTTTTTTAAAAGTTAGAATTTTTTTTTACTATTTCAATAATATAAGATATTTTAAGCCATTTTTTGGTAAAAAAAAAAAATAGAGGATTTTAATTTTAGAGGCACTAAAGAAAAGCGATATTAACAAAGACTGTGGAATGGAAACTCTAATTTTGTAGTATTTAAGGCAAGATGTTCTTAACTCACTTAAAAATTTTATGATCAGGTTTATAATGCCAGGGTCAATTCTCAGCTATCAGATAAGAATCATCTGTGATACAGATATAAAGAAATCAGCTTTCTACAACACCAGTGATAAAAAGTATCAAAAGCAAATTGGTGGAAGCCCCTCAAACATTTAGACCAACACTATCTTCCTCTTTCTATAGTTCTAGAAAGAATTTATTTTAAACTGGAAAACCATTTGAAAATTTTAAAAAATATGGAAAAGCTCTACCTTTTAAAAATTTATTGTTATCAGAAAGAAGGGTGAAGATTAAGCTAACCTATTATGTAAACTTATATTATCTGAAATAAACAGTGCATTAGACATTATTGCCTTAGTTTCTGACATTATCTCTGACCCAAGGAGATTCCAGGCAAAACCAAAAATATTCAGAATATTTCCCCTCATAAGGTACCCTGTCCCAGCCCCTAATTACTGAAACCTAGAAGAATCTGCCCTAGCTTACAGTACTGTATAGAGAAACACCATTTCTATCTACAGCAATTAGAACAGTTTAAGCACATTATAACTGCTCATTCATTCATTCCTGACCCACCTACAACCTTATCTGACTATAGGAGATGTTTCTTTTGTTTCTGGTATCTAGCAAAACCTACCAAATTTTATGTAGGAACCTCTCAGAAATGATACCCAGAAATAAAGTAGATTTGACTTAAATCAATGTTATTCAAATTACTAGTCAGGAAGATTCAGTAGATCTATTTTTTCCCCTTAAAAAAGGTGCATTTTTGTTTTCTGAAAGAACTGGAACACACATTCTTTACTGTTTAGAGACAGACATAGGCTTCATTTTTCAGAAAGTACATAGCAGACATTTAAAGGATTTATTTCCCTCATCCCAGACATATTTTGAAACTATCTCAAAAATTAAATGATGGCTTGGTTATTTCATTTGCTTACTTTATATTCTTCAGATATTCATGATTTATCTTTTGAATTCCTCTCCCAATGATTTCACAAGTATTTGTTTCATTTAGTTTTAGAAAATAACATAAACAAACCATTATTCAGTTATTTGGATGCTTCTGCAGAAATATCAAAGTACCAAAACACTAAAATAACTAAACCATCATTTCATTTCTTGAAACTTAGATGATTTGTTTCACAGAGTAAATAAAACAAATATCTGTGAAGTCATTGGGAGAGGATTCAAAAAGTCATTCATGGGTATTTGAGCTATAGTTATTCAGCCTGTATTATGAGGATACAAACTATACCCTCAAATGCCTAAATAACAAATATTTGACATTTAAAATGACTTTAACTTCTACTTTAAAATGACAAAAGTTATAGTTTCTGAAAATCATAGATCATCAACAAAAATATAAGATCATTTTAATAGCGGAAGGAGAAATTTTTTAAATTGTTTTCATTATATGAAATAGTCAGTCAAAAACATACACTTATACACACATATTAAATTATTTCTGCCCATTCGAAGTGAGAAATCTGAGAATTCAATGCAATTCATTTGGTCCTTCAACACCTGGTCCCACCCTGCCTACTTAGTTATTCATTGGTTTCCCACTCTCTCTTATACCCTCAACTTCCTAGTCATTGTAAGGAGTCAGAATAATCTTTGCATTGAGACTTCCACAATCTACTTTTTCTGCTATCACTCAATAACCTTCCTTCTCTGGAGATAACTTTATCTAAATTTACCAGTCCAGATCCTGCTAGCTGTTATTTATCAATGCCTCCTCCTCACCCCCTGAATATTCTCTTTCTTTACTCAATGAGCTCTGTGACTGGCTCACAGTCTTTTTCTCCATCCCAACTCTGCCCCCACAATGGATACTTTAACATACATACTGAGACTCTCTCAAATATCCTTCCAAGTTCCTTTATCTACTCAATTCTCATGCCCTCTTCAGCTTCTACCTCAGCTTCATACAGAATTGGATGCCACTGTCGTTATCATTACCCATAAGCATTCCACTTCCATGTTCATTAACTTTGAAATCCTTTTATCTGGTCATTATCTTTTATAATTCCATCTTTCCTTATGCCCTATAACCTCCACTCTGGTTTTCATCTTCACCTTACCTTCCATTTCCTCCACCTTTCAATTCTTTTCCAGGTTTATTGACTACATTCCCTTTCTTTCTCTATCTTGTCCTCTTGGTAAACAAATTAAAAGCTCATCTACTCTCAAATCACTCGATCCGTTCTCATGCCAAGAAGTAGACCTTGCCAAACCCCAATGATGGATTGTTATACTCTTTGCTTCCTATTCAAGAACCATTGAAAGGATCTGAAAGAAATCAGGAAACAATGATGAGTAGGGTCCACTAAATATATGTTATCTAATTGAAACTGAACACTCACTGCAGGATCTCCAATCAATTTGCTATTCTACCCTCCAATAGAAGGTATTCCAAATTTTCTTATCTTTCATCAATTTTGACACATTTCTTTCCTTGGTGAGCTGAGAACCTCACCCTACACTTCATCCCAAAAGAAATTGAGGGCATTCACCAAGAAATCCCTCTTTTTTTCTCCTCCTCAATTCACATCACTCAATCATCTTCCCCCAATAGCTCCTCATCCATTCCCATGAAAAGAAGACCATTCTCTTTGTCAATGACAAGTCCTCTTCTTCCACCTCAGTCCTCTTAAACCCACTCTTCATTCTCATCATTACTTTAATTCCCTAGATTCTTTCCTGCCCTTCTACTTCATTCGGCTTAATCTGCCTTCACAGTAGGGAATTACAGTTGGCCACTTCAATAAGGCATTAGCCTCGGTCCTTGAATGTGCTAAGGAGATGTATTCTTCATACATGCTTGGTGACTTGATCATATAGGCTCCAGATCTTTATATCTTAAAAGAATGAATACTGCCGGATATGGAGGAAAATGAACATACCAACTGCTAGCAAATCCCTCTTTATGGGCGATGTTAATTTCCTCCTCTTTTCTCCTCCCTCTTGCACACAAAAACACACAGACCTGCAAACAGACCCTTCCCCCCACCTTGGCAAGTTTAGACTGCAGTTTTCCTGAAACAAAGGTCACTTGCTCAGCTATAGATAAATAAAAATTCACAAGCATCTCCAGGAAAATCAATATAGGTACTAAAAAATCTAAGTTGATAATAAATTTTAGTTCCCTTTGCACATACCTCAGGAATGTCAGTATTTACTGGAACCACTGTAATATCAGATATTTCAGAAGAATATTGATTTTGCCACTGAAGTGTGACTAAAGGGATAAATAAACTGCTCTTGGGGTCAATCGACCCATTTATCTTCACTGTTATTTTATAAAAAGTCAAAGTAGCATAAACTTTGATAAATAAATGTTATCATGAAAGAAATATTGCTGATGTAGAGATTTGAGGGAAAATACATTCTCCTCTCTGAAATTTGGCTTAACATTTTGAAAGCCCTAATAATAATAGTTACTAACATAGGACAATATCTTTTCACTGGCTCGGCATACTCCATGGGGACTCAAACAAAATTTTGACCCATAAGACCAAGGAAAATCGGTGCAATAAAGTCAAGTCCATGGGGAATTGAGATGTAATAGGAACTAACTTCTTTTGTTTGATTTGCAAGTAATTGCTGTAGTCCCTAAGGTAGACTTTTGATATTTTGAAAGTATGTTTGGAAGCTGCGGGGATATTTAGGTTTTGAAAACCAGCTCTGCTGCCTCTTCTGAAGTGGCTTTTTATAGCTTTATTGTTAAATCAGGCTATAGCAAAAACCACTTAACTGTATCATGATGATCACAAAAAGATTTCAATGTAAGAACGTGAAGATCCTAGCTACAGGCTGACTGTGATGAGATACAAAATCAAGGCAAGAGTTTTGACAGAAGGGCAGGAAAAATGGAAACGGTGAAGATGCTATACTTACAATGAAAAATTATCCTTGCAAAAAGATTTTACTAAAGTTGTCTAAAGACAATGTAACTACTAAATGAAACACGGTAGTGACGATGGATCACACAAAGGGAATAGTTGCTATAATCTCAGCAAGATAACGACCAGTCAAATTATTATGCACATAGCAACAAAAGCCATAGAAACAAGGAAGGAAGAAATCTCTCAATGCTGGCAATTTGGTATACACACCCTCTCAAAAACTTTTAAGAGTTTCTTTTCCATCTCTGCAGCTCTGACAATATTAAGAAATCCCTTTTTTTGATACGCTTCATCCTTAACCATTGAGGGTCCTACAAAATTAGTTCCTTCTTTCACTAAAATTTTCAATAGTCTCCAGTTACTTCTTTCCTTTAAGCCCCGAGTTTCCTGATTTCCTTCATTTCTTCCTTCAGTTTCCGTCAGAACAACAGGAGGTGAATCGGCTAAAGAGGTAAATTTTTAGAATCATCTGACCTCATATTTCCATTCCTGGCTATATATCCCAAAGCTGTCAAAGACAAAGGGTATATGTGTGAATACAAACACATATAAATATGTGCTTATATACAAAACATTCATAGCACCATAATTTTGGGGTAGAAAAAATAGAAATAAAGTGGGTGCTTATTGATCGAGAACAACTGAATTACAATGTACAAATTACAATGTACATTGAAATGGGATATTATTGCATTAAAAGAAATTATGAACAGGAGGAATAAAAAGCATGAGAAGCCTTCTATGGGTTGACAGAAGGCAATATAAGCAGAACCAGACAACATACAGTATATACAAATGGACAATTAGGTGGTAAATAGAGTTCTGGTCCTGGATTCAGGAAAGTCTGAGTTCAAATATGGTTTCAGACCAGATGAGTGGCCCTGGGAAAGTCACTTAACTTCTGTCTGTCTCATTTTCCTCAACTATAAACCGAGGATTACAATAGTACCTACTGAACAAGGTTGCTTTGAAGATCAAATGAGATATTTGTAAAAGACATAGCACAGTGCCTGGCACATAGCAGGCATTAATAAAAGCCACCTTCCCAATTTAAATGAAAACAACTAGATTCAGAATGAACAAAAATGAACAATAATGGATATAAAAGTCAGATGATCAGAAATGCCGAATGTGGCAGACACAGATGTCATTGCTATATTGGATAATTCCATTTGACTTTTTGTGTTTGTTGCACATGAGAGTTGGGGAGGGGAGGTATATGGGGCAAAGACTAATTTAGTAAGTCTAAAGATATTAGTGAAATTATTTTTTTAAAAATTCCTTCTGGGTGCTTTAACTACTGTAAGCACTTAAAAATGTTGACTAAAACTCTTTGAGTAATGTGGGAACAAGGATTCTGGCAAGACAATTATTCTACTCAGCAAAATAATGCTGCTTGAAGGAGGGGCAGAAGAAAGCAGGGAAAGAGTGGAGCCACAGACTACAGTTGAAGCTCGGGTATTCTTCCCTTTAACTCTTTCCATATCCAACCTTCATAAAACTAGCCTGGCAAATTCCCATGATCCTAAGGTCAATTAGACCAAGTTTACAGAGGCAAGAGGCCACTGCTGTTCCTTTTTCTTTTCCTTCTTTCTTCCCATCACTCAAAGGGCAAAAAGTGAAGGCTCCCCCAAAGACCACTGGGTAAATGCCTGATTGCCCTTTGGGGGTAGTCAATCCTTGACATCTGGAAAAATAAGATTTTTTTGTGTCAGCAACTCAGCCATAAATTTGCTAAAATATGACTACCTGATTTTATGGCAATAAAATAAATTAGATAAACCAGATCTCTTATGAGGGTCTCTTTGGAAATTTTTTTCTTCCTTCTTCCTGATGACTCATGATCCCTTTGGGTTTTGGGGGGACCTGTTTTACCTGTGCTTGCCACTCACTGCTTATATTTTACTCAATTCTTTGTTATTTTGTCATATTTACTGACTGTTGAACATCCAAAATTCTGGCCCCTTTAACTGGAAAAAGAAGTAATTTCTTGGCTTTTTGACTTTTTCAAAAGGGGATATATGTGTGTGCTTGTATTTAAACATTTAAATGAAAGTTTAAAAGATATTAAAACAGATATTATTTTACTATTGCAATACCATATAATGATAATATCATACCACAATGTGAGGGTATTTTGTGTCTCCATAAAACATCTTTATCAAAATGTTCCTTGAATAAGGCAATAAGTGAGTGTGTATTCAAAATGTACAGTCATAAAACAAAATGGAACAAACTTAGAAATATATGCATACTAAAAATGATTGCCTTATAGATTTTTAGAGGTTACAATAAACTTACTCTGATAATTAGTGAAAAATTGCTGTGAATAAAAGAATGAGATAAATATCATATCTTTTACAGATGGAGAAACTGAAACACACAGATGAAGCAGATTCATCCAAAGGTGCCATTAGATTATCAGTTTCTTGAGAGCAAGGACTGTTCTTTGCCTTTTTTTTTGTAACCCCAGCACTTAGAAGAGTTCATGGCACATAGTAGACCTTAATAAATGCTTCTTGATTTCACTGATTTGATGAAGATCTAGACTAGTCCAAAACTGCAGTGGAAAAAAAATTCATTCTGAATATGCAACATTTTTTATGTCTGCTTTCAAGTACCTCTACTTACTATTCAACAGTATATCTCATTTCATATGAAAGAATATTCCTATAATATTGTGCATCCTTGGAAGGGTGTGCGAGCCATGGTGCTAAATTTCTTTATTACATACTGAAATGGATTTGGGATCTCATTAAATTGGGTGTTCCATGAGATGATGCAGATCATAACCTAACTATCCTGTGTAACTCTTACTCATGTCACTATCTTGACATATTTCTATTACTTAAGAGCCCAAATATTTAAATAGCCTCAACATATGAACCTCTTAGATAGATTTTCATGATAACTTAAACTCATAAAAAAACTGGAAGATTTTTTTTTAGATGAGAATTCAAATTACTGATCAGTCATTTCATTTTGGCCATTTCAGACACACATTCTGTATTTTGAATGAAAAATTATCTGATACATGCATTTCTGCCATTGTCTAAAATGTATTTTCCCCAGATTTTTACTTTTAGCTTATAAGAGATACCAGAATTTTCATAAATAATTACAACTTTTAATATGACTGAGTGTACATCAACTGATCAATAAAACAAGCATTTATTAAGCACTTACTATGTACTAAGACCTATACTAGTCACAAAACAATAATTGGGCCTAATTCTCAACTCAGAAGCTTATTATCGTGTGACATTATGTAAATATCAGTAACTACTCTACGACTCAGTTTCCTCATCTATAAATGGGGATAAAACCACTTTTCCCTTGCCCTCAGAGTGTTTACATTCTATTGGCGAAGTCAACAGGAAAAACATAGTAACAACAGCTAGCATTTATGTAGTGCCTTCTCAAAGCACATTACAAATATCTCATTTTACTCTCACAACTACCATAGGAGGTAGGTGCTATTATTATATCCATTTTATAGATGAGGGAAGGGGGACAGACAGCAGCTGACTTGCCCAGAGTCATACAGCTAGTGTATCTGAACTCAGTCCTTCCTGACTCTAAGTACTGGGCTCTCTCCATCGTGCCACCTAGTTGCCTATATAACTATATCCATAATAAATATAAGGTAGTTTGGGAGGAAGAAGACTAGCAGGTAGGGAAAATCAGGAAAAGCTTCATGAAGAAGGGGGAGACTTGGCTAGAGATTTATAGAATCAAAGAATTCTACAAAGCTGAGGAGAGGATGACATGCATTCTAGAAATGGAAGACAAGCAGTGTGAAGCAGAGTGATGGGAAATGGGGTCTCATCTGTGAAAATTAGCAAGAAGGCTGATTTGTCTAGACTACCAAGTATGGGAAGGGGAGTAGTATACAATAAGCCTGGAAAGTAGGATGGGGTCAGATTGCAAAGGTCTTTCAAAGTCAAACAAGGGAGCTTATTTTTTTTATCCTAGAGACAAGAATAAGTTGTTGGCATTGGAAAATGATATGATCAGACTTACCATAAAGGAAATCAACATTGGTAACTGTACAGGATGAATTGGAATGGTGAAAGATATGAGGCAGGGAGGCCAAAAAGAAGTATATTGCAATAGTGCTGGTGCGACATGATGAGGGCTTGACCTAAGATGGTAGTCATATGATTACCAAAAAGATGTTACAGAGAAATTGCAGACTAATGGGATATATGAGGGGCGTTAGAACTAAGAGTCAAGATTTGATGTCAAGATCATGAACTTGGGAGATTAGAAATGGAGTCATTTCAATAGAAATGGAAAAGTTTGAAGTTCGAAAGAAAGGTGACTGTTTGGGAGGAAAGATTTACTTAAAACTCATCTTCTTTATCACTGTTGATGTTGCTAAATAATCAGATGATACTATTATTAATGAATATGGCTTGAAGCTTGATAATATACAAATATTCCTTCCTACCCACTCTGTTACAGAGTCACTGTATTTTCACAATCAAGGATCAGAATTCGCTAAAGGAAAGGAGGATTCAAGAAAATCTTTTTCAGTGATTGCATTTGATAGGTCTCTACCATTAATTTCATTTACCTTCTTGCTAATAATTTGTCCCATCCTTTTCTGAAAACTCTTCCATTTCTCTTGATAGAAATATTTCTCTGTAACCAGTGATTTGATTGCAAAATAGGTTATTGATCTTATTTCTGAGAGTTCCATCATCACAGGAACATAGATTGTGAAATAAATGGGATACTGGAAATAATCAAAACCAGTCCACTGATATTACAGCTTTGTAAGAAGACATTCAGAAAGGTACTGTTAAGTAGCAGAAACGGGACTCAAACCGATTCTGAGAGTAGATCACAGTCATATATACTTTCATAGTGTTTTTAGGATTACAGAGAACATTTTTCATAATAATCCTGTAAGATAGTGTATTGTTAATGTATTTTGGAATAATAGGTTAATATATTTTTGCTTAAAGGAAGACCTTTCCCATCCCTTAATAGGCCCATAGGTCTGAGTCACATGGAGCCTGTGGTGGAAGGAGTTTGCTGAATGGGTGGAACAAGAAGAGGATAGAACGGAGAGGAAGTTGGCCAGAGTCCAGTCAGATTTAGGAAAGATGTAGGCAAGCAGGCAGCTGACTAGCATGAATGAAAGAGCTTGTTTGTGATTTTGCTTAATGGAGCTGGTTTGTGAGAAACCTAGCAGGGGGAAGCCTTGGGGTTGGTCTTGTCCTTTGCATTGTTATTGTGTACGGATTTTTGTTACTATGATGGATTTGGCTTTCTGGTGTCTGAATAAAAGTTTTGGTTCTGTCTTCCATGTGGAGAGTCTGTTGTATTTCACGATTCAGAATTGTGCTGGGATACTACTCATGGCTGCCATAGTCACTGTGAATATTGCATTGGTGCTGCAGGTAATCAGAATAAGTAGTTTTATCTCCATTTATAAATGAGGAAAGTGAGTCTTAGAGAAACTGGTGATATTTCCCTAAGGTCACACAATAGTAAGTTTTTGAACTGAGAGTTAATACCAAATCTTCTTATCAAGACCAGTGCTATTTATACCACATCGCAATTGCCCAACAGTATCACTGGGGAAAGAGGTTCAAGTTTTCATGATCCTAGATCTTGTGTCATATGTGATATGAATCTTTCACACCTGAAACAAAACTGTGTTTTCCCTATATGATAAGAATGCAGTCTAAGAGGGAGTAAATAAACTCATGCTTCTAGAAAATAATGAAAACCAGCGGCAGTGTAGTGCAGTAGAAAGATTAATGGTTTTCAGAAGACTTGTGTTTGAATCATATATCTGTGGTTTACTATCTGAGTAACTATGGAAAAATTACTTCATCATTATAGTCCCAGTGGATTCATCTGGAAGATGAAAGGATTGGACCACTAGCTAGATGAACTCTAAGGCACCTTACAGCACTGATCCTTTAATCTAATGATGCTGTTTTCTAGTATTATACAATAAAAATGCACATTCTTCCTTAAAGTACAATTCTACTGTGTTTATAGGCTAAATGAAACCATACTTGTGGGGCAGCTAGATGACACAGTGGAGAGAGTGCTGTTCCTGCAGTCAGGAGGACCTAAGTTCAAATCCGACCTCAGGCACTTACTAGCTATGTGACCTTGGGCAAATCACTTAATTCTGTTTACCTCAGTTCCTCATTTGAGCTAGAGAAGAAAATTGCAAACCAATCTAGTATCTTTGCCAAGAGAAGCCCAAATGGAGTCATGGGGAACTGGACAAGACTAATTGATTAATTGATAACAAAAAGAACAGTACTTGTAAATGAATTCTAGTTGTCTGAATTTAGGGTGCTGGAAAAAAAGTCTAATTTGAGAATGTTTTCTGGCTTGAGGTCTATGGTATTTATATTTGATTTTGAATTAATTTTCTTTCTACTCTTGCCTCAATATTTTGTTGTGAGATGGGCAAACACATGTTGATAGCAATGCCAGGCTCTGTAATGCTACTACTTCCTTATCTTAGCTACAATCCTCTATTTCAGCAGTTACTGTACTGTTGCTAATTAAAAGATGGTTTTATGTTTGCTGACACATTTTCAGTACAAGTAATGATGATACTGACATTTTCCTACAGTGTTTTGTCTCTTCATTCATCAACTTTGCTTTTTGCTCCCTGTTTCTCCTGATATTTTAACCCTTTCTTTTTATTGAAATAATTTTTCAAAGACAAAAAGGTCCCAACCAAGAAATACCTGGCCCACTCTTAGATTCTTCTTACTTAATGATAATTTTAGGCTGTTCCTAGAATTTAAATAAACTCTGTTCAGGATCTAAGTGTGTTTTCTCTCCCCCTCATATTCCCCCTTTCTTTTTCTCAAAGATTTTCCTTCCCACCTAGCTTGTGCCTCCAGTACCATACTGTTCAGCCCCCTTCTGGGTTAATACCAACTGAACATTTCCTTGCTACATCTTCTTTCCTCCTCTCCCCCACAACCAGCTTATTTCCACCCACTTCTGCTCCTGGGGTCTGCCCACCCACTCTCTCCTGAGATGTTCTTCTTCTGGTTGACTACTTTCCTCCCTTCTCTCTCTCTTCCATCCTATCATCTAGGTCAGCACAATTTCCATGCTTCAGCAACCTCTAAGCCTTGCTACTCCTATGTTATGAAGGCTTCATAAGATAGCACAGTATCTTAGAGATGGCACTTTGCTGCCTCCTCCTTTGCATGGCATTTGCATATCACTGTGTGCAGTTAGAGGGAGAATGGAAAGCAAAGGCAGCAGGCCAGCAGTTTACTGCTGTTTCTGCCCTGCAGATCTGCAAGGTTCCAGCCCTGAGTCATTGGATACTTGCCCAGATTCCTGCTGAACCAACTATATGCACTGTTTAAAGGGGCATCCTCCACTGAGAATTATCCTAGGGTTTTCAGTCACTGTGACTTTGCATGTATAAATATCCATGGAGAAACATGTATAATCTGCCTCTGGGTTTATTCCCTAGGCTTCTCTCTCTTTCCAATGTACCTGCCTCTACCCACCATGCATACATAGGGAGAAGTTTTTATGACAATTTAACCATCTTGGTCATCAGTTACAGACAATTTCTTTTAATACAATCTCTGTTACTAATTATTATGAAATTTAAGGGTAGAATCAAAATCATTTTATTGTTCTGTTGTACTTATTCATCACTTCAGACCCACCAACAGAGGCACTACATGAATTTTAGTGCATTTGTGCAAACAATAAAACAGGCCTTTTTGTTTCAATTTTATATTTTAAAAATCGTCATAGACTTTCATGATTTTCACTTAGCTGTCTACTTCCTGGCAACTCTGCTTGTTAAGGACTGCAATAAACCAACTGAAAAATTAAGCACTCCACTTTCTCACATTTTAAGTAATACATTATTTTAAGAGTCCAGTCATTAAGAATTCAGTTGGTATTCACGCTAGCAGCACTGATCATAATGAATTCATTTGGTATTCATACAGATGTTATAATGTATCATGCACTCCACTTCCACTGGAGAGTCATTCTAATTCAGTAGTTTTTTATTCCCTTAATTTGATAAATGAGCTGATAAACTTTACTCTGCACAATGAAAGAATATTAAAACTAGGCCTGCCTAATGTGTGGCTAGAGACACAAGAGGAATGGGAAGTTTGATAGGACCCACAGCCATAGTAATCTGACCTTTCTTTGGATGCCCAATACAGCTATTTTTCAGACTTCAAATATACTAATGCCTTCCACAAAGCAGCATGCAAAGGAAAAACTCCCCTAATTTCCTTATGTGTGTGCACACACATATATACACGTCTGTCATTGCATACATACCCATACATATAGGCACACATTTATGCGTATATGTAATATTATATTTGTATATATTAAAATATATGCTAAATATAATATTACTAAATGTAATTAATAATATTAGTAATATTTCTAATTTTGCAATAAAATATTGCTAAATGTAATATTACATACTATTACATCTGTATATCTACACATACACCTTTAAATCTGTTGCTCTTAAAGGAAACAATTTCCTATGATTTTAAAGAAGAGATTGTGTTATCATTTGAAAATAAAAACAATTTGAAGACTCTAATGAGGTATTTGAATTCAATCAAGACTATACATAATACAGCATGAAATGTACTTAAATTGCTTAGTTAAGTACTTGCATGAACATCTGATCTTATCCAGTGGGTACTCTAGCAATACAGATTGAAATCCATCCGTGCTTTCTCAGTCTACGTAACTCATGTCCATACACTCACATAAATTCTCCACAGGGAACCCACCTTTTGTGCCTCCAGCTTTCCTCTAGATCTTTTGACACTTTATGGACAACAATGGAATGCACAAATGTGGACACAAAATGGAACACAGATGCTATAAGTTATTTCTCATTCTTGCGACATGACTAGCCCACTTACTTTTCCAGTGATACAGCTCTCTGATTACATACTTTGTAATATTTCTCTGGTATAATTCTCCTTTGGTCATATATTACAGCCTTCTCCCACCCATAATGCACCCGTAATGCACCTCTCTGTTGCCCTTTGGGTAACTAATTCTTTAACACTAATTCATTGCAGACTGTGATATGGAATGTCAACTCACTGGATTCAGATGGCTCTGCAGGAGAAGTGAGACTGGTGACCTGCACAGCCCTCACTCACTCAAAACAAAGTCATGTGCAAGTCATGTCATCATTTCTCTGATGGGATGGTCTTCTTCGGCAACGAAGGACCAACTCATGATTAAAACTCATAGAGAATCAATGAAAGGAGGCTGTTCAAAAAGATGGACTTTTATTTTAGTGAGTAGCTTTGAGTTGTTAAAATACTACACAATTTTCCCAAGGCGATCTAGATCACTCTCTTCCTCCTACTTAATTATGATACCATAGCATTCGTAGAGACTAACCAAGTTTAGTACTGATGGGTCAGTTAGGCCAAGGTCTTTTGTGTCATTATGAGTCTCATGTAAGATACTATGCAATGTTTTGAGATTTTATATAATCAGTATAATATCTTCCATAAATGGTGGCATTTAGAAGACTTCATAATCTATAATAAATACTTTTCAGTATGTACTCTGTGCTAGGCATTCTCTATGATGGTGTTAAATACCTTTTACAAGTATGTTCCTTTATGTTTTGTGTATCGCTTCACATTGGTAGTCAGAGGACCACTGAACAAAGGTATTTCCATTTCAAAGAATCTTACACAGTTCTGACATGTGAAGAGGAGACCCTCTGTTGGGGAAGTGTTTTAGTTTTTTGAGTTAAAATGAATGAGAGAGTGGCCCTTTAAATGCATTAGTTCACTTTTCTGAGACATAAAATTGCTTCTGAGAAAAGATGTTCGAATTAAGCCTAATTAAATCTTAAAAGTTTATCTGTCTAGGGAATGGACTACTAAGAGTTTTAAAAAAATTTTTTCAATTTATTAATTTATTTTTAGTTTACAGCCTTCACTTCCATAAATTTTAAATTTTCTTCCTCTCCTTTCCTCCTCCCTTCCCAAGATGGCATGCAATCTGCTATGATTTTACACATATATTCCTATTAAATACATTTTCACATGTTGCAAAGAAGATTATAATGAATGGGAGAAACCATGAGAAAAAAAAACAAAAGAAAATAATCTGCTTCACTCTGCATTCTGACTACATAATGCTTTCTCTGGATGTGGATGGCATTTTCCATCATGAGTCCTTTGGAATTGTTTTAGGTCCTTGCATTGCTGAGAAGGACTAAGTCTATAAAATCAGTCATTGCACACTATGGCTGTTACTGTGTACAATGTTCTTCTGGTCCTACTCACTTTACTGAGCATCAGTTAATATAAGTCTTTCCAGGTTTTTCTAGGACTACTAAGATTTTTAAGAGACTCAGTTAATGAAGTTAAATCTGACTCAGAGTTCTAAGATAGCAATAGTAAAGAAAATGAGAAATGGTTACTAAATACAGGTAAAGGAGGGATCATTGGCAGAGAAGACCTAACCCAGAAAGATAAGGAAGAATAAAGGTAAAAGGACACTTCAGAACTGTGTTATAGAAAGAAGGCAACTCTCTCCCCCTACTGTCTTTTGTAGCCTTTTATACAAACTGATCAATTATCCTGATCAATTGGTTGATCAATAAGAGACTGGAATGATTTTACTATCACATGAAACTGAGAAGGAATAGAAAGAATATACTATGCTTTCTATTTTTACTTTCTGTTCAAGAACAAGAGGTAGAAAGAATATACTCTGTTCAGTGTTTGGATAAGGAGAGAAGAGGCAAAGACAGAAGATACTTCTCTACCTTGTCATCTGTTGTTTCTAGGAGGTAAAGGAGATGATGGATATCACAAAGAAACATAGTTGGAGAGGCATTTGCCAACTTTAGGATAAAGACCACCACCTGCCTAGTAGACTGTAGCACAACTACCATTTGAATTGAAGGTGTCAGCTAAGCCTGAAGTTGCAAGTAATGAAAACACAGTTATTATTGAAGAGTAAGTCTAGCTGAGCAAAGGAAAAGCTTAGAATCAGAGATGTCACCCAACTAATAAACTAATTTGGCTGAGACATCATGCCAATAAAGGGTTAGTCAAGAACAGTATATGTCAGCTTAGCTTAGCAGTGAAGTCATCTGTTCAACACAAAAGCTATATTCATCAAGGAAATTTTACATTCACTTCCTGAGCCAGAAAAAGGACCTTGAAGTTCATAATCTGATAGTTGTGTGTTATGCTGAGCACATTCATTTTTCTCAGTCATGAGCTTTCCTGATGAGTTTTTACAAGTATATTCTCATTCTTACCCACAGATGCTGAATACATTCGTGGGATGGTATAATGCTGGTGTATGTGTGAAATGGGATATATTTATTATTACTGCACTTGCATTATATGAGCACCTATTATGTTTTAATTCTATTATTGCTTTGGCCTTATTAAATAAACGGTTATGTTAAGAATCTAATGTTTGATTAAAATGACTGAGTTTGTATAAAAGGAAACACATTAGTGGGGGCTCAATAGCATGGTTGTGAGTAAATTTCTCACAATAGGTCTACTCCTACAGCTTTTACAGAGTTTGAAGGAAGTCATGTAGTTATCTGACTTCTCTGGGAACCTAGACCTGCCAATGGGAGAGCAGGCAGGTCAGGGAGCCCAGAGAGTGAGTGTGGAGGTCCATGATAGAGGCACAGCATATTAAGTATTACATTGACATTTTTTTCTACCAAATTAAATGCTATTTTGTAGTCAATACACAATAAGCACAGTAAGATCTTATATTCTCTACATCTTTTAGTCAACTGCATGAATGTAACAATGTGGTCTATTATAAAGTATTATTTATGAAAGCCCACCAATTCATTTTTCTTTATTCATCCAGAGTGTCCTCATTGAGTATGTAGAATATTCTCAGGAAAAAAATTTATACAGATTAATAGGCAGTCACATAGGTTGGTAGTAATATTCTCTTACTGGATTTGGGCAATGTACGTGTGGGTGTGTGTGGGTGTGTATCGATAAAGCCTGAGTTTTTTTCCCATGTTTTTGCTAACCTCACTTCTTTCACATACCTTGGACCACCCTCTTAATTATCTATAGGAAACAAAACAAAAAAAGCCATCTTTCCCAACAATGGCATTTAATCCATAATCTAACAACATTTTTGTCCAACATTTCTTACTTCAACCTAATATTCTCTTGTTGCAACGTAAACATACTTACATATATATATATACACACACACATACATATATATGTATGTGTATGTATGTATGTGTATATATGTTTATATATATGTACTTAACAGATCATAGAAAACATTACAAAAAACTAATGGTTGCCATGAGATGTATGCTGCTGATAAATATTAAAAACCAACTCTCTGGAGAATATGGATGCATGACACACTTTTAAGTTTAATCTGCAGTATTAACATTTTCCGATCATTTTCTTAAGTCTAGACAATCAACAATACAATAAATCAACGTCTTATTTGAAGGTTTGTTGTCTTCTGAAGTGCGGATGTTCCAAATGAACAAACTCTTGATTAATTTACTACTAGTTTTGTCTCAAGTATAAAGAAATTTATTATTCTACAGAACTGTTAGTTTAGACATGCAGACTTCTCCTCTTTAGGCTAAATAAGTCAAATTTCCTTCTTAATAGGTCATGTTTTCTAGTCCTGTAATTCTTTCCGTTATGCTCTCTCCTAAGGACCTTTCTAGTTGTATTCTTATGGTGTGTCACCCCAAATTCGTTATTATTCTGCAATAAAGTCCTTAGCAATGTTGAGGATAATTACTCGTATTAGGATTCCATGTGCCAGCTTTCTCCCTTTACCCATAGTTTACATTCAGGACCTGGTTCACTACATTACCTTGCTTAACCTCCCCTTGACCTCTTCAGTTCTTAACCTTTCTCTGTTCTTGTTTCTAAGTACCTAATTCTTCAATCACTTTAATTCTTATGACCTAATCCCAGAGGTGTGCTGGGAAATGTTTAATAACAGACTCTTGAGGGAAAACCTGCAACACATTTTCAAGTTGAATCTGCAATATTAACATTTTTCTCCTCCACTTTCTAAAGTCTAGACAATCAACAAAACACATCCAGTCTTGTTCTGGAGCATTTGCTGACTTCTGACACGCCAACGCTCACAATCAAAATTTCACAATTGACGCCAGCTGGTTTGAGCTGGCTCCAGCACACTCCTGCCTGCTCCACCTCAGTTACATACAGAGATAATCATATTTTGATCTTATCATCACCCACAAGTGTTCTATCTCTTTATTCGCAAACTCCTCTATCTAATCACAATTTTTTGTTGTTCTTTCGTCATTTCAGTCATGACTCTTCATGACCCCATTTGGGATCTTCTTGGCAAAGATACCAGAGAGGTCAGCCATTTCTTTCCCCAGCTCATTTTACAGATGAGGAAATTGAGGCAAACAGGGTTAAGTGACTTATACAGCATCTCATAGCTAGTAAGTATCTGATGCCAGAGTTGAACTCATGAAGATGAGTCTTCTTGGCTCCAGGTCCAGCACTCAGTTCACTTCACCAGCTAGCTGCCCAATCATAATCTTTAACATTCCATATTTCCCTGCGCTCAACCACCCATGACCCTGCTCGTTGTTCTTGCAGAGATCTCCTTTACCTTTACTCCTTTCTTCTTTCTCAGGACATTACCTCTGCATTGGCTACATGTTCTTCCTTGCCCTTTCTTGACCCTTTGGTGAAGCACTTCCATTCTACAATATCCTCTACTATCCACTTTTGCCATATAACCAACATTCCTTGCAAAACCCCAACTTTGGAATGGATCTACCATCATTTATCTACTTTATTTTTAATCATATGTTGAGTGGATATAGAAGAAATCAGGAAACCACATTGACTGGGTTGGCTATAAATTTATGTTATCTAATCTCAACTAGATCCTTATTGCAGAAGAGCAAGTATACCATTTCCCCCTTCTAAATTCAATATCCCCTCTCTATAGTAACCGTTCCAAGCCTTCTCATTTCTTTTAAAGTCTTCCATGATACCACGGTGGAGGAACTCACCTGACACTTTCTCAATAAAATTTCAACCATTCACCAAGATCTCCCTTTCTCCCCCATCTTCTCACATCATTCAGGTGTCTTACACTATTCAAGTCCTCTTGTCTCAGATAAAAAGGCAGCCCTTTTCCTTTTAAGGTCAATCCCTCTATATACACCTTTGATCCTATCCTCTTCTTTCTTCTCCAGCAGCTTACCTCTATCACTCCCAGTCTCATTTATAGACTCCTCCCCTGACGTTTACAAACATGTCTTCCCCATTCTGAAAAAAATCTACATTTATCCTATCATACAAACTATCATCCTTCTCTTGTCAGCTAAACTTTCTAAGCTTTCTATCCTTGGAGCCTCAACTTCTTTTCCTCTTTCTCTCTTCTAAATTTGCATTATTCTGCTTCCACCCTAATCATTCAACTGAGACAGTGCTCTTCAAAGTTACAAATGGACTCGTAGTTGAAAATTCTAATGAATTACCTTTTCTAAATTCTGATAATTCTTGACCTCTTTGTGGCACTTTTCACTATTGACCACTTTCTCATTCTGGATATTTTCTTTTTTGTAGGTTTACTAGATGATACTGCTCTCTCCTGGGTCTTCTCGCTTTGACTAAGCACTCTTCCTGAGCCTCCTTTTTTAGTTTTTCATCCATGGTTACTACCTCTAACCAAAGGTATTGCCCCTGATTCTGAATTTTGCCCTTTTCTATTTTCATTCTATACTGATAACATCATCAAAAGGTATTTTTTAAGTGCACATTATGTGCTAGGCATATATGCTTAGTGAGCACGGGGGATGCAAAGAAAGACTGGTAATCTTATCGGCTCCCAAGGGTTCAATTACTATCTCTATGGAAATTAGCCTTAGAACTATATATTTAGCCCTAATTTCTCTCCTGAGCTACAGTCACACATCACCAACTGCCTCGTGAACTTCTCAAATTATATTTCCCCTACATATCTCAAACTCAACATGTCCAAAATTCATTATCTCACATTCCATCCCAAACTTTCACTTCTTATGAATTTTATGACTTTCAAGAGCACCCAGTCCCAGTCACCCAGGCTTGCAACGTCAGTATTGACCCTTCACTCTCACTCACCTCATATATCCAATCTTTGCCATATCTTGCCACTTCTGTGTTCCAGTGTATAATCCTTCCTCTCCATTCTCAGAACCACCAACCTAGTTCAGACCCGTATCACCTCTTGCCTAGAACTACTGCCTTTAACTGGTCTTCTCACCTCAAATCTCTCCCTCTTCCAATCCATCCAATACTCAGTTGCAAAAATGATTTTCCTAAAATGTCATGTCATTCCCTTGAATGATGAGCTCCATTGGCTCCTTAACCCCAGCAAGACCAAATACAGATTGCTTTGTTTGGCAATCAAATCTCTTTATAACCTGGACTCTTTATATTCTTCCAGTCTTCTTCCTTACTCCTTCCCATGAACTCTGTGATCTGGCTATTCTGGAATATTTGCTGTTCCTCACACAATACCCCATCTCCCATCACTGTGTCTTCACAATGCCTGTGCTCCATGTCTAATCTAGATGGTATTTCCTCCTCACCTTAATATTCCTGACTTTCTTCAGGACAGTTCATCTCAGATTACCTTCTACCTACTCAGTATATTATCTAGTATTATATTCATATGGTATCAGAGATTAGCATGGTTCATGGCATGTAGTAAATGCTTAATAAATTGTAGACTTCTTAAGTCAATCTTCATCATATGTATATTAATACTATTTCATCTTTATATGGTACTTTAAGGTCTGGAAAGTATTTACAAAAATAGGCAACGGTATATATATTCTTATTCCCATTTCATGCAAACCTCCACTAAAGTCTTGCAGCAATGACTTGTCACAACATGAGAGTGACTCTGGGCTTTTGAAGATTCTATACCAAGCTGGAAAGGCTTCTAAAAGTCTGTATTAGCTTTCTGAGGGACAACCTAATTAGAAAATGGGTAGTCTTACCAACAAAAGGTCTGACAAGCAAGTAATGTCATTTTTAAAACGAGGTTTGAGCTTTAAAGAAGTAGACTTGCCCAAGAGTAGACAGATATGAAGTAGCAAAATGAGGACTCTATTCCAAATCTGACTTTTTCTACAAGTTCTACATTCTGCTATATTGTTTTCTTAAACCTCACAGTCATGTTGTTTCTGCATTGTAAACAGCTTGTCCTGTTTTATTTTGTTTTTAAATCAGACAATTCTATAACACTTGTTTTCACTGAGGTTATTCTCTCTCCATCTACTCAATTTGCCACTGGTAATTTTGAATGAATCTTCTTTTAAAGTGATGAATAGTTCAACCTTTCTCCTCAGTTTTCTGTCCCCACCCAACTGATTGAGGTCATTTGCATATTTCACAAACATCCTTTTTATCCTATCATTCCTGCCACCGATAAGCACGTTAAGTAGTGTTATTTTTGTGCATTGGAGGAACTGTGTCCAATCTGAGTTACAACTTGAAATTTTAAATAATGAATTCTCCAGAGTACTGAATTGACTTGAGTGTCTAGGAACTAGTACCCTGACATGCACCAGGGGGTGCTTGATAAATATTAATTGAATTAAAATGACCTATTTTGAGTCACATAATTCTTAATGCTTGTACTGGGAATAAACAAGTTTCTATCCAGGCAATGACAAATAACCCTCCTTTATTTATTTATTGAGCTTGGGTTGTTATGTATTTACTGATGTTCTTTTGTTTACTTTTCCCCAGAGACTAACAAAAAATACCTGTTTAATATGTTAGAATATACTGTAGAAGAATCTTGCCCTTGTGTAATTGAAGGCAGAAGTAGACTCACTAGGTAAGGCATGTTATATTTTATAGTTCACTGCACAAAAGGCTACAAATTAAAGAACTCAGGCTTGCTGTAAGGATGCTAGGCTGGGTAAGTCACTTAATTGAAGTTAACTGCTTCCATTTCTTCATTTACTAAGTGGGGCTAACATTTGTCATTTGCTTCCTGATAGGGTTATTCTGAGGACAATTGAAATCTCCAAAGAAAGTCTCAACACAAAGGCCAAATAAGACCCAAAATATGATTTCTATTTGTGCACGCTGTGTAATAGCCCTATTGACTTCCCACCCTTATGGCTGACTCAGTGCTGCCTGGGTGTGGATTTCCTGTGGTGGTGCATATTAGCCCATTTATTTTGCCAGTTCTCTTGACAACCTTGCCTTTGACAGCAAATTGGCCTGTGTTGTAGAGAGCAAGGCAGCAAGCATATATGCGATTTTGTACGTGGCTGCTACATCTCAATTCCTTTTGACTGTTAATACTATCTTATATGTTTTTACACACAAATATATAAATGTGTGTGCACATGGGTATATATTATGTCATATATAAAAACCAATACATCTTTTGGTGCATATGTGTATATATTTAACAAAATGTGGATTATGAAAATTTAGCATGATCTAAGAATGAGAAAGAGAATGCAATAATGTTTACCTGAAATGAAAGTTATTAGATCTTACTTTTTCTTTGAGTTTTGAAGGCATTTAAACTTTTGTACTTTTCATCACAACTTGGGTTAAGAATGGTCACCTTTGTTAAGGTCAGGTAATGTATATATACATATATATATACACACACACACACACACACACCACTGCAGCTGAAATCTATGATCAGAATACACTTGAAGTTGGGAGACTCAGGGAGGGAACTAGGTAGAACCAACCAATAGTTAGTGTTTGCTATACCAGCAAAGGCAGCAGAGAGCCTACTGGATTCCCTGAAAGGGGGTTAACAGTAAGAGGGGTTAACCAACAACATAATGGACAAGAAGAAAAATGCATTGGGAAGCCCACGTTTAAACCAGTCTTAGACATTTACTAGCTGGGTGACTCAATAATTCACTTCACCTCTGTTTGCCTCAGTTTCCTCAACTGTACAATGGAATAATAACAGCACCTATCTGGCATATATTAGGTGCTTTATAAATGCTTCTCTGCTCTAGTGGATAGTCAAGGAAGATCTCAGGTCAAGTCCCATCTCTGACACATATTGACCATGTTTCCCTACCCCAGGTACACACCTCTTAACCTTTCAGCATTCTAATAAGTTGTTGAGAAGATATCAAAGCCTATGGGTAGAACTGAGTCATCTAGAAATTTCTTCTACCAACAAAATCACAGGGCCAGTCACAATTTCTATGTTGGACAAAGATACAATTTTAAAACTATGCAATAAAAATGCATTATTTTTTCTCTTCTTACTCTACAAACATTAGTAAATTAAATATCAGAATTTCTTAAGAATTTCTGCATTTAAGTCACTATTATATTAATCTGATGAATGGAAAAAAATTGTGGAATAAAAATCCAAGCCATCCCAAATGCTTAAGCCTAAGAAGGCAGAATGTATCTCAGAATAATATTCAATTCATTTCAACAAATATTTACCAAGAATCCACTAAGTATAAGGCACTGTGCTAGGCCCTGGGGATACAAATAATTCCTGACCTCAAGTGGCATATTCTTTTAAGCTGGAAGGAACTTTAAAGATCTTCCAGTTCAATGCCCTCATTTTATTTTTTAAGCCTTACTGATGTCTTTTATTTTTGCATCATAGCCACTTTCATATACTCTTTTCTCTCCTCTCCCTTGTCACATACACACCGCTCTCAATAACCTCTCCCCCATTACATCTGAGAGTACATGCAATAGTCTATAACTATGGCCCAACATCTCTCCAAAGATGGAGGGGGTACATTTACTTATTTCTTTGAGAGTATTAATGTTCCCACCATTCATTTTATATATGAGAAAATCTAGGTTGGGATAATCTATTAAGGCACAATCCCTATGGCAAAACCTTTATGTGGTAAAACAATCATAAACTGTGAATTATTCAACTGTCTACCAGAAATATTGCATTCTATGCCAGTTTTGAAATTTAGACATATAAAGGAACCCCATTCCATCTCTAAAGACAACATGATTCTAATAAGGAGTGCTAATAATATCTTCATTTCTCTAAAGTTTCAAACTGGACATTTGATGGGTAGTCTCAAGGTTTAAAAAGTTGTAACTATACAAAAGCTGATATATTGCAGGTGACTTATTTAAGTCATATAGAATTTTACTGATGCACCCTGGAACTTCAGAGCATATTGGAAATGCAGGTGTTGTGTGCTACTTTCAAAAGTACAACTTTAACAAAATCTGCCCCAGTAACCAGTATCAGCTGCCATTGTCCAACTACATGTTTCTAATGTTAATTCACTTTACATTACAGAGAACTGCCTTACAGAAGCCAAACCCAAACTTCATAAACTTATAGATATGAACCATATAGAAGTAACAGCAGCTTCTATTCCAAAATGAAATCCTGATTGGAAATTCCAAGAAGCACTGGAGATTCAAAAGCAATTTAAATTTAAAATTTATAAATATTTATATATACATAATATGTATATATGTGTATATGTATATATGATAAATATATATGTATATAAATATATAACATGATATGTGTATATGATAAATATATAACATGTGTATATGATAAATATGTGTATATGATAATATGTGTATAGGATATGTGTGTAGGATAAATATATAACATGATACTTTCCCAATGAATCATTGGGAAAACTGCATTTTGAGATACAAATTGATATATAGATAAATCAATATCTTCATATTCCAGTTTGTATCTCAAAGGATAGCTTCCCTACAGATTCATTAGGAAATAGCATTTTAACCACATTTATAAACATAATGACATAGTCTGGGGAAGAAGTGCCTAAATTAAACAGGTAAGTAAGCCCCGGATCTCTTGTTTCCATCTTGACTTGGACAATAATCAATATTTATTGACAGCTTCAGAAACCTAGGGTATCTTGTGGAGTGGAAGTAAATCAGTGATGAATGAAATAAACAATATTTTTTATTTCAAAGGGTGTAGAGAAGGCTCACTTTAATATAGTAGGGTCAATTTTCATTTCTTCAAGTGATTAGCCTATAAAATTTAAGGTCTCTCTATTTATTAACTTGAGAACCTAGAATTATTAAAGGCTCAGGGCAAAAACCTAGGGTGACCTGTGAAAAAGTATTTGCCCATGAAACTGAGGATCAATATTTCTACATCTAACTAAAGTTTTATGCTTGATGACAAACACAGTTCATAAATGTCACTTTGCAATTTGCATCAGTACAAATTATTAGCAAAAAGTCACAGAGTTGGCACGTTTGCTTCCAAATACCACATAACTTGTTACAACATGTCCTCAAATTTATAACTGTGCTGTATGTTCCCATTAAGACCCAATAAATAACTTCTCTGCACCACTGGTTATGAAGATTTTTCTTCTTTAGGGTGCCTTCCAAGTACACAGAGCTTTTAAAAGGTCATATTTTTAACCCAACTAAGTGTAGCCACATTTCTCCACAAATGAGCACTTATAAGCAGAAATCACAAGGGTTTTAAAAGAAATATAGAAATACACATCTAATCAAGCTACCATAAATCTAAGGAGAGCCCAAATCTCATGGGGTTGTATTCCCCAATAAAATAATCTGGGGAAAACTAATCCTTAAGTCATCATTTCCCTATCAGTTATTGATGATATTCTCATCTGAGGGAGAATGTGTTCAGCTTCAAAGAGAATAAAAACACAAGGTTTTATATACGAATGTTCTCTTTTGGGAGAAGGGGAGCTGGACCTCATGGCTTTGAAGAGAAGCAGAGAGGAGGAAAGAGAAAAAGGAGTGGCACAATTCTTCACTAGGTACACTAGATATCGCCTTTATGATTTTGTTCAACACCTAAAAAGACAATCAACTCCAAGGGAGAAACAAAGAGTATTACAAAATGAAAAGAAGACCCAAAGTTTCCAGCTGAGAGACGTAGGAGAGTGAGTGGTAGATGAAGGAAAGGTGCCCACCTTCATTTTCATCACTTGCCCATGAAGACATTCTCAGTACCAATTTCTCCTAAGCCCTAACCTTGTCTATTACCACCTCTTGCTGATTCCCTTGTCATCTGTTGCTCTCAGTTTGGGGCAGAGAAAGGGGATGACAGGGAACCTGATCATGGGAGCTGTAAAACGGAAAACAGTATGCAGGCTCTTAACTCTAATCTGTCCCTTTCAGTTGAAAGTGTCCTTGGAGAAATTGTCTCATGCAACTCTGATTCAGTGGAGTCAGGCAGAAGAGTGGGGATGACCTGGCCTGCAGTGACAGCTACAAATATGGTAGACAAGCACAAAACCTACTGTTAACTCAGGGAGACATCTCTAAATGATTCAGGTCCCTGCATTTGGAGTCACTATTGCCTTGTACACGATGCTAGGACATTTAGTAAATGTTGAACTGAATCAAATCAGATCAGCAACTGACATTTTAAAAAGCACCCATAAAAACAAGTGGTGGTATATTGTGTGTGTGCAAAATATAGTGAGGATAACAAGTTCTCCTTATACTAAAGGGCACACAATCTCATTGGAATAAAGCAGAGAAATACTTATAAGTGAAATGTAGACATATATAGGCATATGGATGTCTACAACAAACATTAAACCATATATGGGAGCAAAAAGCACATTAACTGAATTTGTTATATGTGAATATGCATGTTATTTCATTTAGAAAAGAAAGATGCCAAGGTAACCTTAAACTTGAGTTCTGAAAGACAGATATTAAAACCCACTCCATGTTCAGAATCATCGAGGACTTCTTGGTACCCTGTCCAAGGATCTGTGCTTACAGAAAGTAGCAGGAACAGTCTGATAAAATAGGATGTCACCTATAAAATGATCTTGTGGCATGTGTCAGAGACACAGACATGTCATGGCTGACACAAACATGTCACAACTGACAGCAGGGAAACACCTTCCTTATCCTTTACCCAGATGTTTAACAGCCTGGCTAAGACAGATTACTGCTGCCTGGAACTCTGTGGCTGCAACTGGTGGGGTGTCTTCCATGAGCTGCCTAGGGGGATAGCATGAGTTTGGTTTAGTTCAAATTATGTCATTACCAGGGAGATCAATATGGAGAACCAAATGGATGCTGCCCAAGAAATAATCCAAGGCTCAGTCAGGAACCAACAATCCAAGCTGGGGTCCAAAGCCCATAGGAATATATAATAAGAAGGTAGGGAACTGGCAAAGCTTGTGAAGGCTGTGACAAGGTATAGCTGATTAGCTTCCTGCTGGCTAGCATCTGCTTTTTTGCATGATCTGCCGACAAGTGTGCATGGTGTTTAAAGAGCTTCGATGCCCCAGCTTGCACAATAAAGGTTTCATGGGCAGGAAAACTGGTGCAGGAAGGAACATGCAATGAAGAGATTCTCCCTTATAATGTCATGAGAGCCCATTTGTTTTGGGACTTGTGTGTGTAAGCAACCCTGCCAAGTACCCACTCATTTAGAAATAGTCCAGCAAAGAATATTCCGTCTGCTTATCTGAGGAGTGAGAAAGAACTGGGAAGCTGTCTTGAGTCAGTCAGACTGATATTGAAGAAAATTAGCTCCACACAAGGCCCAGGTAGTCTTCATGTAAGGGTATGACTCTGAGGCTTTCTGTGACTTCACTTTTTCAAGGTACTAAACAGAGGGAGGAAGGCAGGACCTGGCTAATATGGCCCATTGGATTTACTGATGAGAGCTTCTCTTGTAGTTAGCACTTGGAAGAAGACACACACGCACACACATATACACACACAGAAAACATAGAATGGTCTAGTTCAAAGCATGCTGAATTTGGAGGAAGAGAACCTAGTATTAGATTCCAGTTTGGACACTAGCTGTGTGACCTTGGTTAACATGTTTAAGCTTTTCAAGCCTCGATTTCTTATTTTTAAAGGCATTTAATCAATGATTATTGACTGCCATGTAAACTGCTTTCCAAATATTAGCTCTTAGCATTACAGGTATTAGGCATAGTTTTGATCAATTCAGTGCCTCTTTTTATAATAATTATAACTAATGTTTATATAGGGCTTTAATATTTATATAGCCCTTTCTTAATAACCATCTCTCAAGGGAGGTAGTGAAAGTATTATTTGTACTATTCAGATAAGGAAACTGAGGCTTGAGCAGCTGAATGATATGTCTGTGATTACATAGATGATGAGATCCTGAGGCAAGATTTGAACTGAAGTCTCTTGATACCAAATCTATATCCACTCCTTGCCACCACCTCTCAAGAGTTCATTTCACTTATAAAGTAAATGTTTTCTGTTAAATTAATGTGAAGAGAAATACTGGCATCTAGCATTTTTAATGGCTAGTCCCTCCAGTATTTTTCCAATAAAACCTCAAATGGAATCACAGTCAGATGTTACTGAAAAGATTGAACAACATAATAGCAAAAGCCTATCAAAAGTTGGATGGAGTTGAATTAGGAAGTCAGTAAAAATTTGTAGGGGCAGTTAGGTGGCTCAGTGGAGACAGTGCTAGGCTTGAAGACAGGAAGACTCATCTTGGTGATTTTAAATCTACTTTCAGACATTTACTAGTTGTGCGACCCTGGGCAAGCCACTTAACCCTGTCTGCCTCAGTTTCTCCATCTGTAAAATGAGCTGTAGAATGAAATGACAAATAACTCTCATATCTTTGCCAAGAAAACCCCACATAGGGTCACAAAGAGTTGGACACAATTGAACAACACAAAACAAAAGCAAACCCCTAATGTGGGCACAGTAGATATAGTGCCAGGCCTGAAAACAGGACACGTGAGTTCAAATCCAGCTTCAGAGACTAACTGTGCAATACAGGGCAACACCTTTAACCCTATTTGCCTCAATTTCCACATCTCTAAAATGATCTAGAGAAGGAAATGGCAAACCATTCCAGTAACTTTGCCAAGAAAACCCCAAACTCATGAAGAATCAAATATGACTGAATAACAAAAATAAAAATTTATTAATACTGGAAAAGTATCAATTTCTGACTCTATGAGAAAAGGTGAAGGAAGAGGAAATAGATATAATGGTCCTTATAAAATTAGAACTAGACAGGAACCTTATATATCATGTAGTCTGATTCCCTTATTTTGAAGATAATACTGAAGCCCAGGGAAATAAAGTAACTTGCCTATGGACATAAAATGGTAAGTAGCAAAGTGATGAATTTGAACTCAGTGCCTCTGACTCCAAAAAAGGGGAAGGTAGAGGAGAGAATTATGTATAAGGTAAACCAAATACATATATATTAGCAGTGGAAGGGACTTACAGAAAAGCCACAGATATGGAGGAAACTCCTGGTAGCTCCCTTCTTGGAAATCCACATTTACCAATAATACTTCTAGGAAGCACAAAAGAAAGCATCACTTTCCCATCCAAATGGCAATGGGCTGCTTGCCCAGTGGGAATCCCTCACTGGAGCCTAAAGATCCCTCTACAGCAGCTGCTTCCCCTACAGGCCATCAATTTTGGTCACCACAGGGATTTATCAAGTAAGACATTATGGAAGAGTTCCTACCAAAATCAGAATTCCCCATGAGAATATGTGGCAAACCATCAGCAGGGGGATGTACGACTGAATTGTCAATTCTATTTAATTTGGTCCAATAGACGTTTCATGAAGTCTGTGACTTTGTGAATTCTTAGATGCCGAAATTCCATCTAAGTCTTTCAGAAGGCGATCTGACTTGTTTCCTTCTAGGAATGCCCATCCTTTTTGGATTATTCCAAACCTTCTCATTTTTCAGGGCATTGCTCCAGCCTCACTTCCAGTCTTTCTATGTATGCATTTCATTAAGGGCATTATTACAGCCTTCTCTATTCATCTCCCCTTTCTCTGAGCTATTATTCTTAGACCCAGAAACACACAGTTTAACACTTTTTTCATTATAAATTATCTTTGTCCTGTTCAATAAGTGTTTCATACCTATTGCTCTTATCTCTCCAGCTAGCCCAGAAGTTCCTTGAAGACAGAAACAATATCTTTTCTAGTTCTGCGGTGCGCACTAAGCAAAAATGGAATAAATACTTATTAACTGACAGTTAAGCTGCAAGATTTCCTATGTCAAAAGGACCAGAATGCAGTGTTCCCCTCGGAATTTTCAGTGTTCCATGCTTTTACTCTGAAGGGGTAGGTGCCCGTACTTGTTAATCACAGCTTTGGTTCTTGATAGCCTAATTTACATGCCTACACAAGACACAACATTACCTAATAGTAAGAATAAATGATGAAAGTTGTTTGCTATATGACAGGGAAACTGCATTATCTCACCACACAAAGAGCACAAAGAAATTCTATTATTGTATTTATTGTTTGGACTATTACGTGAAAATATTACAGAAATAAAAATTCTCAGTAGAAAAAAAAACCTCTAGTATTCTCTGTATGAGTCTCGTCATAATGTGCTGGTATACAATCAACTCTGATAAAAGCCTTTCTCTTTCAGTGTAGTTTAGGTGTCCAATGGGAATAAGTAATTTACTGTTTCTTCAAACCACACTGTTGTCTCCTACTATTTTTTAAAGTGACACAGTAGTCCTAGAGTTGGAAAGACCTGAATTCCAATTTACCTTCAGACACTAGACTAGCTGCGTGACCCTAGGTAAGTCTAAATCTGTTTGCTTTGGTTTTCTCAACTGTAAAACAAGGAAAATAATGGCATCTACCTTCTAGGGTTGTTGATATAATATTTGAAAAAAGTAGACAACAATATACATGCTAGCTATTATGATTGGTAGTAATAAGTCAATAAAATGTTATTTATCTTTTTCTAGGTTGCCTTATATTATATTCAATAATTATAAGCTCTGTATCTTAGGAGTAAAAAGGTTGAGCCTTTTGAAAATATGTTATTTTGGATATTTTCATACAAATTTCAATTGTATCATGATGTCATTTTAATCTTTTAAATCTAATTAGATGAAATGTTATTTCACTTTTCATATATGCTAAGGAAGGTTTTCTAGGCCTGGCACTCTATTCACTGTGCCAAGGCAAATGTACAAACACATACCAGAAAAATATAGAAGAGATGCAAGATTAGAAGGTACATTTAGAAGGGGAGATGTTAGCAGCTGAAGAGACTAGAAGAGACCTCCTAAAGGTGATGCTGCTTGAGAGAAATCTTAAAGGCAGAGATTAACAGGAGGCAAAGAAGGATTCCTTAGCTAAGGGAAGGGGTAAGGGAAAAGTCTTCACATTTGCAAAGCATCTTAAGTGGCCCAGAGTCAAGAAGACTCAACTCCCTGAGTTCATATCTGGCCTCAGACACTTATTAGCTGTGTGACCCTAGGCAAGTCATTTAATATTGTTGACCTGAGATTCCCCACCTGAGGAAATGGGAAGGAAATGAAAAAACACTCCAGTATCTTTGCCAAGAAAACCTCAAATCAGATCACAAAGAGTCCTGAAACTATTTAAAAACAATAACAATACTTTCAACCTTCATTTCATTCAATAAAACATGTATTAAATGTTACTACCTACATACAAGACACTATGCTTTATGAATTTCCTTGGATGAAAATATTCATATTTTATCCACTTTAAACTATTAGTTCAGGATATCACTTTCTCAGTAAAACATTACATAAACTACTTTTGTCAACAGTTCTTAGAAAAAATATATCAGAAGTATGAATATTTGTTATTTAGGCAGGACTGTCCTTCTCTCTGATGAATCAGAGCTTCTGCTGAGAGCTCACTGGCTGCACTGCATACCATTGGTACCCCCAGAGAAATTTGTATAACCTGGCCCATCTGCTACAGAGGAAGAAAAAAAATATGGGAAAGCAAATAAGGAAAGGAAAGAAAGGAGTCCCTACATGGAATCAAGACTCAGTGGGAGGTACTGATCAAGTGGAAGATGAACTGCCCAGGCCCTGGAGGAGAGAGGAGGTTAATGGTCACCATGAACCAACCAGAAGGAGAAAAATACAGATGCCATCCAAACATGAGCAGAAGTTACTACAGAAAGAGTTCTGTATTTGTGGTGACTGGACCTGAGTTCAAATCCCACTTCTGCTAATTGCTACCTGTATGACCTCGGACAAGCTAGTTTATCTCAGTTTCTTCATCTCTAAAATGCAAGGATAGTCTAGACAACCTCTAAAGATTCCTTCTAGTGCTAGATTTACGAGCTTATGAGGACATTGCAGCTGCTTCAGCATCTGGCTATGCGACCCTAGTGAAAAGTCACAAAGTCCTAAAAACAGCAGAGGCATTCTGACCGTGTCCTGGAAGAGGTTATTACATGGGGGAGGAAAAGCAGAGAACCCGAACAGCCAAACTGAAATGAGGATAGTTACAGCCATCAGAAGGACTTCTTGTGCCTGCTATAGAATTTCTTATGGCAGAATATCTGAGAACAAATTGTCAGGGAACTGCCAAGCAAGATAGAGGTCAGGAAAGAAAGAGCAACTATAAGGAATTAAGGATGAGAGGGAGGGAGGGGTCAGCCTATAAGCACCAAGGCAGAGTCCTGACAAGGAAAACTGAACCCTGAGTCCTTCTTCTTTATTAGGGGTTCCATCTAGGACAATATAATAGAGAACTGCAGATAAAAATTTCCTGTACTTGGGGCAAAGTTAGGCATAGGATCACCTGGAGAGTCTAGGATACAGATTCCAGGAAATACAGGATTCTAGGGAAACAACATGGGGCAGGTATGGGCACATTCCTAAGGAGATGCTTACAGGCTCTTGGCATCAAAGACCTGGGGCAGAGAAGCATTTCCTAAGGACAAAACTGCCAGTTCTGTCATAAGGGAAGAGTAGGAATAGGGAGGACATGAGAGGAAGGGACTCTAGTATGATAATATCTTCACACTTTAAATTTTCCCTCCAGGGAAGAAGCATCAGTTGTCCCACCCTAGTTATGTCTCTGATGTTATTAGTTTTATAGCCTGTACAGGTCCCTATAGAGAAGTAGGAGCCCGATGGGAATTCAGATTGAGAGGTAGAGTATCCATTTTATTTCATAATTCAGACTCTTTATGAGCCCAGATATGAGTCTTTTCTCCTGGCTGGTAATCCCATCTAAAATTTTAAGCTTCATGGACTTTATCAACCACTGTGAGGAGGGGCATTCCAGTAGAAAGTTGCTTATGTTCCTGTGACCTTGGGGACATATATTTTTTTCTTTTGAAAACCTATCACAGACTGATGTCCTACCAGCCTGACTACTTTTTAGAGGATGTAGAGGAGTGTTAGATATCAGCATTCCCAGCTTTCCACCTAAGTGAAAGACAAAGAACCAAAGACATTTAGAGTGACCCAAAATAATCCTGGATCCTTGGTGTTAGGAGGGAGCCTCAGGTACAAGGCATAGGGAAAAGGGATTAGGTACCTAAAAATCCCACAATATTTTATTTCATTTGCACAGGCCTTTGATATATATATATAGATAGATAGATATAGATATATCTATATATATATATCAAACCTCTCATCTTCCTAAATATTTTTTTCTTCCTGTTATCCCCTCCTCTCAACTCTACTCCTAACCTCAATAAATACTTGTTAAATTAAAAAGGATTTAATTGGAACCAAAAGTTAGTGTGTACAACATAATTTCTGGTTCATGTTGGAAGTAAACAGGAAGTCTGGGCTCTCACTGTTCATTAACCTCTGAAAATACTCCCAGGGGAAGGGAGCAGAAGAGAGAGGTTCAAGAAATATTACTAAGGAACTACAGTCCAGGATCAAACATCAAAGAAGAGATCAAAAGATACTGGAAACTGTCACCACTGGTCAACGGTGTGCTTTGAGTTCTGGGACCTGGGGACCTTATCTTATAACATGCAGTTGTACTATCCTGAAAAGTCCAGACATTACTATTTTGAATTATATCACCAGAGATATATGTAACTATATATAAATGCACTTTTTCAATATTACTATAAATGGGAATAATCTGTATAAGGAGCTCCTGGTGTGGGAACTCCTTCTAATATGGATCATGACCTACTAATGTCTTTTACTTAGAAAGTCTCAGAGAGTCCTTAGATGTTAAACGACTTGTCCAGGGTCACATAGCAAGTGTCAAAGGTGGGACTCCAAGTCTTGTACTTTATTTGCTACACTAGGTTGTCTCCATGATGGGAAATTATCATTGAATTGTAAAAATCTTACCTTAAAATAAATTCCCTCCATTACAATGTTATATAGGACATGGATGAACAACGTGAAAAAATCATTAATATTCCCCCTCTTAAATATAAGTTTTGTTGATCAGTTATTTCAGTCCTGTCTGAATCTTCATGACTCCATTTGGGGATTTCCTGGCAATGATATTAGAGTAGTTTGCCACTTCCTTCTCCTGCTCATTGACAGATGAGGAAATTGAGGCAAACTCAGGTCACACAGCTAGTAGGTATATCTGAGGCCAGATTTAAACTCAGGAAGATGAGTCTTTCTGAATCCAGGACTGGCGCTCTATCCACTTCACCTAATTACTGCATTAATTCATACAGTTCAACCAATCAATTAAAATCTCTCAATTTCCAATTTAAATATTTGTAGCCTTCATGGATAAATGAGTGATCTTATTTGAATTCCTACCATTTATCTCATTTTACAATTCTCTTGAACACACAAATATATTTTTCTCAGTGAGTCTGACTTTTTATTACTGAAATAGATAATGGAATACAAGGTCAGCCCCTATTTGGGTAAATTAGCACCTCTGGCTTCACTTCAGATAACTGCCACCAGATGAAGGAAGGCACCTGTTTAGTGCTAACAGCCTTCTTCAGTTATAGAGAATGGAAAAAATGAAAAAAAATAGTTCACGTTTAATGATTACAAAGCACTTTCCTCATGATAACCATGCAAGACCCAAGATGCACACCATCTAACTTAGCTTTCCTTTTTTCAGCAAAAATAGAGATCATTGTTATGAAAATGATCCTTGTACTGATTAATTGTACTTTCTACTAACAAGCAATATAATATACTGACAAGATCTTTTAACACACCAATCTAGACCTAACATTACAAGTTAATCTTGTGTGTGTGTGTGTGTGTGTGTGTGTGTGTGTGTGTGTTACAGATGCCTTTGGCGATCTGATGAAGCCCATGGATCCCTTCTCATAATAACATTTTAAACACATAAAATAAAATATATAAGTTTACAAAGAAAGCTATATTGAAACAATTATTAATTTTTTTTAAAGTTTTCATATTAGACCCCAGGTTAAAAACCCTGGTTAGAGCAAGGTGATAATAGAACTCAAATATAAATTAAGCATTTTCTTAGTAGACTACATTTATCTAAACATTTGCTTCAGTGCATACCCAGAAGAAGCTCATTATCTTTCACCTCCAGAGCTGCCCCAGGACCTTTTCACAGATCCTAGTCTCTTCTAGGCTGTTGGTGTCTTTTGAAGAAAGGTGTTAATTACCTCCTTTACACCTCTCCATTACTTTGTCAGTACTAAAAGCTCAATTTCTCTATGTCAAGGTCATTACTGAATTGCTTTCTAGAGAGCTTTTCTTAATATGGTGTCTAAGACTGTTCCATATGTGATTCTCTCATTTACACAAAATTATTTCTGTTTTTTACATTCTTTCTTCTTAAAGGGAACAAAACCAATTCTTTCTGTCAAAAACACAAAACTAAATTAGGAATATTTTAAACAAATAATATAGGTTTCTTCACAGGCAGCTTTGTAGAATCTGAAATCCTTTTTACAAGTTATAATAGAGGGAAAGTCATAGACAAGACAGGTCTGGGTTCTCTTCAACTTTTACCTACAGGGATGTAGACCTCTTCCCAGCTGCCATCTCTATTAGACCAAGCTCTAAGTTGCTAAAAGTAAAATGGTGCCCCAGGGAGTCAATGGATTGTTTTCACAGATACAATGCTGATAATGTGCTGTGCATTAACTTTAGTCTAAATAAAATCTGAGATGCTCACAAGTGTACAGATTGGCAATTTATAGACACAAGCTCCCAATGCTGAAACACATATGGAGCAGCTAGAAAGAAACCAGCTCCAGGCTTAAAAACCAGCAAGTTCTTTATTGAACACACATTCCCCAAGTATTCTCAAGGGCCACAATTAAAAGTTCCACTAACTTAAGGGCTAAGTTGTACTTCTGCAAAAAAGAACTATTGCCAAAGACCATTGGGATCTTTTGAATCTAGTTGAGCAAGTCTCATTAAGTCCAACAAATCTGGTCATAAAAAGCAGAATACAAAATGAAATTGAAAATTCAGGGGTACTTGAAATACATATACTGCACTGCATGGTGAAGCAGAATTTTTCTATGGTTATTTTTCACATCAAAAGGAAATAATTCAGCTTTCTGATTTGATAAATTTGTTCTACAAAGAGGAAATCAAAGCTATTGTATTTTGTTTATCTCTCTCACATGCTAATATGTTCCTTTTTGCACTCTGGTGGTGGATAGAGTGGCTTCTAATCTTTACTATCTGCATGACCTTGGTAAACTCACAACTCCTTATCTTATTTGTTAACCTGAAAAACAAGGTAATAAGAGCATCTATCTTGTATAGTGGTTGACAGAATCAAATAAGATTGCATATGTAAAACACTTTGTACACCTTAAGGCACTACATATTCAGAGAAAAGTTAGTGATCTGACTCAGACTTTTGTCAATGAATTGTATTGTACCTTGGAGCAGCAAGAAAAGACATGGGACTGGAACCCAATGACCAGAATTCTAGTCCCAGTTCCATAGTGAGTGAAAGTGATGAAAATTTGGTTTCTTTTTAAAAATGAAGATAAGTAACGCAATACTGTTGTGCTATAAGAAATGACAAGCAGGAGGATTTCAGAAAATCCTGGAAAGACTTACATAGACTGATACAAAGTGAAGTGAGCAGAACCAGGAGAACTTGGGTACTGTAATAACAATATGGCATATGATCAACTGTGAATGATAGTTATACTCTGCAATACAACGATACAGGATAATTCCAAAGGGCACATGAAAAATGTTACCCACCTCTAGAGAAAAACTGATGGAGTCTGAATGCAGATAGAAGGATACTATTTTTCAAATTTTGTGCAATTTTTTTGGGTCTGTGCTTTCTTTCCTAAGATGACTAATATGAAAATATGTTTTGCATTATTACTTATGTAAAATTTATATCAAATTGCTTACTGTCTCAGGGAGGAGGTATGGGAGGAAGGAAGAAAGAGAATTTGAAACTCAAACTTTTAAGAAAATCAATGTTGAAATTGTTTCACATGTGATTGGGAAAAATAAAATATTCAATGAAAAAATGAATAATAAAGCCTACTTTCAGAGTTATTATTACATAGATCAAAAGAGATGATGTAAGTGAAAGCAATTTATAAAGTGATATATTGAAAAGTATTATTGTTGTTTTTCTGTTTGAACTTCCCTACCTTTCAACAAGCAAGCAAGTCCTTGCTTTCTAAGTGACTTACTTACTAACTGTGCATTAAGGATTGGTGGAACTGCATTCCCACTCCCCGAAATATGTCACAATCTCTGCCTTCTAGGAGCTTATAAAGGAGAAAATACACACATAAAAACAGTTACATAACAAAGCATGAAAGCTAATAATTGATGAAACAGCTACATGGTGTAGAGGATAGAGTTCTGAACTTGGAGTCTGAGAGATTAGAGTTCCAATAATGCCTTAGAAACTTTCTAGAAATATGATCCCGGGTCTACCTTCTTCAGGGCTCAGTTTCTGGACTCAGTGGACTCTGATGTGCTTTTCCAGAAGTAAATCTATAATCCTAAAAAATGCCAAAGTGAATGGGGCAACATGGAGGTTAGAGGAGGGAAGACTTCATGAAGGAAGATGGACAGCATTTGGAGGCAAGATGTGTATGTGTGTGGGTAGCATTAGCAAAGTAAGAAACAAGTAGTATTTTAGGGCACAATGGAGAGATTGACCTGGGTGAAGCAGAGAGTAGGAAATAAGTTGGGGAAAGTGATATGATGGCAAATTACAGAGAGCTTTGAGTGCCAAGAGACAATATGGTAGAGTAGAAAATCATTAGGTAGTTAAGGAACTTGAACTGGCCATTGGCTAAACTCTGGGAAAGTCATATATACTCTATAAGATATAAATGACTTATACTCTATAAGATATAAATGACTGGATCTATCCCAATTGTCTCCTGAGCTTCAGTTCTGTAATATCAATTTCCTATTGGGCATTTCCACTTAAATAGATTATTGGAATTTCAAACGCAACATGTGCAAAACAGAACTCGTTCTCTTCTCCAAATCCACTGTTCTCCTAACTTCCCTACTGTTCTCAAAAATACTATTATACTTCTAGTTATTCAAGTTCACAACCTCAAAGTAATTTTTAACTCCTTGCTCTACTTCACTTCCTATATACAATCAGTTGGTAACTCTTGTCGATTCTACTCTCAACATATTTTTTCACATCCATCCCCTTATCTCCACTTCCACATATACCTTCCTATAGAACTCATTTCTTCTCATCTGTGCTACTTCAGTAAGCTCCTAATTGTTCACTTTTCTTCTCCTCTCTAATCCATATACAACACACAAATGTCATATTATGTTTCTAGAGCACAGGTCTGAATATGGCACTGCCCAAGAAAGTGCCAGTGGCTTCCTCCATCCTCTACTATCAAAAACAAACTCCACAGGTCGACTTTTGAAGCCTTTCATAATCTGGCTCCAACTTACCTTTTGAGACTTTTTAATATAATTCCCATTCATGCATCCTATTGTCCAACCAGAGGCACAACGAACGTATAGAGAGCTGGGCTTGGGGTCAGAAAGACTCATCTTCCTGAGTTCAAATCCAGCCTCAGACATTTACTAGCTGTGTGACCCTGGGCAAGTCACTAAATCCTGTCTGCTTCAGTTTTCTCATTTGTAAAATGAGCGGGAGAAGGAAATGGCAAACTGCTACAATATTTTTTCTAAGAAAACCCCAAATGGATCACAAAGAGTAAAACACAACTGAATAACAAAGTAGCTTTCAAATATTTGAACAACTATGTAGAAGAGGGATCAGATGTGCTCCACTTAGAGGTCAAAAGTAAACACAGATAGATGGAAGTTACAAAAAGACAGACTTCTAATCAGCGTAGGGGGAGAAGTTCCTGACAATTAGAACTATCTAAAAATAGAAGCATTGTGTGGGAGTAGGGAGGTGACAGTGACAGGGGATGAATTTCCCAATGACTTCTACCAGTCTTCAATAAAAGCCCAGATGGCAATTTGTTGAGGATATTGTATACATGATTTATTATTTCAGCAGGGTTGATTTAAATGACCTCTCATGTCCCTGACAAGTCTAAAAGTCTATGATTCTATTAATTTTAAGGCTGAAATTAACCTTAGAAGTCATCTATTCAAATTTTTTTCATTTTACGGATGAACAAGTAGATAAGTCTTGGAAATTAGAATTATGGGACTTAGAGCTAAAGAGAACCTTAGACATCATCTACTTTAACCCTTTCATTTTGCAGAATAGAAAACTGAGGGCCAGATAGATCTTGCTTAAGACCACACAGCTTTTGAATATTGGAGCTTGAATTGGAATCCAATCTTATAATTCCTACTTCAATTATCTTTCTACAAGGGAGGGGAGGGATGAAGTGGGGAGGTACTGGAGGAGAAGAGGCCATTCAGAAAATCCGCTTTGGTCCCAGTTGTGGAATGATAAGGATGGGATTGCAGTGGGAGATAAAGGGAACTGATGTAGGAGATATTTTTAAAAAGATACTACTTCTATCCTTTTCATGTACTTTGTTATGCCTCAGCTTAATCAATAGTAAAATCTTCATCTAAGATGCTTTTCTTTTTTTCATAATTATATCAGCAGGTTCAATCTCTGTTGGGGAAGAAAAGGGAACAGAGTATGTAGAAATAATAACTTCGCACTCGTTGTGTTTCCATGATATAGCTTCTTTCTTCCCTCTTACAACATGGAGAGGTTTTACCTAGATAGAAGAAATCAATGCTTCCCTGAGGGGCCTCATTGGCTTTCTTGATTCAGTTCCCTGTCACCTAAGTCCCAGTCACTGGAGTCTAGGTGTCACAGGCTAGGTGGATTTCTGAAGACCCGTTAAGTCATCATGACATTGCCCAGACACACGTCCATATGGAGATGAAGGGTGCTGTATCCAGAGAAATATCACTGTATCCTTGGTGTATACCCTTACTGGGTGTTATGGCAAGAGGCAAACCTCTTTCTGTAATCTGTTCAGCGATACATGGATGCCTCATATCAACATTGATCTTAAAATAAGAGTGATGGCATTAGAGCCATCAGTGGTCAGTTCCCTTTCCCTTCCCCTCTTTCCCCCCACCATCTCTCTTCAAATACTAGAGAATTTTCATTTCCACGAACATGGAAACCCAGCTTCTGAGGTACCATATCTGTTAATTAATCCCTTTGGCCATTGCCATGAGTCCTTGCTCTTTGGTAATACCTACAGGTTCCAAGAGCTTTACTTTCCACTACAACTTCCAACATTGATCCAGCAAAAATAGTAATGTCATAAGGTTGCTGAATCTGTCATGTGCTATATTCCAGAATTAGAGCCTGCAAAGATCAAAACTACAGAGCCAGAAATGCTAAATTCTTTCATTTTAATTATCTTGTGGTTCCTGCAGTTTAAAAAGGGCATTTTAATTAGGGTTACAGCACTGAATACTTGTGCTTAGGGTTTATTTTATTGATCTGATTGCTTTTGTTACACTGATAACTTAATGTTTACTATTACATTGGCATAGAAAAACTGTCCCTATCTTGCCAAACTTTCCAGAGTCATTTTCCTACAAGATGTATTCTTTGCCATTGCCAGAGAGAATGCAACCTCCTCCAAGAAAAGAGATTTTGAAAGGTGAGTGAATACTCCTTTGTAACTTGACAGTGAAGATGCTGATCATGGGATTTGTGTTCTGGAAGTGATCCCAGGCAATGGAATCAATATCTCTGCATACAGGACAAGTATCCAAGGGTGTATATCCTTTGTGCATCTACCAAATCCACCCCTGCCAAGACCATCTGACCTAAACTGGTGCTCATATCCCTGACATTACCAGAGGCTCTGGCACTAGTGAAAGGGTGGAGGAAGGAGTGTTAAAAGTCAGGGAACATTAGGAGGTAGAAAAATAGGGCAAGCACTGGCACTTAGAAGAGTGTGACTAAGTGTATCGTCTAGCAGATACTAAACTGATCTTTCACATGCCTCAGGATGCTGTGTCATTAATGTGGAATATGATCCCCCTACAATGAGTTAGGAAATTCAATCTGAATCAATAAATGGTTATTTAGCACCTATTATAGCAGGGCAGGGTGCTAGAAACTTGTTTGCAAGGGTTATACTCTAATGGAATGTCCAAGGTAGTTATTGCCCCTTTATGTTGTGGTGTCGTATGTAGCTACTATATATGTCTCTGGAATACTATATTATTTTGGCTATTACTGATAAGATCTGAATAGTACTCACATAGGAAAATTAACTCATAATCAGGCAGTTAGGTGGGGCAATGAACATGGAATCAGGAAGCCCTGATTCCAAATGCCCTCTGCTCCTCTCACTAGCTGTGAGACTCTAGACGTATCATTTAATTTCTCACTTCCTCAGCTTCCTCATCTGTAAAATCAGGATAATGTAAGCCCTTACCTCTCAGGGCTGATGTAAGGACAAAAATGAGGTAATGTTTGCAAAACACTTAATTAACCTTAAAGCTCTATATAAATACAAGTTATCATCATTGTGTGTGTGTTTGTCCTTCATTGTCAAAGTAGACCATGCAATCAGAGAAATAATGACATGATTTGCACTTGACTTTGTGTTGAGTAAGGGAGTCTCACTTCTCCTCCAGAGCCATCTGAATCCAGTGACCAGATATTCATCAGGATGACTGGAGATGACCCAGGATGAGGCAATCGGGGTTAAGTGACTTACCCAAGGTCACACAACTAGTGAGTGTCAAGTATCTGAAATGAGATTTGAACTCAGGTCCTCCTGACTTCTACACTAGTGCTCTATCCACTGCACCACCTAGCTGCCTCTATCATCATTAGCATCATTATCGAACCTTAAAAGTAGATGTTTTCGTAAATTAGTTTTTATATTTCAACTTTTTTTACACAAGTGCCCCTAACTCACTCCTCCTTCTTTTTGAAGACATTCTATTCTTTCAGGCATCCAAGTTTACAGCCTTAGCAGCTCGCTCTCCCTTACCTAACCCTGTCAAAAACTTAGATTAATAAGGTGAACAATAAATAAAGTAAGGCATTTATTCAGGCTCAAGGAATTGCAATCTGGAGCAACACACTGTCTTACTCAGATTGGAAAGTTCAGTGAAAGGAGTTACAAACAGAAGTTAGAATCACTCAGAAGGGACCGTGAGGTAGATAGAACAATGTGTGGGTTACAAATTATTTATTGTGGAGTGATAGCACCTTCCTGAAAAAAAGAATCACAGCCTTGGTTTAGGCTGATTCTAGCCAACAAAAGCAGGCAGCTGACCCAGCCCCAAGACAGGAACACCTGCAAGGTCATCAGAATAGCATAACTGCAGAAAGGGAGGGCTTGCATGAGCATCCCGGGAGCTATCTCTGTCTGGGAACAGGGGCAGTTAGAAACTGCTGGCCACAGCAATAATTTCCAGTTTACCTTGAGGCAGGGAATGATTAGATATTCCTAATCAGAACAGGGTAGGGGGTCCAGAGTTTCCCAGGGATTGACTCCCCACATCCAACGTGTTGCCAAACCTTATTGATTTTACTCCCAAAACATTTTTTATATCCATCACTCACATGATGAAAATGCTAGGTAAGGTTCTTATCACTTTTCATGTGAATTACTAGAAAATCATCTTAATTAATCTCTTTCAATCTCTTCCCTCTCCAACTCATCCTTCACACAACTACAAAGATCATAATTGGTAAAACACCAACCTGACCATGTCACTTCCCTGCTAAGGAAATTCCAATACCTTCCTCTATGCCTCTGAGATCAGATATGAACTCTTTTAAGTCCAACCTATCTTTCTAGATTGATGACACATTAACCCTCTTTGCTCATACTATATTCCAGGCAAATTAGGCTCATTGCTATTCTCTGTACATGACATTTCATTTCCTGCTTTTATGACTGGGCTGTCACCTAAGCCTGGAAGGTTCTCCCTCATCGTCACCTGTTAGAAGCTCAGTTCAATTACCATTTCCTACAGGGGACCTTTCCTGATCTCCCCAGTTGTTAATGACCTTCCTCCCCAGCAATTATTTTGTATAAATTGTAAAGACTTATTTGTGTATATGTTGTTTCTTTCCAGTAGAATATAAGTCCCTTGAAAGTAGGTACTGTATCTTTTCTGTCTCCAAAAAACCCCCAACCCTATTGCACAAAACCCAATGCCTAGCTCTAACACATGGTAGGAGCTTAATAAATGCTTGCTGATTTAGTGAATCCTAACTAATGCTTCTTTCTGAACCTTCTTAGCCAATCTTATCTTGCTTCTTTTTCTCATATTATTTTAGAGATCCAGCAACTCCTAACAAAAGAGAAGTATGTGGTCAAACACAGTCAAGGTATGTAAAAAAATGTAAATTCCTTTGAGATCCTCACAAAGGAGTATTAGAAAAGTGAGATACAGTTCATGGTATTTCCACTCTGTTTCATTCAGACCTAGGCATGCACTAATTCATGTGGCTGTATTATAGCTACTTCAACCTGTTTTGCTTAACTCAAATGCAAACATGTGAAAAGGCTATAGGCATTTACCTTTCCAGTTCTCACTACATCTCCACTGGTCTAGACAAGCAGCAAATATTACTTCCATTCCTCTCTCAAAACCAGAACTCTAGAAATAGGACAGCAATTAAGTAATTTTCCAAAGGTTACTAAATGAGTCAGTGGCAAATCCAGCCACAAGAGCCCACCCTGTGCTTTAACCCTGAGAAACACTAAGTGTCACAGCAATAACTAGGAGGCAGTGAAATGTATAAATTGGCTATTATTGAGAGATCACAGGGACTTTGAGGGGCTATGTTCACATCTCAGACTGTGTAAAGCTATCAGACGGTGTGACTGAAACACTAATAGGAGTAAGAAAATTGCTGTTTAAGGCCAAATAGCTTAGTGAAACTTCAGCTTTGAAGGTAAATAGCTTTGTGCTGTAGATCTTTTTAATATGCAGCATGGAAAGCTTAGAAACCTCTCTTGAACACAAATTTCCTAAATCCTCATCGATATTCATAGGTAAAAGCAGATATTTATAGGTCATCTTCACACCACAGGCTCCCCTAATTGTACTTTTAAAAATAAAGAAAATAGGTTTTTGTTTGTTGATATCAAGAGGGAACTTGCTTGTAACTGACTGACAAAAGAGTCTTCCTGGAGAATCCAGTCACAGTATTTGCACATAGCACTACTTTGAGGTCTCTTCTTATTAGATTTCTCCAGCTAAGTGAGTCTTTCCATCAGCTTACTCCTTGACAAGACATGTACAATGAAATCTCAGAACACAAATGGTGTCATTGGTTTCTAGGTAGGAGCCAGTGGCAGACTAGGCTAAACAGATATCCCTCTTGTGTTTCTGAACAGTTTCCTCCCACTCTGTACCAAACTCAATTTATTTGAATCTTGAGTAGTCCAGAGGATCCAACATAACCCAACGGTTTGCAACAGTTTTTGCTCAATATTGTTAAAATATTTCATACTTTTTCCTCCTTTGCATCCTCTGGAGTTTCATAACTTTGGTGGTTAAGGTACTCAGGATTGAATGTTTACCTAAGCTACCAAATTTGATCGTGGTAGCCCATTCCTTGGTGTTGAGAACTGATGGATGGCTCATGCTGGTTGTATAGAAAGCTCAAGTCCATATCTACTATTGGGTCATTTAAGACAAGGGCTTTCTGTCCTGATGGTTAAAAAATACTCCAGTGATATCTACTGTCATTGTGTATCCTGGACTTTAGGTGTCTTTTGATATAGCAAGAGTAGCACATGTTATATTATAAACAGAGAGTCTGATTTGTTATCATGAGAAATAAAATATATTCCTTGGATCATCTTTATCCCCTGAGGGCACATTGGCCCAAAGTGATGTAGTCCTGGCTATAGCCTATGAGAATTTTAATCAAACCAAGCATTTTATATAAAACAAGTGACCAACAAATAATATTAAGTCTGGTAGTTACTTGCTAAATTTAATCATAGCTTTAAATAGTTCATAATGCAGGATCTAAAGAAGCGTAATAAGAAGAATAAAGCCACCATGTGGTTCATCCATAAAATTATCCAGACTGGCCTTCTAATAGTTGGGAAATAGCAGTAGAGTTGCCACACTTTGCATGAGCTATAGAGACCTTTGGGTAAAGAAGGGGATGATATCACAGATTTAAAAGGGAAAAAGACCTCAGTGGCATGCCCTGAATACTAATGGCACTGTACGATCAAGCACTCTCAACTTTCAAAAAGATGAGAATTTCAGGGGTGAGGTCTGTTTGCTGTGGGAAAAGTGACGGATTTAGAGGTACAGAACCTCAGTTTGAATCTGAGCATGGCCAATTACTACCTGTATGATCTTGGAAAGTTATTTAACCTCCAAGGTCTTCTGTTTCTTCATCTGTAAAATGAGGGGGTTGAAGTAGATGACCTCTAAGGTCCCTTTCATCCATAAATCTATGAGCTTATGATCCTATTATAGGTAGCAAAATTGGTAGTGAAGGTGGTGACAGTCATCAGAGCAGATGTCACTGTTTCTTTCCCACATTTTTCATGAAGGCAGCCTGGTAAAATTCTGGGCCTATTAATGATGGTAGGAATATCATTATATCTGCCAAAATTTAGTTACGAATTCACCAGACAATAATTAGTGTTTCCTGTCAATCATTCAATAAGCATTTATTAAGGACCTGCTATGTACCAGGCACCAAGTATATAAAAAGAGGCAAAAGACAGTCCCTGACTGCAAGGAGCTCACACTTTAATTAGGGAGACGACAAGTAAACAAATATGTACAAACCAGCTTTTAAGGACAAATAGGAAATAATTTACAGAGGGAAGAATTAAGAGGGGGTGGGAACGACTTCTAATAGAAGGTGGGCTTTTAGCTGGAACTTGGAGGCCAGAAAAATAAGAAGGTAGGACAGTCAGAGCCAAAGGATGGAGCGTCTTATACCTTAGCAGGAGTCTCCTTTGTAGCTTTCCTGACAAGTGGTCAATTATATCATGACACCTCCAATTATAAGGAAACCTACTACCTTTTTGGGCAGCAAGATGGCATGGTGGATAGAATGCTGTACCTGGAATCAGGAAGACTCATTTTCCCAAGTTCAAAAATGACCTCAGACACTTACTAGCTATGTGACCCAGAGAAAGTCATTTAACCCTGCTTGCCTCAGTTTTCTTATCTGTAAAATGAGCTTGGAGAAGGAAATGGCAAACCATTCCAGTATCTTTGCCAAGAAAACCACAAATGGGGTTGTGAAAAGTCATAAACGACTGGAAACGCCTGAACAACAGCTTCCTCCTGTGGGCAATTCTATCGTTGGTTAGCTCTAATTATTAGGAAATATTTCCTTATGTGAAACTAAAATCTAATTGTCTGCTACTTCTACCCATTACTTTCTTTGGGGTCAAGTTTGATCTCTTTTCCTTTCAAATATTTGAAGACAATTATCACATCCCCTCTAAGTTTTCTCTTTGCTAAACACTCCCAGTTCCTTTAGTCTGAAGAAGCACAGAGTATATATATGGTAATATTGCCACCATATTATTCTAGGATAATTTCTCCATGTACTCAGAAACCTCTATTTCTGGAACCTTCTCATGAATTCCCAAAAGGCTGAAACCTTGAAGATAACCAAACAGGCTAATCTTGGTATGCAACAAGCCAACTGAGGAAACAGCAAGAGGTGCTCTATTTTCATTGGAGTAGTAGTAATTGCCATAAAGAAGAAAAAGAGCTATAAACACAGGACAGGGCTCCTAAGAAAAGATGGGCTATGTGTACAGGATGTGGAAAACATTGGAGGTAAGTCTTCTTGGACATACTGACATAAAGAGATAGACACAGAGAAAGACAGATGGAGAGCTAGATATACATATTAATATTAGCAGGAGGGTCATCTTCCATTTCTAAAAGGCAACTATCCAGAAAAATCTCTGAAGAGCAACATTTAGGACTATTCTCTAAACCCAATAGCTTAAAAATAAAATTCTTCACAAATGTCAAAGTGCTTTATTTTCAGTCAGTCAACAAGCTTTTAAATGCCTCTTATGGGCCAGGCTTTGTGCAAAGTGCTAAGGATGCAAAAAAGAGGAAAAGATAATTCCTTTCTCAGTTTTGTCAGTAGAGAAATATTCTAAAATTTAAAAAATTTAATCTATCATGTACACTGTGGATCCTCAGGGAACTATTATTTCCCCCAAAAACCAAATGTTGGCACTTCACACATTTTTGGTTATTTGACTATTTGTGTAATTACTCCTTAATATTCCTGGCTCTAAGTGTATTACACTATATCAGCCTCCCCTCGACCACATCACTTCCTATTTACCAAAGCTTTCTATCAAGAAAAAATCCTATTTGCATAGCATCTTGATGTGTTTTGGTTAAAATCAAATAAGTAACCTATCAAATATAGTGTCAAAACTCAAGTAATCCCAAGAAAGTACACAACTAATTATGGCACAAAATCAAAACTAACTAAAACTAAATGAAAACCCAGTGACAAGGTGATAAAATGATACAACTCTTAATTTTATATTAAGGACATGGCTAGTTTTTAAAAAATTATTTTTATCTTGCCCTCAATGATTCTTTGATATTTGTCTCCAGTTACTTCTCACATTACTCAATAGAAAATGCAGCTCTGCTAAAGAGTATCTTCTTACAGCAAAATTTCTTCTTCAAGCATACCACATCCTGATGGACCACATAAACTGCTGTATCTTGATTTAAAAGAAACTTCCTATTTCAGTAAATAAGACAGAAGATTCAAAAGTCTTGACTCAAATATCATCTTTGTGCCAAAACGTAAAACCAGAAAAAAATGAAATAATGTCCCTGGGCAAAAGAATAAGGTGAAATCATTTTAAAGTGATTTAGCCCTTCAATTAAAAATGATTATCATTTAGAATTATGGTTTGATATAAACAATAGGTAGGCCAAGGAAGACACAGAGGTGAGGAGAGACAGGAGAATATTCAGAGAATATCTAGAATCTGAATTTTATAAAATGAATTATGTGATTTGCTGACATCAATCAATATGTCCTGAGAAGTCAAGATGAAGGAGTCTGTGGATGAATTTCAGGGTGTTCATGAATTTGGACAGGAAAAAAAATTATACCCTTATTTTTCTAACTGAAATTTATCATTTTCTTCAATTTTGAATTTTTAAAAACATTATTCTGAGAATGGATCCATAGATTTCACCAGATTACCAAAGGGCTTCATGACACAAAAAGGATTAAATCTTTGGACTACAGAAAAGGAAGCCTTATTCTGGTTCCCCAATTCATTCCTAGGGCTACATTTCCCCAAACCTGGCATCTCCCTGAGCTTTTTCCAAGTCTTAATTCACAGCTAAGTAAGTTTAACATTTGAAGATTAGGTTTGCAAGACCACCTAAGTTTTACTTTTCAACTCTATGTTTTAGCAAGGATAAAATATAAATATTTATGCTTTGAGATTAACACACTCTTCTTTTTTCTTAAAAGAGGGGGGGCACAGTTGGAATTGGAACAACAACCCTCAGGCCTCCATGAATTTAGATTCAGGATGAACTATTCCCTGCCTTCATCACACATTTTTGTGGTAGCCATGGTTGTGAAATGGTGTTTCAATTATCATAGTAAGAGAGCCTACCTTCTCTTCAGACTAAGGATCATTTGATTTGATTGCTGCAGTGCTAGGGTGTTTTGTTTTATTTGGGTTTGGTTTTTTTTTTTTTTTTGGTGGTCCTGCCTTAGTAATGGCCAAGTACAGAAGGAAATCAAATCATTCCTTTTGACATTTGGAATACATGCAGAATTTGTTTTGGAAAAGACATAAGAAGGTGATTTCTGGTAGGAGAGATTATCCTGTCAACATACAAAAAGGCTAAACTCCAGCAATCAGGGACAGACTCTTCTGATCAAGGGCAATCTGCTGCTTTAGCTCCAAAGCTTTGATTAATACGTGTAGCTGCTATGCAGATGCATTGCAATACAAGACTAGCCTAAGGGCTTTTATATTTCTTTAAAGGATCAGCCATTAATGGGCTAAGTTTACCACTGGGAACCAGGGAACTAGCCCAAAAACACAAGCTCAAATGTATTTATTTTCCAATCTATGGTTTTCACGCACCGTGTATCATTTCTATGAGGCTTTAATGAGAGCCAAGAGGTGCACATTACAAAAAACACATTTATAATGGTGCTCAGTGCAGATCAGAGCATGATTTAGTAACTTGCCTAAGCTTTTACTTGCACTGGCATTGCAATCACTAGACTTTAGGATTTAGACATTAAATTCCTGGGGAAGAAGCTTTTTAAAGTCACAAGGTGGGCCTTTGTTTTTCCTTTTCCTAACAATTTTATAATCTTGATTATGATCTCAAGAAGGTAAATTAGTTTCTGGAATACGGTAATTCCAGGATCAGTCTCCTTTATTACAGACTCAACTATAATGATAGTGTACCTCTCCCTCGCTTTAATGTGATTAGTTTGTTCGCTGGGTTGATTTGCTCTTGCTCTCCTTCCTCCCCCACGTCAGGCAAACCCTGACCCCC
>CM053771.1:339469813-339488660 GCA_028658325.1 Potorous gilbertii
GTTGGAAGATTTTTTTCTTTGTCCCAGAAAAAGGTAGGCATCATTTCATATCTCAGGGTACAAAATCACAACCTATTTCTAGGGACCCTGCCTCAAAGACTAAGCAGACTGGGAAAGCTGGGGTAGTAGAGGCATTACACAGAGTCCCTCAAGTAAGGAAGTTTTCGTGATCTTGAAAAGAACTTCCTTCCAAAGGAGAAGCACAGACTATGAACTACCCTAGTTCGCTATGCTTCTTCTTCTGAGCCATTAGGGAATTGGAACACTGGCGACTTTGCCTGTGACAGAAAGCAAGGAAAGCAGGTGCACCTGAAACCCTGAAGTGTACAAGAGGAGGTAGGTGGAGAAAAGCACAGTTCCCTGGAGAATGAAGCAGAGAGTAGATTAAAACAAACCAACCAATTCCTTCCCACTCCTCCTCTGCTTGCCTAAAAGTCACAGTAGGGAAATTTACTTTACCTGCCTGACTATTTCATTCCTCATTCCACTTTGACCTGTGGAGGGGGAAGGAAAGAAAATGAAATTCCACTGCTACAATTCATATTCCCACTTTCTGTGCTTTATTTTACTCCTTGTTTATGTTTCTATACTATCTGAAACTGCTATCCAAGTATATGGGTGGTAATAGTGGTTTTAGCCCAACCCAACCAGTAAGTGGTTTGGGACCCAGAGAAGGGAAGTTCCTTCAAACAGGAAAGGAAGAAGTTTTAAGCTCAGGCTGAGGTGAAAGTCACCTGATTTGAGAATTTCTGAAATTCCAATAATATTCCAGAAGCTATTAATACTCCAGACTTCTTTTAGAACCCAGAGAAAAACGTTAAAGGGAAATGAGCCAGTAGCAATGAGAGGTCAAAGTGCATAATTTTGTTGAAGTAACAACACCCTTCACACTGACCACTTGGCTACAAACTACATAATAGTAATAAAACCTCATGGTACTTATTAAAGATGGCAAAGATTTGAAGAATTAAAGGAACTGCCTCTTCCAGAAATTCTTTGTTGTTCTTCTCCATGTCAACAAGCACCTTCTCTAGCATTTTAAATTCTCTTTTCTTGTCGTTCTATCCTTCTACCTTTTCTTGCCATTCTATCCTTCTACCTTTCTTATATGCTATATATCCTTCTATACTTCTACACCTAGCCCAAGGCTGGTATAACTCTAACTCAGAACCTACTTTAATGATTTGCACATAGAAGCATTTAATAAATGTTGTAGCCGTAGCAACAGTTGTGGAGAAAGAAGTAAATAATTAAAATACAATCCTATAGATGAATCCCACCCCTGGTCAATTTCATTTGCCATTCTTCTTTTCTACTTTGCTGTTTAGCATAACATACAGCATCTACTAACACATACATATTTCCAATTAGGTCTTTTTATGGATGTTAAGTATGTATCTAGCAGTGGCACTGCATTAATTTTACAGAAGAGCAAACTGAATTTGCTTGTCAGATAATAAATAAGTAAGTACATAATAAAATAAGATTTATATTTCCAGGCAAAAGCAAGATGGAACGGACAATCAGAGCCAAAGCTCTAGACCTGGATAATTATAGCTCATGTTTATTCAGCACTTTACAATTTACAGAGTTGTTTTTTTTTTAAACAAATCTAGGAAGTAGGCTTTGCAAATATTTTTATCCCCATTTTACAGATGAGAAAAAAGAGTATCAGACAGGTTAAGTGATTTGCTGAAATTTGAAATAGGTCTTTGGGCCCCATGTTTATGATTCATTTGGACATACCATTCTACTAAATTTCACTCTCAACTAGCTAGATCAATAATCTCAGTTTCCCTTTTAATGATTGCAATGCTGAGATGCACTAAAGATTTTCTAAATCAAATCTGTGACTTCATTGTTAAAAGAAACTTCCAATAATTAAATTCTCTCAACCAATTCAAATCAGTACCAGCACTGCACCTTACAGTCTCAGAGAGTTGTCTGGGCATTGAGTGAGCAGTTAATATTCTCATCTGAGGTCACACATTCAGTCAGGTTCAAGAACACTGGCTAGATGAATAAGCTAAAGGGAGCCGATTATTAAATTTTCAGTGTGATCATTTACATAGTGAATGCCAGAAATTGGGGCTTGATTTATTGTTTCGTTGACTGTCTCGACTTAACGTTGCAAATTAAATTTAAAAGTGTGTTCTGGATATGTTACCCCTTGCTCCCCCAAAAAAGGCTGGTTGTTAAGCATTTACCAGCATTCCATTGTTCAGAAAAAAGGTGAAAAAAAATATTAAAATACTGAGGACAGAGTAAGAAAGGAAAAACTTCAACTGAATTCAATAAACATTTATTAAGTGCTTACTCTGTGGCAGGCACTGTGCTAAGTGTGGAGTGTACAAAAAAGAGGAAAAATACATTTCCTGCTCTCAAGGAGCTTAAAATCTAATGTGGGGGGGGGGCCCAACATGCAAACAAATATAGACAAAGCAAGCTGTATACAGGACAAATAGGAAATAATTTACAGAGGGAAGGCACTGGAATTATGAGGGATTGAGGAAGGCTTCCTGCAGAAAGCGGAATTTTAGTTGATACTTAAAGGAAGCAAGGGAGGTCAGTAGCTGGAGCAGAGGAGGGAGAGTATCCAGGCATAAAGTATAGCCAGAGAGAATTCCTAGAGTCAAGAGGACTATCTTATTTGTGAAATAACCAGGAGGTCAGTGTCACTGGATCTAAGAGTATCTGTGTCGGGTGTAAAAAAGATGTAAAAAGGTGTAAAAAGACAGGAAAGGTAGAAAAGGGCTAAACTTGACTTAAATTGGATCAAGAGGGATTTAGGATAGATGAATGAAAGTACTTTCCAAACAAGAGAGTTGCTGGCAGAATCAATTAGTGGAGCAGATCTGGACTGAACTGGTCTGTTTAAGGTCTGTTTAAGGAAAGAAAAAAAAAGACACATTTCTCTATAATACTTCAGAATCACAGAATGGTAGACCTGGGAGAGAGCTTAGAGATCATCTGGACCGTTATATGATAAGGAAACTAAATTTAAGTAGTTTTCCCATCATCTTATAGCTAATTAATAGTAAAGTAGGGCACAGAATCCACTCTCTTGAGTACCTATTTCCTTTGAATCACATTTAATGATAATCCTGAGCAAAAGTCTCTTTATCTAGATCTACATCAATTCTGAAGTCTTTCCCAAGCTACGATTTGACGCTTGTCACCGACTTGTCTCAGTGGGGACATTTTCAAGCTTGAAGGATGAATGTGTTACAGTGTACCATAGAGTTCTAAATTTTCAAATTCTTTTTTATCAGACTTATGGTTTCACTGGGGTTAATAACCTTCCTATGATGAACTTCCTCTATAAATATAAAATGGCACATTCTCTGCAATTTATAGTATTAGAGTTGCCTGGGGGCACTGAGAGGTTAAGTGAGCTGCCCTGGGTCCCAGAGCCAGCATGTGACTCAGAGGACAGAATTCTATCTATTAAGGTCATGGCTGCCTTCCTTTTTTTGTTAACAAAGAGCAGGGATTTTGAGCTGAAAGGGGCTCTAGAGGCCATTGAGACCAAACCCAATACTTTACAGACAAGTAGACCGGAGGTCATATGACTTAGTGGCCATGCTAGAATCTGAACCTAGGTTCTTTCACTCCAGTTTCCATGCTGTTTTCTCACTGTACTATTCTGTTTCTCCAGGTAACACGGTTGTATATGGCATTCACAAAACACAGAAGGAAAGTTCCCACTTTCCATACTGTCAGTGGGAAAACCTTGGTGGTCAAGTTTTTTTTTTTAATTTGCCTTTGTATCATTTTCCTCCTTTCCATCTCTATTATCACTCTCTGAGTTTAAAGCCTAATCAACATCCAATCTATTCAGTGTTGCCAGGTTAATTTCCCTCATTCTCTAATTGTTCTTGTTACTCTATAGCCCACAAGCCTTCAATGGCTTTAAACTGCCTACTGAATGAAGTTGGCCTTCCCTACAATTCTAGGCCCTTTCCTCAACGTGAGATACCTTCCCCTTGTACTCTTGTGCTTGAGTTTAACAGGACTACCAGTCAACATGGTCCAGGAGAAAGAGTGATGGATTTGGAATCAAAAAACTTAGGTTCATTCCTACCTATTGAATTTCATCAACTTAATTTCTACCTCTTCCATGAAGCCTCCCATGATCTACACCCAATGACACCCTATTACTTTATTTCCAGGACTTTTTATGAGTGTTTAATCTTACTCTGTTTTTAGAGCAGAGTTACAATATCATTGTAACATGGAATTTTCAGTAAGAAAACTCCATCAATCAGATTTAGTACCTACTTAGTGCCTTATAATATCAGACAGTTGTCTAAGCATTGACAAGTTAAGTGACTTGCCTAGGGTCTTACAACCAGTCTGTATCAGAGGCAAGACTTGAACCTACAACTTAATGATTTAATGGTTTCAGTATTTTTCCGTTTGTAAAAAAAGAAAAAGGGTACTAGACCAGGTGATTGATAATTTATGAAATCAGGGTGGACATGCTCAGTTCTGTGGGTGCGCACCAGGAAAGAATACTACTGGCATTGGGAAATGTGGGGGGGTGGCAACCATACTTTAATAGGTACAGAGAGTGTAAGGGCAAAAAAACACAGAGAGTATGGAGACAAGTGGCAAAAGGAGTGCAGATGCTATGGGGTTGGGATGGAGTGGCAAAGGAAGGCAGGTAGTGTGAGGAAGAGGATGAGGAGGGAGAGAGATACAGAGTATCACTCATGTAACCACAGATCAGAGTTGGGAGCACTAGGCAGTGTGGATTCAATGGAGGTGGAGAGGGTTGGTGGGCAAGATTGAGTTTCATTTTTATAGAGTTTTTGAGGAAACAGACTAACTCTTATCTGTATATACCTTGGAGTTACTTGATTAACAGATTCAAATCATCTCAAAGTTTTCAGTAAAACTTATAAGTTAACATGTCCACATCTCAAAATGATCAGCACCTTTTGGCGTTTTGTTGGTCTTAACTATGGATATCTGGAACTTGTCTGAGACTGACAAACATTAGGACCTAAAGGCCCTGACAACAACACCTAGAAGGCTTCTGCTCATTCACTGCATACCACCAGTTACTTTTATTAGTTAAGTGACCTTTCAAAGATCACACAGGTAGTAAGTATCAGAGTCACGATTTGAATTAAGGTCCTCTGGTTATAAAAATTGATCCCTAAAATAATAAATCAATTAAGAATTCTCCTTTCCCTCTCTTGGTCCTTTCCCACTGGGCCATCTAGAATCTATTCAGCACTTCTGGGAAAAGAAAGGACCCACTATTACTAGGGGTGCCCTTTCCTCTCTACCTCCTAAAACCCAAAAGCACTGCTTGTCTGCTCACTATTCAGATTAGATATCTAATCTGAACCTAATTCAGATTAGTCATCAACTCCTTTCCTTCTAGTGAGATGGTAGATGACCAGTCCTTACCATCTGCCTTGCCTTTATGTCCTCTAGATCCCTGGCACTGTTATCTGAAACAACCTAAGGACCCTTGGTCCTTGCCAGATTCCTCATCATTGTTCCCTTTAGACCTCAGGACTTCTCACCCTGCTTGCAATTGAACGTTTGTTTGTGCTTTGTCTCTCCCAATTAGAGTATAAATTCCTTGAAAGAAGAGGCCATCTCATTTTTTATCTATTTATATGCCCAGGACTGAGCACAGTTGTTAGCACATGGTAAATTCTCAACCAATGTTTTCATTCATTCATTCTTTGAGCCTTTAAAGGAAAGAAGCTTGAACCACAAATCCTATGAAACATCCATAGATGTCATATTCTTATCATGTTAGCATATGGAACATTTAAGATGAGAGAGTTTGCTAACTCAGGTATTTGAACAAACCAGTCATTCTAATAAAGAAGTCTTAGCCACCGGGTCCCAATAATTACACTCTGCAGGAAAATCCAAAAGAAGAAAAGCTGTTGTAAAGTCAGACTCTAGATTTTATTTTTATTTATTTTCAGTTGTGTGTGCGTGTGCGTGTGTGTGTGTGCACGCGCATGTGTGTATGCATCAAAGATAAAGAAGGGTGTTTTCTGCTGCTCCTTGGCTAGCCTCTGGGCTTATGTTATTGCTTCTTCATGCAAATGTTTGCAGCAGCAATGACCTGATAGGGATGCAAAGGGAAAATAATTGGCACCATTGTAAAACTACACTCTGGTTTTTCATGGAGCTAGTGGGAGCACCAAGAAGAAATTTCTTTTTTGCCCTGTGAGACTCCATCCCTGGGAGAGATAGATTTAGCTGTTAGCTAGGTATTAATTGGGGAATCTATCTTTGCTGGTGTGGAAAGATTAGAGAGGGAACTCAGTCAGCTGAGGATCTGCTAATACCTCCTCTGCAGCAGTCGGTGCTGCGATGCCCTCTGGGTAGGAGTCCTGAGGAAATCTAGAGGATCATTTCCTGACAGTTTCATGTGCTGAGCTGCAATGCCTGCATGGCTTTGATTAGGGGTGTTATCATAATCTGACCACCCGGCAACTGAAGGGACAGGGAAGCCAGCTGTGTTCCAGAGAGGCTTCCTCAGAAACGGCCAGAAGAATTACAGAATAAAGACATCGCCTCTTACTGCCAAGTCCACATACATTCCAGTACAGACAAAAGGAAATGCAACTTCAAGGACTATGCTTAAGCAAACAGTTTTGGCCTCCATGCAACTTTTAGCCAAGAGGACTAGGGAAATGGGTCAATCAATCATTTCAAAGGAGTTTGGTCCTATACAAAACTTTCAAGTTCACAGAAAGGAAGAAACAATTAGCAAATCCGGCTTGTTTGGGGAACCTGGCTTCAAGGTTAAAAAAAACATGGGGGGCGGGGTGGGGGGAAGAAAGACTTGTGAAGTGTAAACACACTTATGGAAATGTAAACATACTTTCAAGTACTAATAGCCCTCATCAAAGCAAATCCCTTATTTAAATATACAACCAGTCTCTGGAATGGAAAGCTAAATACAAGTATAACACAGGAATTGTCTTCCTTTACTCAAGGAAAGAACTGGAATTCAATCTTTATCAGGGATATGTTCTCCAATCATGCCGCTTAGGAAAACCTAAATCAATGTTTTGGGGAGAACTTTTGAATAATTCCATAACATCTGAAAATGTTAACAAAAAGTGGCTGGAAGTAATATGGAGGAGGAAAGTTATACTGTACTAAGTACGGAATAGATAAATAACATCTTTCCCTTAAGAGAGCTGATGTTTGTGTTTGAGGACCGGAGTGAACACATATAACCAAGACGGGGACAGGGTACCTAAGAGCATTGCAAAATTGACATTTAAACTGGGAAGAAAAAACATATAAAAATAAAAGGAATGCTCGGCATTTTGGGGTGGGAGGAGGGAAATGGGGAGATAATTCGGAACCCAAAATTTTGTGGAAATGAATGTTGAAAACTTAAATAAATTTAAATTAAAAAAATAAAAATTTAAAAAAGAAAAAATAAAAGGAAGAATGTGAAATTTAGGACAACGTGAAGGAATTCTGGGTGGAAATGATTTCAGAAACCAAAAATCTAAGAACCAAGCAGGGCACTGTAATAGTAGAAGCATTTTAGTGAAATGAATGCTAAACTATAGCCTTTCATTCAAATCCCAGTTCTGTCACTTACAAGATTCAGACCATGAATAGGTTGTTTTAACCCTCTGATTCTGTCTCCTTTTCTGTAACATGGGGACAAAAATACATTTATTTCCCATCCATGAAGGTTAACAGAAAATTGTTTTTGCAAACTTTTTAGTGCCATATAATTGTGGAGATAAAATCATATTGATGAGATCCCAGGTTCAATTGACATATGTTATTATGTTAGACAAAAAGGGGTTTGAATGGGAAAGGTAACAGAGCTTTTGGGTCATGGAATCAACAAGATGGCAGACTAGACATTTTTTCCCCCATAGTGGCATGCATTTTGAAGTCTCTCTTTTATTTTTAAATGTTTCTTCTTTCCCTTACCGAATATCAATTCTCTATGCCCTCGTACCTCTTGTCTGTTTATACTCTCCCAGTTCTCTAGTTCAACAAACATCAGCTATCCTACCAGGGAAATAATGAAAATGCCACAAAAGAGTAATTATGTATAAGGCATAGAGCATAAGATCATAGGTCTTGAACTGGAATCAATCTCAGAGGCCACCTTCTCCAACCTTTTCACTTTACAGTTAAGGAAACTAATTCTCCAGGTCTCAGAAGCAATCAACATCACAGGTAGAATTTGAATCCCAGAAATCTCTGTTTTCAAAGACACTGCTTGCCCCACTCCAATTAGAGCTGAATCCACAAGAAAAAAAAAGTCTTAAAAAAGTAAACTCTTTATGAATGTTAATTCATAAGGACTGGAAAATGGTCATCTTTAAAGCATTTACTCAAATATCTTATCTCCATCTCCAACACCACCCATGCTGCTAGCGAGGACAAAATGATCTTTAGGCTTGCATCTACGAGACCATGTTGGGATCCCTTCATGCTGTTAACAATTTGTTGGTACACTTCACCTCTGTGTTCCCCTCACCAGCAATATGTGGTGGGCTCTGATGCTGTCCGTGAGGTGGAATGGGAAGAAGCATTCTTCCTTATGCCTGGGTTGCCCATAAAACTAGCAATTCTGTGAATGATACCCCAAGCCCGAGATCCCCCAAACCTTCAAAAAGTCATAAGTGCTGAGTGATCTGGGTGTATATACCTAGGAGGTCAATGACAAAAAGAAAAGTTCAATAAATGCCAAAATATTTCTGGTAGCAGTTTTGGTTGTGGCAAAGAACTAGAAGAGCAAACACTACTGATTAGCTTGAGAAATTGTGCTATATGAGTGTAATAGAATATTACGGTGCTGTAAGAAACAATGAATGCAGAAGATTGTGGAAAGATTATATGAATTAAATCAAAGTGAAATTACCTGAACTAGGAAATCAATAAACACAAAGATTACAGAAATGTAGACAAAAAGAAAAGCAGCTGCATCAGCAAAATCAAAACTGAATGCTACAAAATTATAATGACTGAGTTTGACCCCCAAAAAGAAATTTTGAAAACACTTCCCCTCAATTTTTGGCAGAGGTGGGAGACTGTGAGTGTAGAACACTGTACATAATATCAGACTTTTTCAATATGTTAGTTTAGTTGAACATGGTTTATGGTTTTGCTTTATGAAAAGCATTTACATTTTTTAATGAAAAAAACATTTTCATTATAAGGGATGGATTTTTGAGACAGAGGAAGAGAAGGGGTACAGTGGGGAATGTACTAGATAAACAAAAGACAAAATTGACAATTCTTTTTAAGTAACAAAGGAGATACACAAACTATCTGGATTTTTTTATTATTTAAAGTTGTACGTAGAAGTGTTACTTCTCTATGGACTTTATTATTTCATCTTCTGATAAAATTGAGAAAGAAAAAATGATTGATGTTTCCCCCCCAGATGCTGCAGAAAGAATGAAAATGTAAGGTAGTCACTTATTTAGTTTGGGGGATTGCTTAGCTGCTTCACTGACCTGAGTTTCATGTTTTAAAATTTTAATTTGTCTCTAACTCTGGTGTTACCATTGGGAAAAAGGAATGAAAACATTAAATAAAAACAGGTTTAAGTAACTTCTAATCTGTTATTTCATTTGATCTTTACAGCAAGTCTGTGAGGGAGATGCTATTATCCCCATTTTTCAGGTGAGGAAACAGGCTGAGAGAGGTTCAATGACTTGTCCATGGTCACACAGCCAATAAGTACCTGAGGCAGAATTCGAAGGCAGGACCCCATGACTGCCACTCCAATACTCCATCTGCTGTGCCACCCTAGCATTTTAAAGCTTACCAAGGATTTTTATCAAAACAACTCTGTGAGATAAGGCATGACCACCATTTTATGGATCAGAAACTAAGTCCCAGAGAAGTGAAGAGATTTACCGAATATGATACAGTTAGAACTATGGTTTGAGCTCAGTTTTCTCTTGACTTAAAAGACCATCATTCTTTCCACTGCACCACATTTTAATCTAGGGTATACAGGCACAATCAAATCAGTATAGAAAGTTCTCTGATGTAGCAAAAAATAAATAAATACATAAATAAAGCTTTTAATAGACCCATCCTCCTAAACCAAAGAAAATTACTACGTAAATTACCATAGTTTTGCATAATAACCTACAAGTCACTTTTTGCAGACCTTAGTTTCAGTTTAAGATGATATTATATCTAAAGGGAAGTTTTAACAATGGCAATAAGAAAGAAAAATCTACGCTATATGAAAGCCTAATTTCTGTGCAGAACTTTGGAAATGCTGTAATCCATTAAAGTACAACCAAATGTTCTTATTCAGCTTTTCAGTTTTACACAGGAATAAGTATGGTTATTTTTGTTAAAACTAAGCTCCCTGAAACATTTGATATTATGGCTGTTTTTGTTTAGTTAATGAAACACTTTAAACTAAAAAAAAAAAACACCTTTCATTTCTCTCATTATCTGTTTATGGCACTAATAAGGATAACTTTGCCAATGACAATATTATCAGGTTTCTACTGGGATAATTCGATTCTAAGGCAGTAAGGGTACAAAAAGGCTTTATATTTAATTCTCTCTTAATGATAACCATACTGTCCTGGTGGGGCTTATGGTATTAAGATTATAGTTAGATAGGCTGGAGTGTGTGGAACTAAAAGCTAATTGGGTGCAAAGGGGGTGGGAGAATCTTCCTTTATAAACACTCAGATCTGAGCTTCCTCCACAATGTTAACCCAAAATGTATAATATATATCTGAAATACTAAATGATTCATGTTATAATCTTAAATTAGCAAACACATCCACTGGTTCTTCTATGTATTTATGTGACATTACACTTAATATTTCTTTAGAGTCTTTCATCTGTGACCTTAACAGTGCTCTGCATAAATTAATTATGGCAACATGCCTCTGAGGTGAGTAGTTCTTTCCTGAACTTACAAAGGGGGCACAGAAAAAGAAAATAATTTGTGCAAGGTCACAAATCAAGGGGTAGAGTCAAGAGAACAGTCCTGATTTGCTTTTATCTGCCTCTATGTCACTTCTTGTGCTTTAATATCCAGTTTTTCTCCCTCCTACTCCAAGAATGCCATAAAGGTACTATGAAAATGTTTGTTAACATTTTTCAAACAGTGGTGTTGCTAAATTAGTTTCCTCATCACTAAAGCTATATAAGACTAATAAACATAGAACTTAAAGTCTGTTCTATGATTTTGCTGTTGTTTTTTAGGACAAATCTCTGCTGGCCACTATAACTGCTGAAGTTGATAGCAAGCCAAGAAAACCAAGTCTGGGATCAGAGGTAGTGTCTCCGTGGTTGTAAGTAATGGGAATGGGCCTGAAAAAGGAGTCTTTGGCAATGAATTACAGGGAAGAGAAGGGACAAATGGAAATCCCAGAATTATTACTTTAATAGAAACCAGATGCCTGACAAGAATTCTCCCAGTCTTGTCCCTAGTGAGTGTCTTTGAGGCCCACAGAAAACAATGCTGCAGTATATAAGAATTTCTAAACCAGGGTGAACAAATTTGGTTAGTTTAAATCTTGTAGCTAGAAAATCCAGCTCTTACAGGGAAAAGTGAGAAAGGAAAAAATGAATTATTCATCAGAAAACTGTCAAGGAAGCCTTTAATTCTTATGCCATTCATTCATACATACATATGCAAATATTAATTAATGGGCATATCACTCATGGTCATGTACTCAACCCTCCAGCAACACTAGCCTTTATAGAGTTACAAGAACACCATATGCAATCTCCTGATTCTATACATTTTGACCAGTTGTTCTCCTTCCTCTCCCCGCTTTCAAACCTGGAATGGTCTTCCTTCTCACTTTTGCCTCCTGGTTGCCTTTAAGATTCAACTTAAGTCCCATCTTCAGCAAAAGGGCCAGTCTGGTCTTCCCTCACTCTCCCATGCTGGTGCCTTCCCCCAGAGATTTCCTCCCCTTTACATTGTCCATGTTTTCTATTTGCATAGTTGTGTATTGTTGTCTCTACTAATTGGAATGTGAGTTTCTTGAGGGCAGGCACTATGTTTTTTAACTTTGTTTTTTTCCTAATGTTTAGCACAGTGACTACTATATAGCAAGTGCTTAATTAATAAATGCTTGTTGACTGCTGAGGCACTGGGGGAATTATGAAGTTCACATAAAATATTTAGTAACTGCCATCCCAGAGCTCATAGTCTAGGAAGCAGTACCATTTTATGGGTCATAGGTCAACTACTTCATATGATCCTATCCATGTTTTACTGTATATAAGAATAGACCTCTCCTGGGCAGGGATGTGGTGGTACTCTTAAAGGTATTTGAAGGGAATTTTGGAAGGCTCAAGAGAAAATTGCCTGGTAGAAGCTAACTATCAGAATAGCAGCCTAAGCTGTCAAGATCTATTGATCAACTAAATAATGACAGAATCTTTTCTAGTGGTAATCTAAGCCAATCTATATCTGAACAGAAACTGTTTTCATAATATTTCCATCCCTTGTGGGTGGATGGCATGAACTTTCAGGGCAACCTATTTCATTTTGCAACAGCTCTAATTATTAGATCTTTCTGCCTCTGCAATTTCTACCTGTTTCTCCTATATCTGTTTATGAAGTTAAAAAGTACATGGTGAATATCTCTTCCACATGCCAACCCTTGACATAAATAAAGAGAGCCATTAGAGGCCATTTACAATTCTGAATACCTTCCATTTCTATAGCTCATAGTCACCATCCTGGTTGTTCTCCCTTTGATTCTTTCCAACTTATCAATGTGCTTTCTAAATGTTACTTAGAACTGAAAACAATATTCCTTATATAGTCTCATCAGAGCAAAGCATAGCAGAATTATTCTCTTCTCTGTTCTGGACACCATTTCTTTAATGCTGCTGTTCAACATTGAATTCAATTTTTTGGCTACTGCATCACAGTGTTGACTTAGTATAGTTTGAAATCTACTTTAAAAAACACGATCCTGGACCTTATATTTATGAAGTCGATTTTTCTAAAACCTAGAGGTATGATTTTATACTTGGTTCTCTTGTAAGTCTAATAACATTAGACTTATTCTAGTCAGTGGAGATCTCTAGTATTTGTTTTGTTCTCTAGTACCATTCTAGCCTGTGGGAAACTTTTTGCATCCTAACTTTAGGATCCCACGTTTTAACTATTTCTTTCATTTTTTGTCATTTGTAGATTTCATAAACATGATCTTTGCTTTCACCCAAGTAAATGTTAGCATTTATATAGAGCTTTATGGTTTGCAAAGTGCTTTACAGATATAACATTGGATCCTCACAGAAATCCTTTATCATCATTTTCAATTGATCAAGAAATGGTGGCACTCAAAGGTTAAATGACTTGCCTAGGGTCACACAATTAGTTTAGTAAGTTTTTGAGGCCAAATTTAAACCCAGGTCTCACTGACTACCAGTCTAGCATTGTATTCCCTGAGCTTTCTATCTTTATTAAATGACACAGGCCCATAGACAGAGTCCTTGGTATACTACAACAGTTAAAGATCTCCAAGTTGAGTCACATGTGACTTCTACTTGGTTGTAGATGGGCCTTATGATAATAGCACCTACCTCATAGTATTGTTGTGAGTTTAAAATGAGATAACATATGTAAAATATAAAATGCTTGACAAACCTGAAAGTACTACATATACGCTATTATTATTCAATAAGTTCCAAGTCTCCCTTTTAGGTTTATGTAATACCCAAATTACATAAAAACAAATAATATCTTTTAGGAGGATTGGAGATGAAATTATGGTCAGGAGTACAGGGTCAAAATTGTTTCCCAGCTTTCCCTTTATTTTATATATCTATGCTCTCAGGGAAGAATGATCACTATTTTAGAGATATCAGCTAAAATAGTCATGAAATTATATATATTAGTGACAATTTATTTCCTAAAGAGTCACCAAAAGAAGAAAAAAAAATCCCTAGTTTCAAAACTTAGACTTCCCCCTAACCTTGCAGAAAAATAAATCCTAGTATATCAATGCATACATTTTTTCTCAATTTAACCTCCTTAAATAGATTTATTAAATTCAATAATTGTGTGATTATTACTTAATTCTAATTTAATGCTCTTCATTAAGAAGAATTGAACCAGGAATAATACACTTCTCATCTGCTCTCTTTTGCTCATGTTTTTCAGTCCATGTTTAATCATAAATCGGGATACAGTTGAGCATAGTCTTCTGTTGATTTTCCCATTTTATGTTTCAGATAGGTACTCTATTTTGATTTGAAGGTAATCTACCAATTTCCATCATGGTCTCCATTTTCAGTTTTGCTTAAGCAGTCTTTTAGTTTGAATAAAGACTGCCTATATGGCTGTCATGCTTTTTGTGCATTTTATTATCCTTTAACATAGTTTATATGATGTTTTTCCTCTTTATCTTCTAAAATCTGAGTGATCCAGTTATATTGTTGATTAGTCAGGCAATAAACAATTCATTAAGCATTTATTATGTGCTAGGAACTTTGCTAGGCGCTGAGGATACAAATAAAGGCATACATAAACACTTAATAGAGGAAGGGAGGAAGAGAGAGAGGGAAAGAGAAAGAGAGAGAGAGACAGACAGACAGAGAGAGAAAGAGAGAGAGGGGGAGAGAGAGACAGAGATAGAGACAGAGAGACACAGAGGTGGGGGAGAGAGAGAGACAGAGATAGAGACAGAGAGAGAGAGAGAGAGAGAGAGAGAGAGAGAGAGAGAGAGAGAGAAACAGACATATGTGCCCCTTTGGTTAATTTTTAATACAAAATTAAAGTTCTTTTTATATATAATCTGTTCTGTTACTGGTACTTCCACACATTTATACTGAGCAATTTCCTAATATATGTAAAGGAAAATGTGAGCCAAAATTAAAACAACACAAATGGAAAGAAAAACAACGAAATGACACGATATGTGGAATTAAAAGGATCAAATTTGGTCACAGCAAAGAGTTAAGAAAATGCCTCCCCCTCTTTTCACTGAAGAAGTAGGAAATTATGGAAGTGGAATATCATACATACAGTTGGACATCGACGATGTTTGCTTTCTTTTTTTAAATCTTTGACACAAGGGATGGTTTACAGTGTGCAACAGGGAGAAGGGATGTCTTTGGAAACATAATATAATGACAAAAACATAAATAAAAATAACATTTTAAAAGACTATTTATTTTACTCTAAGCAAAAGTAAAGACCTGCCTAGGTATTATTGGACTAATTTTTTAAAAATGTAATCAATTAAGTTAAAAATTTGAAATGTGGAATATATGCCTATTTAAATCAAGGGTGTTTTATATATATATATATATATATATATATATATATATATATATATATATGTATGTATGTATGTATGTATATATATATATATATATATATATATACATATATGTGTGTGTGTGTATCTGAGTAATAACAATATCTTTTTTTTATTTGAAAACACCTTCCAATTTTGAGTTTTCTCCTAAAAAGATCATTATTTACAGCTATTGTTTGGATAAAAGAGATTATCCCACCTTTTCCTTGATGCTTATTATACTAACTCAGAAACCCTATTATAGTGGATGAGACCATTACATCCCTCAGATCGTAAGCTCTCTACAGAAAAGGACCATATTGATTTTCATTTTTGTATGGTTAGCACCTAGCCTAGCCCCACTATTAAACTTTGGCACGATATTTACTAGGGAACCAAGTCATTTCTTTTCTTCTCTGCTTTACTCTTAGTAGGCTTAACATTTTCATAAAGATAATGAATGAGGAACAAGCTTTGGAAACAGTCTGTTCTTTTATTATCTACCCCAAGCTTGCCCCTACTGATTCTGGAAAAAAAAGAAGGAAATACTGCCTAAAGTGGCGTTGCTCCTTTATTACCCCCTTTCCTTGAGATCATGGCAAATGAGTCAAATTATGAAAATGACTGCATCCCTCCACAGAAACTCATATGTTTTATATTCCCATCAGGTATGTCCATATATCCTTCAACTAAGATGTTTGGAGCAGCATTAACATTAAATGAAATCAAGTCAATACAAGCCATTCTTGACCCAAGGTAGCAATGTTGTTAATGAGATGCCAGCAATTACCCAGTCATATCTGAAGGCAAATGATAAACAAATAGCTCCCACATAGAAAGCTGAAGAAGCACAGGGCTAGAAGAGACCTTAAAAGGTCAACTTGTCTATTTTCCTGCCTTTAGGACTTTACACAAACTTCTCCCAGGAAGAGCAATGGATTCACACATGAATTTATACTTAATAAAGTATAAACCAACTGAAGCAGTCTTTAGAAGAGTCTTTAATGAGATGGAAAGAGCAGTTAATCTTAACCCCAGAGAATAACAAATGACTGAGGGAGGCTTCTGAGCCTAATTTCTACTGTGTTCATCACTCACTAATGTGCAAAGAATGTAATGACAGCCTTGCTAATAAGTACCAAAATTTATCAGTCCACACACACATTTTGTTAGCATACCTTCCTTCCCTCATGGAATCAAGCCAGGAAGAACATGAATTGTTATCAGTCTTACTTGCCCGTGTTAAATTGTTGCTTGATTTGGGTATGCGTGTGTTGGTCCTTCATGTCCAAAGAAAACCATGCCATCAGAGAAATAATGATATGACTTGTACTTGACTTTATTTTGATGGAGGGAGGACAGCGCAGGTCACCAGCCTCACTTCTCCTCCAGAGCCATCTGAATCTAGTGACCAGATATTCATCAGAATGACTGGAGATGGCCCAGGATGAGGCAATTGGGGTTACATGACTTGCCCAAGGTCACATAGCTAGTGAGTGTCAAGTGTCTGAGGTGAGATTTGAATTCAGGTCCTCCTCACTCCTGCACTGGTACTCTTTCCACTGCACCACCTAGATGACTCTTTGTTTTGGATAAGTGACTGTTTGAAAGTATGTGTCTGAATGCGTGTTAGAACATAGATCATATCTTTCTACCAGATTTTCATCTTGATTTGGGATTGGCTAAGCTACTTAAGTATGGTTTTGGTTTTTCATACAACCAAACTAGTACTTTTAAGTAAACATAAAGAAAAGAGTAGATTAAAGTTGTCTTTCTTGGAAACAATCCAAGAGTAGCCAAGTCATATGAAGGCAGGGGCTTCTGACTTCAGATTCTGCCTCAGATTTGTCTTCACAAGAGATTGTTGATTCAGTAAGGACAGAGAAAACACTAGCAGCTAAGGCATTCATAGATTTAGGGTCAGAAGGGAACTTAAAAGTCATCTTAGTTTCACCCTTCTAGTTTATGAACAAAGAGATTAAGACTCAGAAAAGTTACATGATGTGCCTAAATCATACAGATGATAAGGAGCTGAGTTGAGTTTTGAAGCTGGCCATCTGAATTCATATCTAGCATTCAGTGAATCTTTGGATAGGAGCTGGGGTAATATTTGCCTTTAGACTATTCTCTAAAATGGGTTTTTAAAGTAGACTAATTAATAATAAGTCACATGGGAGGAAGTAATGAATACAGCTGGCATCCTAGGTAGAAAGACATGGCCCTAAACTTCACCTCTGATACATACTGGCCGAGTGACCCTAGGCAAATCACTTAACCTCTCAGAGTACTCAGACAACTCCAAGAATATAAATTACAAAGCAAGTGGGAAAGAGTTTCTCCATTAAAAATACCGTAGACAAATAGGCTTAACAGATACAGACCAAAAAAAAAAGTATAATAATGGCAGAAACAAGACAGTAGAGCAGTCACATCTGACTCACATAAGAAAACAAAGTATTTACAAGCACCTTAGAAAAATTCTTATACGAAAAAGAATCATAACCTAATTAGGAAGACATCCCCATGCAGTGTAAAAATCACTGCATTTTGGAGTCAGAAAACCTGAATTCAAATCCCAACTCTGCTTTATGCTATCTATACAACTATGGGCAAGTTATTTAACCTTTCTTGCATTCATTTTCATCATCTCGAAGATGAGAGAATCAGACCAAATCATCTCTGAATTCTCCTACAGTTCTGACTCTCTGACCCCATCTGGTTCTGAAGGGTCCTTGAATTAAATACTATTTTATCTATTCATTAAAGCAGACTACTGAAGGACTTCTAACATGGTAATATTCTACTAATTTAATTCAAGTTGTTCTATGTACTTAAAAGCAATAACGCTGAATTTCTTTAACAATATTTGATAATTTACATTTTTCACTTATTCAGACTGATCTTCCTTTCCACATTAATTTGAATTAATGAAGGTCCATGGGCTTTTTTTTCCTTCAGGCTTCAAATTCAGAGTCCTCTATTCTAGGGTTGAACTCTAATCTGAGGTAAAGAATATTTATCTCTAATCTGAGATAAAGAATACTTATCTGGAGATGACAAGCTTTTGAATCTACATGAAGTTATATTTTATAAATTAGCCTAGAACACCATTCTTTTTGCCTAAATATTAGACTTCTGTTGATGTGGACACTTGTTACTACATAAGAATTTTATGTCTTCTATCCTTTTTGTTTTATTCTAGTTTTCTGAGGGAACAATATTGGAAAAAGGAGGTAGACCAGTAGATGGGTCTTGTCCAAAACAAGGGAGGCTAGATGCCTTTATCAACTACTTGAAGGTTCTTCTGTTAACCTCAGATAGACCTCCCACTCTCTGCTCAAATATCCTGATTTGAATCCTGCCTTCTATGTGAGACTGACAAACTCATACTTAAAAGATCTGATGTTGGAGAATAGTGGTTATACTTCTCGTGATAAAGGAGATCTGATGTTGGAGAATAGTGGTTATACTTCTCGTGATAAAGGAGATCTGATGTTGGAGAATAGTGGTTATACTTCTCGTGATAAAGGAGATCTGATGTTGGAGAATAGTGGTTATACTTCTCGTGA
>CM053771.1:339488760-339529356 GCA_028658325.1 Potorous gilbertii
CAAAGGAGAAAGCTCGGTCCCTCAAACAGCTGGAAGAGGTTTTTGGAGACAACATTGCTATTTCACATTTTTAGTCCTTATTAGGAAGACAGTAGAGAATAAAAATCAGTGGTATTCAATTCACAAGTTATTCAAGTTTCCAAAACAGCATAATCTGAAAATATGCCAGAAGAATCATGGCATGCCAGTCTCCCACAATTCTAATTTTATTGGAAATCATAGAATCCTGACTTTATCTAAAAGGGTAGTCGGATCTACACACAGTAGGGGCTTTGAGCCTTTCCATCTGCCCTGAAGCTATACTTTCCTATATCTGTTATCTCCTCCAAATGGAGAATGAGGTTATTAAAGGCAAGAAGATCTTTCTATTTGTATCTTCAGCACTTGGCACAGTGAAGGGAACACAGTCACTGCTTAGTAATTTTTAAAAAATATTCATTCATTCCCATATAGTTGATTCTTTATTTGAAAGTCAGTTGTTTCATCAATCTCCTTTCTGCCTGTGTAAAATGCAAATAGGAGACAGGATTACAGGCTTAGGTGATCATCCTTTGTTCTCAAAGAGGACCATGACATCAGGAAAATGATGCCATGACTTGCAAGTGAATTGGATGTATGTGAGGGAGAGCTGTGCAAACTCATTAGCCTTACTCTTTTCTCCAGAGCTGTCTGGATCCAGTGACAAGTTACAGATCAGGACAACTCACTGGCTTAGATATTCATTTAAAGAATAAATGTACTAGGTCAGAAAACCGAAGTAGAAATTCCTTAACTCTTTTTTCCTGGTCAACATCTCTCTTTTCTGAACAAAGCACAAGACAGAACAAAAAAGGGTTGATGAAAATCCCCCGGCTCAATGAACATATAAGAAATTAGGGCAGGGATTAAGAACTAAGTGATAAAATGTCCCAACCCCATCGAATTGCTCACAGTCAAAGGGTAGAATAGGGAAACTGTAGATGACCCCAGGAGCAGGGCTTAGATCTGAAATTGATTACTGAATAAGGAAATTTTTTTTAAAAAACCCTCTGGTGAGAATAGCAAAAGAGACTTTACGAGGAGCAGATGAAGAAGCCCATGTACCTAGCTAGCCATGTTATTTCCTTGCTCAGGAAGCTGCTGGGTCTCTAAGATCAAACACAAAACTCCTTAGTTTGGCATTTAAAATCTTTCACAATTTGTCTCCAATCTACCTTTCCAGATTTATTAAGTATAACTCTTCTTCCGGATTTAGGCACTCTATGGCCCTGCAGACAGTATTTGCTGTCCCAAGTCACATGTGACATTCTATCTCCCACTTCCATGCCTTTGCATGGATTATCTCCCATGCCTGGAATGTACTTCCTCTCTGTATTTTATAATGTCTAGCTCCTTTCCTTTAATCAATCAGCCACTCAATAAGTGCTTACTATGTTCCAGAGACTGTTAGGCAATGGAGATACAAAGTCAGAAATGAAAGTCCCTGCTGCTCAGGACCTTACAGGTCTAGTCAGAGAGGTAACACATGTGAATTTATGTCTGTAGATATAAACAAATGGATACAATATAATGTTTCAAAAAGGTACTAGTAAGTAGTTACATACAAAAGGTGATACTATAATGTCTATTGCTACTATTTAAATATGCAGTAAACTATATGAGCTTGGAAAACTTGGTCAAACTTTGTCGATCTCAGTTTTTTCATCTATAGAATGATGAGGTTAGTTTGGATGATCACTTAAGTATCGTATAACATTAAATTTAGAGTCTCTCATGACACTCAACATAGGAAAGTGTTAAAGAATTTCATTTCTAATAAAGTAATGCATTTACTTGACACCACAAAGTTTGGAGTAGGTGCTGCCTATATTATCACCTCCATTTTACAAATGGGGAAACTGAGATTCCAAGAGGCCAACTGAATTATCAAAGAGTTATTAAGTATCTGAAGCAAGTTTGGCCTTAGATTTCCTAAGCCTATGCTCCTCTACTGGTATAATAACAGTCAGTGTTCATAATTAGGGGACAGCCAGAATTTTCTATTATGTCATTTCTAGCTCCTGTTTTAGTAAATTAACAAGTCAACTGCTTAAATTTTTTAAAATTTTATAACAAACTGGAATGTTTCATAATCAAAGATTTTCACATACACCAAAATTTTAAAATCACCTAAACAGAGCTATTTTCACTTTGACACTTTTTCAGAAATCCTTTAGAAGACTGCCAGTCATCTCTGTTTTAAGGCACGAATACACATACATACACATACGTCCACATACATACATACATACATACACACACACACACACACACACCCCTTCTAGTTGACCACAATTTAATGCTTTATGGATCTATCATCTCATTTATGTGGTATGGAATGCAACTCATTTATACCTTCTCTTCCTGTGTAACTCTTCCATATCCATCCATAAATCCTCCATAGAATATCTACCCAAACACATTGGGAGCCTTTTTTTAATATGTCATGGAAACCAGTGCAGCTCTTGAATTGTTCATCTGCTTTTCCCTTTCTTGCTGTATGAAGAATGGTCCATTTTTATCTCTGTTCATATATGTCCTTTATGAGATTTTACATATTGGCTTTCACTGTGATTGAGTCATTTTTTTGTTATGTCCGACTCTTGGTGATCCCATTTGGGGTTTTCTTGGCAAAGATGCTGGAGTGGTTGCAGTTTCCTTCTCCAGCTTATTTTACAGATGAGGAAACAGAAGCAAATAGAGTTAAGTAGTTTGCCTAGAATCACACAGTTAGTATCTGATTTGAACTTAGGTCTTCCTGATTCCAGACCTGGTGCTCTATCTACGGTGCCACTTAGCTGTCATCCTTTGGTTTCAATCTTTGCACTACCTTAAGCAATATTTTCATCTCCCATTATAGTCTTTTCTCTGCATATATATTCTTTATTTTCCCTAACAGACTTTAAGTCTCATTTAATCTTTTTATGACCAGCATCTTACCCAGGATCTTGTGCATGGCAGATGCTTAATAATTTATCAGTTGAATTAATTGATCTAGAAGTAGGGGAAAGGCAATATTGAGGCTGAAATTTAACTTTTTTTCTGGTAGATGAGTGAAAAATAAGAAGTGTGAAGTAGCTAACTTTCATTTCTTCATCATTTTAAACTGATAGTTATTTTTAAAAATCAATAAAAGGCATAGAATGCTTCATTCATTTCTCTTTAAATTACCACACAGTGCAATGTAAGAAGACTTTGAGTTCCTGAGCACTTCAAAAACCTCTTCCCCTGTCATTATTTTTCTAGATAGCACCAAGAAATCTAAAGATCAAATCTCTCAAAGTAATTTCTATTTGTATGAAATGGACAACAAAGCATTACTAATGAAGTAACTTTAGCTAAATTGTAATTATATGTGCAACTGCATCAATTCAAATTGGTCAAACAATTAGATGATTAATCATGCATAAAGTATAACAGCACAATTAAACAGATTATTTTCCCATTCCATTCCTACTTAGGTGTTTCTGCTATTTGAGGTCAGGATACCAGACTGTTGTTGTGCTATTAATTTGCTACTTCCTATCAAATATAAAACAAACAAATAGAAATGAGTACATTGTAAACATAGAAGAAACAGTGAACGAGAAAGAACATACATGCTGAGTCTAATTCTCCTCTTCTGAAAATGAGATGTAAATTTAGTTATGTATGGTCATATGGGAAAAGGTTTCACAATATTCCAAAATCACTATGTTCCATTTGTAACAATATTAAGACCACCGACTATCTAGAATACTAGAAAGGTATCATTATCTCAATTTTATGCATATATAATATAATGCCAACATCTTGACAATGTTCACTTTTAATTCAATTACACCACCAAGTAACAATAGCTAACATTTATATGGTGCCTAATATGTACCATACAGTGTGCTAAGCACTTGACAAATATTATCTCAATTGATTCTCACAATTCTGGGCTGTTATTATCTCTATTTTATAACTGAAGAAATGGAGGCAAAAAAGACAAGTAACTTGTCCAATGTCACACAGCTAATATTTGAGGCAGTATTTGAAATGAGATCTTCTTGACTCCAAATCCATGTAATATCCTCTACCAGATGACTCTATTGGCTATCAGACCAGAAATTCTGACACTACAGATGTTTAACTTTACAAGAGAATCAGGGTCCACTACGTTAATCAATCAATTAGCACATTTTTTTTTTTGGAGAACCTACAGAATGGTAAGTCCTTTGGTAAGACAAATATAAGCCAAGGTACTCTCCTTCAAGGAATTTATTGTCTAGCTGGGGGTTGACAAGCATTCCTTCTCAGTTTGCATTCCAGACTTCCTCCACCATGCCTTGCAAAGCTCTTGATGATGGAACTTTACTCCATGCCTGGGAATTACACACTGGAAGTACCTTTTGTCCCTGTGACTTCTCCCTCTGATTGGACAGCTCATTGAAGAAGGTTGCCCAGGTCAGCCATATCTTCGTTCTTTTCCAGTCTGTACTTTGAACTTTTTCTAACATGGTGGGGTACAGATTCCACTTGTCTTCATAGTCCCAATTCTTAGTATAGTGCCTGGCACATAGTAAGTGTTTATAAATGTTTGTTTACTGGCACATAGTAAGTGTTTTTTAAATGTTTACTGACTAAAGGTATGAGTAATCATAACAAACCACAAAAAACTCAGTGTAAGTCAGCAGACAATTGTCTAATTGAATGTTATAGGAACAATAACATTATAGTGTCCCTAATTTTCAGTAGTTCCCTCCCCACCTCCTAGGAATTCACTAGATTAATAGTTCCTTGCAATCCAGAGGCATTGCTCACCCTGGTCTGCCCTTCTGTTCCATGCCTGACTTTTTATTTAGCACCAACCAACATTTCTCTATTTTGTATCTCCTTCTTGCAGAACCTTGCTAGGTAAATAGGCAAACTTATTTGATAAACTTACTTATGTGAAGATGTTGATGATTTACTGTATTATTTGTATATATTGTATATATATTCTCCTAACAAGTATATTTCCTTTCTAACAGAGGTCTTCTGAGACTTAGGAAAGATGAACCAGGGCAGGAATTCTGTATACTGAAAATAACCAGGGTTATTTTGGAGACATGAAATGACGTTTCATTGGTACTCGCACCATTGTGTCTGTGAGCAGGGCAGACCTTCCTAGAGGAGCTACTTGAAGACCAAAAAAAGTCACAGCAGCTCAATTTATATGTTCTCCTGGAATCGAATGAGATAATGTCTGTAAATCTGCAAACTTTAAATGCTTTATGAATGTGATTGTTACTATTACATCATTTTCTCATCCTTTTCCCATGATGCTCAGATAGAAATAGTCCTGAGATAAATTCTTCTTCTCCTTTAATTCTTTTGCATTTATTGTTCTGGTAAATAAAATAACTACTTTTGATATTATAATTGTTATGTGTGTGTGTATGTGTCTGTATAATTACACTTAGAAAACAAATGACCACAAAATAAATTTGCAAACAGTCTATAAGGTATTAACAAGTGTTGCTTTATATAATCCAAAGTCAGAAAACATCTATTAAGCACCTACTATGTGCTGGACAATGGGGATACAAAAAAAAGTAAAAATCACTCCCGGCCCTCTAATGCAGTAGACTTAAAACCAAGTCAGTAAGTGGGAGAGAAGGGAAAAGACATCTTGCAGCCAGAAGGGACATTATGAGGTACCTCTTCTTAAATAGAGGGTCAGAGAGGAGTTTGATAACTAATATTTACTAGTATTACTACACCTAGGCTTTGCCCACTAAATGTGGGTGACTTCTATCAATTGAAGCATCTTCTAATCTTCAGCATCCTTCTTCCATAAAGTAAAGGGATCTAGAATCTCTATGGTCCCTTGCAGCTCCAAAATCCAGAGCCTAAGGACAAATATTGTCCAATTAATTTAACCTACTCTCACAAACCTTATAGATTCAGGTTAAGTAGAGGACATAACCAATTGACTTTGGTGAGCCTTTTGATTCTGTACCTCAAATCAGTTACTAATCACTGAATTAAACAAATAATGTCTTTCAGAAGAAAATATAAGGAGGCCTTGGAGATATTGAGGCAAATTTAAGCTAACAGAGAGATTGACGGCCTTAAGAGAAAGCAGAGGCTTTAGAGATAATCAAGAGGTATAGTGGAAAGAGCACTGAACCTGGGGTCAGGAACATCTGAGTTCAAATCCAACCTCAGATACTTAGGAGCAGTGTGACTCTGGCTTAAGGTCTTTCTGTCTCAGCTTCCTCAACTGCAAAATGAGGATGATAGTAGCACCTATCTTTCCAGGCTTATTGCAAGAATCAAATGTGATAATATTTGTAAATCACTTAGCACAATGCTTGGTACGTAGTAGTCACTTAATAAATGCTTATTTCATTTAATTTAGAGCTAGACAGGACCTTAAAGATCCTTGAAATCTACAGGTGATGAATCTGAGGCCCAGAGAAATGAACTGAATTAAAGTAATAGATCTGGGATTCAAATCTAGGTCTTTTGATTCCAGACCCACTATTGAGTTCATTAACTCAGGCTGTAAACTCAACTCCCTTTACATATATCCATATAGATATATGTTTACCCTACAACAATGACTCATTGTGTCTTGGAGGTGATGTTAATTTCTTGGAATCTAGACTAAGAGAATGCCAACTCTGGTAGGGAAACTACCAACAAGAAAGGCTTCTAGTATGGGCCGAGTGATGAATATGTCTATGGTCTGAGGACTAGACTATTAGACTTGGAAAAGGATGGCACAGTGCATAGTGTGCCGGGCTTGGAGTCAAGAAGATTCATCTTCCTGAGTTCAAAGCTGGTCTCAGAACTTACTAGCTGTGTGACCTTGGGCAAGTCACTTAACCCTGTTTACTTCAGTTTCCTCATCTATAAAATGAGCTGGAGAAGGAAATGACAACCACTCCAGTATCTTTGCTAAGAAAACCCAAATGGGGTTGCAAAGAATCAAAACAACTGCACAACAATACTAACAGGCTGGTCTCTTGGTGATGAATTATAAGGAGATTGGGGTATTATTAGTAGAGGAGTGTGCCCACAGTTTTAAAATTACAGGGTTTTGAGGCAATGAAGTATTCCCAGGAAAGAAGAAACATCAAGTAGATCCTGGTTGATAATGTTGGAAAATGGGATTAATGAGGCTAGAAAAAACATTAGTAGGAAATAAAGGAAAATGGGATAATGGTAAACAAGTAGAGTCTAAAACTAGGTTTTCATTGTCACTAAAAGACTTTTGGAAGTTCCCTAGCTCTAGACTACATGATCAACTTTCAGATTCTTTTTTAAACTTTATTCAGATAAAAGTCCTTTATTCAAGAAACATTCCTCTGGATTACACAAATGTTAAGTGAATGCACAGATGGTAAGAAGGTCATCTCACTAAAAAAAAAAAAAGGCTGTAATGCATCAATGGGGAAATAAGAGCAAGTCTACTGCTAGCTAGCTCAGTTGGTTGAGACACTATAGTGACATGACCAAGGTCATGGCTTTGATCCCTAATGGGCCAATTAGCTTTGCTCTGTTCTGTGACCACAGACATATCCACATCCGTTCTAGAGAGTGTCGATGGCACAAATCCAATAACACTCCCTGAAAATACCCTAAAGAATATGGTCTATGGATAATGTTGGATATCATCAGTGATACTTTTATATATGAAAGGCAATAATATATAAATAAAATTGAAATATTGGAGAGTTAGAAATCACTTTAAGACCAATCTGATAATCTAATAACTATACTTTAGTGCATGATTTAGATGTTTTCCCATCTTCAGAATTTAATTCAAAAACAGTAAAGCCTATTTTCCACTGAAGCATAAAGATGATTTTATGTGATATTTTATCAATATGCATTGATCTAAAACCAAATAAAATAGTGACTCTGTATACAAATTTTCACAAGATAAGGATCCATGTGTAGAAAACATTGTAAGCACAGTATTTAGAAATGCTTGGATTGGATCCAAGGTAGTTGAACAAAAATGAGACTAATAAAATATAATTAAACATTAATTACTGTAACAATCAAAAATAATTGACTTGTACAAAACACAGTACTCCTATTAAAAAAAAGAGAAACCTAAGGGTGATAAAAATATATATAGTATTCTTTCCTGTAGACGTAATAATTGCTGTGCAGCTATTAAATTTATAGACAACTGTTAAGATTCTTCTGTGACTCTTTAGTATTGTGAATCCAAAACAGTTTGATAGAGAATTGTCTCCAAATAAATCCTAAGTACTATTCAGCACCTTCCCAGTAAATACTATCATAAAATCAATGACATGTGGGAAGAGTAAATGAAACTGAATCTCACGTCATTTATACATCTCTGCTAAGAGAAGAGAGATTTAGGTAGGAAAAAATGTGATAAACCAAGCTACATAACTATATTGGTGAATAATATGGCAAGACATTTTAATGAAATTAACCATTGGCCAGCATCTAGTATTTTCTATTGTCAAGTTTAGTGGAGTCATGCTGCTTTCTAAAAACAAAATGAAATTTAAAAAAAAAATACTTGATGTTTTCCCTTATGAACTTATTTCTGAAAGTCAAATAAAGATGAATGAATATCATAGGGAAAGTATGCTCATGTAGAAATTGAGCTTCTTCAAATCTTAAGAACACAGATTTAGAACAAGAAGGGCCTTAGAGGTCATAGAAATAACATGGAACTTCTTTGTCCCAATGGTGTTAGGGGTTTGTGAGGCTCAACATCATCTCATGATAATGAATGTAAAACACTTTACAAATCTTAAGGCGCCATATAAATGCCAGTTATTATCATGAATATTATAGTCACCAGGCCTCTAGTCTGGTGATGACTTCATTTTCTGAATCTTCTGCTACATTCCTGCTGAGCTCAAGCAATATTTATAGAGCAAGAAAAAGGGGTATGTAGATAAATGTTTAACAATGGGGATGGTCTGGGGATATGAGGGAAGGTGATATATGCATACCTACTTTTAAGCTTATTCTGCGTTATTAACACTTTTAAAAATCTAGAGACACGCGGCAAAACAATACCTCAAACGTTGATTTGAAACTATTGCTGATTTCTGAAGTGTAAATGCCGCCCTTGAAAATTTAACAGCCAGTTAAGGTTAGTCCCACATACTCCAAAACTAATAGAAGGAAGAGGATGAACCTCCACTTTACTGTCAAACTATAGTATATCCCACTGAATTATCAAAGAAATGTCAACCTGAAAGAACCTTACTGAGCTGGCATTTCACAAAAAGTTAAAGAAACATGCCCCAGTTTACACAACTAATAAGGAGGCAGAGATAAGATTGGAAATAAAGTCACCTATCTCTTTCCTGAATGGCTGAGTGAAACGGTTGAAAGAGAGCGGGGTCTGGAATCAGTAAGACCTGAGTTCAAATTTGACCTCCAATATTTCCTAGATGTGTGACCCTGGGCAAGTCACTTAACCCTGTCTGCCTCAGTTTCCTCATCTGTAAAATGAGCTGGAGAAAGAAAAGCAAACCACTCCAATGCCCCCCCAAAAGAAACCAAATCTAAATGGGGTCACAAAGAGTCAGACATAACTGAACAAACACCTTTTTCCTAGTCCAATATTCTCTTTATTGCCTTGTGTTTTATCTCCCAAGGTTCTGAGAGGCACCATAATTGTTACTGTGTAGAACCTGATATAATCTGCAGTGTATTTCAATCCAAATTTGGAATAGAGTTCTATTGATAATGAATGCTATTTATATATCTGCATTAAAATAAAATTTCTACAGCTATTTCTAGTTTTCCCTACAATCATATCATTGGAAGAATTGTGATACATATCAGTGAAAAGACTGTTTACTCAGATGGAAGCACAGTTCCTTGTAATAACTGAAATAAGTTAATAGATAATGTGGGAGGGTGGGAGAGAGGATAGGTTATGGAGTAGACCCTATGATCCCATAAGATTTAGGGAGTCCCAAAGAGCAAAGTTCCTTTACCAATAAATATTGGTGATTTCTATGCCATTTAGAGTCAGAGAGTTTCTTGGAACACCTGGAAATTAATTGGCTTGCCCAGGGTCACAAAGACAGCATTGGGCTAAGAGGCAACTTAGCAGTCATATTACTGTTAAAAGAGTTACTAAACAGCTTTTTTTTTGGCAGTCTTAAACTCAGCTCTTCCTAATTCTGTGCTAGGTCTCTATCCACCAAACCAGGGGTGGGGAACCTGTGGCTTCAAGGCCACATGTGGCCCTCTAGGTCCTCAAGTGCAACCCTTTGACTGAATCCCAACTTCAAAAAACATCCCCTTTTTAAAAGGATTTGTTCTGGAAAATTTGGATTCAGTCTCAAGGCCTCAGGTTCCCCACCCCTGCACTCAGTCATATTGCTTCTTTACCTAGTAATAAGACATTACAATCATTCCAAATTACATATGCCTTGATTTTACTTTACACAAGATTTAATTATTAGGCAAATTTCCTTAAATCTGTGTATTCTGACCATTCAAAATTATACTACTTAAGAAAACTGCTGAAATGTTACATGCGCACTGATGCTTAATCATATATTGTGCCTTGTTCTTGTCATACCAGAGTTTCCTGCAGAAGTTATGGTAGCAAGTTTCCATGAGACGAGCTGGAAACACAGGAAATTAGTAATTATGAAAGAAACGTTATAATGGCTCACTACCAACTTTGGTTCAGTTTGAAATGTAAGCCCTACAAGTGTGTGAATCACAATTTAAAACTGAGGCTAAGTATAAAATAAGTTACTTCCTGTAGCCATTACTCCTCCCTGTGAAGTTATGATTTATTGGACTTAAGAGGGGGAAACTATTTCATCAAGAGATCTTTATAGATTTCTAGGTCCCTATATCATCATTAAGAAGTGATTACTCTTCTATTTCATTAAGTGTGGCATATTTAAGAAAGATCATTTTTGGAAAAGTCCATAAATGTTTGAAAATAATTCAGTGATTCTTCTAACCTTGGAGTTTTGTTCAGAAACCAATTAAAATCAAAAGAAAATAATTGGTTTGCCATGCTACTTAAAAATTTCCTTAATAGGACATCAAATGAGAAAATATAGCTGTATGTACAGATCAGGTGGGGAAAGAGGTAGGAAAGGGAAAGAGAAGCAAAAGCAAGAATGACTTGTTTTATTTTTTTTTTTTACAGTGAAAAAGCAATAGCATCAACTCATAGAAAAATCCCCCAATCTGTCAGCCTCCACGGAGTGTTCAAAAAGCAGTATTCCTTCCGAAGATGGTTTGAAGTTTTAAAAAGACCAACCGGGCCATTTCAGGTTAGAAAGATCTTTCAGATAAAATAGCACATTACTGGCAATAAAGAAACAAACTGTCAGGCTGCCAAGATTTGTGGGAGATAAAGTCTGCACATTAAATCATTTTCAGAGGGAAATCCACTTAGGATCTGGGAAGAAAAGGAAGTTCCTGTTATTGTTTGATGTATTTTCTGCATCTGAAGTGAGAAAGGCAAGTCAGTCTTTCAAAGATACAGCTGTACATACATTCTCAGGAGAAGACGACAAGCCAGGATGTATAGTAATAGCCCTGTCAAAAGACAATACAAATTATAGATGGCAGCTGTGGCTGGGAGGGGACTCTTGACTAACAGCACCTAGCATAACAGTTGGCATGTAGTATGTGCTAAATAAATGTTTGATAATTCGACTTAAATTGATCAACCCCTCAATAAATGGGATTCATCTATATAAATAAAAAGCATTATACTCAGAGATAGGGTGGTGATGATTCCATTGTACTTCGCACTGGTCTGCCCACAGCTGGAGTTTATGCTCAGTCCTAGGCGTCACATTTTAATTGGAATACTGATAAATAGGTTGCTATGGCAAAAAAAAAAATCCTCACCTAGGATCCAACCTTCTAGTGAAGAGCTTTTTTGTACTCAGCTGGGCTGGTCTTTAGACACAGGCGTAGTCTTTTACCAGGTATATATCAGAAACCTTTTCAGCTGGAGAAAACTAGCCAGATAAAGCTTGTACACCATGGGGGATATAGTTCTTAAGAATCTAGGGTCACCTGAATGCCAAAGTGAGACATTAGAAAGGTACTATCTCATAAGAATCACAATAGTGGAGAATACAAAGGGTAACAGAAAGATTCATTTTGGGTGTAAGTGCATTGTAGCCTATGACTAATAGTGACTTCCATGTCTGAAATGTCACAAAAATATTATCAAAGGAAATATATGACCATACAAAGAGATGGGTCAGTCACCCACCATACCCCCAGAAGCTCATTATTGGGAAAATCTCATCATCCTGCAAGAAGAACCCATCAGCCTTGGTACTCTACCTCATTACCCACTCTCTGTTCCTTCATTTGGAAGGTGTTGCTTAAATGGAACTCTAAAAGCTCCATTTAAGGAGGGAATTCAGCTCAGAACACCTCATTTCTCACCTGGTTGAACTACTTTGGGACTTGTCTGAAATTTCCACTGGTACCCTGCCTCCTACTTTTCAGTTTCCTTTTGAGTGTTATTTTTCCCCCATTTGATTCTAAGTTCCTCAAGGGCAGGAGATTTTTTTTCCATATATGTATTCCCAGATCATAGCACAGTGCCTGGCACGTAGGCAATTAAATGCTTAGTGATTAACATAGCAAGAGTGAGAGATATGGGATGAGTTAGAGGTTGCACTGGTACCCACAATATCTGAAAAGAACCACACACTCAGGACACTTATCACATTGTTGGGTATATTTCCCTATAGAAGATTTGTGGAAAGATTTGGAGAACCACACTGAATGAGGTGGAATGGAAGCCTAGGGGTCTGCACTGGTTGAGTGGTACTCTGTACTTCAGTACTCATACTGATGAGATCTCTTGGCCTGTTTTATATATATGTGTGTATATATATATATATATATATACACACATATATATGTATATATCCATATATAGATAGATATATTAAGAATGGTTTAGACTTGAAGATCTGAGAATGTTTAACCAAGAAAAGAGAAGACCTCTTGGGCACATAATATCTCTTTCAAAAATGGGAATGGATATTATAAGGAAAAAAGTGGGAATTCTTTTAACTCTGGAAGTTCTGGAATAAGGACAGTAGGTAAAAGTTACAGGGAGGAAGATTTTAATGGCTAAAGGAATTCCAAAGTGGAATGGACTACCTTGTAAGTCTGTGAGGTTCCTTCTAGTGGAATTCAATTAGAATAAAGATAAGCATCTACAGTATCTAACAAGGCTATTATAAAGGAGATTCTTACATTGGATGGGAGTTTATCCTACATGACATCTAAAATTCATACTACTTAGATTTTATAATTCTAATGAGCAGATGTATTTTATCATTTTAAAAATCCATATCCATAATGTTCATTTCAACAGGTACTCCTGGTAAAGTACTTATAATAGCACTCTATCACATATTCATCAACAAACTTCTACAATGATGTAATTCAGCAAACATTTTGAGAGTTTTTATTGATATCTTTTGTTTTTATATGACAATGATTTCCTAATGTATCTTTCCCTCTCCAGCAAACCATCCCTTGTAATAAAAAAAAAAAAGAAAAAGAAAAAAATAGCAAATCAGTAAAACCCTGACAAATACATCATCTCATTGTGTTCATAGCATCATAGATCTAGAGTGGCAAGGGACTTTAGAGGCTGCGTAATCCAGCTGCTTCACTTTACAGATGAGGAAACTGAGGCCCAGATATGTAAAGTGAGTTGCCCAACTGTTCCTTCTTAAGATAGGATTTGAATCCAAGGTCTCTGACCCTGAAGCCAGTGCTCTTTTCATTAATTATATTATACTGCCCTATTCCATATCCATAGTCCCTTATTTTTCTTTTTTCTCCTCCTCTTTTCCTTCCTTCTTTTTTCCTTCCTTCCCTCCTTCCTTTCTTTCTTCTTCTTTTCTTTCCTTCCTTCCTTGATCCCTCCCTCCTTCCTTATTTCACTCAGGCTGGAAGTGTTGGAACATTACTAGTGCTTTGATCTGCTCCAAATATGACTTGAGCCAATTTGCCCCACCTTTAGGCAACCTGGTAACCCTTTGGTCCCAGGGATTCATCTTTTTAATGTGGAACTCAGTATGGATATCCAATCTACCTACACTTCCGGGAGTTCAGCACTCCCGAATTTAAAAGACTCACTCATCTAAGTCTCACCAATAACTGTGGTTACAAGTATTTACTACTATTCTTGGCAGGGTGGATTTTCTCATTTCTTTTCCCAGGCCAGGCTGGGTCATTGTAATTACATAGCTTTTAGGGTTTTATTTTTAAGTGTGTGTGTGTGTGTGTGTGTGTGTGTGTGTGTGTGTGTGTGTGTGTGTGTGTGTGTGTAGACACAGATACAACAGAAAGAGATAGAGATGGAGAGGGAGACAGAGACAAACACAAAATGGAATGGCACTTGTCCCTGTATGCAAGAAGCTTATATATTACAATATGTAGTGTATTAAACAAAACATATACATATATAAACCTAGTACAAGGAAAACTGAAAAGGGTTTGGGCACCAAATTGCAAGGGATCAAGGAGTTAGGAGACAAAGTAGAGGCAAGAAGGTAAACTAATTGTTTAACAGTGAAGGTAAGGAAAGACACAGAACAATTGCCTGATCCATGCATGCCAAGGAATGAAAAGTTTTGATCATTTTCAATAAACTTTGTAATGTTAATATCAGGGATAAGGAAAAGTCCTAGAGCTGTGATTTCATTGATTTTGGGAGCTCACAATAAGGAACTTCCTGTAACAATTCAAATCCCCATTCTATCTGTAATTGATGGATATAGAGAGCTGTGTAGAGCACAGAGAGATAGACACAAAATGGAATGGTACCTGTCCCTGTATGCAAGAAATTTAAGTGACTTGTCCATGGACTCCTGGGCAGTAATCGCCAGAGTCAGAACTTGAACTCGGATATTTCTGGCTTTGAGGCCAGCTCTCTCACTACTTTGCAATGATAGCCCTCATGCTAGTATTATGCTTCATATTTTACATGGGGAAACTGGAGCACATAGACTCTATCCCAAGGTCTTGGGTCTCATGTCCGTTTTGTAGTAATACCAAAAAAAACCAGACAAACCCCTCTAATATCTGGTGTTCAAATTAACATATTTGTGAGCTTTTTTGAAACTAATTTTCCTCTAAAAGCTATCATAAAATTTTCCTTCTTTTTTCAGTTGGCCTTACATTTCTATTTTATAAATGTTACATTTTTATTTTGCAAAAGCCCTTGATTATTTGCCTGAGAGTTGTCTGTAAAATATTTTTACATAAAAGTTGGCTTTTTCCTATTGTCTACCATATTTCTGAACTCTGCCATCAGAGTTGTGTGCTCAGACACCAGAATAAAATAATTTTATGTTATCCCTAGCAAAATATTTAGAAAGTAAATTGATTTTTTAAAAAAAGTATAAATACATGTTCATATCAAATAGGCTTGATTTTTGGATTATCTATTCTTTGGGATTACTCATGACACAGTACAGATAATCACAAGCTGACTGCAAATAGATTCTGAAATTCTGTGTCACAGTTTTCTGTTTTTCTAACTCACACTAGTAATCATTTGTTCATATTTAAGCAACCTATATTCACACTGCCAATCCTCCCCTCCATTCTTAATCACATTCTTTTCTTGCAATTTTTAAAAGGCTGTTTACAACCATTTTAGATACACAATATAAGAAATGTACAAGGTCCCACGTAATTTTACACTTTCTTGGTTATTATAAAGAAAATGGTTTCTCTGAGACTTCATTTGATATTTCTGTTTACAATTATGCTTTATATTTACAGAGAAAACCACCAGGACCAGATGGGTTGGCCCACAAATAGTCTGCTCAGATTCTGCATTTTATTACCAAAATACTGTTCTCTCTTTCACCCCAGATATTTCCTCTCCTATCACCTGCACATCACCCTATAAAGATTTTTAAATATACCCTTTTCTAGCTTGTTTTGTTCCCTGTCTCGCCCTCATTTACCAAAGTGATGGTGCAGAACTGTAATGGGATGTTGGAGAAGTTGGAGATCTGACTCCCGGAGAACCAGAATCAAGGAATTGTTTAGGGACGTAAACAGTGTGTCATATAACCTTTGGTTGGCTCTGTCCTTGGCTTCCCTTTGAGCTCTCCAACAGTATCATGCCAGGCCCTGTTCTTCAGCTTCTTCTACTTGCCTTTCTTTTACTGCTGTGCTATTTTCCTGTGAGCTTTCTTGCTTTTCTGCCAAATCTGTGACCCATTTACACAGAGCTTTGGAGTTCTGGCTTGAACTGCAGTCACATGCCCTTCCACATGGTACTCCACCTGCTTGCTAAACTGGAAATCATACTGAGCCTGTCACCTTCTCCTCTGGTAGTAGGACTTTGCTTTCAGATATCATAGGTATTTTAAAAGCTTTCCCATAAAAGCTTTCCCTACAATCTTCTTTTGACATTTCACAACCCTTCTTTCCCTCTCCCCAGTGACACAGGAATTAGGTACCCAAGTTGAACCCGGTAATGGAAGATTTTGAAGATAATCTTACAAGGAATCACCAGTTTTCCCTGTTACTTTCTGTTTCTGTAGTCAGTATTTTCAAGAGGACTGAGAGAATGTAAGAGATAACAAGAAATAATGGAGTATTGGATTTGGAATCAGACAGACCTGGGTTTGAATTCTATGTCAGACTTATTAAGTCACTTGGACACTTAACCTCTCTGGGCCTCAGTTTCTATACCTGGAAAATAAGATACATCAACTTAATGAACTTTAAGTTCCATTTCAGCTCTAAATCTATGAACTAATGAGTCTATGAATCTGAGAAATTGCTAACGCTGACAGAAAACCTCCGATGAAGTAGGAACCTACAGGATAGATTTGGCTTTCCTTTAAAAGAAGCTAGGAAATTATGGCTCGTCTTGGGCCATGCTATTATCAGCTGCAAAAGTAGCTGGAGGCTCGTTTCCAAAAAGTAGTTATTAATAGTTCGGTGTCAGACTGGGAAACATATTGATCTCTCCTTCCTGACACTCATAACACTTATTATCTAAAACATTCATTTAGCAATTAATCATGGACTGTCTCATGACATCTTATTTTGTTCTCTTATGCTATCATTTAACTCTTATATTAATTACGGTTTTGTATATTCACCTACTGTCAGGCTGTAGTATGTTCGCCTGTTAACATTCAGGAAAGTTATAATGGGTAAAAGAGATGGACCTTTCACATAGTGATAATGGGAAATGATTCCTGCTGTCCTGGATGTTGTAATATTTCCCATAGAATCTTCAAAGAACTAGAGAAACGCCTCTAATGTGTGGAGTTGAATCTCTGTGGAGGACTTATGAGATGTATCCAGTGGAAGGTGTAAATGGGTTGTGATCTGCTTCATGGGAGCAAATTCCCCACATCGATAGAACCACAGATGTACTTACATATCCAGTTATAATTTATATTTTATGTATTTATATTTTGTCTCTCCAGTTATTTATTAAACTGTTCAAGGCAAGAACTGGACCCTATATCACTATATCCTTCAGAGTACTAAGCATAGAACTTTCCCCACAATTGACCTCAAAGAATATTCTTGATGTGTGTAGTTCCTCTTAATTCACTAATCTTTAATGGACCATTTTCTCAAATATGCAAACATAACTAAGTTCCTTGGAGTAGGTTGTACCTAGGAAGACCACATATCAGGGATATTCTAGGGAGGTTTCCTATTCAGCCACATGTTTGACAAATATAATAATCACTAGCACTTACATATCACTTTAAAGTTTGCAAAGCACTTTACAAATGTTACCTCATCCTCACAAAAATCCCGGGAGGTAGGTATTTTTAATTAGGATCTCCATTTTATAGAAGAGGAAGCTGAAGTAGACAGAAGTTAAATGATTTGCCCAGGTTCACACAGCTAGTAGGCAGTAAAACTCCATATTTAGTGCTCTACACACTATGTCACTTAATTGTATAGGACCTTTGAGGTCCTTTCTGACTCAGAGATTCCGGAATACTCTAAAATATGAACCACTAACATGAAGTATTACAAAAGTTTATTTGTGAATTAGCTACTGAGCTAATTCAATCTTAAGACCAAATTTTTTCAATGACTCGATGTGACAGATGATGGTTAGGTTTCCAGGCTAGCTCATACAAGCTCCTTTAATCTATTATATAAAGTAACTTAATAGCAGAAATCTTATAGAAGGTAGAACAGTGGATAGAGTGCTAGGCCTGGAGTCAGGAATATTCATCCTCCTGAATTCAAATCTGGCATCAGACACTTCCTAGAGATATGACCCTGGGCAAGTCACTTAACCCTCCTTGCCTCAGTTTCCTAAACTGTAAAATGAGCTGAAGAAAATGACAAACCACTCCTTTATCTTTGCCAAGTAAACCCCAAATCGGGTCACAAAGAGTTGGATATGACCGAAACAAAAACACCAAAAACAAGTTAGTGTTAATTGTATGGGAAAATATGTTCCATGTTATAAAGTGGTACATTAGAACATATTTCCTTGTACCTTTGCAGTAAGATAAGGGACTTCTCTGTTCTGGTAGCTGAGATTATAGGTAGCTAAGGATACTGAATTCCTATGAGCAAGTGGAATAGAAATAAAATGTTCATAAATTAGAAAACTAGAATCTGAAATGCATTGATGGAATGCCTATCCATTGTGAAATAGCTAAGCAAATTGAGTTACATTAATATAATGGAATAGTATTGTGCTGTAAGAAAATATGAAGATAGGGCATACAGAAAAGCATGGAAAGACCAGCATGACCAGATACAAAGTAAACAGAAAACAGCATATCCAACATACACAATTCCGCTTTGCAGAAGTGGTAGGTAAAAAGGTATGGAACTTAGCATATGCATTTTATTCAATGTATTTGTTGATTTTGCTGGATTTTTCTCTTTATTTTTTCTTGTCTTTTCTTTTTTTAAAAAGTATTTGTTATAATAAATTGTACTATTTAGGAAGGAGAAGTATACAGGGACAAATTTAGGTAACGTAAAAATAAAAGATATAAACATAAGTCTATTTTTAAAAAAATAATTAAGTCTATGAAAATGAAAATGAAGTAATTGACTAGGGTAAGAAAAAAATCTACATTGATGTAAGAGAGGGTAAGATCAGTATTTAAAATATTTTCTATGGTAGTGAATTGCAACACAAGTATAGCCAGCACTAATCCTTAAACTTTTAAATGTCAACTCTACAATGGAATGCATAAATAAGGGTTTTAGCATGTAGCAATCATGAGATAATCTATGGTAATTCTCCACACTGAGCTCTAACCTAGATTTTTAGTTGAAAACTTACTTGAGTTGAAATAAGGATGTGATATTGAGAATTTAAAAACCACTCAAGTGAAAAGCAAGTGAAATGATTAAACATTTGGGAAAGGCTCTAGGTAATGGTTATGTCTAAAGAGGCAGAGTGGAAATGAACAAGAATGGGAGAGAACAAGCATTTATTAAGCACTTACCATGTGCCAGGCACTGTGCTCAGCCCAATGCTATATTATTTAATTTGATCTTTTCAACAACCCTGGGAAGTAGGCATTATTCTTATCCCAATTTTAGTACTGAGGAAAGTGAGGCTGTCTGCAGTTAAGTGATTTGCCCAGTATCACACAAATGGTGAGTGTCTGAAGCTGGATTTGAACTTAGGTCTTCCTGACTCCAGCTCCAGTGTTCTATCCATTATATCACTTTATTGTCTCTGGACAGAGATGCTATCCATTACTATGTATGTGAGTAATGTGACTTTATAAGCAAATCGGTAGATCAGATCTTATGATCTTTTTATGAGACCTTAAAACACACCTATACTTGACTATAAAAATTATGAGCAATTCAATGGAAATACTTTCCAAGGAATGCTGTCTAGCCTCCATTTTTTTAAAAAAAATGGAAAGATCAGATTTTAAAAAAATACAGTATGATAATAGTCTTGTATACAGGAAAAGATATGGAACTTTTGAAGAAAGTTTAGTAGTATTTTATTTTTTTCCCCAGTCACACATCAAGAAAATTTTTAGCATTCATTTTTAGTTCCAGATTTTGAGTTTCAAATTTTTCTTTCTCCCTCCCCTCCCCTCTTCTGAAAATGTTAGGCAGTTTGATGTGGTTTATAGATGTTCTATCATGTAAAAATATTTCCATATTAGTCAGAGTTGTGAAATAATAAACAAATCAAACAGACAAAACCTATGAGAAAGGATAAAACAAGTAAAAAAAATACATTTCAATCTGTAGTCAGAACCCATCAGTTAAAGAACTGATCTGAATATGGATAGCAATTTCCATCATGAGTCTTTTGTACTTGTCTTGGATCACTGTGTTGCTGAGAAGAGTTGAATCCTTTGTAGTTGATCATCACACAATGTTGCTGATACAGTGTTTTCCGGGTTCTGCTCATTTCACTTTGTATCAGTTCATACAATCTTTCCATGTTTTTCTGACATCTGCCTGTTCATCATTTCCTATTGCACAACAGTATTCCATTCCATTCCATTCATATAGCTTGTTCAGACATTCCCCAATTGATGGGCATCCCCGAAATTTCCAATGTTTTGCCACCATGAAGAAGGCTGCTATAAATATTTTTGAATATGTAAGTCCTTTCCTCTTTTTTTATAATCTCTTTGATCTAGTAGAGGTATTGCTGGATCAAAGGGCATGCACAATTTGGTTGCCTTTTGGGCACAATTCCAAATTACTCTCTGGAATGGTTGGATCCGTCCATAACTCTATCAGCAATGCATAAGTGTGCCAATTTTCCCGCATCCTCAACATTTATCATTTTCTTTTTTTGTCATTTTAGCCAATATGATAGGTGTGAGGTGGTACCTCAGAGTTGTTTTAATTTACATTTCTCTAACCAAAAGTTATTTAGAGTACTTCTTTATATGCCTATAGATAGTTTGATTTCTTCATTTGAAAACTGCCTATTCATATCTTTGGACTATTTATCAATTAAGGAATGGCAAGATGGAACTCTTTCTAAACCCAAGCTTCTGTGAATGTGGAACTGACTTTCCCTATACATCCACAATTACATTTTTTTTGTCATGGGACTTTTCTGACCTCCTCTTTTGAAAACTCCTTTGCAACTGTATGCTTTTTTGATTTCGTTCTTATTCCAAGAGATTTCTCACAATTTTTTTTACTACCTTTAAACCATATCTACTTTTAGAGTTAGAAATGCCTATCCTGAATGTTCAGCCCCAAGCAGAGTGTTACAAATGTATGCAATTAAAAGGAGCCATCCTTCACCCTCACCCATTTAGTTGAGTCATCATTAAAAAACGACAATTATTTCTCTAAAGAAAATTAGTTGACATTTCTGCTCTGGCATAACTTGGAATCGAACAATTTAGCATGTAGTTATCTCTAGAAACGAGGTAGAATGGATGTGCTCATCATATTACAGTAATGGATAAAACATGAAGTCAGCAACAGTATGATAAATACCCTAGAGGACATTTGTTTGTTATAACATACTTTTAGAAAGCTATCTATGACAGCTCTTGATTAGGAGAGTTTTTTCCTGATGATATTTTCTTACCACTCTTCCTTTACCTGATCTACTCTCTACTGGCATCCCCATCCTGGGAAAAACCCTTATCTTTTATGCTTTTGTGATCATTAATGTGGTTCTCTATTTATATTCTCTGACTTAGTGATCCCACTTGAATGGACATATACCACCAAGAAAGTCAGAGATAGAATAAAAAAGGCAGTATATGCTAAAATATTCCTAACAATACTGGTTTTGTTGTAGGAGAGAATTAAAAACAAATAAAAATTACCAAATAAAATGTAGATTATCACAAATTGCTAAATCAGCATGAATTTATTAAATGTCTACAATGTGTTAGATGCTATGCTACATTCTGGGGATACAAAGACAAACTTTAACAGTTCCTAACCTCAAGAAGTCTACATTCTAACAGGAAAGACTACATGTGCGTAAGTGTATTCTTGTGCATATATATATATTCAAAATATGTTAACATAATAGAATATTATTATGCCAAAGGCAATCATAACTATAAGAACTTCATTGAAGCATATACATATATATATGAATTGATGCAGAATAAAATGAGTTCTTAAAGTAAAATCTACTAGATAGCCAAAATAATTTAATGAAAATATCACCAAAAGGAAATTAAATTCTGAGTAACTATAAAAAAACTAATATTGGTCCCAGGGAACATACTATAAAATATACGTGCCTCTTATAAGCAGACAGGCAGGGGACAAAGAAGACAGTATGCTGTATCCCTGTTTAGAAATAGCATATTGGCTATTTCTGATTAACAGTTTCCCTCTGTGAAAAGATGTTAATGTCTCCCTCCCCAGGTGGGGTGGAATTTACCCAGGTAATAACTGTGATAGAAAAACAAGTGGCATCAATAAAACATCCAAAAAAGGGAAAATTTCTTAGTTGCATAAAAGGCTTTAACCATTTGAACGAATGAATGAAAAATGTGTCTATTAGTTGTTTACTATGTGCAAAGCACAGTGTTATGTGCTGGGGATACAAATGGAAATAAGACAGACCCTGCTCTCAGCAAGCTCACATTCTAATGAAGGAGACCTCCCATATGGAAGATTTTAGCAGCCAGTCATACGTAAAGATCTCACAGTCCTTGGGATGCTACAGCAGAACAGATGGCAATGCCTCTCTAGTTACATCATCTCCACTAATAAAATCATATCCATTTCTGATGCTGAACCATTGAATAGTGTCAAAACCTTTCTTTTCTATGCCTTATGTAACAGTGGCTATAGCACCTGCAGGAAGAGTTGCCAGGTGGCATCTGTACAGGCGTTGCATCACTGAATGGTGGCTGAGGGCGCTGGACTGGAAGCATAGGTATTCCTAAGGCTCTTGGGTCAGAATCTTGGACCCCTTCTCCATTAGAGTCTGAGGGGAGATGATGGTCAAGGTACTTGCAGGGGCTTAACTTGTTTGCACATATTGCCTCCTGCCTTTCCCTTAGTTCATTTAACCTTTCTTCACAGTTTTCTCATGTGTAAAATTGAGACAATAATAGTGCCCGCCACTCAGGGTTGTTGGGCAGATCAAATGAGATGGCATGTGTCAAATTCATTGCAAGCCTTAAAACATATAAATACCAGTTGTTGTTGTTATACTAACAAGAGGTCTAAGATAACAGGAATTTAGGGGTATCATATCCATCACTAATAATGTAATGTAGGTAGATATGCACTTAAACTTAGTAAGGCAAAGGGGTGGGACTATGGAGTTAGGAAGAGTAAATGGAAGAGAATGAAATAAAAGTAATTGTTATGCTTTATCGCTCTGTTTTATAGCTGAGAAAAATCAAGTGACAAGTGACCCTTTGACCAAGGTCATTCAGGTAGTTAAGCACCAAGTTGTTATTGTTTAGTCATTTTCACTTGTATACTGTGCTTCATGATCCTATTTGGGGTTTTCTTGGCAAAGAGACTGTAGTTGTTTGCCATTTCCTTTACTAGCTCATTTTTACAGAGGAGAAACCAAGACATACAGGGTTAAGTGATACTGGCCCAGGGTCACACAGCTACCAAGGGTCTGAGGTTGAATTTGAACTCAGGAAGATGAGTCTTCCTGTTTCCAGGTACCACTTCTCTGCCCCAATGGAAGTAAAAATGTGATCTAAAAATCAAACTTCAATGACAGGAATCATCAACCTATGTACTGTGCTGAATATAGAGGGAGACACAAGGGTCAGCTGCATGATTTTTATTCCTCCCTTTTGTGAGAGGCTGGAATCTGTTGCAAGACCTCCCTTCCATCCATGACTTTTCATTAGTGTTTGATCACAAGCTTGTAACACATCTTGACTCACTTTCATGCCTTTGTGAATTGACATCAAACTCAATTTCCTTTGCTGTAAATCATGACCTTGAATTCACCTTGGATCATATTTACTAATTGGTAGAAAAACTACGCCCATTCAACTCAGTATAATCATGAATCATTAGTAGTATCATCTTTGTCTATAGAAACTGGATTTTAGTAGAAGTAGCAGCAGCAATTAGGAAGTCTGGTACATTTTTCTCAGAGCAGGAAGATTTAATTTTAAAAGTTGACAGATACTTCTTAAAACAAATCAATCATCCAGGTGGTCAATAAATATTGACCACTATCTGCTAGGCACTGTGCTAAGCACTGGGGATAAAAGAAAGGTAATAGATAGTCCTTACTCTCAAAGAGTTCACACTCTTACTGTTCATAACATGCAAATAATTACATACAGACAAAATGGATCCAGGACAAAAGAGGAAAGGTCCAAGCATTAGAGAAGATGAGGAAAGATTTTCTTCAGAAGACAGTTACAACTAGGATTGAAGGTATACAGGAAAACCAGGAGGTGGAGAAGATAAGGGAGAGAATTCCCGGCATGGGGGACAACCAGTGAAAATGACCAGAGTTGAAAAATGGAATCTTATAGGAGACCTGTGTCACTGAAACACAGAATATATGGGGGGAGTAAGGTGGAAGAAGACTGGAAAAGTGATGGAGGGCCAAGTTATGAAAGTCTTTAAATGTCAAACAGAAGATTTTATATTTTATCCTAGCTTTAGGGATAGGGAGCCACCAGAGTTTACTGAATTTAAAGACATGACATGATCAAGGCTGCTCTTTAGAAAGATCCTAGAGAATGAGAAAGATACTTAAAAACTAGAGATGGAAAGAAATAAACTCAAGATTTCTAAACCTGAAGATCCATTTATTACAATATTTGGCAATCTTCACATGGAATTTGCACAATAGTGTCATGCATTTGTTTTTTTTCTAAGAAGCACAAGACATTTTACAGATGTTATCCATTTCAGACTCCTAACAATTCTCTTTGTACTCATTTCCAAACACCACATGAAGAAAAAACAAAATGTGGCATAACAGAATGCAAACTGTGGATCTGCTACGTGAAAGGGAATATAATTTTCTGATAGGGGTTAGAATGGATGAAAAGGGCAAGTGCTACCAAAAAAATAGAAGTTATAGTCCTTCTTATATCCAGAGATGAGAACAAATTATAATTCCAGTGTAATGTTTCATCCCCTATCAGACAGAAGGAAATGTACTTTTTCTTTTCCAAGGCCAAGGCCTTGATGCACACATAGGTACAATCATTTCCCTACTCTTTCAGTATCTAGTTCCTGTACTTATAACTTCCTTCTGTAGAACCTTTAGTCTCTTCCATTGACCTATTCCCCTTCGCCTTTAAACATACACAGAGTCCCCTGCTTTCAAAGAGTTTCTGTTTGACCTTGTTGTCTCCTTGAAATATTATTCTATTTTCTCCTTTCCCTTTCAGTGGTAAAATCAGTCTATACCCATTGTCTCCATTTCCCACATAAACAACCTCTGTTCTTATGAATCTCTTCATACAACTGACACAAAAGTCACAAATACATCCTTGCTGATAGATCCAAAGATCTTTTCTTGGCCTTAATTCTTCATAACTTTCCTGTTGACACTGATTACAAATTCCTTCTATAAACACTCTCTTCCCTTGGCGCTGACATTATCAGGATCCTGTTTTTATTTCCTACCTTTCTAACATCTCCTTCTGTTTCTTTCACTGACTCTCATTCTTGTCCATCTGTTGTTTTCACCCCAGACTCAGTTACTGAATCTCTGTTTTCTGTATGATCCATTTTCATAGCTTCAACTTGTCACTTTTACATAGATGACTTCCAAATACATATCTTTAGCCTTCCCCTCTCACTCGTGTCTAGGAAACCTTTCTCAATCACCTTTCATTTTAGTGCTGTCCCTCTGTTGATTTTTTCCTATACATCTTGTATAAATACAAATTTACTTGTATATGGTGGTTTGCATGTTGTCTCCCACATTAGACTGGAAATTTCTTGAGATAAGGTTCTTTGACTTTTTTTTGTATGCTGAGGGCTTGGCAGCTAGGTGGTGCAGTGGATAGAGAACCAGTGAAGGAGTCAGAAGGACCTGAGTTCAAATCTCACCTTAGACATTTGATACTCACTAGCTGTGTGACCTTGGGCAAGTCAATTAACCCTAAGTGCCTCATCCTGGGACATCTCCAGTCATCCTGATGAATACCTGGTCACTGGATTCAGATGGCTCTGGAGGAGAAGTGAGACTGGTGATCTGCACAGACTTCCTTCACTTAAAACAAAGTCAAGTGCAAGTTATGTCACCATTTCTCGGATGGCATGGTCTTCTTCAGCAACGAAGGACGAATACACACAAAGTAGATAGTTAAAAATGTTAATTGACTAACTATAGTTTGATATTTCCTGTTGCTTCATGACTGGGTGTCAGAAGATTTGAGCTTTTGTCTCAGTTCCATTTACTATGTGAATTTGAATAAACCTCTGAAACTAATTTTGTTTATAATTAATATTTCCCATTGTTACTTTATAGACTTGTGGAAAACACTGAATGAAGTACACGTGACACATAAGGTATTATACTGTTACTATGATCCACCTCACAAACAGGCATCCTTCCTATAATCCATATTTTTGTCAGTGGCACAGCCAGTAAAAGTGTGTTGGTTCAATCGTTGAGGCCCAAACCCTTTAAGTTGTCTTTGACCCTTCCCTCTCCTCTCCTCCCAGATCTTATCAAGCAAGTCATGTTTCTTCCCAAGAAATTATTCACAAATATTCCTTCTTTTCTTTCCTACTTACTAATGCTTAGATTGTTGTAATAACTCCTCAGCTGATCTAATGTTTCTCTAGAACTTCTCAGAAAAGGGGCAGATGATGACTTTTTAGGTCATAATCAACCCAGTAGGCATTCCTAACTTACTACAGCAATGGTTGGGTGTCATTCAGAGAGCACATCAAATCCTAGCTTAAGAGTCAATGATTGTATGGTAGGTATGCATAGGCTAGAAGAGAACGTTAAGTCAATTAAAGCATCAAGAATTTATTAAGAGCTTACTATGTGCCAGACTAAGCATTGGGAATACAACAAGGGATAAAACAGCAACAGCAGTAACAACAGTTACAAAACAGTTTCTGCTCTGGAGTGTACATTCTGACGTGAGAGACATGTTAACACATCATGCATATAATATGCTTTTTTAGACTCAAGTTAGATAAAAGGTTATTCTCTTATGTATATTCAGACATTCCCAGCATGCAGGTTTGAATGGGAGCTAGTGAAAGCCATGTAAAACTATAGCTTGTTAGAAGGGAAGCTTTGACCAAGGATAAGCCGGAGGACTGATGGAACAGTACTGGATAAAACTAATTCTGCCTAACCACACCACTCTAGAACAACTCCAAATTCTGGGAATCTCAGTTTGGATTGAGAACTATGTGTAGTTTTTGCTGATCTTTCCAGAGATTGTCCATTCCCAACACTCTACCCACCTTAAGTCAACCATATCAGTTTGGACCTGGATAATCCCACAAACTAAAAGTCATTCAAATATGTTTAGGAGTCCAATGAACAATTTTCTGTGAAATTCCTATACATTTTTGACTGGAGAATAGCAATTATAAATTAGCTGTAAAATTTTTATATATTTTCTGTGTCATAGCATAGCAACATTCTAGGTATTAGTCTTTTACTTCAGGGGATGTATAGCACACCAGTGACTATTTGTATAGGCATATCCATCTATGACAAGTGACATATGCATACATGTGATATTTTCACTTATGATTTTATTTAACAATATAGTATGCATAAATATTCCTTGCCTTTTCCCACACTATCATGTGGGACTTTGGGAGACCTTTTTCCAGCCAACTGGTTGGATGTCAGTGCACTGTGCCAACTATGCAGGCATGTAAGGCTGGAAATGGTCTCCTCCTCACAAGTGTTGGCTTTGAGAATATCGGCTCATATTCAATGACTATTCCTGTATACTTGTATACTCTTTCCTCTCTGGCATTTTATGACATTACTCTCTTAGTTTGCCTTCTTCCTGTCTGACTACTCATTCCTAATCTCATTTGCTCATCATCCGTATATATATATATATATATATATATATATATATATATATATATATATATATATATATCAAGCCACTTAATTGTGGGTGCTCCACAAAGTTCTGTCCTGGGTCATCTCCTCTGCTCCCCCTACTATCTTTCAGCAAACTCTTAATTCCATAGGTTTAACTATCATTTCTATGCATATGACTTTCAGATTGAAATATCAGTCTCTTCCCAGAGCTCCAACCTTGTATTACTAATTGTCTATTGAACATCCTATCATCCTGTTGGACAGCTTAAATTTAAAGTTTCTAAAACTGAACCCCTCATCTATCTCCCTAAACCTGCCCTTTTTCCATACTTCCCTATTTCTTTCTAAAATGCCACCATCCTTCCAGAATCTTATGGGCATTATCCTAGACTTCTCACTCTCTTGTATTCCATATATCCAAACACATTCCAAATTTTGATGTATCTGCTTCACATCACTACCATCTGACCCCTTCTCTATTCACACCAAGTGCTAGAGAGTTTGAACTCTCATATTCTCTCACCTATATTATTGCAACAGCCTCTTCATTGGTCTCCCTCCCTTAAGTCTCTCTTCACTCCAATTCATCTTACAATTGACAAACCCTTGTAACTTCCCTAGTCAGCCATTTCCAGTGGCTTCCTATTTGTCTACAAATAAATACACACCATTCTATTTAACTTTTAAAACCCTATACGAACTAGCCTCTATCTTTATTGCCTTATTGAATATTACTCTCCATTGCATACTCTGCAATCTAACTAAACTGATCTTTCTGTTCCTGACTCACAGCACTTCATCTCCCATGTCTGTGTTTTTGAACCGGCCATCTCCCTGCCCCATGTGTAATGTATTTCCTCTTTCTTTTAAGATGGACATGGAGATGGAGGTCTAAGATGGAGGTCTAGGATCATTTTCTTCATAAAGCTTTTTTCCCAACTACATTTTCCCCTTCATTAACAAACTATTATAATTAACTACTTTGTATTTATTAACCTTATATTTATGCTATATGTATTTTTATATGTACTTATTGGCTCCCCCATTAGACATTCACTACAAGTAGAAACTATTTCATTCTGTGTACATATATCCCCTGTGTCTGACTATAGAAGGTACTTAATGAATAGTGTTGATTGATTGAACCCCTTCCTTGACTAGTCTTTCTATTACAACAGTATGGTCCATAAGCTGACATATCATGAAAGTCCATTTCAATTTTTATTATCTGGATGGTGATTGATATAGAATCTTACTTTATAACTTTAAAATTTTCAAGCCATTTTCAATTTACTTTGCGCAACTTTAAAACATTTGTATTCTCAAGGTTTTTAACTGCCATATATTGATTATTCGCTGCTGTAAGGTTAGTTTTTCACACCATTCTCCAGTGGTACTTAACCCTCACTGATCTATTATGTAAAATCTTAGTACTGACAGAACAAAATATAGCTTGAAAGTTCATCCACACTGTGATCTTATTCCTATAAAAGTACATTTGTCTTAAGAATGGATGCAAGTAATAGGGGATGGGAGGTAGTTCTGGATTATTCATTTTAAGTTTTGCTTTTTTTCTAGAGGGAGAGAGCTTTCTTCTAATTTTTTCTCTCCTACATTCACTTAAATAAACTATACCCTGAAAATTATTTTCTTTCCCAACTTGGGAACTGCAATTATGATGTTATTTATTAATATGGTTTTGTTTTAAGTACACTGTGGATTAAAAAAAAACTTTTAAAAATAGATCCAAAATAAACCTGCACAAAAACAGATCTCAATTTTCCTGAATTTAATACTCCTAAGTCAGTGTGAAGGAAATCCTACCATCCTAGATATAAGATGTCCCACTGAAATATTACTGAAGGTTCTGAGTCATGTAACTAATGAGATGGTCATTTGGTCAACTAAACACTTTCTCTAGTCACTCTAGACACTTTCTCACAATCACCCAAATCTTTCCAAAACAGGAGTGATGTACAAGAGAGAAGGCAATTTCCTCAGCCCCTATGGTCTAGGATATAAAAAACTCTAAAGATGTAAAACCTCAATGAATAACAGAGAAGGCTAATCCCTAAGATGCAATATGTTCACTCAGTAGCCCTCATCCACTACTTACCATGCTCAGGCTGGACTGTCCAAGCCTATTCATAGGCTTGCAACAAAACTCTTGAGGAGTATGGGAAATCAAAAGGCAGAAGTTTGCTTTGGTTGGGGAAAAAGAGTGGCAGCATTCTGCTACAACAGAGCTCCGTCCTGAAACTAAGTAACAAAAGGAACTATGGCAGGATACTAAGTGTGGATGATTGTGTGATACTCCATCAACCTAAAGGAAGAAGACCTGCATCCAGTTGGAGCGAGTTCTGTTTTTATCCACATTCTTCAAATTCACTTGGGACAGAGACTGAGGCCAGTGAAACATGAATTGCCCAGCGTGGAAATACATGAAGAAAGATTTAGGTTCTAGATACCCAGAGAAAGCATCATCGAAGGGGAAGGAGTTAGAAAGTGAGCAATAGGGAAATAGAAGGGGAAAAAAAAAGACAAATTACCAAAAAGCTCTGGAGAAAGAAAACTCAGTTAAAGACTTTGAGCAGAAGTAGATAAACCAACAGGGAAAATATAATAGAAGGGAACATAACCTTCAGATTAGCTAGAAGAGTCTAGATATATAAAGGAAATAAATAAAGGAAAATGAATCAATATCTAATGAACCAGATGAACATGGGACCATAGTAGATTGTTCCTGAACAATTTAAAATAAAAATAACTGTGAAAGCAAAATGTATGGCTTGTACAACAGAAATGATACAGAGAATAGAAAAACTTGAAACAATAGTGACAAGTCACCAAAGAACCAAAAGAGAGAATAAGCAATTAGGAATGTGAAGACACAGAAGTGAAGGACAATCTATAAGAACAGAAGAGAGAACCAAAAAGCAACAATGTTAAAAGAAGACATATCTCCAAGCCAAACATCTTGATCTTGAAGACAGGATGAGTAAGGACAATCTAAGGATGAAGGGTACAATGAATCAAAAAACCTGAACACTATATATAAGAAATAATAAAAGGAAATTGCCCAGAATATCTGAACACAGTCAACAAAGTACCAATCATAAGAATCCAAAGATTGCTTCTAAGAAAAAAAACCTTATGTTGCAAACTTCAAGGTTGTGATTAAAGTTAACAGTTCTACTAACAAAAAATTCTACAAGTAAGCAAGAGAAAAACTTTCAAATATGGAGGAAAAGAAATTCAAATAATAAAAGACTAATATGCATCCCATAGAAACCAAAAAAAGAAGTGGTAATATGTTAAGATGTATTATTGTATTTTACCAACTGAACTCTTCCCAGGTCATGGACAGGGGAATAATGAAGCAAGAGGCAGAAAGTAAAAAGAAAAAACAAAACAAAATATTTTATATATTTTAACTACCAACATACGATTCTCACTTGTTTTATTTTTTTCAAATAGATTCATCTATTTGGGAGCCTTTTGAGGGAAATTATTGCTGCTTCTATGAGGCTAGCATAGCTTACTCAGCTTTCATATCTCTTGTTATATTCATCTGCTTGGCTCCATTTCATTTAGAAGTGGTTATGACACAGTTCTTGCATTGTAACCTATTGAGGGATAGAGGCAAAGCATTTCTCTCAAGAATTCTTCTTCTAGAGACATGGAAATAATGAGACATTTAAAACATTGCATTAAGACTATAATCAGAACATCAGAGACATCCAAGCCAACAGAAATATTCATTCATATATGAGCTCTATTTGTGATCTACATTTAAACATCACTCTTCAAGAAATTTCACTTTGTAATTTTCAGAGCAGGAAATGAAGGAGGAAGAGGAACATGTGGAAAGGTTACATGTTGTGCACTTTAAAATAACGTTAATATGCGCAGCCCAAGTTAACTTGCTTCATAAAAGTTATCATTCTCATCTATAGTTTTTCTTAACCCTTGTTTTTTTAAAACCATTGATTAAAATGTTTCTGGGAATTCAGAAAATTAAGTAACTCTTTTGAATGGCCATCTGATTAAAACTGAGTTCTTTCATTTAACTGCCACTAGACTTTAGGCTTAGTTAGGGCCAGGTGACTTAGTTGAAATAGATTGAAACCAATCTATTTTAACAGTTGCATGTTTATCAATAAGTGTACTTAAGCACAAAAGTAAGCACATTGTTCAACAATTTTGACACTGTCTGGCGGTATGACCACAGAATCTCTAACCAAATAATCTCAGAAAGGAAGCTAAACATCAAAATAAAAGGCACATTTTCACATGTCCATGCTGTCATTTCTGAGATGTAATCCAAAAGCAACCTACCAGCTGTTGTTAAATGCACTAAAAATGTACCCAAACCAGCCTACCAGATTTTTGTCTCTCTGACCACTGAGAAGAGGTAAAGAAGTTTGATTATTATATATTTAGTAAGTAGCAATCAGTTTCTTCTGGGGCAAAGTTTGATTTTGTAGGAAACAAATTAAAAGTTGACATTTGTCATTGTATTACAAAATAAAAGACTAATTAATGAGATCTCATTTGAATCTAGTCTCCTCATCCAACCTTCCCTTTGAGTACCCACAGTGAATACCAATATGTTTGTATGAGTGTTGTGACACATGTAACATATTCATCGTGCTGCCAAGTCGAATAACAATGTGAGAAACTCATCACTATGTGGCAGGGTAGCACAGTGACACTGGAGAGAAGCATCATCAGGTTGCAATCCAAGGTAGTGACTGAATAATGAATCTGAAATTTATGCCCTGATCCCAAGTGCTTAGCACAGAGAGAACAGTAAGCCTTTTCACTCATTTGTAGACATTTCATAGGACTGACCTGAAATGAGGGTAATAGAGCCAATAGCTACAATAAGAATCACGAAAAAGCACATGTAATCTTGACCCAGGGAATCATATTGATCAGTTTGTAGTTAAGCACCTTGATTCAAGGTTTAGCTCCTCTTTCACATCTAATGACAGGCATGGGATAGACACTGCTGTATTTGCAGGAAAATATACTCACCTACGCTTATGCAGTAAATCTAAGCACACTTACTGAATCGTTTTTTAAAATTTAATTTTTTTGTTACTTTTTAAATTGCAAACTGTCTCTCTCTCCCTTCCCACCTTGCACTACAGAAGGCCATTATTTCACACACACACACACACACACACACACACACGTACATATATATACATATAAAATATACACAATGTACACACACATATATACATATGTATACGCACATATTTTTATATATACACCATATTATGCATATTTTCATATATCAGTTCTTTCTCTGGAGGCAGATGGTATCTTCCTTCATAGGTCCTTTGTAGTTAATCTGAATATTTATCATACTCAGAACAGCTTAGATGTTCACAGTTATTCTTCAAACAGTGTTACTGTTACTGTATACAATGATCTCTTGGTTTTCCTCATTTCACTCTTTATTGTTTCATGCAAGTTTTTCTATTTTTCTAAAGTCAGTTTGCTCATCATTTCTTATAAGCCCAATAGTATTCCATCCTAGCCATATATCACAATTTGTTTAGCCATTCCCCTGTTCATTGGGCAACCCCTTAATTTCCACTTCTTTGTCACAAAAAGACCTGCTTTAAATATTTTAGAGCATATAGCTTCTTTTCCTTTCTCTGATCACCCCAGGAAACAAACCTAACACTGGTATTGCTGGATCAAAATATATATACAGTTTTATAACTCTCTGGGTACAATTCCAGATTGCTCTCCAAAATGATTGATTCAGTTCACAGGTCTACCAACAGTGTATTAGTATCCTATATTTACTGAATTGTGGACCTTCCACTTCAGATCTTAACACGGTAGCAGAAGGAAGGAAAAAAAAATCAGAAAAAAATGGGAAAACCAAAAGACTGAACAAAGGGGACACCTGCTGATATATTGTAACAGATGACTTGACATGAAGAAGAAAATATAGCAAATTGACAAAAATTGAAATTAAATACTGGAAAGTTTCCTCATTAAAATATTTGTAAGTGCATCTTATTTTTATAAAATGCGTGTTCCTAAAAAGGTAATTATGAATTAATTTTTTAAAAACTGAATCCTATCCTTTGACCCATAGAATCCCACTGATGGGCATATATTTTAAGGAAGTTAAAGAAAAGAAAATATTTCATAGGTATCAAAATATTTATAGCAGCTCTTTTTTGTAGTAGCAAAGAACTGGAAACAAAGCAGATTTCTGTTGATTGAGAAATGGCTAAAAATATGGTGGTATGTGGATATAAAGGAAAATCATGACAATAGCAGAAATCATGAATATGAAAACTATAAAGAAGAATGGAAAGATATATGAATTGATGCCAAGTAAGGTAAGTAGAACCAGGAAAACATTACATACAAAAACTACTATATTGTAAATGCAAAGAACGACAACAGAAAATGAAACTGAATACTGTGTAATTTTAATGATCAAGTTGGGCCATAAAGAAAAGGTCAGAAAATATACCTCCCTTCTTTGCAGAAGTGGAGGACTACTTTAAGTTAGGAATATTGAAAATAGTGTTAGATGCAGTTGTTGTACAAAATCAATCTCTCTCTCTCTTTCATTTTTATAGGGGATGCCTTGCTGTATTAGTGAGGAAAAAATGTTTTTGGAAATTAAAGTGATTTAAAATAAGGTGTCAACAAACAGCTTAAAAACCAAATCAAACAGGGTATGATGGAAGCTTGTCATTTAAAAGAAGCCAGCAGAGAATTAATCCTTAAAATGGCACAATGGAAAGACCATAGGACATTGAGTATGAAGACTTGAATTCAAATCATATGTCCAAAACTTCTTAGCTTCATGAGCCTCATTTTCCTATCCAAAAACAGAAATGATAATGTACATACTACCTCTCTCACTGGATTATTAGAAAGCACACTGTAAACCTTCAATCATAGTATAAATATACACTACAATGAATAAATTTGTTTTTTCACACATTATTTTTGTCATGAAGGAAAAATATATTACCATTTGAATGTATGATTTTTTTAAACAAATGAATTATTATGGTCTCAGTGATGTCTTTATAAGAGTCAGTTTGTTATAGAAAATGAATCTAAATAAAATTCATGTGAAAAAGTCTTGAAGATTTTAATTAATTGCATGCTCAATATATAGTTGTTAAACAAAACTAAAATGATCTTAGATTTCATTAATGGATGAAGATGGTGCAGCGTGTGGAGTAGAGGGCAGAGTCAGATAGATCTGTGTTCAAATCTGACTTTGGATATTTACTAGTTGTTTGACCCTGGGAAAGTCACTAAATTTTTCTCAGTCTCTTTTTTCTCATCTGTAAAATGGGAATAATGACAGCACTCTATTTTATAGGGGTATTATGAGGATCAAATAGAATCAAATGAGTTAACATATAAAGAACTTTGCCAATGTTAGAGCATGATATAAATTCTAACTATGTTATTCTTACTATTATTAATTAAAAGAGGTGATAGAATGGACAAGTCATCTACAGAATACTATATTAACTTATAGGGGATGCATTTTGGAGGGATGTTGGCAAGCTAGAACAGATCTTGAGAATAGTTACTATTATGACAAGGGAACCTGAAACCATATCAAGGGAAAATCAATCAAATGACTGGTGAAGTTTAGCTTGGAAAAGAGATTTATGGGAAACAAGAGTATTTTAAGGGCTGTCATGTGTTAGAAGGATTAGATTTGTTTTGCTTCTCCGAAGAGTGAAGAATTATCTACCTCATAAGATTTTTGGAAAAGCACTTTATAAATCAAAACACTATATAAATTTGAATTAATATTATTATATAAGATTAGTACTAATACAAACATACAAATTATAGGGGAGCAGATTTTCATTCAAAGTAAGTGAGACAACCCTAGCAATAATAGCTATATTAAAATGCAACAGGACATCAAAAGAGGGATGATGAAGCCTGCGTCTCACCTCTTCATAGACACAATGGGTTAGGGATGGAGAACAAGAAACAAACTTGCAGATATAGTTAATGTGGTGATTTGTTTTTCTTAACTATACTTATTCATCACAAGGATATACTTTTTTGGGGGAGCAGAGTCGATGAGTCATAATAGTATTACAAAAAAGGAAGAATATAAAGAGAAGAACATCAATGAAATACTTTTAAATGTGCAGAAGAGAACAAAAGGAAATTCAGAAGGGGATCTAGGCAAGCAATTTATTACTACCGTGTCAAATTTAATATACACTTAAAATAAACTGTAATGGAAATTTATAGTTTCAGGAGCAACCTTCTTTTCTATTCTTAGAATAGTGAACAACTTGTGTCTGTTGAAGGCTAAGTTCATGATAGAGAAGAAATGTATAAGTAAAATAGAAATGAAATTATCTTCCTTATGAGGGTAAGAGTGCATCAGGGGAGAAGACCAAACAAAGGATAAAAGATAATTTATAAAGGAAATTGTGGAAAGAATTGATACGTAGAATAGTTACTGAATTAGATGATGCTAGATTTCCTTTCACCTCTTAGATTCAATGATTCTTTGTGTAGTATCCTCTCTTTAACTTGAATTTCAATTGCCAGAGCAATTCCCCAGGGAGGATAGGACTATCTCCTCCCTCATGATTCTAAAGGTGATCTTAGAATTAGGGTAAGTCATTGTCATCATCATCGTTGTCATAATCATCATCAGACACATACTCCAGCAAGAGTACAGCCCTCGCAAAAATGATCTCTTCTTCCCCTTTTAATAAAATATTTAATATCTTTTTGTGATAGAATCCATGGTGATGCAAACACTGTTTTTGTGTTATTTTTTCCTGTTATCATATATTACGAATCAGTAGAAATCTATAGAGCTAAAGTTGGTGTTTCACACAATTCTTAAATTCTTGGTTTTATTTTTAAGCATTTCAAAACTCTCTTTAGCTTAGATAACTGCCTTTAAGTACCTAAGGCAACTTTCCATGACCTACTTAAAAAATAGAAACTGATTCTCAGTGAGGAAGGAAAGAATATGATGATATAGCACTGGAAACTGAATAAGTAACTTCCTTCTTCATTTCAGAGAATTTGAGTTTCACTGATAGGGAGCTCCCAGTCTGGGAGAAGTAATGGCTGGCTATTTTCACTTAAATGATTTCATTTTTTTTTTTCAAAAAAGGAAAGGAAATATATTAAGTTGATTTGAATTTTCTATTGCTAACTTTTTCTTCAAAAGTCAAGGAGGAAGAGTGAATGGATCTGGAATTAGTCATCCTTGGGAAATATCTTACCATCAGATTTATACGGATCATCAAACATATGAGTATTTACAATAAGGCAACCACAGGCTATACTTAGGAAAAAATGATTATGATGATGGAGTCATAATAACAATATTAATGGCATTTACCTAGAACTTTAAAGTTTACAGAGTACTTTACATTACTCCCTTTGCCCTTCATAACATCTCTGTAAAGTTGTATTATTAATTTATGTTAAAATGTATTATATATTATCTCAATTCAATAAAGAAATTATATCTGTAAAAAAATGGTCAGTTGAGCTAGAATCTGTTATAGGTGCAATTTGAATCAAGGTGTCAGAACTGAAATTTACATAAAATAGGTTAGATATAAAAACAAAAAACCTTATAGAATGGGTTTTCAACATCAAAAAGAATTATCAAGACCATTTATACGGTCACAGATTTTAAAAGAGGGAAAAACCTGGAAAATCGTTGAGTACAACCCTCTCATTTTATAGAAGAAGTTGGGGATAGAATGAAGTGACCTTGGGTGAGGTAACATAAATAACAAGCATCAGAGACTGGAAATGAACCCAGGTCTTCTGAAACCTGATCTAGCATTCTTCTTGAAGTACCTTATAGAACAGGCAGATTATTTTACATCTGACAATCTCTTTCCACCGTAATTCTAAGAGTGTGAGTAACTTAGTAGTAGCAGGAACATTAGACAAAGAAGTCTATAGGTCAGGCTTCTCCAGTAGGTTGATTATAAACAGCCAGCAGATCTTAAACTCTTACAAAATCAATTTCACAAGCACCTTTTGCTGTCAGGTCCCTTTCTATGCTGCTTAGCTAATATTCTGCACAGAAAGAGGAGTCTTATTCAACAGTTTCAGTATCAGAAGTCCTCACACCCCTGTTATCCTTGCCCCACTATTATTTTTGGGAGTAGGGGAGTAAAGAAGGGAGTTGTCATAAAGGGAAATGAACAGTAATGCCTACTTTTCAGAAAAATTGGGCATCTTGCAGTAAAATAGTTCATTTAATTCCTCATCCTACTACTTATGACTGGTGGGAGATAGAAGCATCAGAACAATAGTCTTGTACTTTTTGATGCTCATCTTGAGTTAAGCTGTGACTACCATAGTGGCTTCAAATAACTTTGTCCACTAAACTTCATCAAAAAAAACGGAAAAAATAATGTACATACTTCCAGGTGAGCTAGGCTAATTAAAGTTGTAAAAGGAACTATGCAAATGTCAGTTATGTTTACTGTTACTTAACTTATTCCAAATGCTCTTTTTTTCTCTTTATAGAAGCTAAGTCTTATATAAGGTTTCTAAACCAACAGTCTGCAGATCATTGCCAGTCTGTGATTTTCTTTTCTCCCATGCCTTTGTGGCAGTGGCTCACTCCCTTTCCAAGCTCAGGACTGAGACATTTGTCTATAGCTTTAGATCTCAGATCTGACCCAAAAACTACTCTGCAGTTCTACATGAAATCCTAATAGAGTCCTTGAGGAGATATCTTAAAAGGTTGGAAGCAAAACTCTTCTGCTTTTCTTCAACTACTTTGCTTCTGCCTTCCTCTCTCTTTCTTATGTTCAATGTTCAAAAACATTGAATCATTGTCCAGATCTAGAATTGGAATAGATGTCAGAATTCTATTCCAACATACTCCACTTGTCAATGAGAGACTCAGAGTAACTTGACCAAGGTCACATGAGTAGTAAGGACCTGTGAGGTAATTTGAACACACAACTCCTGTTGCTAGGCACACCAATTTTGGATAAATAGGTTATTTTACCGTTGAGGAAAAATTTGGAAAAATCATTACCAAATTGTGTACGAAGATAATGTAACAGATGCTTAAATCCCAAAGTTTAGGAAAACAAGTTGAATTTTGTCAAAATAGAGTGACCACCTTGATATTGTGTGTATGCATACACATACACAAAAATACACAATACACTTGTTTCATGGCTAAAGTACCAACATCAGCTAGTACCCTCTGAAGGGAAAAACATTTGATAAATTAATGAATTATGATTCTACTAATACTGCTAATGTCAAGATTAATTATTCACTAAACAAAGGCCTTATGTTTATTTCAGAGGTGTCAGCATATGAAAGCAGGTTTCATTACAGACTATTCCCTGAAAACATTAGCTTGATGTGCTGCTTCAGCCCCAAAGGCCAGTAAGATGCTGGGCATCATCAGGGAACATTCTAGAAACAGAAACACTGAACATCATTCTGCTCATGTCTGATGTGATAGCTTGCTCACACCTGAGATACTGTGCACCACTTCAGCTATCACAACACAGACAGGAATAGACTGAAAAAAGTCCAGAGCAAAGTGATACAATGATCAAGGAAATCACAAGGCTACAATATGAGGGCAGATTAAAAGTAAGAAGGTTTTATCCTAAGAATCTATCAAACAATCAAAAGGCATTTGTCAAACTTCTATCATGTTCTAGGAACTGTCCTAGGTGCTGGGGCTACAAAGAACCAAAAAGTTCTTGTCCTTAATGATCTTGTATTCCATTGAAGGAAAACAATATATACATATGTAAATGTGTGTGCATACAAGTCAAAGATGGAATGTAAGCTTCCTCTTATAAAATCAGGATTTGTGAAATTCAGACATAGCTGTAAAATCCAAGGGCAGTTTCCATTATTAATGCCTGATATTAAGTCAGAATCTTCCTACAAACAAATAATTACCCTTAGGAATAAATGTGAAAACAAAACAAAGTCAATTTCTTAATTGCTCTTAACCTGTTTCAGACTATAATCACATTAGTTTAAGATAAATAGCAAGGAAAAATATCCTCAAATTACTAGTATTAAGAAGGTAACATTCTCTGGAAGGTAAGAAAAAGAGTTTTAGATATGCATACACCTCTTTTTAAGGGGAAAATCTATAAAACAAAGGCATACTTACCCTAGAATGTGTATCAGGTAGAAACTAAATTACCAGAAATGCCATGAAGTCTCCTGGGGCAGGTGTTCTAGATATGAAAGTAGTGGCATTGGATGAAGTATTTCTAGAACAGCATTTCTTTTTTTTTTTTAAATATAAATTTATTTATTTAACTTTTTACATTCATTTTCACAAAATTTTGGAATTCCAAATTTTCTCCCCATCTGTCCCCTTCCCCCACCCAAATACACTGAGGATTCTAATGTCCCCTATCAGCAATCTGCCCTCTCTTCTATCATACCTCCCTTCTCTTGTCCCCATCTTCTCTTTTGTCTTGTAGGGCCAGATAACTTTCTATTCCCCATTACCTGTATTTCTTATTTCCTAGTAGCAAGAACAATACTCAACAGTTGTTCCTAAAACTTTGAGTTCCAACTTCTCCCCG
>CM053771.1:339529856-339652411 GCA_028658325.1 Potorous gilbertii
ACTCAGGTTTTACAACAGTATACAGGATCTTCAAGAAATATCATAAATTCTAAAAATCAAATTAATTTTAGTTGCTTTTTTTTATAAGTTGATATAGTTCAAGGGACTATAAGTTCATGCATATGTGTACATATGTGTGCACTAGAAGTATACCTACTTATATGTATATTTCTGCTAGCTATATTTATTTATAAACATATGTTTTGGCTGTATATGTGTATGTATATATATGCACATGCACATACATGTGCCTATGGCCAACTTAAAATACAGGTATGTGTATATATATATATATACATACATACATACATACATACATATCATACACATATATAGCTAAGTGAAATCCCATCTTATGCCTTATTGTGACTTGGAGGTGACCCTGGGTTCTCAAAAGCTATAGTCGGAGAGCACAATTTCTGGTAGAAAAGCTTTACTTATACATGCAGCAAGGGATTCTTTGTCACTCAATGATTAAACTAATTAAACAAGAAGGGGCTCATCATCAGAATGTAGCCTTGAAGCAATTTTTTTCTAGCTGCAGTAACATTCATGGGTGAAGAACATACTCAAACCATTGAAACTGGAGGTCCTTGAAGTTTTGAAGTACACAATGCCTATATAAATAATACAAATGTATAAATATTACACATATAGCTATCTTCCCAATATATATCTATCATATAGTACTTTTTGGAGAGGGACTATTGTAAAATTTAACAACATAAGCCCCAAAAGACAGAAAGTCATGGATAAGATCTATATATTGGTTATTCTGATTTTTAACTTTTAAATAATAAAATAAGACTCAAAGAATAAATAGTGCTTTTGTTTCCAGATTTGTGTGAAGCATAAAACTGTAATATTGAGGTATTCTGGCTTTTTATTTTTCCTTTGGTTATACAATGTCAATTGCCTTTAAGAACATGAGCAAAAATACCAAACTCGTTTTTTCACCTGAAAATAACAAAAGGGAAAAAAAGTGAACATGGCTATATACTACATGATTTGGGAGCTGAAGAACAGATATTTAAATCAAACTAAACATAGAGCATTTCACATGAAAAATTCATTACATTTAAAATATTTTAAAAGGTGCCCAAGGAATTTATAAATTACACATGGAATAGAAGTCTTTTCTAGTTTTAAAAAATTGTTCCTCCTCTCAGTTTTCATTTCCAAATCAATTCAAAGTCTGTCATTGTTCACTACAATATGAAATCTCTTTATAAAAATAATATAGAGTATCCTTCTGTTTCGATGTAAAAAAAACCCCACAACATTTCTAAGTTGACTTATAACCATGGAAGATGAAGTGAAAAGGTCAGCTTTGCTTAGGTCCAATACATAGTACCTCTCAGGTTTTCAAATGGAGGGAAAAAATGACTAGAACTGAGAATGAGGAGCATTAATAAATTTACAAACTTTAAAACAAAATAGTATTTTAATACCATCTGTTCCAGTTCTATAAGGTCCACTCACAATTTTTTGGTGTTTTATTTTTTTCTGATCAGAAGGACATAGTTAATTTACATGAATTGCTACCTAAGATACTTGCCAGAACACTTAACAACTCCCTCATTTGTTTGGTGGTTTTATAGGTCTCTTGTGCTAGAGTAGAGGTGCAGCAGCTTGCAATGCACAAGGAGGAAAGATAAAACTACCCTGCTGTGCAGATTTAGTCAATTTGCACTGGCTCTCATACAGAAAACAAATTGCAACCACTCACAAAGAGTTCCCTCTCTGCACTGGCAGCCCTGACAAATGCAGACAAAAATGAGTAAATCAGGCAACTTCACATCAGGAAGAAAAAAAAATGGCTACTACTCCGACAGCTGCTATCATAATTAAGAACAGATTTCATCACTAAACTCTTGCTGGTTATGTCTGCAACAAAACAAATACACAGATGTGCTACATTTACATACTAAAAATTTTGCAATGAGTAACCAAAGCAAATCTGCATTTTTGTTTTAAAATATTCTCATTTTAATATGAAACAATTGCAGGGTTGTTTCCCCCCCCCTTTTGTGTATGTGTGTAGTAAAGGGTGCCCTTCATCAAGATCACTGACTGTATAAAATAGAATGAGATATCAATTCCTAGGAAACTATATTTCTATCATGAAGTGTTACAATGGAATTGACTCCAGCATCCCACTGAATACCTTTTTCCTTTAAAAATTTGGAATGGGAATGCAGGGGTATGTATATGTCCTTCTTCAAATAATGAGAATGTGGTATCAACTTCTTTTTCCTCATAAAACTTGCCAAATGCGTCACTATTTGTTATATCCAGATTTTTAAAAATCACATAGTACATAAAATAATAGGGATATCATATGATTTTTTAAAAGGAAAATATTGTATGTTAAACAGAGAAATAAAACAAATGAAATTTTAAAATATCAAAAAATAAATAGCTTAAGATAGCTAAGACATCTACAAGGATGACTGAATAATTCAAATCAAACATTGCTCTCATTATTTTGCCACATTTTATATGTGTTACCCAATCTCCCAATTAAAAAGCTTCATGTCACCTAAGAAGAGAATTTTACTCATCAGTAAGCTTCACCCATTCACAAGGTTTTACTGAGTGGCAAAACAAGCTAATGATTTTAATGTAAATTCGAATTATAATATTCTAAGAAGGACCATTTTGTCTTTTGAAATGGTTCCAATTACCACAATAAGGCCATGAATGCTAAATGAATATTTATTGTGTGCTACATTTTCCCCTAATATCATCTGAAGCAAAGAACCCATTTTAAATCAGTAATTTCAAGTAAAGTTTAGCTCCAAGTACCATTACTGGGACTTTTTTCTCTCTAAAGAGCAGAAAGTCTACCTTTAATAAAGAGTCAGAGATTAGAATTACTAAACACAAATGCAGTAGATGAAAAATATATTATCTCTTAAAGTCAACAAAGTCTTTTCAGTTGTAAGAAATGTTTCCTGTTTCTTCCTGGAGGGACAAATACCAATACCATCTCCTTTTGTATACAAGATAGTACTGTAATGTTTTACCATGAATTAGGAGCTGCATTTTCAGAACCTAAAGTTATACTATAAACAGCTTGAATAGACTACAGGGAGATGTAAACTTCATAAATTAGTAGATGATGATGTTAAACTCTGTTTTCCCCCTAAGAGTTCCCTGTACTCCTACACCCTCAAGGTCTTGGGTGTACTAATAAAGTAATAGGTACAAGCATAATCACGTAGACCACCACTTTATCTTAAGTGGTTTTACAGCTGCCCTCCTCAAATGGTGACCATAAACCTGTGAACCTGGGGTCAGAGGCATAAAGAGGCTTTCTTTGCCCTTAGAGGGCTGCCTCTTTGACCTCCTTCTTTATGCCTGTTCATTGACTTGAACATAGATGCAGAGACTGAACTTTTCTTCTAAGATCTTGACTTCTTTATGTAATTTATGTGTTAAAAAGAAAAAGGGACAACCACTTAACTACAGCCTTTGTATTAAACTGTGTAGGGTCCTCATTTATGAGGGAAATCCCCTCCCATCCCCAGCACAATTCAAAATAAGGGAGGATGGTGGATATCATATTCAATTAATTGCCAGGGTTGACACCTGAAACGACTGTCAGGAACAGTTCTGTTTTAGACATTTCCCCAGAATTCCCAATCACGTAAACATGGGCTATGGAGATTTAGGGTAGGTATAGGGCTTATTTAATTTACTTTAGACGTCTACTAGAATAAATAATGTACATAGACCTTTCAAATTATAGTGCCTGGCTGTATGTGTTTTTTATGTCTTTCATTTGTTTAGGGGTTTCAGGGAATTTTTCCTTTTCTAATATTTTGAAATTCCTCTATAGATCATTTCCATACCTTGCAAACACAGATTCTCCACATAGTCTTATGCTTGTGATTCCCCATCTATTCCAATCTATTTTCTTGACCTCCAGCCTTACATCTTCCAGTGCCGACTAGAGATCTTGAATTGAATGTCCCATAGACATCACTCCACCATCTTCCAAGAATTACCCTTTTCTCCCAATCACCTGGTGTGGCAACGTAGGTGTCATCTTCAAGCTACAGCTCTGTGAACTCAAAGTTTTATGTTATCTTGAGGCATCAGACATCGGTATTTAGTGTTACCATCTCACAAAATGTAGGTTCTGGAAAGTCCAATCTCCTTATTGTAACAAATGAGGAGACAGAAGCTCAGAGAAGATCCATGACTTTTTCAAGGTCACACTGCTGGTTAGTATATCATCAACTTAGTACAATAATGGGAAACAAAATGAAAAGAATTATGGGATCACAGGAGTGGAAAAGAACTTAAGAAGTCCATTGTCTTCTATCAGAGCCACATTTATCCATGATCTAGACCAAGTCGATCCCAGAGAATAAAGCTCTGAGCATGTTTAAAATTCAATGTTTTATTTTCTTTTTCTCATTACAAATGCATATGAGGGCCCAATGAAAACAAATTATTCTAATAATAAGATTATTCACTGATATTAAGAGAGTAGTTTACTGCATTTACAAGCTTACAAAAAATTTAAATTAGAAAGATGAGATACCATTCGTATCTGCTGGATATTGCTTTTCTTAACCATATAGCCATATAAGCTATTGGAGCTCTAGAGTTTCACTGGAAAATAATTTATTCCTCCTACTTAATGGCATACTTTCCAAACTGGCCTATGTCCTATAGCAAAGTGGTCAATAAGACTGCCATCTAGGAGGTATGACTTCACAGTAGGTCTTATTATTCCTAAGTAGCTACATTTTTTCCTTTAAACTCATGTCTTGTGACTGCAGGGCAAACACACTTTCTCTTGTATCATGCTTCTTCATTCAAAGAAACTTCATATTCACAAAGTCTTAGAATTTGAACCGGATTGGTCATCTAGTCCAAAGTCCTGTACAATTTAAAAATCCCTTCTAATGCATTACTAACAGGCAGTTCTCTAGTCATGGCCTAGATACTTCTAACAATAGGAAATTTATACCTTTGTAAGAGATACTTTTCCATTGTTAGCTTGAATTATTAGAAAATTCATCATTCTATTAAGTCAAATTTTTCCTCCCTGTAACTTTTATCCCTTGGCCTTATCTTTCTAGAGCAACACAAAAGATGAGCTTTACTTCCTCTCCCACATAGCATCCTCTAAAATATCTGAAGGAAACTATTGTATTCTCCTTCATTTACATATAAACCTTGTTGTGATATCAATTGTCAAATACTGCACCAGCAGAATACAGGCTCAGGCAGTTTCTCCCAATCTGGAATGGCTTTAAGTATGTTTCTGGTGACAGATTTTGTTTTCCATCTGAGGCTTAGGCTAGTTAAATACAAAGAGGATCATTTCCAGACACTGTAGGTGACTTAGCGAGGTGGTGGGAGAAAGAAGTGGGATTAATATGAAACAGAAAAAATTACCAAATGGCCCATGGTCCTATTGGGCTCCATTTTGCTTCTGTGGTGGTAGAAAAGAAATCAATATGATATACAATAACCAGGTTGAATCTGGGATCAATGGGCCTGTGTTTCAATTTCAGCTCTGCATAGCCTTGAGGCCAGAAAGCTTGGGTTCAAGATCCACCTCTGACTCATGTGGGCTTTGCAGCCCCTGGGCAAGTTACTTAATTTCTAAGTGCTCTGTTTAATTCTTCCCTCTAAGCAGGGAAGATGCTAACCTACTTTGGTAAGGGGAGTTACCTCATCTCAGAGTTCCCCAGATCAATGCCCCCATCTCTCCTCCCCTCTCAGTCTCTGATCTCTAGAAGTTTGTGTTTTAGTTAGGAAGGTTAGACTGACATTTACATAACAATTTAAGATAGTATATAATTAAGCATCAAAAGGGGTCTTGCAAATGGTATGACTATCATGATGACTGAAATAATCAAAGGAAACTTTCAGCTCATAGATGAGGAAACTGAGGCAAACAGGCTTAGTGACTTGCCCAGGACTGCACAGCTAGTGAGTGTCTGAGGCTAGATTTAAATTTAGGAAGATGAGACTTCTTGACTCTAGGACTGGTGATTTATCTACTATACCACCTAACTGCCCAAAGTGACTTGACAAAGGTCAAATAAGTGATAAGTGGGAAAGCTATGTCTGAATCCAGGATCTGTGACTCCAAACCCAGCACTCTTTCCATTGCACCCACCTTCACAACCAATTTTCAGAGGGGTTTTTTTCCTGTTTGTTTGTATTCTCTAGGAAGTAAGGGTATCCTTTCTATATTACTCTACAAGCTACAATATTATATTAATATTTGCTACTAGACTGTTGAAAAATTTGAGGAGTATATCTCATCTGATTTCCTGTACTCAAGGAAAAATTGTCAAGTCAGAAAGTGATATTTTGGGTTGTTTCTTACATGAGTCAGAGTATTAAAAAAAATCTCACTTTTTAATTAAAACCATCAGGACTTTATCACAAAATGTTTCAGCTTTTGTGGTTGTAAACGAACTTTCCACTTAGTAGAAGATGTTCCAATTTGTGAAGGTTGGGGAAAGAGGGCATGTACTTAAGAGAAAGTCATACAAATTTATTTTTGACTGGTATAAGCATATTTAAGGTAACTTGACTTCCCCATATCCTTTAGACTTAAGTCTAAATTTTCATTTTTTTTAATATTTGAAAAACAAGCATAACTGGGTGTATTCTAATTTCTAATCTTACCAGATCATAGTTTAATCAACAATTTATTTTATTTTTTGACTTCTCCTGGTTATTTAATCTGTGAAATACAGTTCAGAGGGAAAATCCAGCTATAAAACCTGTAAAGATAAGCACTTTATTTAATATCCAATTAAATGTGGTCACCAGAGAAATCATAGCTTATGAAACTTTATCAGAAAAAGATTAATCTATTTCAGGCTTAACCCAAAATGTCATAAAAGAACTCATGAATTTAGATAGGAATCCACTTATCATCCAAAGACATTTTCATACTGAGTAAGAATGGCCTACATACTGGCTATATTTATACTTAGTTCAATTCAATTCCTGTGCTTTGTATCTGTCATTGATTTGGGGGGGGGGGGCGGGGCGGGCAATTACCAAACTATGATGATGAACTAGGGAACATCAGAAGGTCTTTTTTGATCCTTGAACAACTACTGAAAATGTATCAAAAAAAACACACTGAGCTCCATTTTTCTAGGAATTCAAATTATTTCATGCAGGTGTCATTTATCCTTATAATATTGCTGACAGCCAGGGAAGAAAGCTATAAAGGCACCCATTTCTCAGATACCCAAGGTTAAAACCAAGGGCATAAGAGAACTGTCACATAAGAAATTAGTAGTAAACTCAAAGCCTAAAAACTAGGACCCATGATCACTATATCATGGATCCTTCCTCCCTCTATTTAGCCCTGGTTTTTGTGAATAGAAGTGATATAGAATTTTTTCCCTGTTGTCATTTGGAAGTTATCAGCATGGGCTTATTCAGAAGGTCTATCACATTAGATATCTACATATACCTGTAAGAAGACCCTAAAGAACTCCGCCCTTATATTCTTAAACCACAGAAACACCCAATCTGACCCAGTAATGGCAACATTTCCTTCCTTTTATTCCCACACTTTGCCTTATTGCTTCCAAGTTTTGTGGGCTATCCCTCTTTTGTGTAGCCATACCCCAGATGGCAGAAACTAAACTTGCTACATACTTTGGCACCTCAAGAGTGTAACTATAGACTTTAAAAAGCCTCTCCAAAAGAGAAATAGGGTGTTTTAGGGAAAAGAATCTTGGATATGCAATCTGAAGGTTGGGGTTCAGGTCCTGATTGCCCTGTAGTAGTGCTATATATGACCTTATATAAGTAATTTAACTTCTCAGGGCCTTAATTTTCTTGCCTGGTCATCTCACAGGGATGTTCTAAGAATTAACAGTCAACATAAAAGCACCTTGTCAATCACAAAACCAATTCAATTCAACCAATATATATTCCTGCTACTTTATGCAAAGCATTACTTAATAGTGTTGGCAACACAACAATAAAAATGGAAAACAGTTCCAGACCTCTATATTCTCATTATTACAAATTTTGAGAAGCTACCAGAGTATATAACTAAGTTCATACTATGCAATTGAATAACCTTGTCACCTATCCTATAGCTCAGAAAAACAACCAAGGCTTCTACTAGTTTCATTAGTCTTAGCTTAATAGTTTAAAGCTATATAAAATTTAAAGGAAGTCAAGTTTTTTTTACACCTTCACAAAAGAAAAAAAAAATCTGCTATATCATAACTAGAATCTTTTTCTAACCTATGGTAAACAAATGTACCCTTGATTTGGTTCAGAGGGAAGTGGGAGAAGTGTTAAAGCAAAGATTCCATGATACAATATGGCAGCTCCTGCTATGATGGCTATTTTGATAGGGTAGTACAAGACTGTACCAGGGAGGCACTGACTTGCAGTGCAATCAGACAATGAAGGGCAAAAATTAACAGCTCTGATGTCAGATGCTGGGAATCTAAAAGACATAAGACACGAGACTGTGTCCTCAAGGAGCAAGCTGGGGAGACAAAATATGAACATAATAAACGAGCACGTGCTAAAGGTAGCATTGCCAATAAATTCTATGAGAGTTTAGAGAAGGGAAAAACCATTGAAGACTGTAGTAGTTAGACAAGACTTAAGCTGGGAGTCGAAAGAAGGGTTTAGATAAGTGGAAAGATAGAGTCAAAACATTTTGGATATGAAAAATGGTGTGATGCATTGCCTATTTGAGGAACAATAAATAGACACATTATTTTGACCAGAACAATGGATCTATGTAAGGGAGAAAAGGGAGACTAGAAAGTTAGGTCCACACAGCAAGTATATAGTAGAAGCAGACCAGAATCTAAGTCTTCCTGGCTCTGAGGTCAAATCTGTAATCTTTGTGCCAGAGTTGCCATAGAATATGTGCTTATTAAATGTTTCTTGGATGGTGAAAGATGACTTCTACCAGGATAGAAGCAGTGCAAGAGACGGTGGCCAAAAGGGACAGATGAGGATACATTACAAAGAAAGAGACATTACAAAAGCAGAGACAGAATCAAGAATGTTTCCAAGGTTTTCAGATTTAGGAGACTAATAAAATGATGGAATCATTAATGGAATTAGGCATGGAGGAACAGCAGCTAGCGTGGAGTAAAGATAACCATCATTATAATTCATTACCCTAAATTATAAAGACTAATGTTGACCCCAGAGAAGAGATGAGAAATTATATCTTCCTCCTTTTGGTGGAGATGTGGGATGATATGGGTGTGCAATGCGTATATTATCAGATGTGATCCCTGTACTGGTTGATTTTGCTCAGCTGCTTTTCTGTTTCTAAGAGATCACAGGTGCTAGAGGGGAGGAAAACAATATCCTAAAACAATTATGATGTAAAAACAAAAGGCAACAAGAAAACCCATTATTTAAATTAAAAAAAAATACTTCTCTGAAATTTATTCCACTTAGGTTTAGAATCTCAGATTTTATGTGTTATACTGAAACCCCTACTCATATATATATATATATATATATATATATATATATATATATATACACACACACACACACACACACACACACATATATGTTTACCTATATTTATGTAGATAGATCTATATTACTTAAAGATACATAGATCTATACTTAGATATATAGATGCACACACACATACAACCACAAGTATGAGTTTGAAAACAACTGTCCCATCAAGGCATTTATTTTATGCTAAACTTACATAATCCTTTTTTGGTAACAGCATAATTTAATCATTTGTTGGATTTTATAGTATTTTTTCTAAATTCATATTGTTGAATTTTTCTGCTGATTAGAATAATTTTATATACCCTTGGGAAGAAGATACTTCCTTTTTTCATTTTCACTCAGATTTTTGATCTCCCTAATTAATTATTCAATCCAATTGTACCTTGAAATCTCAAGAGATCAGAAAACCAGGTTACTACAATAACCCATGTTCAGTTCAGAACGTTAATTCTCTATTTATACTCCATCCTAACTGCTCTACTCTCCGTTCCTCAAACATGCCTACCTCAGTGACTCATATCTAGTAGGAGCTCATTAAATATTTGCTAAATGAACATACTTCTGATACAGATAATTGATAAGGTGCTATTGGTCCAAAAAATTAGTCAATCACTGACTTATCTTATTTTAGAGTACGTTTATCTAATTCTTTACCAAATTTGCTTTTACCTCCTTGTTAAGACATACTCCAGGATTATGAAAATAATAACTTAAGCTCTAAATTAATAAGTTGGCGAATAAGCAGAGGAATAAATATGATGTGCCTACTTAAAAAAAACTCAAAAGGGGATATTGAAACATGGTTAAGTCACTGTAAAAGCAATATAAGAATGATTGTAAAACAATTACTTGAAAACAGAGTATAACAAATCTGCCTTTGTCTAAGGTAGTAGAAAAAAATGCTGAATCTGGAGACAGGGAACCTTGGATTGAAATCCTGACTCTATAGCTTACTACATGTGTGACCTGGGAGAAATCAATTTACCTTGGTTTCCTTTTGTAAAAAAATAAGGGGGTTGAACTCATTAATATCTAAGATTACTTACAGTTGTTAATTTATGATCTTACGATTATATGTCCAGATATTCACAATTCTATCTCTCATACAAAAAAGGCATGCTCGTGAGTGAATATGCCTCTCTAACAAAACATAAGCTCCTTGAGGGTAGAGAATTTTAATTTTTGACTAGGGACTCCTAGAACCTAGCACACGTTATAACTAATGAACACTTCTTTATTGATTGACAAGAATAGTGATGTTTCTCAACACCAGTTTCAGATTCATGAATATGTATAAGCCATATTTTCAGAAATTTGAGTATAAAGTGAAAGAAAAAAAGTCTGTTAGATGGCACATCTTTCTGCAGCCATGGACACTAACACATAAAATGTAATCTTCTAGGTCAAAGGATCATCTCTTGTTCGTTTCCATTGAGGTAACCCACATTTTATATCAAAGTTCTATGAATAAATCCACACTAATGGCTAAGATAAGAAGCTTTTTCCACTTAACCACTAGTCCAGACTCTGATTTTCAAGAGACCATAAATCTCATACAAGAATTTCACAAACTCAAAACTCTAAAGAAGTGTTTCCTCACTTTTGCGTCTACCTGGAAGAATCAGAACCTTGTATGCAGTGCAGTACAAAATGATGACGTATTTTAAAATATTAAAGACTTAAAAGTTCTCATCAATGAAGGTCTAATTGACAGAGATATTAAGATAATAAGATATTAATAAAAGGCATTAAACTTTAGATAAGCTGACAAAATTTATGTAATGAGTGAAAAAATATGTGCTTACTTTATGGAAATATGTGGTGGCTAGATTGGTGTAGGCAAAATAGTTGTTAACTAAAATACTGACTTTACAAAGGGACAGGGTCAAAGGAGAAAATAGAATAATTCAGGGGTAGGATAGGATGGAAGGAAATATAGTTAGTCTTTTACAACATGACAATTATGGAGGTGTTTTGCATAACTCCCCATGTATAATCTATATTGAATTGCTTGCCTTCTCAACAGGGATGGGTGGGGAGGGAAGAAGGGAGAGAATTTAGAACTCAAAATTTTAAGAACAAATGTTAAAAAATTGTTTTTACATGCAACTGGGAAATAAGATATACAGGCAATAGGATATAGAAATCATCTTGCCTTTCAAGAAATATAGGGGAAGTGGATAAGGGGGGGGGGATGATAAAAGAGAGAGAAGACTAGGAGGAAGGGATAATCAGAATGCTTGCTATCTCAGAGTAGGGAAGAGGGAAAAAATGAGGAGAAATTTTGGGACTCAATATCCTGTGGAAATGAATGTTGAAAACTAAAAATAAATAAATAAATTTATATCTTAAAAAAAAGAAATAAAATAAAATACTGACTTTACCAGGTGGTTATGATGTAGACAGAGCCCACATATTTACTGTTTTAAATAAGAAGAGATAAATCAGCCCAAGTAAGTGTATAAGACAACATTTCTAAAGGATATGCATTTAGAATAACAGGATATTGTATAAGCGCCCAGTTTTATTTTACCTGCCTCAGAACAGTTTCTAAATTATAATTTTTGATTAGGCTACGAAATCACTAATCACCATAGAAAACTGGAACAGGAAACATGAGAAAATACAATTACCAAAAGCACACAGAGCAGCTCCCACTGAAAGTGTTGTTCTTGGAAGATGCTGAGACAGTTAGCATAATAGATTCAACAGGGTCATAAGACTAGATCTGTGATTTGCTTGGTATAGAAATATTGGCACAGGGAAACACCCTATACTGATGTAGCCCAACACCTTCTTTGCAATATACTTATTTGTTAAGTCATTTTTTCACTCATACCCAACTCTCTGTGACCCCATTTGGGATTTTCTTGGCAAAGGCACTGGAGTGACTTGCCATTTTCTTCTACAGCTCATTTTACAGATGAGGAAACTGAGGCAAACAGGATTAAGTGACTTGCCCAGGGTCACACAGCTAGTAAGGATCTGAGGTTAGATTTGAACTCAGGAAGATGAACCCTACTGACTTCACTCCCAGCACTCTGTCCATTGCATGTCTATTAACATTACTTGTGTTCTATTGTATTTTTGTTTATTTCGTTAAAAGTTTCACAGTTACATTTTAATCTGGTTCAGGCCCCACTGGGGAGTTGCTGCAGTCATGTGTTGGACAACTCTGGCCTAGAGTACTAACAAAATGAGTGACTTGCTCAGGGCTGCACAAGCTAGAATGCATTCGAGGTAGTTTTTGAATTCAGGTTTTCTTACCTTAAACACTTGCTCTCTAGTGCATATACCAAGCTGCCTTTGGAGATCCACTAAATTATAATGATAATTGAATTATCTTGCAAAAATCTATGACACTGTAATATTTTAAATGCTTTAAACATTGTGAAAAGATTTTGAAAATCATCAGGCCTGCAAAAATCTATTCAGTTCCCCAAATCTGCATCGGTTGAACCACATTTACTAATGGTTTTTCCCTCATTTCCCATTCTTTGGTAATGTCTGTCACAAGGACAAAGGAAAGAGAGATTCATGGGTTCCAAACAAAATGAAGGAAGAAATGGATTGTCTATAACTCCTTTTCAACACATTCTGCTTTCCTCCCCCTAGGGCAAAGCATACATGTCTGATTTGATGTATGCTGCATTTATGTACACCTATATGGTTTCTCTTTCTTCGTATAAAAGTGAGGGAAAAAAGAAAGCTATGTAATAACTTTATTATATATTTAAAAGAAATATCAAGTTGTACATAAGTGATTTGTAGTTTCATGTACGATCATCTTTTTTTTCTACTCTATTATGTTGTGGAAATGCTTGTTTTATTTCCTAAGTTCAGAATAAAATAAATAGAATTAAAGTATATAATGAATTCAAAAAAGGAAAAAAGTAACTGCTAATTATTTGTGAGATGTATTTGCTTCTCTGTTCACATGAGAGAGGAGTTGTGTAGGTTGATGGGTGGGTAGCAGAGAAATTAAAAGAGAAGTAGGACTTTAGGATTATAAATTCAAGTTCTTTTTTTAGGCTCATTACTACACTTTTATCCCTAGAAGGACCTCATCAAGCATCTAGTACAGCTCCATTATTTTATAGATGAGGAAGTCCAGAGATTCTTTGGTTTGCCCAGTTGTCAGTAAAAAGTGGTAGAACCAGGGGGCTTCAAAAGTAGGTCTTCTGATTTCAAATCAATAGTGCTCTTTCCATCATGACATTAGATCCCCTTTTCTTTCTGATCCATTTCCAGCATTCCTAAGTGGTGCAGTAGACAGAGCACCAGTGCAGGAGTCAGAAGGACCTGAGTTCAAATCTCACCTCAGACACTTGACACTCACTAGCTGTGTGACCTTGGGCAAGTCACTTAACCCCAATTGCCTCATCCTGGGTCATCTCCAGTCATTCTGATGAATACCTGGTCACTGAATCCAGATGGCTCTGGAGGAGAAGTGAGGCTGGTAACCTACACAGCCCTCCCTCAGTCAAAACAAAGTCAAGTGCAAGTCATGTCATTATTTCTCTGATGGCATGGTCTTTTCTTCAGCAATGAAGGACAAACACAACAACTTTCTCAGACTCCTTCACTACACTTCAAGGTCCATTTAGATCATATAGGGTTAGTTGAATTAGTTGAAGTTGCCCCCAAGAGATAGTCATTAACTATCTGACCACAGTTAACAAGAAAAAAGATGATGGCGCACTTGGGACTCTGTCCGATCAACGGTAGGTCATTTCGAAGGTGGGTACATGTGTGAGAGGTTGGCTCCTAATGTTAACTACAGATTTCATTCTATTGCCTAACCTGAGTTTTTCACATGTCCAAGTGAATATAATTTTTAACAAGTACTACCAGGTGAATTCCACTTCAATCCAATTTTAAAAGTATTATGAAGATTTGGACAAAAACATGTTGTAAAGTGACTCAATTAGACTGAAAATATTTTTTTAAAGCTATTTTATACCCTGTGGCTTCAGTAAGGTATGCTTAAATGAGTCATTCTAAAGACTTATTACTTGAAATTTTATAATTTTTTTCCCTAAGTCTCTATTCTGATATCTTATTTAATTGGAAATTGAAGGCACATATGTTCTACTGTATGCCTCAGCTAGGAAAAACATTTATGTATACATATGTATTTATACACAGACACACACACACATAATTTTATAATGCTTTACAAGGAGTAACTTTGATGCAAGAGGTGGTAATCCCAATCCCTTAAGGCAACCAAGCAATAAATATGCAAGAGTGATTATTTCAGTCTTTTTACATTCAGGTCCAATCAGTCTTAAAGGTTTCACTCTTTCTAAACACACAGGTACAGTGTTTCTTCTACACATATTTTCTTTCAGAATTCCATTAATTCTTTATTATCCCCTCTACACTTGTTTTTTTTAGAGGTGGTTCTAACTTTGTGTCTGGAAATCTTCACATGTTTTTACCACATTAACCAGCAGCATGAAACTATGAAGGGGTAACAAACACCCTGGAAAGACTCTGGTTATACAGTTAAACTTGAACATAGATGTAATAAGGCTATTAGTTCTTGGATTGGATATAGAGGATACAGTAAGTACATATAGTGGTAGCATAAGTACAAATAAAATGTATAACCTGTTATGATGGAACCAGGGGAGTAAGATTTATGAGAAATAGGAAAACATTCAGGGATAAAGTAAAAAATTTCATATAACTAACTTCCCCCAATGCTCCTCCCCCAAGTACCTCCACCCTAATTAGTAGTTTCCCACCTACTCTACTGAAAAACTTGGTTTTATGGTATGAATTTTAAAGAGTCTGGAGGGGGAAAGGAGGCGTAGAAATAACAACATGACACAACAGGGCACATTATAATGTACTTTCCTGACACCTTCAAAGAAGGGTTATGGAAACCTAAGGTTATTTTAAGTTCTTTGAAAGCACATTACCTTTCAAACATATGCTGGCTGAACATAAAAGAACAAATAAAAATGAAAACTTTCCCTCTTTGCCAAGCTTCGTTATGACCCACCTGTTACAAATAAAGGAAACAACCGTTCCCAGCCAGAGGAAAGACCAGGGGTCAGCAATGAGAAGAGAGGCTGAGGCTGAATTTTCTTATATTAGCTTTAGTCTTTACTCTCTCTGAACATTACCCTGTATGTATGGGTACCTCCCCCATCTCTGTCTCTCTCCAGCATCATGTCTCTGAAATATTAATTCTTCCCTTATAATCCAAAGTAACATGTCATGGATTAAATTAAATTGAGAAAGGACCTTAGGAATCAAGTACTGCAAACCCCCTCATTTTACAGACAAAGACACTGAGGCCAAGAGAAGTTGATTGACTTGCCAAAGGTCACAGGTAGAGACAACAGTCTGAATTTGAACCCAGGTACCTTGGCTCTAAATTCAATGTTTGTTTTCCCCACTGCGCCACACAACTTCTGTCCTATATTAGTTTTACTGATTGGCATTACTGAACAACCACACAGAACTGTATCTATGTAATACTTAGGCAGTTTTGGGGAAAGGAAAATTAGTGAGGAAAAAACTGTTGTGCCAGATGGGTAACCTGAACCCAGGAGCATGTTTCACACTGTCATTTCATCACTAAACAATAAGGTACCACCATATTTCAGTATATGAAACGTAACACATCTCAAATATAATTAAGAAATTTAGAATTGCATGAATATGTAATGTACACATTGCTCTACAGATGCCTTTTTCCCTCGACAGGCTGGTGCCTGCTTTAATTTGGAAACGATCCATTTTCATACAAAGGTAACCAAGAGTGACAGGAAATCAGACGCCTACCTTATTTATCTTTTGTGAACTTTTCTTTAAAACACACACACACACACACACACACACACACACACATACACACACAGCAAAAACCCTCAATTAATTTAATTTCTAAGAAGCTATTTAGTAGAACCACAATGCTACCTTGTATATTCTGTACTTTCACAGCATAAATGACAGTTTTAAGATGCCTCAAAACTCATGCCTCTTAAAGATATTTACACATATGTCCTAGAATACATATTTTATAGAATGATTGATTTTTAGCTAATTAATTTTAAGTACCTACCCCTCCCCCCAACCCCACAGTGTTTTGGTCTCTTGGATGAATTATCAGATTAAAAATATGAATTTATATTCATACTTAAACTAAAATGTGGGTTGTCAATTTCATAGAAAGTGACATACACGATTAAGGTAATAATATTCCCTGGCTTCCAAAAGCACCCAGTCTTCAGTCATCAGAAACTTTAGCTGTGGCAGTTTCAAGTCATTTCAATTAAAAAATAACACAAACCAGAAACTGTGGGTCAGAGTGGTATAATTCAGATGTTTTGGAATAACCTTGATGAGACTGTAACACTTCCCATGCAAGTTTGTTTCACCGTAACTACCCTAAGCTAAAAAAAAAAAAAAAAATCAAGTGTCCCAAAGCCTTTTCAGGGATATAATTCATATAAGTAGAGGTTTTTTTTTCTTTTAAACTTTTAAGACACATGTTACTCCTAAGGGTTTTTTTTCCTTTGCATTATTTGACTTCTTCATGATCCTTTTTTTCTTATTTTGGCTTTCCCACACTCAGAATAAAATATATATCTATATCTATATATAATAGAAAAATTCTAACAAAATACTAGGCTAATCCAAAGTGGTTTTCCAGGACTAAAAATGTCACTTTATTAACAGTGCTATAACTTTACTATGCAGCAGGCCTTAATGTCTGGATTCTATTAATAACTGGAACACTGGATTCTGAATTACCTTATGAGCTCAAAGGGACGAATCCATAAACTAAAAAATTATTCCATTTGGAAATAAAGTTTGGTATATTTCTGCCATTCATTAAGATCACATCTAAAAGTGGCTCCCTTTCCAAATCAAACTCCAGGGAAAATTCATTTTAATGAAGGGGTAGGGCTCAAGAAAAAAGACCCTTACTACGATACTGAAAATATGTCTTTTATTAAATGAAAAAAAAGAGAGGGAGAAAGAGCTTGGGAAAAAACTAGCAAAGAGGCAGGTGCATAAGTTAAGGAAGTCCCTAGACAATTTTAACTTCCAAATAAAGTTTCAGGGAATTTTTTATACTAATTACCCTGTTATTGAAGAATGAGTAATAACAAATAATTCACCATAGTAACAGATGTGGAATATACTGAAACAATGAATAGTTCAGGAAGTGTCAGACCAGACAAAAAGTGTTCACAAATTTTCAAATTTAAATATACACATTTATAGAATATGTTTTACTACAGATCATCATAAAAGGGAAGGTACTTATATCAGATAGAGAAGGCATTCAGGTTTGTTTTTAAATTAATTTAACTTTAAAATTAACTTACATGAAAGAAACTAAAAATTCAAAACTTTCTAATTCTGTATTAGTATTTAATTTCTTCTATTCAAGTGTAAACATCTTGAGGGCAAGGCTATATTTAATATGTGTTTGTATCCCCCATAGTACTAGCACAGTACCTTACACATAGCAGATATTCAATAAATATTTGTCAGTTTCTTTTGAGTCTACATCACATTATAACCAAGTCATCTGATTTTTCCCCACTGAATTGACCAGTTGTTTTGGCATTATGTAAATATAATCTTGGTGAATAATTTCAAAGAACACTTCCAAAAGCTTTGTACTTTGAAGAAGCATAGTAGCAGCATAGGAAGCCCTCATGTCTATTCCAAGTTGAACCACCGACCTCTTGGATAAGGGTGGTCAAATCATAGCAGTTCCTTCAAAATTAATTTCCTCTGTAAGGTGAGGCAACAATAACCCTCACCATACAATTCAGAAGTAACTGATACCAGAACTAATGATACACACACACACACACACACACACACACACACACACACACAGGCATGTACGCACGCACGTATAGATACTTTAACAAAAGTGCTACCTAAGCAAAAAGTGTTCAGATTCTGAAAATTATTTTTCTGCCACATGAACCCATTTTACTTGCTTTAAGAAGTAAATATCTGAATTGTACTCATTCGTTGATGACCATCATCACCTGGGATTTCATGGGAAGAACTGGAAACATTTCATTATGCACCTGCAACTGATAGTCTTGAGTTCCTCTTAAAAGTTTGTAAAAAACAAAAACAAAAATTGTACTTTATAAAATGGGGGACAACAGAAGTAAGGTTACAGATGATATTCATACCATTGTACTAATAAAAGTTATTTTCTCATCATGAGTAGATCTTCAATTAAAACAGACAACTGTTAAAAGATCCTCATTCTATCTCTCTTATCTGCTTCATAGAACTGTGCTTTTTAGCATCTTTTGCCAATCTAACAGTTTGTTTAAAACTGTCAAAATTTTATCATAAACTGGCCCCAACTTACACATCAGTGTTGACTATGAACAGCTTTCCTTTCTACTATTTTTCAATCCACTCACTTCAGTCATAGATTGAACTCAATAAAACAACGTGGTAGGGAAGAACGAATTTGGGTGACACTTGAGTCTATCTTTTATTCAGGTGTCAAAGAGATCTTAACTGTAGGTCTGACCACGTCAACCCCTTCCCATCACTCAACAAACTCTAGGGATTCTCCATCACCTCCAAGATCAAATATAAAATGCTCTGCTTGACATTCAAAGTGGCTTATAACCTGCCCCCCATACCCTTCCAATCTTCTAACACCTTACACCCTTCCGTGTATTCTAAGATTGAGTGATGTTGGCCTTGTTTTTCTTCAAATAAGACTCTCCATCTCCTGACACCAGACATTTTCACTGTCTGATCCCCTGCCAGAGATTCGCTTCCTTCTCATCTCTCTGCCTCTTGGCTTCCTTAAAATTCCACCTAAAATCCTACCATCTAGAGGAAGTCATTCCTAGTCTTCCTTAATTCTAGTGCCATGCCTTTGCTGATTATTTCCACTATATCATGTATGTAGCTTGACTGTACAAAGTTAAACTGTGAGTGAACTCCTTGAGAACAAGCATTGACTTTTACCTTTTTTGGTATCCCAATGCTTAGTACAGTGCCTAGCACAAATGCCATTTAATAAATGTTTATGAGTGATTGGTTTAGAGATCAAAGACCCTGGGTTGATTTAAATCTCAGATTTGTTGACTACTAGGGCAAGTCCCTTCACTTTATGGGTCTCCCTTTCTTCATTTGTAATAAATATTGATTGATTGGTTAATTACTCTATAAAATAAGCTTAGACTAGATGATCTCTAAAGTAATTTCAACCTCTAGGTACTGTGATCAAATAGTTGGGAAAAGTGGGAATGAGAAGGTAGAGAGGGAAGTATTCTTTCGTTGTTACTCTTTTCCACTTGATTAGAGTATTCCTATTCCACTCTGTGTGTTCGTCCTTCATTGCTGAAGACCATGCCATCAGAGAAATAATGACATGACTTGCACTTGACTTTGTTTTGAGTGAGGGAGGGCTGTGCAGGTCACTAGCCTCACTTCTCCTCCAGAGCCATCTGGATCCAGTGACCAAACATTCATCAGGATGACTGGAGATGGCCCAGGATGAGGCAATTGGGGTTAAGTGACTTGCCCAGGGTCACAGAACTAGTGAGTATCAAGTGTCTGAGGTGAGATTTGAACTCAGGTCCTTCTGACTCCTGCCATGGTGCTCTATCCATTGTACCACCTAGCTGCCCCTGTTCCACTCTACTAAATTGAAAAGAACATGAAATGCTTACTAAAATAAGAAGAAGAAAGCAGCTCTGAATGTTTTAGCCTGTGTGGATCCCTCCATTTCAGGATATTTTCCCCTCTTGATGACTAGAGTTAGTACTAGAGGAAGCATTGCTAGACATTCACAGGTAGGTCCTATTCCAATATAACCAGGAGAAATGCATTTCTTTAATGGTAACTGATAATGATGACCATGAAATCCAAGAGCCTAACAAGATAAAAACCCATCTATTATATAACCCTTTGCTAAAATGCTTTAAATAAATACTTAAACCATGCAGGGCAGATATAAAGATAGGTGAACTAGTTTGGCCATGCTTAATTTTGTAGAATTGTTTCCTATAGGATTTTTTAAATCAAAGAGATTGGAGATACTTTTGAAAAAAGTTGTCCTAATATAAAGAAATAAGGATATAGATGAACACATTGCCAATTACTAATGCCAAAATTCACAAACTTTTTCAGTTACTGCTTTTTAAAAATTGTGTCCTGTATAGAAATTTGGGAAATGAATTTTTTTAAAGACTTCTCTGAGAATATTAGCTTTATCTTCAATTATTCTATGGGGATCTCTAAAAATGATTTTTTAAAATTTTGAATCAGTATTTTCATATATCCAACCAGAACAGATCAATTAAGGACACATTTCATTTCATCTAATTATTAAATTGACTTTTTCAAAAGATGAGTAAAATTGGTATTTAATGTTTGGAATTGTATTTCTCAACGAGCCCACTGCTTAGTCTCATCTTCTATTTTGGAGATGAGCACATATGAAACCAGATGCTGTATGCCTTGTCTACCTCAGACTCATAGAACAGACTGTTAGAACTGGAAGAGATAATATTCCAAAGTAAGGAAACTAAGGCTCAGAAAGGTTAAATAATTTGTATAGGGTCAAACAGCTAATAAAAGTCCAGACCTGGGATTCAAATATGTCGATATAATTATATTAAATACAACATATATTTATTTAAAACTGCACTGGGACTTTTGGATACCCTGTACAAATCTCTCTCTCTTTCTCCAATATGTGTGTATATATGCAATACATATATACACATATACATACATGTATTAATACATATATGTATTGTGTGTATACACATATATGTATATACATAACACATATGTATTGCACATATACATAAATATATGTCCATATACATATACATATTTGGGTGTGAGTGTGTGTTCATACTTTTTAGTTACTCATTGGAGAAATTCAGCTCTACTATGTATAGAACAATATGCCAGGCATTGAGGAGGAAACAAAGCTGAGATAATACATAGTCTTTGCTAGTATATATTGAAAAATATACAGAAATGATGGTGACTTCCTCTGTAACATGCATTTAAAATGCTTCTCTAATGCAAAAAGCTCACAAATCCCTTGCTAATTTATCTTGAAATATGAAATATTACAATAAAATATCACTTGTTATCAATAGTGACTTTCTTCTTTCATTTTGTAATAAAATTATTAAGCAATTAGCAGAAAATCAAAATACTAACCAAGAGCACTTTAACTTAAAGGCTCCACTATCATTTACAGTACTGTTTATTTCTGAGATAACCAGAGTAGAAATTCTGATTAATAGCAAAGAACTCAAGCCTTAATATTCCAAATACTGAATGAAATGTGATATATTTATATATTCATGATATATAAGATCTTCTGATGAAAACAGCACCTTTTCAAAATCATCATGTGCTTCATTTTGTGCCAGGACACTAAGGGATTTTTTCTAAACTAAAAAGAAAAATTAATCCATTAAAAATAACCTTTTTGCACATTAAAAAGTAATCATCAGTCATCTGTGTTCAAGTACTATTATTTCCACTATGTAATGTACTTAATAGTATGTCAGACAATACAGAACTTTTTCTTCAAAATATCACCTGGATACAATGGAGTCATGTCACCACAACAACAACAAAAACTCATAGACATGACCCCTTAGCTCAATTTAAATACTAAAAGTCCTGATTTTTCAAAGATCACAAATTATGTTTGTGTATTTCTTTACTGATTTCTCTATATATGTATATATCTATGTGGATATATATGTGTGTGTATGTATAAAGAGAGGAGAATTTTTATGTATAATATATATCATATACTATTATATATGATGTAATAATATATAATATATAAAGAGGGAATCAGTATATTATATATCACATATAAATATACACATATATTGAATTAATATCCATATTCATGAATTAGAGAAAAGGGAGGACTGGAAATTAAACCTCAGGCCTGACAAATGGTCACATATGAATCATTAACTTATTCAGCAATTCCATGAAAATAATGTTTAAAAGTAACTTACCTCTCCTTGTTTGGGAATGCTAAATTTTGCTAGCTTGGACTTGGTCCTGGATGATTCAGCTTTATTGACAGGTACTCCTCTGTAGGATGCACAATGTACACTAGTGTCTGTTGAAGACTTGAGTTTAGGAGATTCATCAGGGGCCTGGTCTTGGCCATCCATTGGCCGTACATAAGCAGTTGGTTTCTGTTGGATTAGACTTGGTTTTGAAGCAAGAGAAGGAGGGAAATTCTGAACACAGTGCCCACCAGTACTGTGTTTGGCAGACATGGTAGATGTCCTTTCTTGAGGCTGAAGACCTATTTCCACACTGCAGCTTTGTTTGGACCGTGACTGCTGCCTGCTGACACTGTCTCCAAGCATGGTCCTTGGAGGTCCTGGTTGTGCTGAGTTGGAGGAGGAGGAGGAAGAAGAAGAGGAAGAGGAGGAGGAGGAGGAGGAAGAGGAGGATGTGGGGCTTGAGACACAGTGTTTAGGTTTCTCATTACTGGTTTTTTGGTTAGCAGATTTGAAGTCACTATTGTGTGAATCAAGCAATCTATGCCCATGCTTGCTTGCCCTCTGCTGGCCATCAGATGTAGGATGCCCAACTTTCTGCCAGCCCATGGTGACCCTCTTGCTCTGCTGCACGGGTACAGCTGCTGGTGTAGAAGATGATGTGCTGCAGATAGGAGGCTGGGGCTGTGGTCTTGAGTCAGCAATGAAATGCTCATCTATTTTGTTCATAGGGGTCTGTGGAACCCCAGGTTTGGGAACTCCAACAAGATGACTCTGATTGGATCGGTCAGTCAAGAAGTCTTTCATTTCATCGTAACTGCCTAAAGTATTCTGGATCCGATTTGAGAGCTCATCCCCCTTGTTAGTCTGGAGGGGAAAAAGCAAACTTGTTATAAAATACAAGGGAGAGAAGAAAACAAAACAAAACAAAATGATATTGAAAGTGCCTTTATTAAAGACCTTATAGCAAGCAGAGCTGCCTCCTTTAAAAAACAAGAGCGCTAAGGGTTGGTGTCAAGATTGGATCCTCATTGTCTCTGAAGACATTTGTCAACATTCTAAAACCACCCTGCACTGGAAAAGCTATAAACAGCCCTGGAGTACATAAAGAAGAAATCTATCACTGGTATCATGTTGCAGTTAAAATATATTACCTAGAAACCAGAAAATTTACTATTGCCACTGCACAAAGTGATTCAGATTAAATCTCTCCATGATCAAATTTTGGTTTCTTTGTAGTCCACTGGAAGTCTTTCTCAAAAATTCAGATTGGCCTCTTAACTGCTCCAATCTCTATTTTTTCCCCTGTGTAATTATTCTTTTCAGAAACAGAGTGACAGGCAAGAGAAACCAAATAGTAGTTTGAATAGGCATTTGGAGCTAAGGTTACAGGAAACCTATCATCCTGAGCTTTCCCTAAGCTCCATGAAGCCCTTTATATCAGTGAAATTTCCTGAAGAAAATTAGTTTTGGAGGACAGATTAGATTTCTGGTATTTAGTGCAAATAAGAAATAATCCATCTATTGTTTCTTCATTATCAGCCCAAAGAGGCACCCAGACTGGAAGCATGAGCCAAATATGTTAAAATAAAATGTAAACCCGACCTCTTTTTTAAAAAAATCTAACTACTTCTGCTAAGTGCTTAGTGATTAGGGCAACACAACCTTCACCTGGGGAGCTAATTAGACATCTAACAATTTATCTCATTGCTGAAATCCTTAGCAACCTTAGCTCTAATATAAAAACATTTGCTATTTTACCAAGTATATACATTAGCCACTGAAGATATGTGAAGTAGAAATCAGCATCTGGTGAGGTTGAAATCAACATCTGGTGACTGTGTTGTCTCCCTTGGACTTCACAGGGAGCAGTACATTCAAATTTTAGTATCTTCTCTCAGAACTAGAGTCTGGCATCATGAGGTTGGGGGCAGTGGGAGAGGAAAATAGAGACGAAGCAGCTGAAAAGCCTCTACCTTGTAAGGTTCGCTGAAGAGGGAGTAACTTGTACTAAATGCACCATCATCCTGCTGAGTTTCCTGATTCCTCCTTTCCCGTTCTTTCCTCCGTAACACATTTCTGTCTGGTTCATAGACACTGCATCCAAAGAAAGAAAAGAGGAAAACCAAACTCACACAAATTTAAAGGGCAAAGCACTATCCAATACTAATACAAGTGCAGAAGTCTGCTTCCCAGACAAATGGCAATGATAACAAGAACATGAATCAGATTAATGCCAGTCCAATCAGACAGTAGAAGTCAAGGTCCCTGGATACACTAGTGCTTTCTTCACACAGAGAACAGATAATTAAATTCTTGGGGGGGGGGCAGAGGAGGAGGAAAAAAGAAACTTGGGACAAGCTATAGCCTGTACTGAACTTCTCTGCCTGAAATGTGAAAGAGGAAATATCTAAGCAACTTTGACAGGAGAAGACTGAAAGTAATCTTAAAGCAGACGGTAATTACAGCTATGTGTAAATAGAAATTATGAGCATATTTCCACTTATGACATATCCTCAGAGTGTTATATGGGAATGCTCCTTTTTTTTTTTTCCATGGCTGTGTTTCTGTAGTGATTCTTTCATTAACTAGCTCCCTAAAGAGCTGTTAAAACTACATGCTGGAGTGGTTTCCACAGTTATGCTGCTTCTTCTGATCTCTGTTAATCAGCCAAGTCGTCAAACTACTACTGAATCAATTTTTCCTTCTGATATATTTGACACCATCACTCCCTCTAACTATGAAAAATGTGTTGGGAAGAGGGGGTGCAGGCAGTGAAGAGGGAGATAGGAAATTGAATTATGTCATTCCATCAGACAAAAAGAATTAGATCTTTTTTTTTTTTTGCAGAAGAAAATTTAATGACTATTCTCCCAAAATACAAATACTAGACTCTAGACAAGAGAAAGAATGAAAGAAGTTCTCCATATCTTTGTTAGAGAGGAAACAAAAGACTCAATTCTACCCATAGGAAAGAAATACAATGTTTTGTTGATGTATGGTCAGGGGTTCTGGAGTCACTAGGCTAGCTCTTAGTAAAAGAAATAAGCAAACAAATAAATAAATAAAAATAGTAATAGCAGCAGTGGTCATAGAAATAAAAAATGTAGTCAAGTGAGTCAACCAAACTAACGCCAGATAATCACTGGACTCCTAGAAAGTGAATGGTTTATTAATTCTGAGCAGACGTGAAAAAGATATTACCAGAGTTACAAAATAAAGGAGTTTTTTGTTCAGTCATTTTTAGTCATGTCCAACCCTTCATGACCCCACCTGGCATTTCATTGGTAAAGAGAGTGGTCTGTCATTTTCTCCTCTCGCTACTTTTATAGATAAGGAAACTAAGGCAAACAGGGTTAAGTGACTTGCCCAGGGTCACAAAAATAATACTTAATATTATTACCTGAGGATGGATTGGAGCTCAGAAAGATGAGTCTTCCTAACTCCAGGCCTCTGGCTCTATTTACTTTAGTGTAAAGAGCTATGATGTAGGCATCAGGAGACCTGGGTTCTAGCTCTAATTTTGTGGCTAACAAGCTGTGTGGCCTTAGGCAAATTATTTAACCTTTCTGTTTCTCAATTTCTTCATTTATCTGTAATTTGTTTCCCATACCACCCCACACCCCTGTTAATGTAATCACTGAGAGGGAGGTGTTAAATGAAGAGATTCTGTTATCTCCTTATAAAGTGTGAAGTTTCTCTGCTAATGAGGTTGGAGAGGTAGCTTGCCTTTGGCTAGGAAAAGATTGACCATACCCACTAAGCCGGCCATCCCTGGAGATAGCTGAGACCCAGGAAAACCAGAGATGGCTTTGTAGTATGTAAAATTTCTGCTTCTACCAGGGATAAAGAATAAGCATTTATATGGGGCCTACTAAGTGCCAAGCCCTATTGAAGCATTTCACAAATATTATCTCATTTGATCCTGGGGAGGCAGGGGCTCTTATCATCCCCATTTTACAGTTGAAGAAACTGAGGGAAACAGAAGTTTAGTGACTTGCCCAAGGTCACACAGCTCCTGTCTCAGGTTGGTTTAAAACTCGGGTCTTGACTCCAGGCTCAGGTCTCTACCAGAGAACAGTGTATGTTTTACAATAGAACCACACTGTATCTCAATAGGAGATACTACACATACCAGAGAGAAAAAGCAGTCAGGACTGGAATCACCTTCAAGGTTAATGACTTTAGGCATCAGAGAACTCCAACCATGGAGTCAAGGGAGAATTAGCCCTGGAAGCTGGAAACTGAGTTATTGAATACAACAGGATAGGGAATGGAACTGTGCAACTGGTTCAGTAGACATATGTTCCTGTTGACCTTCTAAAAGCTAAAGTTTTCAGCACAGGACAGTCACACAGGTGAAGTAGGAAGCAGTTCTGTGGAACATGACCCCTACATAGTGTGAGATAGAGAGAGGGTAATTCTAAGGGGAGGTGCTATCTTTAAAGTATAATAATACCTTCCCACTGAATTAGTTGAGAGTGCTGTTATGTGGATAAATGAAATAATAGAATTTAAACTACTTTGAAAAATTATGTAAAATACTATGTAATGCAATATATCACCGTTTTGATGATACATGTTATGTAACATTAATTATCATTAAGTGCTATTGAAGTTATCTAAAAAACATGATTCATACTTTATTTTGTTCAGCTAACACTAGCAAAATAAAAGCATTTTCATGTAACAGTAGGGGTCATAAATAAACACTCTTAGCTTAGTCTGGTTACCTAAAATTCAAATCAGCTGCTCAAATCCTTCAACATGCTTCAGGCAAAGCTCCTAGAAAGCCTGAGGCCATTTTATTTAAATTTAAGATTATGGAATGCTAAAATGCCCAGAAGAGGTAGACTATTAGCATTTTAATACATCTTTGGTAATTTATTAAAAGTCGTTAGATTTGGGAGTCCAGGCGGTGACCTTCCTGAGAAATAAGCCCCAAGACCAATACCACACCTACAAAAATTGCTCTAACTGTTGTGAAAGTGACCAGCATGAGAAGTCACAGGGTCTAAATCTTCCCTTCAGAAATCAGACTGCAGGGTCATGGAAGAAGAGCAAATTTTACTTAGGATACTTGACTTTCTACGACCCACACTTTTCCTCAGCACTTAATTTTCTTGAAATAGTATTTAGCAGGTAGGTACAAATTATGGAGGGTAGCTAGGTGGTGAAATGGATAGAATGCCAGATCTGGAGTCAGGAAGACCTGAATTCAAATTCAACTTCAAATATTTACTAGTTTTGTGACCCTGTGGGCAACTCCCTTAGCCCTGTTTGCCTCAGTTTCCTCATCTGTAAAATGAGCTGGAGAGGGAAATGGCAAACCACGCCAAAAGTCCCAAATGGGGTCACAGTCAGCCACGACTGAAATAACTCAACAAAACCATCAAGACAAGTTAGGGAAGAATCTATATCATTTGGAAATTTCAATAAGACAGAAATCCCTAATGGGTTCACAACCTTTTAGGTGTTAACTTTGAAGAGATCAGAAGCACTTCACGAAGGTGACTAGGTTGTATTTCAGTTTCTACATTATGTTCGTTCCCTACCGTTACCTGGTTGAATTGAAGTTCATTGAGGGCAGAAACAATTTCATCTTATCTTTGTATTCATAGCACTCAGGACAATCCCTAGAAGTACTAAGTTAGTGTCCCTCTTTCTGACTTCCTGTTGCTGTAAAGAGCACCCACATCTGACAAACTAATTCACAGGGTGAGGACACACAAATTCTTTATACATATATGTGTATGTATACAGGTATATAACATACACATATATGTATATACACATACATATACATCCTAACATATGTACATGCTTGTGTATATGTATAGTGCTGAAAAGTAATGAATTAGAGTGAATAAGAAATCATAAACTCTAGGAATGAATTTTTAATTGATGAATCTGAGATAGGAGTGAAGGTCAACATCTTTGTTGCGTCTCCAAAGCTATAATCATGTTGTGGTTATCCTGTCTATGCACAAGTAAGACCCTGAAATCTGTAAATCTTGTCTCTTTTAGGCTCTTCCTGAGGGAAGAGAGTTGGCTTCATGTAACAAGTTTCAGCATATTACCTAGCATAATACCATAAACTACATATGTTTTATTATGAGACTCAGGTGAGCAATCCATTAATCAGCAAGCATTTATTAACTCAAGTCAGTAAGCACCTACTATGTGCCAGGTACTAAGCTAAGTCCTGGTCAAAAAAAAAAAAGAAAGGTCAACAAGAAAGCTCAGCCCTGTACACAAGATATACACAGGATAAACTGGAGATCATCTCAGAGAGGAGACATTAACACTAAAGAGAATGAGAAAAGTATTCTTAACTTGAGATTGTAGCTGAGACTTGAAGAGATCGGAAAAGAGAAAACAAAAGGAAAGTGGAGAATTTAGAAAAGATACTTAAAGCACAGTTCACTCCCTGCTCCATTTTGTCTGGGATCAGCACTGCTGGTCAGACATCTAGAAGGAGTAGAAAGAAAATAGTGAACCAAGAGGAGAAAGTACAATGAGATGTATAGGTCGGCGTGGGTATATTTTTGGGGCAAGGAGAAATTATAAGAAAGGACGAGAAAGCACTCTTTGATTAATCTTGTCTTATTCCCCAATCTGTTTACATTTCTAGGTGGGGATTGTGTTTCCTAAAATTTGATTTCTATAAAGTTCATGTATGGCAATCTGCCAAAACAAAGTTAACCACTAAAATTTCACCCCAAGCTCCTTCCTACTACCCTAGACTAAAATTCAATACATCTAGACCTATTGGTTAAATATATGGAATATTAACAACACAGATTGATCATTACACGCCACCTACCATCACTCAAGCAAAATCAGTAAATGTTTGATGTTTCTACTATGCCATCAGCACTGTATAGGATTCTTCACAAACAGAGGTGAAACCAGCCCCTTTCTCCTTATGAGTTATGTTCTAAAGAAAGGACAGATGTACACATGTCTTCAAAGAAGGATAAAGGAATTAAAATAACTTCACTCCTATTTAAAAAATGTTCTCACCCTCAGTACAGGAACTATTTGCAGATACATAGACATGCATATTTTACACATTATATACATGTTTATTCATATATATGCATATATCTCAAAATGTATCATATATTATAAAAATATATTTATACATAAATGTCATGTATTGCATAGAATATTTTATATAAAAATACAAATATCTATATAAATATACAAATTTATGTAAATTAACTTATATTAATTTATATAAATATATTTTATATATAAAATTACATATTAGATATACTTGCGCATATATTTTATTAGTACAGGGAATGCCTAATGAAACTCATTTTACTACTTGGGATCTGTACCTGATTTCAAATTTATAGTCTTGGAGAGATGTCTGGGAGTGCTGACAGTAAGTGACTTTCCAGGATCACAGCCTCTATGTATCAAAACTTACCTTGAACTCATGTCTTCCCAACTATGAAACTAGCTCTCCTTCTACTCTGTCATGCTGCCTCTTGTAATTTAACTAAGGGGAATATCTTTCATCTGTTCACAGAAAGCATCATTTCATTAAGGAGTAAGAGCATCTACTCTTGCCTTCTAACCAATACCCAAATCCCTCTGTGAGGAAATCTCTCTCTTCTCTCAGGGATGATTTGGCATCTAGTTGGCAAAGAGTACAAGAGCCCTTCCTGCATTCAGTTTAAAGGAATGACAAGTAATACTGACTCAATTATAATTTTTGCTCCTGCAACATCCATTATTAAAGATGAGTCCACTTCTCCCATCTTGTTTCAAAACTGTGCGAAGAACATGATATTTAATTCTTCCAGGAAGGAATCCCTTCCATCTATGCTGAAAAATTAGGTCAGCGTCTCCTATAACAATTTTCTCAAGTTAGAAGACAATCACAATTCCTAGTATGCCATCATTCATATACATTAATTTCATAAGTGTTGCAAGTTGAGAGCTTTGTATCTTTGCTACTGGCAGATGGCACAATCTCTATCAGTTGTAAAGCTGCTCCCTATTTGCATGAAAATCGCAAGAATCACATTTCCCCAAACGTATGTCACCAAATGTATTTATTTATTTTGTTTGGAAGGGAGAGGCAGCCAACTGTTACATTTTTATTTATTGCAGATGCTTAGAGCCCATGCAAAAATAAGCCCTTTAAATCAGCTTTTTAAAACTTCATAATTTTCCTAAAGTCCCCAAAAGAATTCATCTAAGATATGTCATAACATAACAGACACAGATTTCAGAAATTTTTCTTTGTATTTTTAAAAAATTGAATCTATAAATTAAAATGGATTTTAGAAGGGAGGTCAAAATAATTCAAATAGGTAAATAGTAGAAGATATCTAAATATGAAATTATCACTTTAAAAATTAATTTATTCTTGATCATATGGTGACAGCATGAGACTAAATAATAATAATATCTATGAATCTTATAGCTTCTTCCTTCCACTGAGTGCAAAGCACTTCACACATATGTTCCTTAATTATTCTTGCAACATCCCTTGGAGAAAGGCAAGGGGGAGAGAGGATAGAAGGTATGACTCGGATAATTTTAAAGATTAAGAAACTTGGGCTAAGAGGTTAAACACCAAAAATATGCTATTAAATAGGTAGCATGGAGAGGATACTACTGTTCAAGGTACTGTGCTCATCTCTAAATTGGCACATGAGTTACCAGCCTAGTTGCATTAACACTAATGTTACATCTGTAGAGCCCATTACTTATAAATAGGGAACATGTGCCTCAGCAGAAGGAAAACAGGGTAAAAACAAAGAGAGGTTGTTTTCCAGCTCAGAGAGAACTACAAGGAGATTTGGGGGAATAAAGACTTGGCTGTTCTGATTTTCTTTTATTATCTTACACTTCAGGGGCACTAAAGGACAAGAATCAGTCTCATTCCTCAGAACCTAAGAAAAGACATTCCTTTGTAAATTTAGAAATGGTGGCAGGAGGGGAGCACAACAGAAAGATGAGTAAATAAATAGGGATTTAGTGCAAAATATAAACCAAGAGGGCTATTGATAATGGTGGTATCATCACTAAAGGACTCAGTGTTTTCAGTGACTTCTTCTTTGTTTCTAAGATTATTAGACAGGGATCTGGCTGTGAGATACCACCTTGCTGATTTGCTGGATTGCAAGGATGGAATTTTTTTTTCCTTCTCTCTCACTGAGCCATGTGCATCCTTTCTGAAGCTGTGCACTTGGTCAAAAAAAATGGTTTTCCCAGAAGAAGAAATAGAATTCTTTAGTCATCATGGTATATGTCTAGCTGAACTTCTCTGCCAGAACATCTAGATTGTCTTAGCTAAGGAAAAGCAACATATTCTAACTATCCAAAAATATGAAGAAATAGTTTTCAAGAGAAGAAATTCAAGTTATCAACAGCATATGAAATAATGCTCTGAACCACTAATAATAGTAAGATAAGTGAAAATTAAAACAACCTTGATGTATCAATAGGTATGTAGAAAATTAGCCAACATGAAAAAATGTGGAAATTGTCAATACTGGAAGATTTGCAAGGGATTAAATTATTCATATATTTTGATCCAGCTCCCTCCCTACTGGACATGTATTTCCAAGAAAGTCATAGAGGGAAAGAACTATCATATACTATGGTGATAGCAAAAAGTTTGAAACAAAGTTGGTGCCTTACAGTTGAGGAATGACTGAACAAAATGTAACATACGAATGTAAGGGATTATTATTGTATACAAGAAAATGATGAATAGGAGAATTTCAGAAGACCTTGACAAGAGTTGTGTGAACTGATGCAAGGTAGAAGAAGCAGAACCAAGAGAACAAGATACCCTGTAACCATTGTAAGGTAAAAGAAAAAAGAGTAAACGACATCAGCAATCTGATCAGTTAAATAATTAATCTTGACTTAGTAGAGATAGGGTACAGGAGTCAAATGATGTATATGCTTTCAGATATTGCCAATGTGTTAATTTTTATTAAATTTATTTCTATGTTACAAGGGAGCTTGTAACTGTGGGAAGGGGTCAATATTGGACAAATACAGTGATTTAAAAAAGAACAACCTATAAAACTTTTTAAAAAATTAACCAGTTCTGGAGGGAAGAAATTCAAGCTATTGATAGCTATATGAAAAATTTCCCAAGATACTGATAATTAGAAAAATTCAGACTAAAGCAACTCTAAGTTTATATCCATGCAATTAGCAAAATTGACAAAAATGAAAAATAACAAATGTTGCAGGCTCACTGATACACTGTTGGTAGAACTGTGAATTGGTTCAGTCACTCTGAAAAGCAATTTGGAACTATGCTCTAAAAGTTACTAAATAGTGCATGCCCTTGGACCCAGAGATAGCACTACAACCCAAAGAAAAATAGAAAGAGGAAAAGATCCTATAGGTATGAAAATATTTATAGTAATTCTTTCTGAAGCAGAAAAAAACTGGAAATTTATGAGGTGCTCATTAATTGGGGAATGGTCAAAATTATAGTACATATATATATAATAGAATATTATTGTGCCATAAGAAATGAAGAATTAGATTTATAGAAACCTAGATTTGTATGAACTGATATAGAGGGAAGTGATAAGAACCAGGAGAACAACGTGTACTACAATATCAATATTGCAGGAACAGAGAATTTTGAAAGACAAGAACTATGGTCAAAGCAACTCTCAATTATGATGCTAAATGATGAAGGGTACTACAGTTTGACAAAGACTGATGGACTGATATGAAGAATAAGACATTTTTGGTCATGGACACTACAGGAGTTTGTTTTACTTGAGCAAAGGTTGTTTTTTTCTTTTCCTAATGGGAGGGTAGATGAAATAGGAGGGAGAAAAATGAATATTCTTAAAAGAAAAAAAATAACCTGTGAACTGCGTGTCTTTGCCTGGGTTCAAGTACAAATGGGGAAAGGGTGAAAAACGGGAAAATGGGGCTATAACTTTGCCTGCTTTACATTTTGGTTCAGAACTGGCCTGAGCTATTGGATACAATATATGAATTTGGCATATGCACACTTTTGGAGCCTTGGGTTTCATAGGCAAGTGACTCCTACTTAGCTAGAGGTTCTTAAATGGATTTCATAAATTCCTCTTTCTTGGGGTCAATGAACTTGGGTGAGGGGAAAAATTTCACATCTTTATTTTAACTAATCTCCAACTAAAATTTAATGTTTCCTTCAATGGTTATTTTCTAAAAATATTCTAAGAAGAGGTCTATAAATTCTATCAGACTGCCAAAGGGATCCATGATATACACAAAAATGGTTTAAATTGCTGTAAATGCTCCAAGGCATAAATGGATTGACTAATGACAGGGCAGACAGCCATGGGAGAAAGTAAAAGGTAGAAAGAGAGAAGACACTGTGCAGTAGAAACTCCCCATCATCCTTTCCTTTCTGAAGGAGAAATAGCAGCAACTCAGGGTAATTAAAGAAACTTAATCAAATGCTCTCAATCTGTAACAATTGTTTTTAATTTAATAAGTCAAACTAATTAAAATATCTCATTACTGTTAAAGAGGATAATGTTAGATTGGTAATCTTTTTGTTAAGTTAGTGAAAAGAGGAGCTAAGAGTACTTGAAAATTCTTCCTTTAGCTTGCAGTGAGAGCTGGGAAAAAGGAAGGTAGGAAGATGAGCCATGAGAGCAAGTAGGAGAAGTGAATCAGAAATGGGTTAAGAATGCTTCCTGACAACAATCATTTCCTTGTATCTAACCTAAATTCCTCAAAACCTATTTCCTCCTGACCTACATTTTGTGGAGATAAACAGCTGGACAGCAACCTAAAAAACAATTCCTCATATATTGAAGGACATTTCTTTGCTCTTCTACTGCACATGAAATGACCCTAGCCCTCTTTTGTATGTGTATTTATGTGCTGTTTTTAGGTTAAAAATAATTTAAAACTTGAAGGGAACTTAAGAGATCACCTATTCCAACTTCCCCCCAATTTTACAGACAAGGAAACTGAGTCCACGAGAGATTAAATTTCTTGCTTGGGCAAGTAATTGGGTCACAGGTTACGAGTTAGCAAAGCTTGGATTTGAACTCAGAAAAGATTCTGAATTCTCTTTTTATTATACCATATTACATAAAATAACAATTCCTTCCATTTTTGTGCACTACCCTAGTATTCAATCATATGTGATATCAATCCCTCTATATAGAGAGACATATATCCACATATGCATATAGGCATACATTCACATATATTCACTCATAAATGAATGTATAAATACATACTTACAACTAGATGGCACAAGGGATAGAATCTATCTGGACTTGGAGTCAGAAAGAAGTGAGTTCAAATTCTACCTCACATACTTATTGACTATGTGACCCTGGGCAAGTCACTTAACCTCAGTTTCGTGATCTGTAAAATGAAGATGGTCATAGCATCTATCTTCCAGAGGATAAAATGAGCCAATATTTCTAAAGTGCTTTTCCAACCTTAAAGTGCTATATAAACGCTAATTATCATTTTTAAAATAAATGTATGTCAACCTGTTGCCCTACAGATCTATGCATCATGTCTGTAACTTTCAAAAGCAAAATATTTCTAGTTGACCACCCCTCTCCTATATTTTGTCTCTTTTTTTGGAGTATAAACTTCTTGAAGGTAGAGACTATATTTTCTCTTCTATTTGGATCCTCAGCATTTAGCACAGTGCTTGGCACATAGTAAGCATCTAATAATTACATCTTTATTCACCCATCCATCCATTCCTCTGAATCCTTTCCAAATGTACTCCCCTAATAAAAGCTCATAATGAGAAATATTCTTATAAGGATGTAAATTTCATTGAATGTTTTAGGAGAATTATTAGCTCATAGCTGCAAAAGGTGAAACTTCTATTCATGCATTTTAACATTAATATTTGAGTTTGTTTTAAAATGTAACAGTACTATATAGTTAACTGAAACTCAGCTTTTTATTTGTTATACCTCTAGACTTTTTTTTTTCTAACATACTGATACTGGTCAAGTTGTTCCCAATATTTTTTTTAAACTGCTAGATTTACTAAGCTCAGCTTTACTGAAAAGTTGTTCATTTCTGGCCACTTTTCTTTATAATAAAGTGGATGATAATTCTAATTTTTCTAAGATAACTTAAAAGATCATTTAAGGCTCTTTACATCCTAGGATGTCCTGATTTGTCCACCAAGAAAGATAGACATGTGCTTTGTGTAATAATAAATATGTTAAATCTGCTGCTGTTTAGTTCAACAAACATTTATTAAGCAACTGTTTTAGGAAATGGGATATAATGACAAAGGTGAAAAAAAGTCTGAGCTCTCCTTCAATTCTCACTTTCTGTGATCCTGGGATCTGTATATTAGGTTAGAAATTTATATCCTTTGTGGGTAACTATGCATATGAGGCTTTAAATTTTCACTGTAAAAACTCTGACTTGACTGATATTTCAATGTTGTCTCCCCCGGTAGAATGCAAGCTCTTGGAGAAAATTAATTCTTTTACTTGTATTTTTGCATATGCTTCATAAATGTTTGTTCGGTTGGCTGATTCTATTGAAATGTAATGGCAACTATGTGATAAAGTAGGGTGTTGGAATCAAGATCTGAGTTCAAATCCTACTGAGGCATTCAATGTAGCATTGTTACCATGAACATGTCCTTAAATCTGTTTAAGCATGTGTAAAAGGGGAAAATAATAGCAGCTAAATCATAAGGTTATTGTGAAGATCAAATTAGCAGATATAGTAAAAGTGTTTTAAAACCTGAAGGTTCTATATAAGTGTTAGTTATCATCATATTATTAAAGTGGAAGAAGACTTGGACTTAGAATTAGAGGCCTGACATTTGAGCTAGGTAGCACAGTGGATAGAGCTCCAAGCCTGTAGTCAGGAAGACTCATCTTCATGATTTCAAATCCAGCCTCATACACTCACTAGTCGTGTGACCCTGGGCAAATCACTTCACCCTATTTGCCTCAGTTTCCTCATCTGGAAAATGAGCTATAGAAGAAAATGGCAAACCACTCCATCATCTTTGCCAAGAAAACCCCCAATACACTTACAACTCACAAAGAGCAGGACACAAGTGAGAAAAGAAATAACATAATAACTGAGAAAAGCAAAACAAGCTGATGCTTAACTACCTGAGTGACTATGATCAAAATACCACTTGCCCCAGTTTTTTCAGCTGTAAAATAAGGAGATAAAGATGATCTCAAATCTACCTTCCAGCTCTATGCTTACGGTCTTAAGGTCTTTTCTGTTTGGCAAGGAAATCATGAGTTAGCCTTCTTATTGTGGTGGCTGTTGTTCATAAAACTTCTTTAAGGAATCGCGATCAAGCCAATGTCTTCACTTCTCTTTCCTCCCACTCTCCCCTTTTCTGAAGAAAATAGCCTTTTTTTAAATAGGCAACTAAAATTTCATATAGTGCTTTCCTTATCTTTATCCTTTCTTCTAATTTTACATTTATTTAGAACTTTGCTCTACGGAGTTAATGATTTCACTTTAAACAGCTTATTCTGAATTTACTCATGTCAGAATCCAATTTACTTCCAAGCCAATACATTTCACCATTTTCAATGCTTGGCATTTCTAAAGTCTTCTAACTTTCCTTTTGAAGAGAATGTTCTTTCCATATGGGCTACTGAGTGGTCTATCAGCCTTCAGACTCCTTTATTTTTTGATCCTGAACTATATTTTCTTACACATATACATATTTGTGTGGGTATATGTCTATGTGTGCAAAAGTTACGTGTATCAAAGTTTCCAATGACCTAGTTTGGAAGATCTTGCCAAGTTCTTCAGCGACTTTCTTTACATCTCTAATCTACCAATAAATATTTATTAATGTTTAACTAACTGAATTAATCTAATTAAAATTAATCAAATAATAAACATTTCCATCCATTGAAACAAATGTTGGTGTAGAAGGTACATTTATCTCTACGGTGCCTTATCACCTGCTTATTATGAGCATTGGGAGGCTAGATGACCTAGGGATACAATGTTTCATATTTTCCTTTTAGTGCTTATGAAATCAGCTCTGCCAATTCCTTAATTTGCACCTCCAATGAAAATTTGTGAGCCACTGTCCCTCTACTGCAAATTCTTTGCATTTTCTAGCTTTATTTATAGAGAAGATATCATATTGAATGCAGCTCTTATGAATGCAAGTGTATGAACCCTTTGATTAGTGGATAAGGAAAGTACATTGTTAGTACAAAGAGTTAAATTAACACTTGTAAACAGTCACACAACTGTACTGTCCTCTTCCACTCAGCCTCTTAGGATCACAGGAGATTTAGAGTGGAAGGGAGATTCATTTTGCAGATAAGAAACTGAAGTCAAAAAGGTTTACCCAAGGTCTCATACAGCTGGGGTGAGAACACAAGACCCTCTCACCCTAAATTCAGAATGCTTCCCACTTTCTCATCCTGATTTCTTTTCTACTACTTCAACATTACCACTCTGTAAAGCAAAATGAAACCATATGGAATTGAGGACCATTTTAAAAATTTTTTCTATTTCACGGGTCACCATAGCCACACTCCCAGCACCCTAAAATAAGATACAGGATCTGGTAATGAACTTCTCTGATTTAGCTAACTGCAGTTTCCGAAAGAAGACAAAATCTGTCATCAGAATCACATTCTGAGCTTTTCCAGATTGGGAGAAACTGCTGGAGTTTGCTGGTCTTTGGGAATCAATGCCACAGTGATGCACAGAGTAGGATTTTTGTACCAGTTACTTAATATCACACAGAGTGAAGTCCCAAAGGGACTTCGTAGGCTATCCATTCCCACTCCCTCATTTTGCAAAGGAAGAAACTAACATCTTGGGAAATTAAATGACTTGTCGGCCATTATATGCAAGCTGAGGTGAAATTTGAACACAGGTCTTTTGACTCCAGAGCTAACGTTTGAGTTACTGCAAAATAAGTGCTCGTGTCCTAGAGAGCATTAAATTTTCTGGCAATAAAAAAAGTATTTATCAGTTTAAAAAAATGGTATATTAAAAGTTGTACCTCTTCCTTCCCCCTCTGAGTTGTACTGTAGTCAACTCTTTATCCTACAAACCCCTACACTTGGCTATAGTTGCCTAAACACTTTAAATGTTAGTAGTCATCAGATTTAGTGGCATTAATTAGCAATATCAATGTTGCAAAAATATATATCTAACATTTGCCAGACATCCCTGCTTGCCCAGTAGTGAAGGCATGTGTTTGAGTTGGGCCTTTCATTTATGTAAAACAGAGCTGTGCGGTACTATTAAGTTTGTTTATGTAAAACAGAGCTAGGCAGTACTCTTAAATTTTGTCAGCAGGTGACAGCCAACTAATGCGTGATGAACCACAGCATAAAAATTTCAAATCTGAGGCTTCATAAAATTAATTAATTTCCCAGTTTTATTGATTCTGTAAAACCTATTCCTATATAACAGGTTTCTTTAGAATAAGAGATTACAGCTAGTGCAAAGTGTCCTGTTTATTGACTAAAATGAATACACCAGTGCCATTGTGTTAGCAAAATCTAAGGGGAAGAACAGTTAAATTGTGGAGCCAGCAAAATAGGTCATTGCCAAAAACCTAATGAGGGCAACCTCCTTTCTCCTATTCCAAGAAAATCTAGAGAGGGCCGGGAAAATTAGGGGGATGTAGAGTTTCTGAACTGATATTCCCAAACAGGTTCTCATACTCTTGCTGTATTGTTATTTTGTCAGTTAGTCATGTCCAACTCATTGTGACCCCATTTGGGAGTTTTCTTGGCAAAGATACCAGAGTGGTTTGCGATTTCCTTCTCCAACTCATTTTATAGATGAGGAAACTGAGGCAAATGGGGTTGAGTGACTTGCCAGGGGTCACCCAGTTATTGCTATAGATCTGATTTTATTATACGGGGGAGAGATGAGGGAGTCCAATGAGACCTCTTCAAAGGAATAGCAATGAAGGTCTGAGGAATTTGGTTTGTGCTGAAAGTTGCCTGAGTTCTTAGGTAGTGAATAAACCAAAAGAGCTCAAGATAATGATTCTGCCTTTGGTAACATCTGGGTCCTTGAGAGCAGTTTCTGAATTCTGCTTTTTTCTCTCAGAGGTTCAAGTGTCAAAGGTGGCAGGACCCTAGCAATGAGAGGTCACAGAATTGTTGACACAATGCTTTCATTTCAAAGGTTACAGATTGGTTCTTTACTGGTCACTAACTTGGTCCCAGGTTCCCTTTCAACTTCTAAATTATGACGATTTCAAATCTCTCATGTTAATGGACTCTAATGAGCTGTTACAGAGACAACAGCATTTCCAAGGGTAAATGATTTTCTTAAGGAAAACTGAACCCTTGGTGCGCTTAGGAAAATAAAAGTGTTGAGCTCTGATGAACTGGTAACATACTCACTAAAATTCAGGTCTATGTTTCAAATCACTTTTTTCAAAGGAGACTTTTCCTATAGTTTAAACAGTAGAAGTTAATTTAAGGATTTTTACAATATCCTTTTCTTTACAGACTAGCAGTGCCACAGGGTGAAGCAATTACTTTAATTTACTATTTTTCTCTTTGATTGAACATAAAGAGATAACAGAGTCTCAAAAAGCAGTAGTATAAAAAATTTTTGCCTCTATCCACAGACAAAATACCTACTATGCTTTTTCAAAGGGTTACCTTCAGGCAGCAGCACAGAATAGACATCAATCAATGACACATGTCTGAGACAAGATTGATGTTTACGTTATTGTGGCTTTTCATCTTACAGCCAATAAATTACTTTTTCTCCACCAAATGCCTGGTTAAATTTCATTTTTCACTTTGCCATATCCGTTTTTAAATTTGAGCTCCCAGCAGTTTTAAACTCCCGATATACTGAAACACTTCATCTTTCATAAAGCTTGCTTCAGCTTGGTTTTAACTACCTAGAACCACCACACAAACATGACTGTGACCAAGGAGATCAGTAATGAAGCATCATGCCACGTATCATGAAAGTTCCAGATTCCAAATCAGTTGACTTTCCATGAATTCCATGATGAATAAATGTATAAGGTTAGACTAAGCATGTAAGGTTTAGCAAAAGTATCTCAAGATGTGTGACCCTGGGAAAGTCACTTAACCCTGTTTGCCTCAGTTTCATCATCTGTAAAATGAGCTAAAGAAGGAAATGTTAAAATACTCCAGTATCTCTGAAAACTGCACATAAGATCACAAAGAGTCAGACATGACTAAAATGACTGGACAGCTCCAACAATCTGAAGGCACAGAATCCTACGTAATCCCTGAATATGTTAAACCCAAAGGATATCTATGATTATTCTAGGTAGGTGGCATAGCAAGTTGAATGCTATACTTGGAATCAGGAATATTTGAGTCCAAATCCTACCTCAGATATTTAGATACTCCCTGTGTGACCTTAAAGAAGTCATCAAACCTCTTTCAGTCTCACTTTTCTCACCTATGAAATAAGGGTGATAATAGCACCAACCTCATAGGTTTGATGTGGAAATTCAATTACAGAATGCTTTGCAAATGATGAAGTAGTATCCACTAATGTCAACTGGGCTTCCGTAAAAAACAGAGAGAAAGAGAGAGAGAGAATACAAAAGAAAGCAATTATCATAGGATTCAGGAATAGTCTGATGGATGAAATGACTTTGTATGTACAGGAAAGAAGCCCCTTGCCTTGTAATGAATGAAAACTGAGCTATATCTACCACCATCTAACCACCATGTTCTAGAAGGTGGGTATAACTCACAATGCTGAAGTTTAGAATCTCTAAGAATGTCCCCGTTCTTTCCCTGAAGAATTTGGCTCCCCAAGGGTACTTCAGGTTAACCCTTCAGAAGGGAGTGGAACAAAGGAAGAAGATGGGACCCCAGGGAGAACAGGGAGGGATGATGTCATGTACAAAGTAAGCCAAGTCAACAGAGTTGTGGGTGTGGCAAGACAGCAACTGCTTGTTCCCAATAGCTCTATGTAGTGGACAAGCTTCTCTCCAACACTAGCGTTAGCTGCAACTGACTCCTAAAGTCATGGAAAAGCAGAACTGGATTGATGTTTGATAGGCTAGCTCATTTTACTGTCATTCCAAAGCTGTTTGTATTGAAAAGAAAAGGGAGACAGCGAACTAAGGTAGAATTCTAATATGGTAGACCAACACTGAAAGGCACAAGGGCACATGAGGAAGAGAGCTGTCATTCTTGGACAGCTATTCTCAAATGCCTTTGAGTAACTCTTTGTTGCATAGACCTTGTATGCTGAGTCATGCTCTGAATTACTTGAGTCTTAGGTATAGAGGGCACTAAGGGGCTCCTGGCAGAGATGAATCAGTGTCACAGGGTCAAAGACCAGCTGTGTGCTTGATAACAGCTTCTGAGCTAGTCTCTATTTTCTCAGGTGTGCCTGTGTCAAAGGTGACAGCATTCTGGCTCTGAGAGCTTGTACCACTCCATCAGGAATGTTGAATATTATTTTTTTGGCAAATTGTTTTACAAGCAAGTAAAGTATACAATTCTACTACCATCCAGGCACACATCAATATGTCTGTATGTATATGTATATGTATATGTATACGTATACATATACATATATATATATATATATATATATATATATATATATATATATGTATACACACACAGATGTGCAGGCACATCTTGATTGCGAATATACCCAGTTCTTCCTGGCCAGTCAAAGTTATAGTGGCTAAAGAGACATCCTTGGAGTCAAGAAGATAATGATTCAAATACTGTCTCACACAATTTCATTATGTAACTTTAGCAAAGGTTTAACTTCCCAATGACCCAAGCCACTCTTCACTAAGGAGTTCCCTGATGGAGAATTCACACTACCAATGAAAAAAAGCAGATTCAAAGTGAAACAAAACCCTCAAACTTCAATTCTTACCTCTAGTTTTAGGGGTATTCTTTGGTTAAAAGAGATTACAATCCATATATCTGTTGGATATCTCACCAGAATTAATGCATGAATAGTTGCCCTGTTAGAGAATCTGTGTGGTGTATGATACTGAGTGCTAGACTTCAAATCAGGAAGGCTTAGGTGAAAATCTCATCCTAGACACTTACTAGCTATGTCAATTTGGGCAAGTCATTTAAATGCTCTGTGCTTCACTTCCCCAGTTACAAAATGAGGGAATTGGACTCAGTGGTTCTAAGATCCCTTTCTAGCTCTAAATCTAATATCTTATGAGCTCCGAAATACAAAGATTTCTACCTGGCTGAAAGGAACTTGACATATAGAACTGGATGACACAATCTTGAGGAAGTCCATGATGACATATATAGAAGGAAGGAAACAAACACTGTTTAATGCCCACTACGAGCTAGGCACTGCATTAAGTACTTTACAAATATTAACTCATTTGATCTTCATATAACCCTAGGAGGAAAGTGCCATTTGCATCTGAGTAAACTGAGGCAGACAGGGTTAAGATTTGAAGGCTGAATTTTAACTTGGGTCATTGTGACACTGTCCACTTGAATAGACCATCTTACTGCCTATGGTGGTGTATGCTCTGACTGGTGGAAGTTCCATTACAAAGCCCAGCTTGACCTGATGCCAGGTACTAGAACTGGTAGCAGCTCCCCAGACCCTGAGGATTCCCAGGGAACTTTTAGTTGGCAGTGGTTGCAGCCAAATAATATTATTACCAACATCCAAGTTTCATTATGGCTGCCAGGAATATCTCAGATCAGGGCTTTTAAAAAAAAAATCCACCAAAGGTCCAGATAATAAATAATACACCAGGCATTAAGGTATAACCAAAGCACATCTTCCTAGCAATGAGGTTCCTAGTACCACTACTAACCCTTGTACTTAACCTTCAGTGCTCTGGCTCTCTTTGTCTGATGAGACTTGGATCCACTACTTCCCATCTATATCATCTGTCAGTTATTCTTGATCTATACCTTCCTTTTCATAGTGGGCTACTAGGCATCTCCTCTGTCTTATCTTCAAAGCCTCTGTTAAGTTTTGTATCTCTCTCTGCCACCTCATCAGAATCATTCGTTCTCACAATCATTTAATAAGACAACTATTTCTAGAACTTGCTATGGCCTAGTAGGGAGAAGATGCTTCATTAAGGAACCCTTCAGCTCCTCTTAAATATCTCAAAATTGATCTGTTCCTCTCATTCAAGAACTGAAGGCTATCATGCATTACAGCAGTGAGCGGTCCTGCTGCCAGGTTCACAACAGTGATGCTGGCTCCCTGTTTTCAGCTAGCTAAAAGAATAAATATCAGTTTGTGTCAGAGGAAGAAAGAGGTGGAGTCCAGAGCCCTAGTCAATAACCCAGAAGGATAAATTTTTTCTTCAATCTAAGACCAATCAAAGGCACTGTGATACTTTGGATGACTAATAAGAGTGCTAATGAAAATGGACTTGAAATTGAAATTTGCACTTGAATTCAAGTTTTATCATAAAGTCATTACTTTCAAGAATACTAAGTGTCAAACAAAATCAATGCAGCTAAAATTAGAAGAGAAACAGTTAATGTTGCAGCAAGTTTCTTAGATAAAGATTCAGTATTCAAAATATATAAGGAACTGATTCAAATATATAAGGAAAAAAAGGCTGATGCAAAGTGAAGGGAGTAGAACCAGACAAGCAATTTATATATTAACAACACTGCAAAGACAAACAACTTTGAACAACTTAAGGATTCTAATCAATGCAATTATCAACATGAATCCAAAGCACTGGTGATGAAACATCCTACACTCTTTGTGACACAGGGGTGATGAAATCAGGGTGCAGAATGAGACATACATTTTTGACCGTGCACAATGCTTTGTGTATGCTTCTCTCCTACAAGGATTATACTTAGATGAGAGAAGAGGGAAGGTTACGCCCTACTTTCTCAACCAGGTTCTTCTCTTTCAATTCCTTAAGTAAATAAATCCAATCTTATACGCTCATCTCCTGTGAAGTTTTTTTTTTATCAGATTAATAATCTGTTACCTTTAAAAGCATATTTCTGGAAGGATTAGATTTAGGATAGAAACAATTTTTAGTGAAGGGAATAGTAAGTTCTTGGTGACTAAGGGGGTGAGGAGAAATCAAGCACTGGGGAGGCACAGGCTCATGTAGGGTACCTAAGAAGGCAGCATGAAGGACCCAGGCCAGGAAGTGAAGCTCCAGAATGATGGGGAACTCAGAGGTATAGCAATAAGAATAGCTACATGAAAGGTCAAGAAAAAGAAAAGGTTTGTGCCCCCTATGATAGACACAGAAATTCATATCACATGCACAAATGCAGCTAGAGGCCAGTATCACAAATGAAACCACTATGTGAATGAATACTGTTGATTCCAGTATATAAAATCTCACTGCTATTTTCCCTGGAACATTTCTCGATAAACTGGATCCTGTACATGTTAGTGGCTCAGAATCACTATTTTATGCCAACATCTTGCTAACTCTCAGACTGACAGTGATGGTTCTTTCTGGTACCTAAGTGGAGATTAGGTCTTTACTCCAGCTTGCAACCTTTGGAATGACTAGTATCCTTTGACTTTGATTCTGGCTTAATCCCCCTAGACATTTTGCATTTACACCAAAAAATACTTTGAGCTCTACTAGGGAAGACAGTTGAAAAGGGGAGGGATTGTTTACAAATAAAACAAACTTACTGACTTCACTATTTTGTCCTAGGTTGACCTTAAATGCAAATCTTAACATCTCTGGTTTCAGTTACTTCATCTGTAAAACATGAAGAATACTGGCATTATTCACCTCACATGATTTTTGTGAGGATTAATGGGTCATTTTTTAGATTAGATCTAGAGTTCTTAACCTTTTCTGCGTCATAGAGTCCTTTGGCTAGTTTGTGCTGAAGCCTATGGACCCATTCTCAGAAAAATATTGTTAAATGCATAAAATAAAATACATAAGATTTATAAAGGAAAATTACCTTTGAGGTGCTTTCCAAGTCTGAATTTACATTAAATAAATCAAAGATTTGTCACATGTGCTCAATCTTTGAGGAAGAACAAATCCTACAGGAAATATGTGGGAATGGATCAAGTAAAGAGTTGAAAAATAAGTTGGCTAGGCATCTTATTCCCCCACTTTAAATACAGTCTATAATTATTTCTGAGAAGCATAATATCCAGCAACTTCTATCATCAACTGTCATCTCTATAGTGATGACCTACTTACTACTGCAGAGCATGGATATCCTTGATCCAGCCTTCTCTGTGCTAGTTTAGAGGTTAACCTGCATCTGCTGTCCTTGTATTTACTGATAATGCAGAACACTGACCCAGGGGTAGCCTGCCAATGAGTAACATTCCCAATTTGGCCTACTCTTGAAGTACCAATGATCAGAAGGTCACCTTGGGAATGGTGGAATATTTTAACGTTGTAAGTGCTCTGAGGGACCCCTGCCTTCTGACTGGTTAGCTCCATCTTTCAGAAGGGCCGAGGATAGCAGTTCTGGCCTACTCACCCATACAGCTATGTAAGAGTCAAATGCATGGTTAGCATGAAGTAGTAGATTTCTTCTATAAAATTCCTGTCTTGGGCTTCACACACTTTTTCGTTGTTCTTTTCTAATAGATGACATAATATGTATACATATAATACAATAATATATGACATATACATGTATGCACACACACACACACACACACACACACACACACATATACACCTGTATAACCATGTCTTAATTCCTAGTAGATTGGAACATCCATAGATTTAGAAGTGAAAGGCAACTTTCATTTAACAGATGAGGAAACAGCCTCAGTCCGGAGAAGTTAAGTGATTTTTTTTCAAGTTGTGTTGTGATGGTTCGGTCATTTCTCAGTTGTGTCTGACTCTTCATGATGCCATTTTGGGGTTCTCATGGCAAAGATACTAGAGAGTGCTTTGCCATTTCCTTCTTCAGCTCATTTTACAATGAGGACACTGAGATCAACAGGATTAAATGAGTTACCCAAGGTCACCCAGTTGAGCCTGAGGTCACATTTGAACTCAGGTTCTCCTGATTCCAGTCCTGGCTCTCTATACATCTCACCAGCTAACTGCCTTGCCTACGGCTATACAGTGAATAAATGACAAGAGATTGAATTTAAAGTCAGGCCTTTTGACTACAAATGCAGTGTTTGTATCACATTTTCCCTCAAAGGATGAGGAGATCATGCCTTCTATCTAAACTTTGTATTTGCCCCAAGATCTATCACAGTCATCTGTACACAGTAGATCCCTACTAAATGTTTATTGACTGACTAAATCACAAACCTTTAAAACTAGTTTAAATCCTTCCTTATAGAGGTGAATAAACTTTCCTTCCACCTACCTCAGCATGAGCTTGACGTGTCTTTCCTAGAGCCACTGACTTAGGATATAGCTGTCAAAACTATGTTCCCTGGTGATTGAGGTCCTATTGTGGAGCCCAAGTTGACCTAAATGTTCTGTTAATGGTGGGAGGTCATGAAGCAGTAGTCTTGATAAAGCCTTTTATCCATCAGTGAAAAGGCTCTGCCTCATAAACTTTCAGCTGAAGCAGTGATCCTGAACCCCATTTTGCATAGGAGACAGGAGAATTGTTGCTCACCCTTTGTTTTCAAAGACCAATGACATCAGAAGGGTGATATCTTGACTTGTAAGTAAATTGGACTTAAGTGAGGCAGAGCAGTGCAAAGTTATCAGCCTCGCTCTCTCCTCCATCATGATCTGAGTCCAGCAGCAAGACATAGGTCAGGAGGGCTGGTGATGGTCCCAGATGCAGTAGGAGACCTTGGCTTTCTCAAGCTAAAGTCTTTCCCAGGTCTCAGTTTGTCTGAGGCAGAACCTCCTCAGTGATTAAAACTATGTAAGAACTGAGGTAAAAGATGGCCTGGTCTGCCTTCACGAAAGACTCAGTAGAGGAGAAGAAGACTTGTACAGTTTCTGGTCAGAACAGAAAAAAATTACTATTTACATTCATTATGAGCCATCAAACAATGAACAAATGAGACTTGGCTTGTGACCTACTAATTGACCAATAAGTGAGAGCCATAAAGGCAGGTAAAGGGTTATATATGGTCACTAGCAGCTTCATTTGAACTAGGACGCAAAAGACAAAGCAGTATTCATCAATCTGTCAACTAGCATTTTTTTATACAGGCACAATGAGGTCAAGCACTGTGCTCACTGGGGATACAAATGAAGATTAAAAAAATATCTCCTGCCCTCAAGGAACTCACAGTCTAATGGGGAATCAACATCAAACAACTACATACAAATAAGATATACACAGAATAAACTAAAGGGAATCTCAGAGGAAGACACTGAGATTAAAAACGACTGGGAAAGACTTCTTCCAGGAAAGATGAGTTATTTCACTCCTTAGATGGATCCATGACCTCATCTGTGTGGGTACTTCACCTATGCGGATAGCAATCTCTCCATTGCTTTCCATTTTCGGTCATTTTTATCCATGTTTTTCTGTAAATCTTCCACTCCCTGCACTGGAAGGTTTCCTCTAATTCTTTTGATATTTCATGAATACCATGAAAATATCTGTTATTTCTCATTATTGCCTCCACTGGCACAACTCATTTTCCAGTTATATATGTTCTTGATTACATATTTCTACATCACTTCATTTGCACAAGGTATCACTGGTAAGCTTCTATGGCCTTCTCATAGTCAATTAAGCATCTTTCCATCCCTCTTTGCGTTGCCTGTAATTTTAATTATGTCAAGCTTATGGTGTTCCATGTTCCATAGTCATATAACATCAAAATAATGAATAACATTTTAAAAAACGATAAATATTGGCAGCAGGAAGCAGTTCCAGATTATTGTAAGAGTTGTACCATTCCAAAAATGTGATACAGACTAAGCTATTTTTCCTGTAAAATTTTGGATCCACCCCACCACTCACCTGCAGCACCTGTCCAAACAACTCATGAGCTGCCTCTCCACCTTATCATGTCAATATCTGGGCAATGTGGATTCATCATCTACTTTATTCTACGAGGGTTGGTAACTAAGCTGATTGTCAAGGAATCGTGGATCTTGACAAGATCCTGTAGCATCTGAGGATGCAATGCAATCAACACAGTGTTATACACAAGCATTTGACCATTGAGAGGCAATGCCTTTCTTATTTGGACTTTGTACAGAACATGCTCCTTACTGATACTGGCGAAACCATTGATAATCTATGACTCTATTTGATATCTCAACTTGAGGTTGATAGTCACTGGACAAGTGTGCATGTGTGCGCACACACAGACTCACAGACACACAGACACACAGACACACACACACACACACACACACACACACACACACACCTAATGTACCAAATTGTCACGAAGCAAAGTTATCTCTATGGTTGCATCCATTATTGAACTTTTGGATATTCTTCACATATGTGTGGGAGACACTTAGTTTGGGAAGAATCTTTAAGGCTTAATTTTTCCTACTGTCAGCTACTTTTTTGAAATTAACAATAGGAAAGTAAAAATATTTTTAATGTGTTACATCCTATTACATGCTGGGTGTGCTTTTAGGGCATTTTGTTAATTTTATATTTTAAAAACTTGTCAGCAAATTAAATTTGATAACAGAAGAAAAAATAAAGGTAATTAAATTGCATCATTTTATAATTCATTCTGTAGTAGTAATGATGATGGATGACCATGGTAATTGTGAGTATTCCTACAGCCAATATAATACCTGCTACTTTCTAATTTCAATCATAATAATTAGTAACCATGATGCGTATAATATGTGTTGCAAAACTTAGGTGTGTATTGTGTTTCTGAGAGGGTTACAAGATGGTGTATACAGGTTTTGCCAAAGACTTAGTAAAGTTTTAATTTATTAAAGTATTTTATATATATATATATACATATATATATATATGTATATATATATATATATATACATATATATATATATGTATATATATATATATATATATATAATCTTAATCTTCACTATAGCCCTGTGAGACAAATACTACCAGTACTATTTTCCCCATTTTATAGGTAAGAAGACTGAGTCTCAGAGAAAATAAGTGATTTGCTCATAGTCACACAGTTGGAGGTACAATTCATACCCAGTTCTCTCCCAATGTTAGCTTCAATGCCCTTACTGTATTGGGGGAAATTTGACATATATTATCAGGTATTTGATGATTAGTATATATGGACATATTCTCCATGATGGTAGTTAGTAGAATAGAAGTACAGCTAGAATGCTATGAATATATTCTAGCATCTCTTGTTTTCTACATGTTTCTATTTTCAATTTCTCTGTTTCAACACACATACTCCTAGATACCAAAGCATATGTAACAGATGCCTTCTTGATTTCAAGTTGAAAAATCTCCAGAAATGGCCTATACCTCCCACTTCTGTTCAGAATGCTGAACACTAGCACTTGAGAGTGCCTAGGGCAGACAGTGTTATTATGCATGTCACAAGTTCTGAATTTTATAAAATATTCAGCAAATAAGAGGCAGCATATTGTGGTATTTAGAGAGCTGGCCTTGGAGACAAGAAATCCTGGGTTCAAAATCTGCTTCTGGCTATACATAACAAATATACTAGACAAATCACAATTTCTCAGAGCCTCAGGCCACCTTCTAAAATTATTAATTATAGACAATCCCTATTAGTAGACGAAGTCCTTCCCTGGGAGTTTTTAATAATGCTGAAATCATAAGTCCAGTCATTAAAAAAAAAATCAATAAATATTTGCTAAATGAATAAATGAATGCATGGAGATTTGCATTGCTCTCCAGCAGGAGATTCTAATTTCAGCCTCTGGATGTTTGAACTACAGCCTTATACACCTGGATGGCAGTGCTTCCCTGCTGGACCTTACACAAAATACACACCAGTCTCAGAATTAGCTAAGTTTACCACTCTCTCACTTGACCTTTTGCCTTTCCCTTCACTAAGCAGGAACTAAAAATACCCACTGACCTAAGTAGGAGAATTCTCCCAGTATGGCAGTGACATGTGCTGCCAACCAGAAAATGGAGAAATAGCTGACAGATTCATTTGGAAATATTTAAGCCTCAAGAAATTGAAATAGCCATGCCTTACTGTATGCATACATGCATGTATACACATATATTTAATTTGGCACATAGAAAAATAGAGATACCATTTCTTCCTTTTTGCAAACAAAATCCAAATTTCCTATCACAAGTTACTATAATGTCCCACAGCATCATAATACGGGAAAGGCATTAGATAAGTGGTATCAAACTCAGGCAGCATATTGAGTTTGAAAATCACAAATTAATGTTATGTTATACAGTTTATAAATTTATCCTGTTAACCATTTCTCAATCTCATTTTAATGTGGTTCAAGCCAGCATTTTGCAGACAGAGCATTTGACACCTTTGTATTAGATGACTGTATAAATAATTAATTGCTGTGATAAGAATAAGAGTACCATGATGACCTAGGAATAAACCATAAACTCCAACTAAACTAAGTACAGAAACTTTAACTTTTTAAATAAATTTTAACTCCTATTAAATATAGGCAATAGCATTTCCTTCCACTATGACCTCGGGTCTTCTAAGTACTTTCTCCTTGTTTCTATATTGCACAAATACTAGACTTTTAACTCGATTAGACTTCTAGTTCTGACTCCATCATTAACTATGTGACCAAGAGACCAGCTAATTTTATTGTGTCTCAGTTTCTACAAGTATAAACCGACATAAAAATACCAGTCCTATCTGCCTCCTATGATTATTGCGAGACTCAGATGAGATAACACATGTGAAAAGGACTGAAAAGTATTGAGGGGCTATGAAAATGCAAGGTATTATGTTAGTATTACCATCTAAATGTGACTAAAATATCATTCCAGCCTAACTTTGCTGACCTAGCCCGACCCAGAAATAACTGGTCCAAGATGATTTTACTTCTTGTAAAAGAAGATTGATCTGCTGAAGTCTGTATTCCCAAGCTATGGAACAGTTGTTAATTATATTATTTCTACCCTGGCCACTATAGGAATCTTTAGTTTCTGTTCAAAGTCAAAAGACTTTGGAGTGTTTTTTTAAAATTCTGCTAAAGATATATATGAAGAAAAAAAATGGGATTCCATCTGGGATAGTGTTCTTCAACCCAAAGTCCAATATCTTTCCAGAGATTTCAGGGCTCTATTAAAAGCATCTGGGAAATTGTATGGGAAGTACTTAACTGTTCCACCCAATCACTCCAACCTCTAAGATCTACAACTAGGCTATCCGCATGTTTAATCCTCTAAAAAGAGGTTTTGCAGAGACAGAACATGACCACCTTCACACTGGCTGGTAATGAAAACGTGTCAAGCACTGTGCTGAATACAGTTTTAGCTTCTTCCTTTTCACAGTGGTATAGCAGCAGCACATAGAGTCGTAGGCTTGGATTAAGGAATGACTGAGTTAAAATCCTACCTCTGACATATACATCTAGCTCCAGGATCATGGGCAAATGAATCCTGTAGCTTCAGTCCTTCATCTAAAAAATGAGGGTGAACTAACTAACCTGTGAGGCTCAGATAAGGTTTGTTGTTGTTTGTAGTAGTTTATATGGAGAAACAGATGTGACATCATTGCTTCTGAAGACACTCAGAGTCATGCGGAAGAATTTAAGTGATTTGTGGCTCTATATCACCTCTGGGACCAAATGTCAAATCCTTTGGTTTCAAGTTTTTCATGATCAACCCTAGCACTATCGTTCCAGTCTTTTTACACCTAATACTGATCCCCACCCTCCTCCCCCATCCTCTTCAATCCAGTAGTACTGGTTCCTTGATATTCCTCAAACAAGACACTACATCTCTTGGTTCTGGGCATTTTCTCTGACTGCTCCCTTCCATGCATGAAATGTTCTCTCTCCTCCTTTCCATCTCCTGGCTTTCCTGGCTTCCTTCAAGTCCCAGCTAAAATTCTGCCTTGTACAGGAAGCTTTTCCCATTTCTTTTTTAATTCTATAGCCTCATTTGTGGTAATTATTTTAAATTTATTCTGTAAGTAGTTTGTACATAGTTGGTTACAAGTTATCTCTCCCATTAGATGTTCCTGAAGGACAAGGATTTTTTTCACCTTTGCTTTGTAACCTCAGTGCTTAGCACAGTCCTGGCACATAGTAAAATGCTAATTGACTATGTGTCTGAGACAGAAATTGAATCTGACTCAGGGGCCAGCATTCTATCTGCCTGTGTTGTCTAAGTGACTTTCCCACATTTGTACAATCAAAGGTTCAATATGAATTCTGATTTTCCTGAGGATATTTTCTACCCAGTGCCTCATAAGTGCTCATTATTAGCTGTAATCCATCTGTAGCATCATCATATACTAAACTATGGCACACAATCACCTGGATATAACACTGAGCCATAAAACTTAATGAATAGTATTTTAACATACACTTAATATTTGTTATGTCACTATACCAAACACTCATAATATCCATGCTTCATGGAATAAAAGTAAACTTTCACAATTTCTGCTCTTCTTTCTCTTTAGTCTCTCTGTCTGCAAAATGCTGATATAAAACAGTTACCCCAATCATTTCAGCAAAGAAACCCACTTTACTTCTGTTATCTGGACATTTAAAGCAAAGGGGGTATTTTTCTGTTGGGTATTCTGGATAACTACTTCTCAATTCATTTCAGTTTTTATTCATGACACAATCTTGGCACAAGGATGCAATTTAAAAAAAAGAGCCATATTCATGAATTCACTATGCAACATCTAAATTGTGTTCTCTTAGGGGCATCCTTAACAGCTTGGTATTTTTTTCTCTCTACATTACCTATGTGGAAATTGCTATTATCCTCTTTAAACACTTTAGGTCTACATACCACATGGCATCATTAAGAGTATTTAGAATATTCTATCTTAATTCAGACACAAGTGGTTCCTGGTTTAGAGAAAATTCAAGTGGCTAGATTGGTTCATAGACTTCCCCAGGTATTTTCTGACAGTTTATTTCTAGGGTGTAACCAACCCAGAATGAATCACCTGGGTTTGCCTTGGTTCTAATCTGCATTCCTATGGTGGCAATTGCATAGCCTTTAGGCATTTAGACCAAAGACAACACTAACAACTGCCATGAATCCCATGACCGCAGGGAGTTATTTCAGTCTCAAACTACTTAAGCATACACTGGCTAGCAGCACTCTTGGACATTCCAAAGTCTTCTAGAGAGCTCCAAGTTTTCCTAATAGTATGTACTCCCTTTCATAAGTCACAAGATATTCATGAGATGAACCAGTCCTATGCTGACAACAGGAACCCTTTATTTAGGGTGTTGATTTCTTAGGTTCGCATCATTCATTTATTCGAACTTGTTTGCTGTCTAATAAAGACCATTTGATGCTTCCTTTTGAGTTAGTATGCAGTGAAGCGCAGATCTGAGGATCCAAACAAATTGTTCTTCAGGATATGACTTCTGTTTCCTTGGTTCTAACAAATGATCTTTGAAGCAGATGTTTTTAATGACTGATTGTTCCATGAGTAGGACCAAATTTTACATTCTTAGGGAAATGATGGTAAGCAATATTAATACCATTTCCTATCATTAATGTTAAGTATAATTAGATTTTCTTAAAACGCTAAAATCTAATTCTATTTATACAGTTCATGAAACATTCATTTGAAATGAGTACAGCTTCTTTAACGTTTTCTTATTGTTGATTGGCCTTCCAGTGTTATATAGTTTTCTATCTAATGGACTTCATTCCCAATAGTCAAAGTTCCTCAACTTTTCTAATGCCTTCACACAGTCCATTTGAACTGTCTTAGGAAGATTCTGAACATCACCTGGCAAGATAAGGTACCAGACACTGAAGGTCTTACTCAAACTAAATTGTCAAGCATTCATACTATGCTTTAGGGAGTGAAACTCAAATGGGCTGGCCATGTTGTTTGAATGTAAAATGTACAATTGCCAAAAAGGCTATTTTATGGAGAACTTGCATGGGGCAGGAAATCACATGGTGGTCAGAAGAGGTGATACAAGGACACTCTCGAGGTCTCTCTCAAGAACTTTGGAATTGATTGTGTGACATGGGAGATACTGGCACAGGACTGCTCAGGATGGGCATGCCCACATCAGAGAAGGTACTGTGCTCTATGAGCAAAGCAGAATTAAAACAACACAAAGGATGCACAAATTTAGAATATCCCCCCCAAAGGCTCACATGGACTATCTGTTCCCAATCTGTGGTAGAGCATTCCGAGCTCGTATTGGTCCGATCTATCACAGTGGGCACATTGAAATGTGACTTTATCATAGTGATGTCATTTTGGTCTTCTTCAAGAATGAGAATATGCAATATCGATATTAACTGCTACCTTGAATTACATTTCTTTGCTTGGTATAACTTACATCTGTGATAGCATAGATTATTTCTCTTTTTTCAAGAGTTATACCACAATGTTTTCCAAAATCAATATGAGCACTTAGCTGCACTTTGGTAACCGTAATGCTGTCTTTTTCTTATTCAGACCTTTATTCTTTTATGCAGACACTCATGTACAGCTGTTCACATTTAGCTTTTAAGAAATAGCCAGGTAAATTTTTAGGCTATTTTATTCAGAAACACTTCTAAAAGCATCTTTTGTTCTATTCATATCAAAATAAGATTGTTATGATTATTCTATCATAAACCATACTTGATAACCTCTCCTATACCCTCTTCTGAGTCTCATAAAAGGCAAGTTAATAAATCACATGTTCCAACTTTGAGTAATTTACACCTTAAAAGAGGTGACACATGGACCTGTAGCAAAAATTAACTGGACCTGTAGGTGGTTGAGAGAGTACTTTCAGTATGCTAAGCATTATAATATATATTTTTTAAAAAATTATCTCACTGCCTTTATATCCTAAAAGACACTCTTTTCATTCTGTTGGAAATAATGATGTTTTTGCCTTTTTTAAAGGAATCAAAAAATCCAAGAAATATTTATGAAGGTATCTTAGAGAAATGATCTGAAGAAAGGGAACTGTCACTTTGAAGAATTACATTAGAAAAATGGACAAAACAGCTATTTTACTCAAAAGAGAATTTTTTTCCAATTCAACTCTCCAATTTATTTAATTGAAATAGAGTGTACTGCAATAGCTTAGCCTTAGAGTATAGTATATGGCAAAGCCAAAGTTTAAGTTTTGCTTGGTAAATGACTACAGAACCAGGAAACACTTCCATTTCCATTTCCATTTAGTCCATTCTCCTATTCTTGGGCAGGACCCAAGAATATTCCATTAAAGGAAGATATGAACCTGTCATCATCTTAAATAATGGCAAGAGAATTATATTTCCCAGCCCCTTTTACTTCATGGGCTAGCCCTAACCCTGCAAATATCATCCATGTGTTTAATGAAGAGAACTTGGACAGTCTTTGAAATTACATTATGACAGGACCCTCCATGAGAAATTGTCTTTTGACAATTTATATTAAACTCCTTAAATCTTAGTCTACTAGCTGATGAAGTCTAAGCTTATCACAAGAATGAATGCATGCAAACTTGTCACTGGCTCAACAAAAAGAATCTAATGGGATCTTAAAAGTTAAAATGAAATTTGACATGTTAAATTACTGCTGCAATAATCCATAATCAGAGTGCTATCTTCTGTAGGTTTTCAAAAGTTTATAAAAATTTCTATTGAACTAAGAGTTGATAGGGAAAAAAATACATATAGCATATTAATATAAGATTTATTTCCAGATCATAAACATAAATATGCATAAGAAAATTAATGCATTTAATTCTAGAATGAAATTCTCATGCTTAAAAGTACTATCTAGTTCATAAAACACAGAGCACATAATGTTATCATTATGTAATATTTCCTTTGGGGGTGTGTGGAAAGGAGGAATGAGAATTTATATAGGACCTACTATGTGCCAGGGACTATCCTAAGCACTTCAATAATATTATCTCCTTTGATCTTCACAACAACCCTGTGAGCTAGATGTTATTATTATTTTATAGTTGAGAGAACTAAGGCAAAACAAAGATTAAATGACTTGCCTAAAGTCACACAGCACTGGTATCTGAAGCGACATTGGAACTCAGGTTTTCCTGACTCCAGGCTCAGCAATCTATCCACTATGCCATCTAGTTGCTCAAGAGACAAAAATATAGTGTGTCATTATCAATGTCAGTGAAAAATATCAGCTTGAAAGAGAAAGAAAAGTATAGTATGCCATCAAATGAATTCATGAAAATGTCTGTATTTTATAAACAAATCAACGTTTCCTGTTGACTGTAATTATGGCTAATGATTCAAGGTTTAATAGGAATAATCAAGAAAATAATGTAAATGCCATATTACATTATGTTTCACTAAGCTTAGAAAGACCTTCTGTGAGAGTCTTTTGTTTATACTAAGGTTTGTTTTGTTTTGATTTACTACTGAGGCAATGTAATGAGGTAAAGGATATCCTAATCCTGGAGTCAGGTTCATATCCTGGCTTTGACACTTATTAATTTTATGATCAAGCACAAGATTCTGAGCCTCATTTTCCTCCCATTAAAAGAAGAATAATCCCTTAAGTACCTACTTCATAGAGGTGTGAGTCTCAAATGTGATAATATATGTAAAATGTTTTTGCAAACCTGAAAGAGCTATGTGTACATATATGTCAACTATTGTTATCATACCATGAAAATGACAACTGCTTTATGCAAAACAAATACCTCTCTAAGGTCATCTGACTCTTAAACATTTATCCTCTACTACATTGCAGTAGATTAGCCATTCAGGGAATTCTCCTGACCCCCATTATATAGAATATACAATCACTGAGATTCAATTTCATTTATGAAGCACATAGTAACTTGCTAAATCAGACCAGAAAATCAATATCAAATACTTATTCAAAAATCGGTTATCACTTAAGTCATTCTAGTAGCTAGGAAAATTGACATCCTAACATTGACTAAGCAGGCATTTGCTACTCTTATTTTCAAAGGCATGTACTTTCTGATCGACAAGGCAACTAAAGAAATATTTTCTTTAGTGCAAAAAATAAGTACAGAAAAGCATTTTTACTATAATGCATAAAGCAGCATAGAGCACATCTGCATAAATGTGTTAAGAGATTAGTGTAACTATGTGTATGCAAAGACATTGAATATAAAAATTAAAAATAAACTCACAGAGTTATTGATCAGACCTATCACAAACCCTAGAATAAGCATATAAAAGACAAATATATCAATTCTCTAGTCAATTTAGAACATAGAAGGCTAATGATGATGAGGGACTATTATCTTTCAATGCAAATGAAATCTATTCTTCCTTTCTCTTATGGAAAAGTAAACTTTTCTAGTGGGTTAGCAATTTCAACATACTTATTAGAAAGCTGGAGCCAAATGTTTTCTTTAAAACAAAGTTTTTGGGTGATTTTGGATTTTGTTTCATATGCCAAGTATTCAAGGAATTAAGCATGTAGCCATTGATCTAAGACTCACACATACAAAGAACCCAAACAGGAGAAATCATAAAACCAAAACAACATAGTAAATTGATACAATTACCATCCAAATTCCAACTTTCCTACAGGTCAAACTAGCTCCCTATGTACAACATATTAAGTGTCTCCAAAATTAATTGCTGCATGTGGATGTTCTTTTATTTTGCTGAAGGAACTAAGATCCTCAGGTATCATCGTGTCTCAGAGTGCAGCTCTGTACTCCCCCTTTCTTTTCCTTTGAAAGGTAAAGAATTTACTCATAGAAGCAGGAAATGGAATCAGATCCTTCCTATCTCCCAGGAGTCCACTCCAGCTGCAGACAGTGTGGATCACCATGGCACAAAAACTGGGATATTTCCTTCCCTTTTCACCCTCAATCCCAATGCCAATGCCAATACAGCATTGTTCCACTCCACTGAGGCATAAACAATACACCTGTGTGCTAACCATTGATATCTTTAAGATCATTAACTCAAATTTTAATTCAAATGCACCTGCGGTGTCATTTACTAAGATGACTAAATGGTGCACACAGAGCCAAGTGTCATGAGGGTGCTTGGGTCAATAGTTAAGCCTTCACTTTTCTTTGAGTTATACTCCTCTAAAAGGTGGCTTTTACCTATGGGTCAGCATACATAATTAAACTATTTCCTAACACAGAAGTGCGGCTATTTCATTTTGTTCAAATGGAGCTTTCCACTAATTGAACTACGGTATTAACAATTTCTTTCTCTCTGAGAGGTGAGTTGTTAACTAAGGTACCCATTGAATCAGTAAAGAGTTATCGTTCTAAGAATTATGATTTAGAAAATGGGTCACTGTTATTTCCTTGATGCCTTAGGGTTCAACCATCTTCCTTATGTACTTTGTCTAATGGTACTTTCTAGGAGCCAAAACCTATTTTTCAATACTAATAATTATAATAAACAACTAGCATTTATATAGCAATTTAAGATTTGCAAAGTGCTTTTTGAACATCACCTCATTTTATCCTTACAGCAATTTGGCAAGGTATGTGCTAAATGAGGTATGCCCTCATTTTATAGGTGAAAAAATCAAGTCAGAGAGAGGTTGAATAACTTGCTCAGTGTCACATAGTAAGGATTTGGACTCACATCTTCTTGACTACAAGTCCATTGATCTATTCACTCACTGTACCACCTAACATCCTGAAACAGAGATACCTCAAGATCAATGTAAGTTTTCCCTTTAATGAAAAGTAAATTGGTTAAGTCTTTCTTGAGCAACTCTGACTTGCAGACAATAAAGCTGCAACCTTGATCCACACCTGACTGACACTTGCTAACCCAAGACTGTGCTCTAAAATGGAAAATGTTATTGACTTTTACTACCAGGTATTTCCCTACGCAGGCTTTCATTGGTGGCACAGAAGAAAAATGTTTGTCAGTTAACCAAAAAACTCTAAAAATGCAAAATACAGGCTCTGCTGTTGGTCTATGGGTATTTGGATAAACTACTACTAAATATTTTTAATGAGATACAGCTAAGTCATTCCATTTGGAGATTTTATTTTTTTTAATAGAAATATAAAAAGAAAGACAAAAAATAAACTAAGATCAATTTGAGAAAATAACCATTTCTATATCTCTATCATCTCTTTCACACACGTACACACACACACGCACACACACACCACAAAGACACAAATTAGGTTCTCATATATGTGGAATGATTTAAAAGTCCATTTTTCCTGAGTATGAGGGGATGATCTAACGGAGGATTAGGGATTTTTCAGAAGTAGTGTACTAAATATTCATTGATTCTCAATGTGGCAGGATGGTAGCAGGGATACATATCTATAGTTCACCTTCTACTCCAAGCTGCTGGGACTGGTAGATGAGACAGTCATAGGGATCTTTAACCAAGAGGTAGAGAATGACTGAGCATTTAGATTCACCTGTACAGAGAGGGATTATGCTCACCTAGTCTGGTAGGGTCTGTCACTCAAGGCAGAGTTAGGGGTTCCCTAGAGGAACAGTATACTCTGAGATTTAGGTCTGTGATCATAAAATGAAATCTAAGTGTCCAGGAGCCCTGAAGTAAGCATTTATTATCTACTCTATCGTGTAGAGAAATGAATGTCCTCTCAGCAAAATTATGCATGTGAAAAGGATAACTGAATTTGGATTCAGAAGACCTGTGTTCAAATTCTGACTCTGATATTTAATTACCCATGCGACTTTAGGCAAGTTACTTTATTATTCAAACCTCAGACTCTCCTCATCTATAAAGATGAAAAGGCTTGTAATAATTAATTCCTAAAGTTTGGCCCATATCCTTAGTTTAGGGGCAGATTAGAATGATTTTCAATGGCATCTTTGATACAGACACCAGAACTGATGACTCTTGGTGTGGGGGGATATCCCAAGTTCTTTTAGATTCTTTAATTCTATTATGTGTACCTTCCCAAACTGACTTTCTTCTTTAATGCCTCCCTTTCATTTAGAACCTATATCTAAGCTAAAGGGAAATATATTTCTTGGAGGTCCACAGTGCTAATGTGAAGCTTAAAGAGTATATGAATTCCTGCCATCACAGCAATAAAGGATATGCATTATAAAGCTGGTTTACCATTCACCAGGCAGCAGTAAGTAAATCTGACATTCAGGTTACCTTTTCCAAGTGGGTCAAAAAATAATGGGGATGACTTTAAATTAAATCAAAGGAAGGAAATAAAGAATGTAATTGAGTACCTACTATGTGCCAGGCACTATGCAAGTATATTGCTGAAGACAGCATCCTGCTACAATAAAAATAAATACCATCATTTAAATTCCAAACTTCTAAGTCAACTAATCTTCAATTTTTTGTGCTTTAGATGGCAGGTAGGGCAGCTGAAGCTAGAGTTTATGCTTGCCCAATTAATCAAATAACCTGAGTGCCACTTATCCTTGGAGCCTGCATGAAAAAAAGCTCCACATGCCCCAAATCATATAAATTCCATGGTTTCCTATTCATTAAACCCAGGTTGGCCTATGCTGATCTGTCATATTTTGACATGTAGCCACAAGGGATACACAATCAAAATTAGGAGGAAGCCTTAGTTAAAATTGGCATGCCCTACTCCAATGAACAATTTATGCCCATACATGAATAAAAAATGTACCTATCTCCTCCAAAGGATGAATATTAAACTGTTGGCAACATAGACAGGTGTAAGTCATTTACACATCTTACATAAAGACTTTTTTTCCCATGCTATTACATGAGTATATAGTTGTGGTATTTGCATCATAGGCAATACACATGCTACATGTGCTTGCATGTAATCCATTTTTATCATTAGCACTATCATCAAGTGACATTTATTGAGTACACCTGCATGTAGTGCTGCTTTGGAAGCAGACTAAAGAAAGTTATAGACCCATCCAGGCCTCACTGAAGCCTATTGTGAAATGAGAAACATCTGCATAGACAACCTGACAAAAAGCAAACAGAATGATATAACAGATATCTGGCAGTTGTGAGCAGACCTGAAGGAGTACGGAGAGACCGAATTCTAGTTGCAATGCACTGGAGCAGAGTTCAAGAAATGATGTCTGGAGTGGGGCAGGCTAGCATCTTCATTAAGTTGTATAATAAAGTACCTTAATTATTAAACCAAAACACTCTAACGGCGTGAGTGCTCGTTTCTTCATAGCCAATATTTTACAATGGCAATTTCCTTTTTTGTATTACTCATTTATTTGTTTTCCCATTCCTAAATATGTCTACAATGTGTTAAAAATAAATCTTTAAAAAAGAAATCACTTGTGAATTTATTTAAGGAAGATGCTTTTTTTTTTTAACCCTAGAAGTAAAAGCTCAAAGACCCATAGATTATAAATGTTTTGAAGTTGCTCTGCAAGCAGAAACAGGTTTAAATTCCTTAGAATTCCTCATGCTCTGAAGCTGTGACATTAAAATGACAGGAACCCTTTCAATATCTGAACCATGTGATAGAAGAAGAAACTCTCAAGCTACCAAGATAACTAACTGCCTGCGGAGCTTGCCAAAGAGCCAGATGCTTCTTACAAAAGAATATCAGTTTGGCTTTGGAAAAAAAATATCTGTGGTCTCCATCCAAAACTGGGAAGGCAGGTGGGCCAATGCAATGTCTGATACATGTTGTTACCCAGTCTCCGCAGCAACCGCTGATTCTGTGGATAATAAAACTTTGTTACGATGCTTTTTGAAGGTACAAGGAAAATATATAGCCACCACCACACGGTGAGGGGCATGGGGAAGGGAAAGTAATTGGAAAGGTTTGGGCTGGGGCCATGCAAGCTGAGCTCTGAACAATATTATGGGGGAAATGTGGTATTGAGGATTATGCTAAATGGTTCCACTGTACTTGAAATTTTTATTTTGACGGAAATGTAACATACTTGAGGGAAAAAATAGCTAGGGGGAGGGAACCTTCACAAAGCAGAATGCTGAAAAAAGAAAATGGAGATTTTTTTTTTTTACCAATACATCTCATAATGAAATTTAATTCTATACTCCTAACTTCATTCAAGAACGGTAGTTACAATTTAGTACCCCTCTATAAAACAATAAGGTTTATGACTTTTTTTTTCTCCTTAATCACGAGGTTTTAAAAAAATCCTGATCATTTGCATTTATTCTCACAAACATCTTGTAGGAGTACACACAATAAGTTGGCTTAAAACTTAACAGATTCAAAGTGTGTTCTTTTTGTCTTAGAAAATCTAGACCTCAGATCTAAAGCTGCTAAAACCCTGCCTTGGAATTCCTCTGAGGTCAAATTCTGCTGCCAAAAATTATTTTTTTAACATTCCTAACACTGGTAGGCATTGTGAGAAAGTAGTGTACCCTGTGCTTTCATAATTAGGTAGCTAACACCTGGGCATATCTGTCTCTTATAATTAGATATAACTTCAGCAGTTTCCTTCTTATATGCTACTGGGCTAGAATTCAATCTATTCAGGAACCAGGTTGGCAGTCAGATATTATCTCTGCCTTACTCTTCCAAAAAGCACTGCATGCGGCCTTCTAGCACCCAGCATTGAAACTAGTTGGAAAGCATCTCAATTAACCGTCAGCCCCTCAAGTGATAAGAAATGGCCTTTATAAGGTATTTACAATAGTAGTAAGTCATAAAGGGAAATGGTTATTATTGTTCAGTCGTCTCTGGCTCTCCCAGACCCCATTTGGGATTTTCTTGACAAAGATACTGGAATGGTTTGCCATTTTCTTCTCCCACTTATTTTACAGATGAGGAAACAGAGGCAAACAGGGTTAAGTGATTTGCCGGGAGTCACCCAACTAATAAGTGTCTGAAGTCAGATTTGAACTCAAGAAGATTAGCTTTCCTGCTTTCAGGGCCAGCACTCTATCCACTGTACCCCTTAGGTGGCCTATCCAGGTAAATAATATCACCATTTTACAGATGAGGTTAACTGAGGCACAGGGAAATTACATGAGTTACCCACAGAAACAAAGATGGTAATGTCAGAGAGTAGATTCAAACTCAGCTCTTTTGACCTCTATTCCAACAATTTTTTTCACTATACCATGTGCCCCTTTTCAATTCAGAAGATAGCTAATAACTGTTGGTTGATGACACTATTATTTGAATGTATACCCTAGCAGCAGGAAGGTCCTTTGAGACCTCCACTTTTCTAAGCTTTTTTTCTGTAGTTGTTCCATGGTACCAATTAGGATCTCAGCTTCCTATGTTGAAGCAGCAGCAGGAGCAGTCAGGACAAAGTGATAGAAGATTTGATTTCTCATCTTTTTTCCTTCCAGTAGCTTGGCCTGTCTTTGCCGGTTCACTTGCTTGTGCTCTAGATATCTGACTCTTTGTTCAATTTTCCTTAACCTCTGAGACTGAGCTCATAGAGTAGTTTTTATGTTTTCAACTACTGAAGGATAGGGTTTTGGAAATGTTTGAAAAATAAATAGGCAACCTAGAGGCCGGTCTACCTTACACAAATTCCCCCCAGCGGTTATCTTCCATTGTCACTGACCAATGTGCAATGCCAAAAAGAAGGGAATGAAAGAAAAAAGCTGATTCAAAATGGAGCTAAGAAAGATAAATGCAAGAAAGCAACTTCTTTTCAGAGGAAGAACCACACACCAGTGGAACAACCCTGAGAAATGTAGGTCTGAGAGAAAAACGGGGATGGGATTGTTAATGGGGAGACCCTAGCCATTCTCTTTATGGAATCACTCTTTGAACTTCAGCCAGGTGGTCAGAGAGGTTGTGAAATCGGCACCAAAACACACAGCAGTGATGAATTACAGAGCATTCTACCCAAGTTACCCACTTTCCAAAACCACAAGTCATGCTTCAAGAGCGAGTACTTCATCCAAATCACTGAACCTACTCTGCTTTTCAGGGGCAGAACAACTGGTCATCAGGTTGCAGTCACATGCTGTGGGAGTAGTAAGGGACTGACAAAGCTTGGTTACTACTGGATTTCTTAAAGCAAGATTTAAGAAAAAAAAAGAAAAAAAAGCTAGAGATGTCCCTTAGGGAGCTTTAACTATGACCAATCATTAGGTCACTATGTTATCCATGCCTAAATTAAATGAAAATTCATGAATGACTCAAGACCACAATACAAAAGGCTACGCCAAAGTCTCATCAAATCTTATGTCAAGGATCTTATTAAACATCAGTACCCTTCAAAGGGAAGTGGATGAAATTGAGTTCTGGACCTAGAGACAGGAAGATTCAAGTTCAAATTTAACCTTACTAGCTCTGTAACACTGGGTGAGTCACTTAAACATCTGTCTGCCTCAATTACTCTATCTGTCAAATGGATATAATAATAGCACCCAGACTTACTATGGTGATCAAGTGAGATAATATTATAAAGTGCTCAGCACAGTACCTGACATAAAGTAGATACTTAATAAACATGTTTCCTTCTTTCCCTAGCAAAGGGGGAGGATCAAATTATTTCTAACTAATTAGATCTTAACAAAAGAAAACATACTATTTTAGACCTTAAGTGTGCTTCAGGAAATTATTTCACAACAGAATTTCTCTTAGTATGAGAAAAAGTTAGTATTTATGACTATTTTAGTAAAACATAAAAGAATTATGGAAGAGAATATATCTATATCTAGATATATATACACCTATGAGGAGAGGCAGCCTCAGCTCTGTGACTACAGATAAGTCATCTAACCTCTCTGTAATGAAAGTAACTTTGTACTATAAGATTCATTTCACTTCACCTGAAATCTCATCACCATTGATTGACTCAGATTTTGATGCTCAACACCTTCCCAACTCCCCTGGTTGCCTTTCTCCTCTAACTGAAGGGCTCCAGAGTCGACCACAAAGCTCCTCCTGAAGTCTTCTTTATGGAAGGCTTAGGACATTCAGAGCTTTCCAGATAATTCAATTTTTCATCAGTTCCTTTCCTTGGTTTAAACTCCTTTAGGGCATCACCTGGTACCCCTTGGGTGCACCTCCCCTTTTCAGTCTCTTTTTGTTGACTGTGTTCTGGCATTTGATTGTGTCATGAGGGCCAGGATTATCTTTTTCTTATTTTAAATTGAATGCACTGTGTGTGTGTGTTGCAGTATAAAAACTCCCTCCGCTGATGTAGATTGGCAAATCAATTGCAATTTATAGTCTTAGAAAGTTGCCTAGAGCACTGAAAGTTTTAAGTAACTTAACCTAGTTCATACAGACATTATTTGTCAGAAGTAAAATTTAAATTCAAATTTTTGAGGCTATCTACCTACTTACCTATCTACCTAACACTCTACCCAGCTATCCATTAATTCATCCATTCATACAAAAAAGATCAAAAGGAATGAGTATCTTCAGATTACATTCAGTAGTCAACCCACAGAACCTGTCTATAAATATGCATATTTGGGTCAAACAGTACAAGTAGACAAGGAGCTGGAACAAAATTTAAAGAGGAAAAGGAAGGCTCCAGGGGAATTGTCAAGCTCTTTTAATGAACATAAATTTCTTCTGGAAACAAAGGCCCAAACAAAGTCATGGAAGTGAACATCTGGGGATATAAATCCACATCTTCTGATTCTTCTTCCAAGATCATCCTTCTACACCTACCTTACACAATGACTTCCAACATATAGAGTCTGTTTCTAGGCTTGTAACTGAAATCCTTTTAGCCTGGTAAGATGAGAATTTGTGTTCCAGTGAAACAGTCCTCAAGAACCCAGGACCAAACCCATACCATAATGAGATGTTAGGGTCTTGGATCATAGGATATGATATATGGCTAAAAAGACCATGGAGGAGTAAAAGGGTATGTGTACGTGTGTGTGAACACATACAGTATGAATTACAGGGTGTTCTGGTATCCATCTCAATTTTCTGCACATAGTAGGCTTTTTGTAATATTTTGTTACGACTATATTACTGCTACAAATTTCTAAAATATATTACACTGGGTAATCTCAAACTTTATAACTGTATTGCCCAAATATGAGTTTAATATTCAAAATAAAAATAAAAAAGTCTTATACTTTATGTTTTATGCTTTTCCTCTCCAGTTAGCAAATTGAAGATCTGGGTATTACACAAATATTAATGAAGTTTTGCCAGGGAAATGACCTCAAGACAATTCTGGTATTTTGATTGAATTCCATATTCCCTACTCTATCTTCAGTTTCATAGATAAACCCTGGAGCATGCAAGCAAGTCTGTTACTACCGATAAAAAATTTTTAAAGAGGAAAGGTTATTAAAATTTTTTAATCCATGATGTACACCTTTCACAGTTAAAAAAAAATCTATCTCATCTGATTTCAATCTTCAGTTTAAATACCAATAGTAAAGCTCTGAGTCCAAGTTTACAAGGGTATTAAAGTTCTAACTCTGCACTGTACTTGTCACCATCCCTATAATGTGCAAAACATTATATCCTTTGTGACAAATGAAATCACAAAGCTCTTCCTTGTGAGCCCAAGTCTTTCTGTTAGCACTGCCCCTGGCCTTTTGACTTCTGCTAGTTGACATCATAAAAGAAACCCCTTTGAATGATATTTATTTTTAGAAACAAACATCACTGCAAAATACTTAGTAATCATGTGGTATATATACTGAAGAGATAGACTCAAGGGAATCCAAATATTTTATTGCACAGTGGATATTATTACCGTTGTACCTATCTATTGCCATATTTAAGACATTCTCAATATTTCTTTTCAAACCATACACTGTCTACAATAACCACAATGATGGTACACCTGCATCTTACCTACAGGAATCACAACAGTAAATATTCTGTCTTACCGCTTGTCAGAACTGTCTAAGGCTCCAGACATATGACATATATTTCAAGAATGAACATGTTTCTGTTGTTTACAATTTAATAAAGATAAAACCATGACAAATATCATAGGCTATAAATAAAGACATTGACTATTGTACTGTGCCATTCATCACAGGGATGAACAAATGTTAATTACAGTGAATTTGAAAATGAGACTTGTTAATGTCATTTTTAATTTAGAATGTTACACTGTAAATGTTTTCCATTGTGTTAATTTACACCTGTTATCTCCATCTTCATTATTAGGTTTATACTGGAGCAGCTCTCTGTGACTCTGAAATTTGCTTAAAACGGCAGAAACAATTACTAATTAGAAGGGCATGTTTACTTTAATTATATTTATTTCCTAGTCTAGTTTTATATGTAACGGTACTATGGAAGAGCATGATTTAATTAGTGAGACACATTTATCTCAGGCAATTTCTCAAATGAATATTGCTTTAAAAAGATGTCAAATTCTTTCCATTCTCTATAAATTCTTTAGGTGACAATTTACATGGAGAATGCTGTAGATCATTCATCAATGACCTTGGTATTTTTTTGTTTTAGTTTGGGAATTTAATAATAATTATAAATCATCAAAATTATATATAATATATAAAATATATAATTATAATCTAAAATATAATTTAAAATTATCAAAATTATATTTCACTTTAAATTAAAAGTATTTTAAGATAAAATTTAAATCACTGCATACAAAATTCCTCAGAATGAAAAAACTCAAACTCAACACAAGTGTTTAACCTGTTTATCTGGGTCCAAGTTAGTGCAAATTTTTAATATATTGACGTTCAGGGTCAATTAGTAGAATATTAGAAACCCATCTTTTAAATACATAAACCAAGTTCTGTTTGTAATTTTTCAATAAAAAGCTCATTTATACATCCTGTGCAATTTTGCCTCTATTGAACATAATACAAATACATCAATATTTTTAAAATATTGTTATTGGCACATGACTCTTGAACAATTAAAAACAGCCTAAAATACAATTCTTTCCATACAGCTTTGTAAATAAGAGATTAATGTCTGAATGCAAGGTGCCTGTATTTTAATATTGTTACATATCAGCACCATTGAGTGCAGAAAGCTTTTTTAGCCATCTTGCAAACTCATTACTCAAAATATTCCTGTGAAATAGATTTCAGCTGCCTGCTTGCCCACAGCTTGTAGGTCCCAGAAGGAAACTCTTGGCATAGAACACTCAAAAAACTTGCTCAGGGATCGACAAATCAAATACTACCAACCCTGATTATAGCTGCCTTGCTTGTTTTGTGGTATATGTTTATCCATTTTATGTGTTTTTTAAAAAAAAGATGATTACTATATATTCCATGACATTATTTTTACTAGTGAAAACACATTTTTTTTTTACTCAGAACACATCAATAAGGGTAGCATTTTTACCAGAACTAGTAGAAATCCCCAGGAATCCTGAAATATAAAGCCCCACCTCATCCCCCCAAGCTATTAGCAAGTTTACATTACCACTCCATTCTGCCATATGCAGATCAGTTTGACAGCCTCCACTAATTTAAATACAGCAGTCAATGCTGACAGCCTGTTCTAGGTGGCTGCGCAGTTGTAGTTTGACTAATGTGAATTAACAGCAAGCCTACATTTCCTCAGAAGGAAGCCTTAAAAGCAAGGTTGTGTGAGATGCTGGATTCTCATTATCCTTTTCCTCATCCAAGGAAGAAGAGCTGTGATTTTCGCTCTCTAGTGAATGGAGCCAGCTTTCAGGTAGCCTCGTTCATATTTAGGAATGCCAATGGGAAAACAATTCAAATATAGGGAAAACAAAGATGGTAAAAAATTTTTAAAATTAAGTTTCTGCCTTTGATTTAAGGGGGTGCCTACATTTTACTCCCTAAGGAAATGGCAATCACATTTTTAAAAGGCTCAATTGTACCATTTTTAAGCAATAGATGGTAATGCATATTGTTTGTATATTTTTTTTGCCCTATAGTTGGCCTATAGTGTGGATGAGGGTCTAAGAAATTAAGTGGATGATAGAAAAGAAACGAGGAAATCTAAATAGAGCAGATGAAATCAATCAATAAGACGTCAAGCTTGCTGGAGAGACCAGAACAAAAACATTTTTAATGCACTCTTTGGATAGTGCACACTGCCGTGAAAGGAGAACATTACAGAAGGTCTGACCTAAGTGGCAAGTCCATCAAAGTATTAGAACAGCCTCTTTCAATTACAATTTCCCAAAGACATGGCAATACACTTGCAATTTTGGAAAGCTAACTTTCCTTTAGAAAACGAAAGAATGCAGGAGGCAATAGGTGTTATGAGAAACAAGAAAGGCTGCAAGTGAGGCAGATTAGCCAGAAACGACCCCACATGCTGATGCAAAGCTGTCAAATATTAACATGAGGCAACCTGCATGGTTCAAGCCTCTGTCCGAAGTACTTACCTCCTCTTTCTGGGGAGTCTTGGGGATGAAACTAATTGCTTTCAGAACTATGAGGAAACTATTAACAGTGATAATGCAAATAGGGTGTGTGTGGGGGGAGGCGGTGGGGAGAGCGACTGTTTTTTGAAGGAGTGGGTCAAGATGTGGCATGGTTATCAAACCTGGTTAAGTTTCAGCAAAAGTAACCATTCCAGCTCCAGTTACTAAGAAACCACAGTAATTAGATTACAATCTTTCCAACACTGTGGGAGAGGTATGATCAATTAAAGCCAAGATCAGTTACATCATTTGGTTTACCTAAGTAATGGACTCTTAAATGCAATCAATACTTCTCATGGCCCTGAATCCTGGAGACCCTGGATGTATTCAACAAAACAGTCAAATGATTTTCAAATGATTCCAGGAATTTTAAATCAAATGATTAGGCCTGAGCTTGGAGGGCAGGGGGAGGGGTTTTTAAGGTTTGTTATACTGTATTGTAAATAAAAAATATTCATTCCCCTTTTTCATCATGGGCACATGACATTCAGTGCCAAATGCCAGTTTCCATGCAAATTAAATTGTTTTGTAGTACCCTAATTCAGGGTCATAAAGGTTTTTTTTTATTATTATTTTTACCCTAAAATATTGGTTCTGGAACCCATTTTATGGAGGAAAGACTAGTATGATCTTCCTCCTACTGCATTCTGTTTGGGCTCTGTGGGAGAGGGAAAGCATTGATCAGAGGGTTATTGTTAAATAAAACCCTATGAGTCTTTAAAAAATGAATGAGGTTGGTGATTGGTGATGAAGAACGGGAGAAATCTCACTAGCTCTAACATTTGGGACTCTTCCCCCACCATGACTGCAGGAAGAAGGGCCAAGTCTTAGACAGAACCATAGACTCAGAGTTTTAAAATATTTCAGAGGTCTTACAGCCTACCCCAGTCATTTTGCAAGAGAAGAAACGGAGACTCAGAAGATTGATGACTTAGTCAGGGTAACATAAGAAGCAGCGTTCACTCCCAGATCCTCTAACACCAGAAGCAATATTTAAAATTTTTGTTATGTGTATATATATATATATATATATACATACATACATACATACATGATAGAGAGAGACAGAGACAAACTGGATATCCTTATCTCATCCTGGACAAAATGGCAGTGGCTGTTTACCATCCGGGTCCCATAGTGATCAGCAAAAGAGTTTTGAACCTGTTTCCATCCCCTCCTTTAACATCCTGATGATCTGTTCCTGAGGGCTCATTAAGTTAAAGCCAAACTTTACTACAGAAACCTGATTGGCTTAGCCCCACTGCATCTCAGAACTCGGGATCTCCAGGCTCACCCTTCCCTTCCACAGGGATTATAGACCTAGGCTGCCACCACACCTGGTTTCTGTCTTTCAGATTTCCTACATCTGACTAAATTTCTCTCATCCAGGACCATTCCAGTCTAGAATAGATTCACAAGAATTGTTTGCCAATGCACCGGGCCAGAGGTCATCTAATAGTAGGACCAAAAGCTGTGTGAGCCCAGGGAGCATCAGAGACTTAAATGGATCAATTTATCAATACATGTCTCCTGAAATCAAAATATACTTCCAAAAGGAGTTTTGAAAACCTAGAAAGACTTTCATGAACTAATGCAAAGTGAAGTGAGCAGAACCAGGAGAACATTGTACACAGTAACAGCAACATTGTATCATGAAGAACTATAAATGACTTAGTTATTCTCAGCAATACAATGCTGTAAGACAATTCAAAAAGACTGATGATGACAAATAGTATCCATCTCCAGGGAAAGAACTAATGGAGACTGAATTGAAGAAGATTGAAGCATACTGTTTTTCCCTTCCTTTATTTTTTTTCCTGGTTTTTATTTTTGGTCTATTTTCTTTCACAACACAACTGACACGAAAATATTTTTATATGATTACACATGTCTAACCTATATCAAAGGAGAGAGAGAATTTGGCACTCAAAAATATTGTTAAAAATTCTCTTTAGTGGCAGTTAGGTGGCACAGAGGATAGATAGAGCACCTGCCCTGGAGTCAGGAGAACCCAAGTTCAAATCTGGCCTCAGACATTTGACTTAGCTTTGTGACCCTGGACAAGTCACTGAACCCCAATTGCCTAGCCAAAAAAAAATTGTTTTTACCTGCAATGGAGTAAAAATAAACTATTATTTCAAACAAACAAACAAAAAACCTCAAAAGAGTTTCTAAAACTATTCCTAATGCCAAAAAATGTTTTCCAATGGGACAGAAAAGTAATGACATATAGTTTGGAAAAAGGAAGGATTCCTTAACAGATATACCTTTTATTGCTTCCATAGCAATATAATGTTTGTCTGTATGTCATGGTATGTCAAATGTAATATGATTTTTAAAACATGTGTTTTTAGTATACTTACTGTAATTATGAAGCTATGAAAATTCATTCTTAAATTCTTTTATTTTAAAATTGCTGAAATATTTTAGAAAATGATCCAGGACATATGGTGCTAGATTTGGAAAGAGGGGATCTGGGTTCAGAGTATGACTGACACTGGATGGCAACCTGAGTGATCTCTTAATCTCTTTGAGTTTGAGATGATTCATCTGCAAAATAAGAAGCTTAGATGAGAGGATCCTAAGATCCCTTCCTGCTCTAAATCTGTGATCCTTTGTAGCATGAGATAAAGTATGGAATAAGAGCAATCATATAGATAGCATTTATATTATATCTATATTGCCCCTTTAAGATTTTCCAAATACCTTACATTTTTATCTTACAACCACACAATGAAGCAGGTGCTAATATCCCAGTTTGACAGCTGAGGAAACTGAGTCTGAGAGAAGTAAGTAACTTGCCCAAAGGATCACAGAGCCAGCAAGTGTCTAAAACAGGATTTGAGCCTAGGTCTTCCTGACTCCAACTCCAATACTCTATCCACTGCACAACATTTTAGTATTATAATTTGGAAACATGGGTTTTTATATTTCTTTGCCATAATGGTGGGGAACAATAGCTCAGATAATTTCAAACAATGGCTAATTAAAAGATTATGTACACATTTCCATATCTATAATATGATACGTTGCTCTATATTATACAGAAAATTTATATCACATATTTCTATTGTTGAAAGGAAAATTCTTCATTTGGCCTTCTCACCCTGATTAATAAGGCAAAATTCATGACAGGGAGAATTAAAAGGAGTTTACTCTAAGTACATCAAGATAGCAATGTGCTGACAGGCTGATTACTGGAGATCAGCAATGGCTTTAAGGTGGGGCCAGCTTTTATAAGTAACTTTAAGGCAATCCAGAGAGGTCCTTCAGGGCAAAAAAAGTTGGTGTCTTGTATCTCAGTTCTTCCCCAAGGTAGAAAGAAGGTGACAATGTGCAGGTAGGGGTACAAAGGTTACAGGTAGGATATGACTTGGCTATGGGTGATGCCTCCCCTAACACTGACTGCCAAGAAGAATGGGAACAATGAAATGAGTCAACTTAACTTTCAATATTATTATGAATTTTATGTGCATATACACATATTTGTTCCATTTGTTAAGTTTTATTTTATTTTAAAGCTAATTTGTTTTCTCTTAACTCCAGTATCAAAATAAAGCCCTTGGGCATTTAAAGTTCTTGATGAGCTAGCTGGCTCCTTTATATAACTTTTCAGTTTTCTTACATACATGGGCTGTGTCCTGCCATCTTACCTTATTGGTCTTTCACACATGACACTCCCCCTGTCTTTAGACCTTTTGCTGGCTGTTGCCCATCTCTGGAATACTTTCCTTCCCAACCTTCCCAATCTCTATTTTCCTTTAAGGCTGTTTAAGAGCTACCTTCTCCAGGAGGCCTCACCTGGTCCTTCCAATTGTTACTGACTTCCCTTCTAAAGTTGCCTTCTACCTACTGCATATCTAACCCGGAGAAGGAAATGGCAAATCACTCCAGTATCTCTTCCAAGAAAACCCCAATAGGGTCACAGTGTTGAATATGAGTCACAGAGAGTAGAACGTGACTTAACACACATTCATATTTATCATACACATATTAATATATATACATTGACTCCTCCACTAGAATACAAGGTCCTTGAGGACAGGGACCATTTTTGCTTCTTCTGTCTCTCCCCAGTGCTCTGCATAGTACCTGGCTCATAGTGAGAACTTTAAAAAAGCTTGTTGATGGATTATTCTTGAAGTTCACAGCACCTGAGTTCCTGCTGGGTATAAATGTACTTATTGGCATGGTACTTCAAATTTTGTCATTTGCAGTTAATTGAGAATTAACTGTAACAACAAACATCTGACTATTCTAAGTGTCAGTCTCTTCTTGGCATTGAGAGAGGCATGCTATTTTAAGGTACATCAGACATTTGAGTGTAACAGTGACTTAAAATTATTTTCTTCTTCAATTGTGTAAATGCTTCAAGAGCAACACCCCACAGGGATGCTAATTGGCGCTCTCCTTTGTGTATCCAGCTTACATTTCCTTCTAGCCAAATGGGCTGCCAATACCAGACACCTCTGGTGTAGAGGAACCAATTAAGTATTCCACCATGAAACTGCCTTATGGGCCCCTCTTTCTCATCTGCTTGACCCCATTATAAGATTAATAGCAAGGAAGCATTTTGTGAGAACTGGGAAGAATCTGGAACAGTGGAAGGTGAATTTATGAATAAAATTAAAAGCCCCAAATTCAGGAATATGGTTTCTAGGGATTTTCAGCTATAGCCCCTTGATTTGGTTCATCCGATACTGCAGCCTCTCTGGATCTCAGTTAATTCCATTGCCCTTGCCAATAAAGTTCTACTATTCACATGAGCTTTTCCTAAAAAAGGATCTTCTCATTTCTCAAATTGCTAGAAACAGACATACTCCAGGTTCCTTAATATCTGAAAAATTTCTAAAGTATCATTTCTTAAAGTTATGCATTCCCCCCTTCTTCACAAGAAGGGTTATTAAAATTCAGAGATTGCAGTAGCTATTTGACTCTTTCCCACTTTGATGAACATAGTTTCATATGCTTTCTCATACGCATCACCTCCAGCCCAATGGTCTACCTTTTAATTCTATATTCATTAGAGGGGTGAACTGAATTGAATTTGATGATCCATGAACTTCTAATGGTTCTGTATGTACTAAGAGTAAAAATCTAAGCATCCGTGACCATTATCCTTAATAGTTCACAGAACAAGAATGAACTTCAGAAGTCATCTAATTTAATCCCTTCTTTTTACAGATGATGAAACTGAGGCATAACAAGTTTAAGAGATTTGCCTGAGGTCACATAAGTAGTAAGCATCATAAGTGAGATTTGAACCCAAGTTCTCTGATTCCAGAGGCAATACTCTTTCCAGTATGTGACACTTTCTATTTTCTAATGGCCAGTTACTGTCTTTTCAAAAATATTTCTAATACTATTACAATGTTTATAATTAAATTTCAACTAATCACAGCATCTCAGTATTAGAAAGGACTTTAATCACTTAGTCTAATTTCCCACCCAAAGCAAGAATCGCAGTGATTGCCTCACTGACAAATTACCTAACAAGAGGGAGAGATGAAGCCAGATAAGAGTAGTGTTAGGTAGATTCAGAAATATATAAATGATTAGTCCCAAAACAATTGCTATTAACAAGTTGATGTCAATTTGAAGCACCTCAAGGATTTGTCTTTGACCTTTGCTTTTCAACACATTTATTGGTGACTTGGATGAGGACATAGACAGTACACATATCACGTGTGAAGATGATAGGAAACTGCGAGGAATATGTTAGATGCCAAAATCAGGATTGAAAGACATCTCAACAGGCTAGTTTTAACCTCTAACTACCTGTGGGACTTCGAACAAGTTAGTTAATGCAACTGAACCTCAGTTGCTTATCTATAAATTCATAGGATTAGAGAAAATGAGCTCTAAGTTCTAAGCTAGGTCCAAAGACCTAGAGTCTAGAGTCAATAGTCTCACAGCAACCTACCTGTGTCCAAGATCATTGGTGTTACTTGTTTTCTTCTCTAGGATTTCTGCCTTGCTACTTCCTAGAAACTTTTATGTCACATGCATAGATAGATAGTTAGGCAGACAGACAGATAGAGAGATAGATAATTGAATCTGGGTCTCCCCACAGTACCACTAGCAGCAACTAAGACATAGGGTCTCCTTGACTGTTACAATGATGGAAAATAAACTCTATCCACCTAAGTCAGAATCACCTCTGCCCCTCTCCCCAAATCCATGACTTCCTGCTGCCTCAAGAAGTGGTCTTGGTGTAGTTAAAGGTAAAAGTGATTGTGCAAACATCTGAGGAAATTGATAGGACAAATCTGAAATCCTCTATGGAAATTTTCATTTATCTCTTCCTCTTCTTGCCAATTCTTAAAGGCTAGTGCACAACAACTAACCAGTGATGGGGAGCTCACTAGACTACAGGGCAGCTTATGATACATAGTTGTAACATTAAAAGTTCCATATTTTGCTTCATTTTCCTACAATTACTGCCTTCTTGTACTAGTTCTACCCTCTAGAGCTACACAGAGTAACTTAAGACAGCTTTTACAGCAGAATGAATCAATTTCTCTTCCACATGACACTTCAAATATATGGAAAGTTATATCGTTTTCAAAGTTCTGACTTTTCACCATTCTAATTACCTTCCACTGGGCATTCTCCAGTTTGTCAACGTTCCTCTGAAAATGTAGCACCTAAAACTAAACTCATTTCTCTAAAGCAAGGCCGAGTGGAACTGTTACCTCCTTTGCTACAAATATTATGCTTCTGTTAATAGAGGCTAAAACTGCATTAGCTTTTCTTTTTTGACAGGTACATCATATTATTGGATCCTCCTAGTATCATAGATTTGAGCTTGCAATCAACTAAAATTCTCAGGTGTTGGATTCTTTCCCACCTCCTACAACTGCTCAGCAATTTAGCTGAGCACTTATTATGCATCTAATGTATACAAATTTAAATTAAAAGGCTGCTGCCATTATGGAACTGACACTTTGGTAGAGAGGTATGACACACCCACAGCAGCTAGGTGGCAGAGTAGGTAGCTTGGAATTAGGAAGACATCTCTTTCTGAGTTCAGATCTAACCTCAGACACTTACTACCTGTGTGACCCTGGGCAAACCTTATTTGCCTCATTCCTCAAACCATTTGCCAAGAAAACCCCAAATTGGGTCATGAAGAGTCAGACACAACTGGAAAACAACTAAAAAGAAAACAACTCACCTGGACACACATACAGAAAATAATAATAAAAAGAATAGATCAGGGAGGTCTAAAACAAATTGATAACCACTAGTAAGAAGGAGAAAAACAAGGTGATTAACTGGATGAAAACAACAAGAACCACAGGTTTAGAATCAGAAGACTTTGGTTTGAATTCTGGCTCTTCTCCTAATTTCATAACATTGGTCAAGTCATTTAATATTTGTAGAGTTCAGTTTTTTCATCTACAAAATTAGAGTTGGACTATAATTTCTGATGTACCTTCCAGTTTGATATCTGTGATCCTCTGAAATGTCATTACCAACCAGGAAAATCAAAGACAGCTTCATAGATGAGAAGGGGAAAGAAGATACCCTGGACATAAGAGACAGCATAGTTTTTCCCTCCCCCTTACTTGTGCAGATGATTTTTTTTTTAACCTAAATGGAAGACTTTCTATTTACCCCTATTAAGTTTCATCTTCTTACTCTCAGGCTGTTTGCTAGCTGTCAGTTGAGAAAATTGGGCTAGATAATCTTTAAGGTACCTTCCAGCTCTAACATTTGATGACTCAATGATTCTTGGGTGAATTTTATTTATCACTTCTTACATGTCAGTTAGAATTATGTCCAAAGTAGGAATTTCCTTCATTTCTCCCTCTATCTACTGAGAGAGAAATTCTCCTAAGTGATGATGTTCTGCTTTCAACAGAATGATAAATTCTCAGTCACCAAAATACGTTACCCCATGCCATTTTTAGAACCAATATTGCAAAAGCAGGATCCATATTCTTCATCTAAGTGGTTTACAAGCCACTACCCCAACAATATCATATCTCAGTGATGAAAGTAATAGATCATGTGCCCCTAAGTTTATTCTGGCATGATTATATCACCCTGTATTTCTTTTTCATATGAATGAGCAGAAATAGCTAGAAGTCGCATTTGATGAATCTTAGCAGATTCTTTGTAATACACACTCAAGGAAGACAGCATGTATCTTGATTCTCTTGATTAACTAATTCAACTTTCCACTCCACTGCTTCCATAACCTTTACTTAGCAGAGAGTCACCAACCAACATGAAACAACTCTTCTTTCTAGGGTTGGTTATAATAGTATTTTTGTATCTACTTTCTCTGGTGAATAATCTTTATTATTCTGCTCTAAGACAGTACTTCATCTTCAGAAAGTCCTATCTCACTTTCTGTGGGAAAAGTATCATAGCTTCAGTAGTACAGAACTTTTCCTCTGATTCACATTCTTTTGCTGGATGGTCCTGTAGATAGAGCACTGTGTCTGGATTCTGGAAGACCCAAGTTCAAATCTGGCCTCAGACACTCAATTTCAGAGTGACCCTGAGTAAGTCACTTAACCTGTTTGCCTCTGTTTCTCAGCTGTAAAAGTGGGATAATACCTACTTTCCAGGGTTGTTGCTTAGGGAAGTGCCTGGTATGTAGTAGGTGCTTAATAAATCCTCTTTCCTTCCTCCTTCCCTTGACTTTTAATTCCTTTCTGCCCTTTCTGACATCTAACAAACTTTAATTTTTGTTAATATATTGTGACATAAGAAGCTTTTCATCAATCCCTTTTCTTCTATTATAGAGACCAACTTGCACTGATCTAGCACGCAGAATTGGTTAGAGTTTGCAGAAAGGAATTCAAATATAGTACAGACTATTCATTTCTCTCTTTCCTGGGAATGAGAGACCTCTGTGACTCCTGCTGGTCCCATCCTCTACTAATTGCTGCAGCAATATTCTCTATCAGGATTATCTCTAGTTCATTCATCTGAGCCATGTAATAAGAGTTCATCTTCCAAGGAAGACGATGCCATAAGGATTATTCAGATAAAGACAGGAAAGCAAATAGATGAGGCCATGAGCAACGATAGCTGACTTTGATATAGCCTTTAATGATTGTCAAAGCTTTTAAACATATTTTTTATCTGAAATTCCCAACAACCCGGTGAGGCAGATATTACTACCTACCTTTTATAGACAAAGCAACTGAGGCTAACCCAGGTCAAGCAACTTGCCTACAGTCACATTGCCATTAAATGTTGAAGGAAGGTGCCACCATGTGTATAGTTCTCAATCTAATATATCATAATACTTCTTTCTATGGAACTTATTTTGTACTTTTCACACATAAAATCTAAGCCAAGTTGTCCAAAAATTTCTAAAACAATCACAAAGCCTCTATAGGAAAAAAAGATTTGCATAAGTGGAGGAACAATGTTTGGTGCATATTGTAGGTTAAGAGGATAGTCTATACTTACATAGGGAACTTGCTTAATCGAAAGTCAGATAAACATGGCTACTTCATACACAGTAAACATATAATCTATGTGAAGGACATTATAAGAAATTAATTTGACTATTATGGAATAGCTTTTTGTGAACCTCAGAGAAGCTGTAATTTTGATTCACACATCACAGACTGCTAGGTTTAGCAAATGGACAGCCAGGTGGTATTAATCAGAGTTATGTGTGTTAAGACCACGATCTTAAGATCTTAAGCTCTCAACCCGCCCACATATTATGCAGCCCTTTGTTTCTTGGCTCAAACAAATATAAAATTAGATTAATAAACTCTTGTTAAGAAAAATAAAGATTATATTATAAACTCTAAACAATCATGCCTTTTCTGTATGTTTAACTTTGGGATCACTACCTTAATATATAAATGATGAGACAACTCTTCCATAAGTGGAGTCCAAATTCTACTTTATCTGCAATTCAAAGCAGATAGAGGAAACTCCCCCTAATCAAGGAGGTAAGTACTTATTCCTTTTGGATCCAAGGCAAATCACAGCAAAATGGAAACCAGACGGAGAAGGCATCTTAGACAACTCATCAGGGGTCTAGTTTGCTAGTTTTGGATTCAGAGGCCAAACCAAGACTGCCAAGAGGCTGAAGAGTCAGCCAAGGAGTCAGATGCCATTACTGGAAGAATACTACTCAGTGTTTGGGATCTATGCCTTGTAAGTGCCTTTGAGAGAAGACAAAGAAAACTTGGCTGCAACAAATACCCAGCCAGTCCCCAGAGAACAAAAACTTGGGCTTTGCCACAAAATTTCTGACATGTTGCTTTTTTCAATAAATAAGTTAAGAACTGTGTAACTAAACATTACTAATTCATTCAGTTAAAATTTATTGGATGACCAATGAATACCTGATGACGTTCTGTGCCTGAGATGGCAGTAGGAAGGTGGTAGTACTGTTATACTATGACAAAATGGAATGTCTACCCTGGAAGATGTTCAATAAGCATATATAGTGAAGGGGGGCAGAATAGGAGGAGGGAGAGATCTTAGAGGTAATTAGCATAGAATGAACTGAATCTTCCAGACATTAATTAAATAAAAGCCTACTATGTGCAAGGAACCTGTTGCTTTGATACTAAACATATATATAGTCACACACACACAGAGTCTTCTACACACACACACACACACACACACACACACACACACACACAAACATATAGTCTTTGGTTAATTCAGTCCCCAAACCCATCCTGGATGACCCATCCTTCAAAAGGTTTCTCGGTTGGGAAAGATGGAGTTGGTCCTTCTCTGCAATTACATGAAGATTGGTATCAGATAATGATATTTTATAGCACAAGAGTGTGCCAGTAATCATAACACATGTTTAAGTTTAATCTCCATTACTTTCTAAATCTAGACAATAAACAAGGTAATAAATCAAACCCTGATTTGTGGACTCTGCTGATTTCTGTTTGAAGTGTAAATGCTCACACTGAAAATTTAACAATTGACTTAAGGTGGTAGAAGCTGGCCCCTGCACACTCCTTCCTGTAGGCTATAGAGCTGAAAACATCTCCCCCCATTTTTTTTTCCTTGGGGTCATAAGCCACAGTTGGTTTCAGAAAATCCCATGTCTTGCTCATGCCCTAACAGAAATGCTAAGACTGTCTAAGACATCATGCTGTAATGATGAGAGCATCTGTTTGGGGGCACAACCCTGCATCCTCCTTACCCGCTTGTTTTCCACCCTCTGTGTGCACCCTTCTGAGTGTGCAAAGTGTTAACAAACGGAGTTGTGCAGCACATCTGCTCTGTGCTCACTGCCGCAATTCCCATAGATTCATTATCATTAGCTGTTCTCCTTTTTACATCAGCCAGCCAGAAATGGGGATGAGATAATGAATAATACTCAGGGGAAGGAAAACCCCTTTTTCAGCTGGTTTAAGTCATGCTGATAATGTGCACACACCACCTTGCATTTACTATAAAGCTCCACAATTAGTTCATAGACAAGTTAACCTTCTCCCTCCCAGAAAATATAATTCATGCACATTTTATACCATGCAGCATTCTGCTAGCTATTATCCATCATTTACAAGTGTTATTTGTCTATAAAAATGACACTAAATTTTTGAAAAATGAGTCAGCTCTGCCTGCTTCTGGCTGTGTTTTAACAAATGGTACCAACGCAGAAGGCTCTAAGTCATGTAAGAAGCAATTAGTCATGGAAGCCATAAATATTTTTTAAAAGGATATAAATGATTGCTTGTCCAGATAGTAAAAAGTCTAAAGGCTGATACACAATAAAATAGGGGTTAACATAAAACAGTACACTTCATTATTTATTGTTAATAAAGTTAATCAAATTCAGTGCTTCTTACTCATGCATGCATTTAAATAGAAACTTGAACATGACATGCATATTTATGGAATACAGCCTGAAAGATCATTATCTGTAAAAAGAAAATCCAGTGAAGAAAGGATGCATAAAATGTAGCTGTTATCTGGTTGCAACATAAACTGTTTTACTTTAAACGCAAATATTTATTTTAATTAAAACTATTAAGCCAAATAATATTTTCCACAACTGACAATCATAGCCAAAGCATGAATTCTAGAATTCATGCTGAAATAATTTTTGGAAAGAAAATGAAGGAGAAAAAATTTATTCAGAAGCTATGGTCTTATATAATCGTATCATTACCCCTCTACAAAAATTGCTGTCTCCAAAGGTCTGTGAATCTTTAATTTTTTTTAAAAAGTCATCAATTAGTAATTTCTAAATGCATTATTTTCCAGCTAAGTTTGCTTTGTTTTAAATATCTGTCTAAAATTAGATTATAAGAATTATTTAGGATGTCAAAAGATACAAATTTACTTCATTTCGTACTGGGTTCTTCAGTTTTGTTTGCAAACAGCTGAAATTCATCTGAAGAATCCACTTCAAGATAGAATTACAGCTTGGGCTTTAGTCATAAATCAGTGATAAAATACACTAGTTAAGAGGTCAGGGAAATGAAAACACGTATAAAGCCGTAAAATTCCAGAAGAAGCAACCATGCTAATTTTATATACCTATATAATATCTTTCAATCAAGGGTCAGATTTGCATCCAGTGTTGCTAAACAGTTCATTCAAGATTGAAAAAGGGAACAATCTATCCTTTGGGGATGGTGACTTTTTTTTTTTTTTGGAGAAAAGACCAAAAATTAATAAATAAAGGCATAGAATCTTTGAATGGTGGTTCAATCTTTCTAATGTAGAGACTTGTTTATTTGGAAACAAAATTAGCTGGTATAATGGAATTGAATCAAACTGAGAGTTTGAAAAATGGAAAAACATGCTCCATAGGCCTTTAGATACCTTGAAGAAAAAAAAGTCAGTGGATAGTGGGTATACAGAAGGCAAATTTAAATTAGTTTCCATAGCCTCATCTGTTTCCTAAAGCTAAAAAAAAAAAGCCAAAATGCCACTACTAATTTTATTTTTAATTTCTTAGATGTATTTTATTAACTCTTCTTTTATTGCATAGTTAAATATTCTAATTGGCATACAGTAGACTTAGAGCTACTAGATTATCTATTATACTTTAATGTGTTTTGTAATGGTCTACAGTATTATAGTGCTGGCAGGCCTACTGAGGTCCCATTTATTTCTTCATTTAAAAATGACTGCATGATGATACAACTTAAGTAGGTCATAAGAATATTGTGGTTCATATCACTGCAAACTAAAGCTTTCTGTCTTCTGTTTTTAAATGACTTAGGAAAAAGTATAGAAGTCTTTTGCAACTACCCCAAGAGAAGACAAAATAATAATACTTTTTACTTCCAAATTGCTATTTCATTTTCAAAGCAGTTCACAAATATTAATCATCTCATCCCCAGAGCACCTTTACATGCTATGTGAGATAAAATGCTAACACAGTCCCTTTAACTTTAAAGATAGAAAAACTGAGGAACAATGAGGAAAACTAGTTTGATTAAGGACAGAGGAATTAGTGTTGGTGAGTCCATGAAAATAACCCAAGTTATTTCGCTAGTAGAGCATTCTGCCCTCCAGGGAGTAGTATCTGTGGTCACAAGCAGTAACAATTTACTGACTTTTCTTTCCATTCAGACCACTGATTTACCTCTGGACATGACCAGAACTCACTTTCCACCGCTGCCCTAGCATGCTTAAGTAAGATCTATTTCTACTTTTCTTAATGAAAAAAGGCTTGTTGTTCCATAAGACAAGACAGACAATCCTGTGCCCTCCCTGGTGAGACCTAAAATGTTTATTTCTTTCAGTTCAATCTACCTCCAAGGAAGCAGCTGGACATTCCTACTGGGGAGAGCTCTTCACTTATAATTGACTCCTAAAAAGAAATGGAGCAGGAAAAAAAGAGCAAATAAAAAAGCATCTCTTCTAAGCTTATGAGATGATTAAAAAGTGAGAATGTTATTGCAACTTAGATTTTTCCCCCTAAAATCATCAGATTTTCGTGTGATTTGGTCTCCTCATTCTACCCTGTTGAAAGTATCCTGCCCTCAACAAAACAAAACAAAAACACAAACGGGGTTGATCTGCAAGAAATTAGTTTCAATGACCAGCTGATACTGAACTTACAGTAATTGTCATTAGTAAGTGAAAACCATACTATTTGTTTCATCTAACATTTTCTTGGAGAAGCTTTAAAATATATTTTAGTATTTTTACATATTTTTCTTTACTTGGCTCATAGTAGGTACTTAATAAATGTTGATTAATTAAGATGAAGGAGGTGGATTGTGTCGTGGATAGAGCAACAGGCCTGGAGTCTGGAAGATGAGAGATCAACCCTAGTTAAAACACTTATTACCTGGGCAAGTCACTTGACCTCTGTCTGCCTTCATTTTCCCAACAGTAAAATGGAAATAGTAATATTAGCTATGTGAAAATCAAATAATATTTGCAACCCACTGAGTATATAGAGCTTAGAACAGCATAGGAGATTAATAAATATGTGTTTCCTACCTATGAGCTCTAGATGTGTATCTTATGATTGTTCAAAATTATCTTGTTTGACCCAATGATGTTTACAGATGAGAGGGCTAAAATTCTGAGAGTTTAAAGGGGCTTGGTCAAAGTCCAACAATTAAAAAGAATAACTAGTACTTGACTCCATGTCTCTCCTCACACTTTGCTTTGTGCTTTTCCCTGTACCAGTCTGCCTTGACAGTCTCTGTAAGACAAAGATATGGATTTTTTCCCTATTTCCCAGACAGGGAAAATGAGGCAAAGAATAGTTTAAAAGGCCCGAGCTCAGATAACCAGTTAGTGGCACTGTAGGGAATATAATCTGAGTCTTTCTTTTGATTTCCCAGTCCAATTCCCTTTTCCCTAAATAATGGCCCAAAGGAGACATAGAAAAGTCAACATAAACAGAGTGTCAGATGTTATTTACACTGCCTATAATAAATGTTTGTTCCAGAAGAAATAGTTCAAACATGATAGGAAAAGGTTTAAACACAAAAGACTGAAGGGTCCAATATAGGAGAAAAGAAATAATATGTTTGTTTTTAATATTACAGTGGAGGAACAGGAACAGTTTATTCTTTCGTAAAGACTGTCCTTGTTGTACAGCCAAGGTCAGCAAGATCATGAACTGTCATTCACTGAACTAAAGACACTTGTTCAGATCTACCTACCTCATCTTTTTGGCAAGTTCCTGGTTTGCATTTATGTGGAATCCTCCTAATCTGTGGCCTGTTTTATACTTGTTTCAGTCTTGAAAGTTACTCATCAAAGGATTTTATGGAAGCCCAAGGTCACAACCGTACTTGACAGGACTGGAACTTCTTACCTTCTAACTCCAAATTAAATGTTCATCTCTAGTACCACAATAGACCTTGTACCTGAATTCTGATTGGAGGCAAATGATCAATGGTCAAGCAAAGGGAATTGCTGGGTAAGGTGACTCATGCCTTGTAATCCTTGCTTTTGGGAAGACCAAGGCTAGTGAATCAACTGGGTTTGAGAATACTGAATTTCACTAGAGTTGAACTGATGGGGTGTCTATATTAAGTTGCACACCAATATGGCATTCTGCCTAAGGAAGGGCCAACCGGCTCAGGTCAGAAATGGGGCAGGTCAAAACTAATCAGTAGTGGTACTGAGCCAGTGCAGTGGTCCATGCATGTCAAACCTGGGTGAGATATAGAAAACCAACTTTAAAAAAAAAAATGTGGCTGCGGGGGGAAACTTGATGGGGTAAGTAGGGTAGAATAAAGGACTAAAGTATGTTATGGAGAAAAAAAATAAGGCACATAGTAAATTTTCCTTTTTTTCTTTTTCCTTTCATCCCCTGTAAGCAGGGGTATGCTAGAGCCATCTTCTACATCTGACAAGAGCCCATTGTTAAATTTTCAACATGAGCATTTACATCTCAGAAATCAGCAAATGTTACAAATCAGGGTTTGATTTATTGTTTTGGTAATTGTCTAGACTTAATAAAATTATAGGGTAAATGTTAATAATGCACATTTAACTTAAAAGTGTTCCATGGGTACTTTTTTTTGAAGAGTTGGTTGTTAAATGTTTATCGGCATGCTACACAGTCTGTTAGACAATCAGAGCTAGTCTGGAAAAGAAAAAACTTCAAGTAGGGCTATCTTAAGAAAGCCATCTTAAACTCTCTGAAGGTGATTATTGTCAAGTTAAGTAAATATGTATTTATTAAATGCTTACTCATCATAGGCACTGCGGTAGGGATACAAACACAAACAAAAAGAAAAACAGTCCCTTCCCTGGAGGCAGTGACACAGCTTTCAACTTGAAAGAAGCTTCCAGAAGCTAGAAGAATAGAGATCTGGGTGTAATATCAGAAAGATATGTTGTTGTTCAGTCGTTTCAGTTGTGTCTGACTCTTCATGATCCCATTTGGGATTTTCTTGGCAAAGGTGCCCAGAGAGGTTTGCCATTTCCTTCTCCAGCTCACTTTACAGATGAGAAAACTGACGCAAACAGAATTTAAGTGACTTGTCTAGGGTCATGCACCTAGGAAGTGTCTCAAGCCATATTTGAACTTAGGTCCTCTTGACTCCAGGGGCAGTGCTATACCCACTGAGCCACCTAACTACCCAAGGAAGATCTGAGTTTAGATCTAAACTCTGCCACTGTGTGACCTTGGACATAATAGTCTCCATGTGCCTCAAATAACTACTTAGTATGTTTCTATTAAATCATAGACACATTTTAAGCTGCCTAATGAGAAACATCCATACTAAGATTATAGCTTAGATTCTTCCCTATTTCACATGTAAACTTCCAAAAATTTAGAGTTTTGAAATAAGGTACTTCCTTGTTAAGCAGAGGGTTCCCCTGACAAGGAAAGCTTTCATAATAGAACTCAGATAACTGTCTGCTAAAGATGTCATAGAGAAGAAACCCAAGTAAACTGAGAGCTTAGCTAGATGGGTCCCTTTTTTCCCCTTAACTTGTAATTTCATCTGAGTAGGGGATTCTTGGTGTGGAAATTCTACCTGCCAGTGCCCAGCATCATCTAATCTGATGCTTAAGATTTTAGAGCCTTCACTGAGGGCTCTTTGAAGTTATATGACTTCCCCAAAGTCACACAGCTAGTATGTGTAAAAGGTAAATTCATAATACCATGATGACGCCTCTAAAATTTTCCATCTGAGATTTTTCAAATTAAACAACTATATTCTACTCCACATGAGCTACTATTGGTTAATACTGGATCCATCATTTCTTATGAAGAAATATTTTGCTACATTGTAACATTTTGCTACATTTTCATTTCACAACCATTTACTCATCCTTCATTCTTTATTTTATACATGGTATAATACACTGAGATTCACTTTGCTGTTACTGTTACCAGTCATACTAACTTTAATGTTTACAGAGCTTTACAGTGTCTGAGTAACCAAAGGACTACAATGTTGAGAGCTAAAAGAAATCACAGGGATCATTGAGTTCAACCTCTCATACTAATAGTTCATATCTATGAAACACTTTAAGGTTTTCAAAGAGCTTTCCTCACAATCCTTTGCTGTAGATCAGGCAAGTATTATTAAACCCATAAGGGTCATAGGCTATGAATGCCCATTGTAGAATAGCGAGTAAGGATTCAGATCAAAGTATCTTGACTCTATATAGACAGTTCTTTCCACCACACCATGTGGCTGATCAATACGAGCTGAACAGAAACCCAGCTAGGTAAGCAATGGAATAATTGTCTTCATCCCTTTTACAGATGAAAATACTGAGGCTCAAAAGGGTTAAATGATGTTTCCAGTATTATACAGCAAAGTATATGAGAACCCACATTTTATGACTCCTAATCCAGGGCTAGTTAGATCAGCATGTAATATTATCTATGTGAATACTATTTTAAAATTACTAATTGAATGTTAAGTAGCTTTTTTCCCTTTTTAAAAAATTTAGTATTTTATTTTTCCCCAGTGACATGTAAAGACAATCTTAACATTCCTTTTTAAAACTTTAAGTTCCAAGTTCTCTCCTTTCCTCCTTCCTCACCTTGCCCCCTGTTGAGAAGGCAAACAATTCAATATAGGTTTATACACAAATAGTCATGCAAAAATATATCCATAATAGTCATGTTATGAAAGAAGGCGTAGATAATAAAAAAAAATTCAAGAAAAATAAAGCAAAAAAAATGCTTCAATCTGTATTCAGATTCCCTAAAGTAGCTTTAAAAATTAAAGACAATGTTATCTTATGAAGCAATGCACATAGTGGAAAGAGCTGTGGAATTAGTCAGGAAGAACTGGACTCAAATTCCATTCCTGAGACATACTGACCTAGTGACTTTGGACAAGTCACTTCATCTTTCAGTACCTCAGATAAGCCTGAAAGACAATAAATCACGCAGAAGATGCCCATGTAAATATGGTAGACGGTGTTTTCTTATTATCTGAATATATATATATATATATATATATATATGTATGAGTGAATATATATAAATGAATATAAATATAGTATTCCTATGCCAATTAAATCACAAATCTAGTACATTTCTTTTGAAAACCCATAAATAAGAATAAAAACATTGTTCCTTTAATTTAAAACTAATAAAAATAAGCTCTTCTGTAGAAAAATCCCACTTCTAGTTCTACCAACTAAGGTACATGTCTTAAAGAAATTCAGGTATCCTCTTTCTTCTTCTCTCTTTCTGTTTAACACATACACACACACACACACACACACACACACACACACACGTATCTACCACTTAAAATCCTATAAGGCATTCTATGTAGAAGTATCATCATATTCTGACACTTAGATCCTTGCAAATGGAAAGCTCCACACATATCCCTCAGAATCTTTTTCTGTTCTCTAATTGCAAACTGGCATCTCTAGCCACTAAAGCAACATGAGTATAAAATACCCCTAGTCAGGAAGGAAGAAAAGGGGTAATTGGAGCAATTTCTATCAAGTGAAAAACTGTCTCTGAGATTCCCGTATTCTTAGTTGCAAGTGATTAAACTGTTTCTATTTGGGTGATTTTATACAATAAATTTTAAAGAGTCGTTGCTTAAGCACATCTAAAGGTTAAACCTCAAGCAGCTAATCTGTATGTAAGAACAAGTAACTGTCAAATACTTAACCTTTTGTAGATTAAAAATGTCTGACTAACAGATTTGAAATCACCATTGCCGTAATTGTTTTAAGTAGAAATTTGAGCATTTCGAGGAGATATATCATTTTTGAGCAGTAATTTTATGCTTCAGGTTATGCATGTCCAAGACTGATAAAATCATTGCCTCTCATTTAAAGTTATATTCTAGACTCATAGAGCAATTATACAGCTGTATCTCACTCGCACCATAGATGCATTCCTGAAAAGTTTTGTGTAAATGGGCATTGGTAGCCAAATCGCATTTTCCCATTGACCTACATTATCCCCTTAGAGATTCATTTTCTCTCTTTCTGATTAATCTCAATTGGCAGGGGCTCCTAACTCTCTGGAACTTATTCTTTATAGCTCCTGAGGCCAGAATTAGGATGAGCAGATAGAAATTAAAGGAAGACAGATTTTGCTTCAACATAAAGAAGACCTTTCTAGCAATTACAGCTGTCTAGAAACGGAAAAGGTTGCCCTATTAGACAGTGAATTCCTCATAACTGGAAATGTTCAAACAGACGCTGGCTTGGCCAAGTGTCATAGATGTTGAAGAAAGGATTCCTGCAATCAGTAGGAAGCTGGGCTAAATGACTTCTAAGGTCTCTACCAACCCTAAGATTCTATGTCTCAATGCCAGTCTCCCTCATCTCTCCCTTCTTCAGTCATATAATTAATAATTGGTAATCAAGCACTCAAGTATACTTTGAGAGCTCAATAGGGAATCTCTTCCCCATCAAACAAGGATCCTTTTGTCGTACAAATAATTACAAATCTTCCCATATCTGTTTGGTAAGCTGCAATTTTTTTCTTATAATGGAACGTACCTTTATGGTTTTTCAATAGCTGCAAGGTTACTGGTTGGAAAAACCATTTTAAAATGCAAATGACTAAGCAAGAGATTGAAAATGCTGTTATGTTCTAAAAGCAAACACTAGTGTAATAATACATGAGCAGAATACTTTTGATTAATTACTATGGAAAATGTGCTCTTTGAATTTGTTAAAACACTTAAAACATTTTTTTAAAGAACATCCCAGTTTATCCTTGAATGGAAATTCTGTGGAGATGAGACAAGAGAGGGTTTAAAGCCAAAAGGACTAACTCAATAAATAATAAATAATGAAACAATAGACTAAGTATCAAATATGACAAAATGTTCTGGGAATGGAATACTTCCATTCATACAGATCTGGGACCACATTAATATGAGATCATTACCTTACTGATACAGATTAATACTTAACTTAAAAGATAAAACATGCTAGTCCCTCTTGCATAAATTTTACCCATGTCTTCCCATGAATTTACTACAAGTGGTTCACCCAACAGGTTGGGGACCTGACTTCCTTTCTGTTGACATTGCAAGAAAACTAGTGGAGTATCCCAGGTAGTCATCAATTATCCCTCACTTCCATGACCATTCTATCTTTTCCTAATATACATTTCTTTGATGTCATTCTTATTCTAATTCTATTTCTCCTTATTCATTGTGTACAGCAGTCTGGTTATACCTATAATATGACTCTCTTTTACCTTATGGGTGATACTCACTTTTAATTCAATCAATAAATCAATCTGCAGAATTTAGTGAATACTTACTTTGGACTAGGGCTAAGCACTATGCTTGGCACTGGGGATACAACACAGAAATGAGACAGTCCCTGCCCCCAAGAAGCTTTACATTATGTTGTGGGCAATATTCTTATGTACATACGTACATACATGGAATTTTAGGGAAATTAGATTTATTTCTTCTAATTAAACTATAAGTATATATATACATATGTATGCACATACACACACACATACAAATAATTCTTCAAAAAGTGTAGTATTCTGTGACTTAGAGGGATACCTTAGAAGAATATCAGTATTAAAAAGATAACCCTGTGTCATGTTAAGACTATCTGAGTACATGGGTTTGAAAGGCACTGCTAAAATGAGGAAGCATCTCATCCCTCAAAACATAAGACTTGGTAGAAAAGGTTGTATGATTCTAAAACATAGAATCTCATAAGGTGAGTTTCTCATAAGTTTGAGAAACTCTGTAGTCTGTATCTTTACTCAAAGATGCTCAAACCAAGTGGACCCCATGTAGCAAATTTTAATGTCGTCACTTGTAAAATCTGGCCAAAGTACTGGCCTTTCAATGGGGACCTGTAAAGGAATGCCTTCTAAACATGGCTGATGCTTGATCAATGTTAAACAAGTCAATGGACTGACACTTTCTTTTCGAAGCAGAATAGTTTCTGCTTTCTCTTTTTTATTTCCTTTCTTTTCCGCAAGAAACCTTCTTCTTCTATCCGACAGGTATTCATTGAAAGTTCCAGATCCCCAATGTGCATTTATTCTATACACATACTGCACAACAGATGTGGTTATCTGCAGGTACCGGATACTTTGAATCCTGCCTTGCTCAAGTAAACAGCATTCATCATGTATTTTTGCGCCTTCAGTTGTCTGTTACTAAACACAAACAAGCAAGGATCACTGAAAACCGGAGGTTTTTGTTTTGGAGTTTGATGGCTGACTAAAGCTCCTGAATTTTAACTATAGGAGAATGCTTTTCTGCCAAGTCCAATGCGCATGCTCTCAAACTGCCCTTTAAATGACCCCATCACCTTTAACTACTACAAAAGGAGGCACAAGTAGGTATGGCACCCCTACTAGTAATCGTGCAAAGAGAGAGGAGGAGGTCATTCCCAGGACAGCATATGGAAGTGTGTGCTGACCTACGCTCTGTAGCAATGCAATTTCTGTGATAGTTTACTCCTGAGCTCTCCCTGAGCATAGAATGCCAGCTGTGCCATAGTGTAAAGTGGATTGTCATGTGGATTTATCCATACCATATCCATTAAGTCACCCTTGGGAACCAGCATTAGTATTCTTTCTTTTTCAGTTGACAAAACTGGGATTCTGGGGGAGAAAAAACCTACAGGAAAAATTCAATCATCAGGGAAACAGGAGAAAGAGGCATTCATAACAAACAGGAAAGAGTCCAAAGCAATACTCAAAGCTTCACCTTTGTGTTTCTTCTTCATAACGACAGGGTTAATTCCATGGATGCTAAGAATTCTCTATAGGCAGTGCAAATATTGACCTGCTCTATTTTGTTATGCTAAAAATTTCTACACAGGACTGCCAGAGAGTTTCTTCATGTCCAGGAAATTCTGACTGAGAGGCAAACAAAAGTGCCTTTGCTTTGTCCTTCTCTTATCCTTCTATCTCTTCCTCTTTGTCATTTTAACCTCAATCCCACACTAAATGCCAGTCTTCTGGCTTTTGACTGAGTTCTCCCTACGCTGGTACCAGTGAAACCATTTGTCTAATTAATTTGCAGTCTGTAAGCAGGAAAGAAGCTGTCAATGAAACAATATTTAAAAGGCATTACTACCAGTAAAACATACTACTTTAAAATCAAAATTTTGGGAAAATGTTTACTAAATCTGATCTTGGTTTGGGGATGGAGGCTTTTTTTCTCCAGTCTCATTTTTCTACTGTTTGTAATAAAACATGTCACACTCATAACATATTCATCCAGAGGTACAATAATGTATCTCATTTTGTTACAATAAAATACAATGCAGAGCTAAATCATGAACAGTCACCTCTTTCTCAAATGAAGACAAGTTCACATATCACAGGTTAGAAGTTAAAAGACGGGTACTTACTGTTATTATTCAAAGACTACTGTCAAAAGCTTTCTGATTTGCATTTCATGGAAATTAGATTTATTTTATCCAATCAAACTGTAAGTGTCACACCTAAGTTTGGAATTTTTCCATAAATAGCTTAATATGAATAAAGCAAGAAAGTAGTCTACTAAGATTGAAGGCTACCCAGCATAATAGAGGAAGGGATAACATAGGAATACCAAAGTTCTAAGTTCCAATTCTGACTCAGTTCTTAAAGAGCTTGGCTTAAGCAAGTCACAAGACTCAGCTCAATTCCACGTTTCTTAACTGTGCAGAATACTCTGCTCTCTGGGCTGCTTTTTCCCCATCCACCTGTTTCCCTGCCTGGTTGTGCTTCTCTGGACTTTTCCATCACGCTGCAGCTACCTTTGGTACCTAGGGCCTTTTCACCCTGGAATAACCCTCTACTATGCCCTTCTCCCATTGTTGAACTCCTTCTTTGGTCTCCATTTTGGAAATGAGTCTAAGGCAGTCATGCTTCATTCTCCTCCCACATGTGATTCTGACTCTCTGCTTTGCCACCATAAACTTGTATGTACGGTACTTAGTCTTCCTTCTCTGTTTTAGCTCCTTTTATGTGTTGTCTTTCTCCAGTAGAATATAAGCTCCTTGAAGGCAGGGACTTTTTCTTTTTGCTCATACTTACATTCCCCAGTGCTTAACACAGTCCCTGGCATGCAGTAAGGGCTTAATAAATGTTTTTTGCCTACCTATTAAGCAAAAGAGTGTAACCTGTAAGATTCCTTTTAGCATTAAAATTCTATGATTTTTGAGGGCAAACAAGGTCTCATTTTTGTGTAAATTCAGTGCCCAGCACAGTACCTAACACACAATATTGATGACTTAATATTTCTACTTTACATGTGAGACTGATTTGGTACATAAAGGAAAATGATAAGTTTTAAATGATAACAAGTAAAAAAAACATAATGTGGGTAGAAGAGACACTGTTATCAGCAGGACAACTCGGGAGACATTGTATCACAAATGAAGGTACTTCCAAGTGAGGTCCAACAGGACCATGAAGAGAGTTCTTATTGGATCATAGGATCATAGCTCTAGGACTAGAAGGGACCTTAGACATTATCTAATCCAAATTCCTCATTTTACCAACGAGGAAGCTAAGGTTGTGAAAGGTCTGACCTTGGTTCATGGAACTTGATTATCTTGATGAACTTTCTGATGAGTTAGGCTAGCACCCTCTCAGTCCCAGAAATCCCTGCTTTCTAAATCTGAATGCAAGGCAGGATGACTCCTGCCTGACCCTTGCTGGACCTGGAGTCAGGAAGATATAAATTTTGATATGGCCTCAGATAAAGCTGTGTCATCCTGGGCAAGTCACTTAACCTCTGTCTGCCTCAAGTTCCTCATCTGCAAAACGGGAATAAAAATAATACCTACTTTCCAAGATTGTTCTGAGAATAAATGAATCAATATTTGTAAAATATTTGTAAGGAAGAAAGAAGATATTTTATTCAGAAGGTTATATAATGGTAAACATCAGGGCATAGTAGGAAAAAAGTTCTAGACTTGGGACCAGAAGACCAAGGTTTAAATCCTGCTTTTGATACACATTCCGTACATGATCTTGAGGTTATTACTTAATTGAGGGGGAGAAGGGAGGAAGAGGAAAGGAAGGAGATACAATGATTTTTGGACTAAATGATCTCTCAGGTACCTATGAGAGAAAACTCCCTACTTCCAAACTGGATGATTCCTACACGTTATAAGATCTAGACACAGTTCACCTAGCCTATGGTGGCCCATAATCTTCCTTAAGCTTTGGTAAACTTGGACCCCACACAGTTCCCCAAAGAGAATACCACATTTCATACCATGGAACACTACTCATGACTGTTGAAACTGACCTACCAGTGTGTCCTTTCTAATGTTTATTTCAGAATTAGCCATTGCAAGGTCCCTGTAGGGTGGGGCTGTTTTCTGTTTTATTTCTGTTTCTGTAGCATTCAGAGGGCTGTCAAGTATTGATTAAAAGGCTTACCTGATACCAGGCGCTGGATTAAATAAATGCTGACTTCCTGGAGCTCCCATTATAATGGATGGGGGAGACTCTATATAAACTAACTACATACATTTATAATATGTATCGTGAAGCTGGGAATGTAATTTCATGTGGAAAGCATTAGCAGCTTGAGAGTGTCTAGGGAAGGCTTTTCTGTAGAAGGGAGGGTTTGAGCTGAATCTTGAAAGAAACTGGGGAAACTGAGTCAGAGGGAAGGAGAGGCAGTACTCCAGTTATGGGAGACAACCAGTGAAAAGGCAAGAAGTAGGAGATGAATGTCCTTTGGGAGGAGCAGCAAACAGATCCAGCACATAGGGCTTTGAACTCAGCAGGTACTTTGTAATTTCTTGTTGCTGTCCTTGTAGCTCTTGTTTGCTGGTGGGAATTTGGGTCTCCACTCAGTCACTGCCTAATTTCCATTTTTCCCTACCAAGGGGCAGATAAAAAACCATAAATATATATAGACATTGGTCTTAATATTTGAAAAATAGAGTATACCACCACTCTAACTCCATAATAGCTAATTAGAATAAACGAATAAATAACATATATTAAAGACTATTTTTAAAGAAATGTGATATTCTTCCTATTTATTACTTTGTACTCTTACTACATGTAGTAACTTGAACAAGTTTAATAAAGTATTAAAAAGCAGAAATTCTTAGAGAATCCACTTAGTTGTTACAACCAGTAATATTATTCTAGTACCCCCTCAAAGCTAGATGTGTCAGAGGTGGCCTTGGAACCAGGTCCAACATTTTATCTACCATTCCTCATTGTTTCTCATAAAGAAGGAATGATTCTGTGAAATACCAACTGTCCTTTTTAATGGAAAGCAGTAAGTAGATGGGAGGGCCTGTACAAGTTCTTAGGTCTGTTTTTCTAAAAGGAAAGCAACTTTTGAGGGGTCAACAATCACTTTAATTAAGCATGTATATCATTCAATTAGTTCAGAGGGAAAAGTCAGCACTCTGAACTTTAGCAAAAACACAAACAGAAATTACAAACAGAAAGACCAACAGACAGGGCTTCCAACTGTCTGACCATGAGCAACACATATATCACAGATCAACAGACAGATTCACCTGTCTGACCATATCTACATAGTTACCCCCCCACCCAACCCATACTTGCAAGTTAGGTTCCCCAGGGTATGGTTCAAGATATTATGTGGCTCTAAAACTATACATCAGAAGACCCCACTAGTGTTTACCTTTAAGAGTCATTGTTGAGAGGGGAATACAGGGCTTCCAACTGTCTGACCATGAGCAACACATATATCACAGATCCACAGACATATCCAACTGTCTGACCATATATACATAGTTATCGGAGAAGTACCAACATCTGGGTTTTCAAAGCTGGCAGGGGAGGTGGGAATCCTTAGGGGCTATCCAGGGTCTTATCTGGCCAAACAAACACTTTGAATAAGACCCAAAACAAAACTTCACCTCAGAGTATATATACTTTTCAGAGTCAGAAGGTATCACAACCCTTGAGAACCAGTGCCTCATTAGAAATTAACAAAAGGTGTGGGCCTTCCTACAAAACAAATCCCCTAATCTCATAATTAACATTACATATGTCCAAGAATCCAAAACATGCAATTTAACCATTAGTTTTGAACTCGTCTCTTTGCTAAAAAGAATGGTGTAGTACAAAGGAGCACTGAATTTTGAGTCATAAGAAGTTGGTCTAAATTGCTCTCCTATTTACTACCTGTATAGCCTTGGAGAGTTTACTTTACTCTCTGTAGGGATCAATTTTCTTACCTATAAAATGAAGGCGTTAGACTAGGTGATTTCTAAGGTCCCTTCCAGTTCTAAATCCTATAATAAAGTTACATGCAATAATGTTTATTGGTTTTTTGTTTTTTACTTTGAGTTTCACCTTCTCTCCCTTTCTCTGCCACAGAAGCTAATGAGCTGTGAATTCACCAAAAGGCCTACAGCAAGGTGAAGGTGAAGCAGCAAAAAGACCTGAACGGAATAACTAGTTACTGACTTTTCAGAAACTATAATAACTGGTATTTCACTGTGGTAAAAATAGTGCTACAATAAAATTTGACCAATTATAATAATGCATAAATAGTAATTATTAAAAGATATTTTTCTTTAAAAATGTTTTATTACTTCCTATTTATTAACTTCATGCTTTCACTAGTTACTACATGTAGCAACTTGGACTAGTTTAACAAAGCACTAGGGAGCAGAAATCCCTAGAGAATCTGCCTAGTTATTATGGTTGATAAGATTATGGTCGTGTCCCCTCAAGGCTATCCCTCTCCCCCACCCAAACATACTTGCAAGTTAGGTTCCCCAGGATATGGCTACCTCTGGTCCAAGATATTATGTGGCTCTAAAGCTATACCTCATGAGATCCCACTAGTGTGTTTACCTTTAATAGTCATTGTTGAAAGGGGTAGCTCAAATCAAAGGTATTTATGATATGGTTTAGTGTGATCAATTATAAGGAAACAATCCACCTGTGTATTGGTGTACTCTTCCACAAATGCACATGTCCGTGGAAGTAGTAGGTATATTAGTAGACACTGTTGAGAGGGGTAGCTCAAACCAAAGGTATTTACGATATGGTTTAGCGTGATCAATTATAAGGAAACAATCCACTTGTGTATTGGTGTACTCGTCCACAAATGCACAACATGTCAGTGGAAGTGGTAGATATATTAGTAGACACAAATATAGTGCATACATGTCATTCTGGAAACTCATACCTCTGGTACCTCAGGGCCTTGATATCTTTTCCCTTTTCATAATATTCTCATATGGATCCTCTTGAGCATCAGGCTGCTCATCTAGATCTTTAAGCCTTTTCCTCTCCACCACCACTCACAGAGCTCATATTTCTCAGGGCTACCTGTGGTTTCACCTCTCTCCTTGGAGAGTGTAACTTGCTTTTCAAAGAGCCACAAGAGTCATGGTGGATCCTTCCATCAGTCCTCTAATACCATAAACCTGAACTGAATGGGGATATCCTGATCAATTTTCCCCAATTATATTACAACATAATAACTTGCATTTATTTTGTACCTGACCTGTGAATTCATTAGTATGAAAAAATTCTAATGAGGGAATTCTCTCTACCAATATAGACTGGTACATTCTTTTGCAAATTATAGTCTTAAGGAGTTGCCAGGGGCATTAAGAAGCTAAGTGACTTGCCAACCTCACAAACTCAGTATGTGTCAGAAGCAGAGGTGATGTCATCTCATCAATGTGGATATTCCTTTCAGTGATGCCAAGCTGCCTCCACTACATTTATAAAGGATTTAAAAGTGCAACAAGATGAACAGACATGGATACTTTGTAATCTGTATCACTGAAGTGAATAACACATGGGTGAGATTATAGATGCACTGAAGTATTAGAATATTTATACTATCAAAGCACTTTTTAAAATTCTTATAACAGGGACGATAATGATTTGTAATTAGCATATCAATTGTTCTTTTGTAAACGGTGGCTATCAAATTGAGATACCACATACAAACTGATTTGTATAAACATCAGCTATTATTATTCTAAATTGTTTGAAATTTTCTCTATAAAAATGCTTCAACACACTCCCAGTAGCTTGTTTCCATTAATATCTTGCTTTAACTCTTTTAAAAAACGGACTGCAAAGTTAACCTTCAGACCCATCTCCTCTCTGGATTCTAAATTACAAGAATCTAAATTAATGAGATTTTTTTGCACACTAAAATAGGGTGTAAAGCGGAACTACAACTAGATATATGGTACACTGTCTCAGGATGGGCAATACAAGAAGCCAAAGAACCCTTTGGATATATCCAACCCTGAGGAGTGTGCCCTGTATTTAGGCTGTCTAATCACTTGATCTATGACCTTGAAGAGCTAAGAATTAAGATGTACAAAAGCCACTGCTACTAGTAAAGAGGCAAATGAAAGCCCACCTTTGTGTGCTAGAAGAGAGAAGGGGAGGGAGAGGTGGCAGGAAGCCCAGACAGGTGAAACAGGGCTAATTAAATGTTTAAAATAAGACCTTATAAAGGTCTTCATTCCATCCAATAAATAGACTGTGTAATCATGCAAGGAGAAGTTATGAATACAACCTCTTCTCTAACTGGAACATAGACAAGAATTTCATATTCCAAGGGATATCTATTGCCACATTCTAGAATAAGCAGTACATTGTAGTGGGAAGAACACTGAACATGAAGTCAGAAGATCTGCTTGCCCTAGGACCTTGGGAAACCAACCATCGTTTCTTTTTCTTTAAAACAGAGGTGATAATGTTTGTAATAACTATCTCACAGAGTCATCCCCAAAATGAAATGAAATATTATATAAAATATTAAGGAACTAACTATAAAGTACTATATAAATGTGGTTATTGTCATCATCGTTATTATTTTAATTTCCTTTGGTGAGTACCGAAAATTGGGAATTGTGCTTATGCAGTGGTATTAGTTTAAATTCTGGATTCTAAGCAAAATCTTGCAAACTTCTTGACTCCATCTCACTGCCTCCAGAAATAGCCATACAATGAGCCCTGGAGACCTCCCACCTTTTGAGTCCTCCCAGATACCACAGTAACTGCTTGGACAGAAGTCATGCCTCTATGGAATATAATATTTTTTTTATTAATAAAACCCTCAGAATCAAGCAGAAAACATTTTAAGGGCAAAAAAGAACCAAGATCATCTGCCCAAGCTATTTGTTTCCCTTCTCAAAAGTACTTGAAAGAATCTTTATTAAGATATCCTTCCCTATGACCTTCCCTGAGGGTAGAATCTTTAGAAATAAGCATTCAAACAAACTATGTGAGCCACGATTGGGGAATGGCTGAATAAATCGCTATATGTGAATGTAATAGAATATTATGGAGCACTAAAGAATAATGAATATGAAGAACACCAAGAAATATGGCAATAACTATTTGAAGTTATGCCAAGTGAAAGACCCACATGACCCACAACGATGTAGAGGAAGATTATTTTAATCAACAACAAAACTTACATTAAATACAATGGATGATATTAACATGACCTCTTTCAAATGAAAAGTGCAGTTTTTCTTTCCTTCAAAAACCAGTAAAGTGGCAGGTATAGTTCTAAGAATCATAGCTTCTGAGCTAGAGGAAACCTACTTCCAGATCATTTTTCATATGAGGAATTTGAGATTGTGTGGCATTTTCTGGGAGATCCCTCCGTTAGTAAGTGGCTACAATCTTTTGACCTCAGTACTCTTGACTCCACACCCAATGTTCTCCTCACTATACCACCCAGAAATTACTTTGGGAGATTCTTTGGCTTAACTCTTCTGAGGATTTTATTTTGCTTGGAGTTTGATGGGGAAGGAATTAATATCTGAGAGGCTCAGCAAAGGTCTCATGTATGATGTGGTGCTTAAAATGACCCCTGAAATAATTCTAAAAGGCAGAGGCAGGGGTGTATTGGAAAATGTTTATAGAAAAAACTGTTTTTATGTCATACTTTTTATCTGCATTATTAACACTTTCTTAATTCTAGACAATTAACAAAAATAAAATCAAGTCCTGATTTTAGTGTTTTCCTATTTCCAAGGTATAAATGTTCACACTAAAAATTTAACAATCAATTAGCTGACTCTAGCACACTTCCTTGCAGAGAGCATACAAACCCTCGTACATTCCTTATATTTTGAATAGATCCAGCTCTTTATCCTACACATCTTCTCTCCCACATGTACTACCAATGGTTTAGAGATAGATGCTAGTATCCATCTTGGAAAGAAAACTAAAAAGTCAAAATGAGCCAGAACGATGTTATGTTCTGAAAGTCATGGGATAGTCTGATCATGTTATGATGAATCCAAAGGACTAAAGGCAAGAGAATTTTCTAAGTTCTGTGGGAATTTGGTTCTGATTTTTATATTAATACCCTAGACTTCACGTGCCCTTCACTGAAAACGAAAGTCAACTCTTGTCTGACAAAGCAGTCCACCTCGATAGTCTCCTGTCTGACGTCACAACAATTAAAAATACCACCCTCACAGATAAGATGCAAACTCTGCTTCATGGTTTTGTCTAGGCAGCTATTAACACTCTCAGTGTCAGAACAGGTCTTGATCCTAGGGAATTTCTTTCCTTTAAGAGGATTTGATAACGTCCCAGTGCTTAAAAAAATCATCACATGAGGAGATAAATGTTACCTGTTTTCAAAGTCTCAAATGCTGCCCTTTGCTACTATACTTTTAGAGAATTTAAAATCTATATCCCACCAAATTCCCCATGGGAAAGAGCTTAAAAATACCTGTGACTTTGGCCTTTAAAAGCTGTTTGCCTTTCCCCCTGCTCAGCTGAAACAGGGCACATACACTAGGTTACTCTTCTCCTTCAAAAGACCTTGATGTTGACTCCACTCTGGTTGATAAAACGGTCTCTCAACTACAGAGCTTTTTTTCCCACTATTTTCTTCTGGTCTTCCTTTCAATAAGCCTCCTGTTAAGAGCCGAGAAGCTGAGTCTGGATGCTGCTTATAACACTGAAACAGAAGGTCCCTCATGAATGGTAAAATGATTTAATCTGCTAGCAATATTTCTTTCAAGGTAGGAAGCTGTAGTCTCCTGGGCCAATACAATGCTATCAACATTATATATGCTATTTCTCCCTCCTGATCTAATCTAATCTAGGGTCCTGGCTAGCACAGAAAAGTAGACTATAAAAAGAAATGCTACTACCATTTACTTTGTCCTCCTGTCCATAGTGGCCTCAGATCTCATATTAACACTTTGTTTTTCACCCCTCTAATGTATTTATCACATATTAATGTGTTTTTGTAATTATCTGTGTTACAGTTTATCTGCCTACTAGACTTTAAGTTGCTTTGCCCACAACAGGTGCTTAATCCAATGTGAAATTTTGTTTTATTAAATAGAATTTGGATGGATGCTCTCAGTATTGGGGCCTGGGAACTTGTCCCTTGCCCTACTTAATTCAACAATTTTTAATCAATAATTTGGATGGAGTCAGAGAAAGCAAATGTGTTAAATTTGCAAATACTCCATAGCTTGGAGGGATAGCTAATACATTCGATGACAGAAATGAAATGAAACATAGTCATGACCACTTAGAACAATGGGTCAGGCCCAAGAAGAGGAAGTATAACAGAGACAAATGTAAAATCCTATATTTAGGTTTAAAAAGAGCAATTACATAAGTAGATGCTATCAGAGACATGAATATACAATAACATTTTATGTGAAAAAATACAGACGTTTTAGTGGACTGCAACTCAATGAATGTCAACAAGATAATATCAGCCAAAAAGAGATCATGAAAAGAATATCTTTAAAGTGAAAAGACCTGAAATCAAATCCCACCTCTGACATTTACCACCTGTTTGACCTTGGGGAGGTCACATAATCACCCTTGACCTCAGCTCCTTCATCTGTAAAATGAGTGTATGGGACTGGTTGATCATGTGATGCAATGGATAGAGTTCTGGAATTGAAATCAGGAAGATCTCGATTCAGATCCCACCTCAGACATTTACTAGCTGTGGGATCTTAGGTAAATAATTTAATGTCTCTGTTTTTCAGATTATTCATCTGTAAAATGGGGTTGGTGGAAGAGTGATTGAATTCAGTCCCTAAGGTACTTTAACTAAAAAATTTCTGATTGTAGATTCCTTCCGCTCTGAATTTATGAGTCAATGATCTTCTACTAAGGTCTTTCCTGATCTCCTTTATCTGCTAGAGACTTCCCCATGAAATATCTAGCTCTTGTCTGTATTGTACTGTACATGTTGTACAGGACAATATACTGACTGTATTGTGTGTATATATACTATATGTGTGTGTGTGTTTCCTTCAAAGCACAGTTCAATAGCCGCCTCTTTCCTGATTCCCTGCTTATACAAAATAAGTATGTATTTTGGATATACTTACATAGTACATGTCGCCTCTCCTAATCTCCCATCCTTTCCCTGCCCCCATGGAAAATAAGTCTCCTGAAGACAGGAACTGTTTCATTTTTTGGTCTTTGCATCTCTAGAGCCTGGCACAAAGTATGGGTCTAATAAATGTTTTGGATTGATTGGTATGCTTGAGAAATGTTTAGCATCCAAAAAAGGAGGGACACGAAGATCCCATTGTACTATACCCTGGGACAGAGCACATCTGAAATATAGTGCTTAATTCTAGGTGCCACATCTTAGGAAGACTACGGACAAGCAGAAAAGATAAAACTAACGACAAATGAAAGAATGTGACTAAGGCAGTCAGATGACATGAAAGCATGCCAAAAAAGAGTGGGGATTTTTAGGCAGCAGAATGCAGATTTAGGGAGGATGTAACAATTGTTTTCAAGTATTCAGTGCTGCCATGTGAAAGGCGTAGTCTTTTTCTATTTAACCCAGTGGATCCAACCAGGGATAATGACCAGAAGGTATAAAGAGGAAATTTTTAGCTTGATGTAAAGAAAACTTTCCTAATAGGTAGAACCAAGAAAAAGTAGAATGAGCTGCCTTAACAGGTAGAGATTTCTCCATCCCTAGAATTATTCAACTGAAAAAAAAGCCCAATAAACAATACCTGGGGCTTAAAAAAGGTTGATTGACTTGATTGAAGGCTGCATGTTGCAGATATGAAAGCTATATATTGCAGAGATGCTATACAAGTGATTTCTGTTCGTCTATAGTTGGATTTGATGACCTCTGGAACCCTTTCCAACAATGGTGTCTTGTGATTTTTCTCCCATAACTTCATCTCAATATTTGTCAAATACTTAGTAATATTATTATATTTATGGTACATACTAAGTATATTATATTAATATAAATGTTAATAATATTTATTCTAAAAAACTACTACATGCAAGGCATACAAAAATAAAAACAAAATAATACATGTACTTAATGAGATTACACTTTACTGGTTGAAGTGGAACAAGGAAGATTCACCTGAGGTAAGCACTGAAGAAGACAAGTATTCCAAGCAGGGAGAAGGGAATGAATTTTAGTCATGAGAAATAACAAATACACAGAGGAAAGAGTTGTAACACCAAATCCCAGTAATAGTTATTAGCCTAGTTTGGCTGGAACATAGAGTTCATGAACTAGAGTACCAAGGAATAAGGCTGGAAAGGTAGGTCGGAGTCAGATTATGGAGTAAATTAGAAGCCTGGCTAAGGAGTACATATTTTATCCTAGAGGCAAGAGGGAACCACTCAAGGATTTTGAGCACATCAGTGACATGGTCAGACCTGTGGCTCAGGGACATTATTTTTGTCAGCTGCATGGAGGAGGAATTTGAAGAGGAGAGATTAGAAACAGCAGTACTGAATGGGTTATTACAGCAAATTAAGGCAGGGAATAAGGAAGGGGTAGAATAACTTGGTAAGTGAAGAGAAGGGGACAAGAGATGTCATGAAAATATGATCCACAACACTTGGCAACTAAATAGATTTAGAGGTTGTAGGAAAGAGAGAAAACTCGAGGATAACTCTGAGCCTAAGAACAAAAATGAATGGGAAGATGGTCTCAACAGAAAGAGAGAACGGGGAGAAGATAATGAGTTTTGTGGAAGTTGAATTTGTGAAAATTGTAGAATTGGAATTCAGGAGAGAAACTGGAGCTGAGTACGTAGATGTGAGAGTCCCCTGTGTAAAGATGATAACCCTGCCTGTAAGTATTCTTAATAGAACACCACTACAAAGTAGGCAATGACTTGTTGAAAAAATCTCCCCCTTTTAATACATACATATGTCTACATGCAACTCTCTATATGTGTATATATGGAGATAAAGTAAAAAACATGGTGGGCATATATATGTATATATACATACACATGCTTGTATATACATAAATATAAAAAGATTTATTTAATCAGTCTCATATATATATATGCATATATATAGAGAGAGTACTCCCAAAGTCTACAACTAAAAATACATGTGGTCTACATATAAAAATATATATATGGAAGTACATTTACAAGTCATTCATAGACATATGCATGTATATATGTACATTTATACATAGATGTATACACACATAAGCTTTAAACTGCATTAACATTTTTGGGACACCCTGTATACATATATACCTATATGTGTGTATGGGTGTATATAAGTATATATGTATGTGTGTATGTATATCCACACACGTATTCTAATAAACTTAAAACTGTGCCAAGACTTTTGGGATGCCCTGTACATACAACCAATACACATGTATATACACACATAGAGATGCACGCACAAATATACATACATGTATCTATTTAACAAATATATAGCCCCAAAGAATTCCAGAAGTAGAAGAGCCTGTAATGATCATTTAGTCCATTTCTCTCTCTGACAACATTAAGAAAACATCCTAGAGAAGTGAATTGACTTTCTGATAGTCACTGAAATAGTTCAGAGTTGAGTCAGCACTGAGGTTTTTGCCATGGTTCACAGCTTGCCTTCTCATACTCACACTCATGGTTCCCTCTATGATCTGTTACTCTTTCAGTAACCTTCCCCATGAGACAAAAACTTTGGTTGATGAATCAAAAATGAAGATACTTTTGGACCATTCCAACTGGAACAGAGCACCTCTGGCTCCATCTGAGAATTTAGCTCAAACCTGTTGGTCTCAGTTGGCCCCAATGTCTAGCCCAGCCTATCTCGGTCCTGGGAAGAGATGGCCTCTGTCCATGTCTCAGACAGTGTATCTGCAGGCACAGACTATAAAGTCAATACTAACAGTGAAACTTGTCGAAGATACTGGAAATTAATTATTAACAGGTTTATCCAGTTATAAGTCCTATGAAGAGAAGCAGGCAGCCAATTTCTACTGCTTAACGATCTAATACTTCTACAGAAACCTATATAAAAACAAAATCTATACCCAGTGAAGAATCATCACACAAAGCATACTTACTTGTTACTCAGTGATGAGTTAGCAGAGTAAATCTAGAAGCATTCCAAAGGGCTTTCTCATGACTAAGGCATTATTTACTATTTTTATCATTGATATCAATGATAGGATAGTTTGCTACTTAAATCAATGGATAAAAAGTGAGATAGTCATGTAGACATCAGAAGGTAGAAAAAAATATAAATTGGTGAAATGGTTCATCACATAGAGTGAAATTTTACTTCGTCAAGTGAAAGATAGTATATTTAAAGAGGAAGACTGAACTATATTATAAAGCAAACTGGACTGTAATCTCCTTGTGGTTTATACTACATTCCCCAGACAAACGGATGTGGTACTTTAATCATAGCAAGTACTCAAAAAATAATTGTCCATAAGCTCCTAGAGTTAGAACTTTTTATCACCCATAAAGAATTGGTTCCGGAGTCAGTGGAACTGTTTGAATCCCATCCTTGACACTTGCTACCTTTGTGACTTTGGGCAAGTCATTGAACCTCCCTTGCCCTCAGGTATTTATGTGCAAAATGAAGAGGATGGGGCTCCTTCCAACCTTAAAGCTATGATCTGATTATTCTATGGTGTTTTGTTCAATCATATCTGACTCTTCATGACTCCATGTGGGGTTTTCTTGGCAAAGATACAGAAATGTTTGTCATGTCCTTCTCTAGTTTATTTTACAGATGAGGAAACTGAGGCAAACAAGGTTAAGTGACATGTCCAGGGTTATCCAGCTATTAAGTGTCTAAGACCAAATTTGAACTCACAAAAATGAGTCTCTAGGCTCAGTACTCTATCCATTGCACCATCTAGGTTTCTTCTGTTCTGTGATTTTAGGGGTCATCTAAGACACCTCTCTTTCATTTTACAGATATGTAAACTGAGGCTCTCAGAGGGCAAGTGAGTTTGCAAGGTCAGAGAGTATGTAGCAAAGCTGGGACGTGAATCTAATTCTTGTAACATCAAACTCAGAATGACTTGGGAAAAAAGATGGGAAGTGATTGGGTAAGCATGAGTTGAAAAGAAAAAAGATCACCAAAGATTATAGTAGATCCCAGGCTAAATACGAATCACAAATTTCCAGAATATTAGAGCTGATTGAGACAGCACAGAAGTAGCTTAGTTATCTCAAATAGTGGAGTGTTGTGAATGAATAAATTTTCTAGCAATCTAAAGAGAAAATTGCATATGGAATTTATTTAAACCGTTATTTGATGACTCTCTTCCTAAATCTATCACATACTTCCCTGCCTTAGTAAATATAGTATGATGCTTCAAGCATTGTTACTGTAAACATTAATTAGTAGGATTTAGAGCTGAAAAATTCCCCAAATTCTTAAATATTCCTTCCAGTTCAACTCTCTCATTTTATAAATGTAAAACTGATGTTCACATTAAGGACGTAAAGTTTTTCAAGGTCACAGGTGGTGAGCAGTAGAGTTGAGTTTCAAGCCCAGGTCATCTGACACAAAATTCAGTCCTTCTTTTCTTCTGCTATATAGAAGTGTATGACATTGGAGTGAATCGATAGTGGAAAATTGCCCATACTGAAATGCACTGTGCTTTAGCCTGTCTCCAAATGCTACCTTGAGGGTTTCTGTCCTCTCATGAACATCTCTTCTCTTTTACTTTGTCACTAAATCTGTTTCCTGCCTCCTTGGTAGCCCTTCCATTTCTTTCTGCCTCCATCCTTGTTTCTACATTTCCCCCTGCATTTATGGCTATTCTGAAGAAGTGAGAATGCTAGATGCCCAAGTGCTATATAACTGGGATGTCACTACATCAATGACATGAGTTTTTACTACCCTTAATATTATTCAGACTCTGTTAAGCAATGTCTTCCCTTCCTTCCCCCTGCCTTTGCAGCTGCACAATTCGTTTTAATTCATTACATTATGTCATGGACTATTTAAGCAATATCCTAAATTAAGGACAGCCAACTGAAACAAAGATACCAGTCAGAATTCACTAATGTCATTGGCAAAAGAACATAATGTCCCCCTCAAATTCCCCCCCAATTAATTTGTTGCCATGACAACATTTTTTCTTTTGCTGATTTGTTAGACCAATTGTCCTATGTCTACATTTTAATATTATTTTAGACCTTACAAGGACTTAATATTATTTCTAAGTGTATTATCAATACTGTTGATTTTTCTATATGCTCGCTTTATGGCACATATGAAGTTTTAGGCCACGTTTTCTCAAAATGATTCTCCTAAAAACTAAGCTGATCACTCATATTCAGCCTTAAAATATATTAGCTAGCCCCAAGGAAGTCTATATGCAGCTCATCATCAAATGGAAAATGGGAAAAGACATACATCATCTCAGGGACAAACATAGCAAGAAATCATCATAAATATGCTTCAAGGTACAAATACTTACAAGATTGACTCTAAGATTCCCCACCAAAGGCACAATTTACTATAGTTTTCACCTATACTCTCATTTAATAGATAAATATTAAGGGCCTGCTTCTATCCATAGAATATAGGATGTACCTATAAAGTGAGATCTCTTTAAAGTTAAAACAACCCCCAAACACCTCATATCTGGATAAACTTTGAAAAATAATAGCAATTAGAAATTGTACTCAGGTTTTCTATGAGCTGAATTTAGGGAAAAGGGTAGACTCAAGATATTTAATTCCATAGTTGAGAACTATTACCAAATCCTTGGGCGTGAATTAGAGAACCTAGTCTCCCGTACTGCTAATTATCACAAGGAGATGTCAACCAAATTATCTAGAAGGTAAAGCAAAGCCAGATCAGTCCAAGAACTGTTTGACAACAATCTGTAAAGAGGGAAATGGATGGTACAAAAGTCAATACTCAAGAATTTGACTGTGAGGTCAATCCAATTTAATTCAATAAACATTTATTAAGGACTTACATGCAAAGCAATCCACTAGGCTCTGGGCATACAAAGATAAAAGAGAAAATCTGCCTGTCCTCACCACTTATATTCTCCTGGGTTTGGGGCTAGGAAGGTAGAGAAACTTGGACTTCAGAAATACTGAACTTGGGGAAGAAAATGTAAGAGTGATTAGGATCAGGCATTCATTCTGGTTTTTAACTCATTTAGCTTGCTACAGCAACTATAGATATATTTAGTATGCTGGGAAGTTTCCATGCTACATTTTCCATTTGTAGGCAGGAGAGCATTAAAGAGCATGTGAAATCAAGCAAAACATATTTCCATATTAGCCATGATGCAAAAAAAGCAAGAAAAATAAAATGAAAAAATATGTTTCAATCTGTACTCAGACTCCATCAGCTCTCTCTGGAAGCAAATAGCATCTTAAGTCCTTCAGAAGTGTGTTAGATAATTGCATTGATCAGAATAGCCAAGTCATTTGCAGCTAATCATAGCACAAAATTGCTGATATTGTATACATTGTTCTCCTAGTTCTGCTCATCTCACTCTGCATCAGTTCATATGTGTCTTTTCAGGTTTTTCTAAAACCATTCTACTCATCATTTCTTATGGCACAATGATATTACATCATAATACTATACCACAACTTGTTCAGTCATTCCCCAACTGATGGGTATCCCCTCAGTTTCTAATTCTTTGCTACCACAAAAAAACTGCTAGAAATACTTTTGTACAAATAGGTTCTTTTTCTTTTTTCTTTGATCTCTTTGAGATACAGACCTGGTGGTGGTCCGAATGATGTTTTCAAATCCATACAATAAAATACATGGGATTACAAAGGAAAACAAACATATTGAAATACAATGACCAATTTTATTTTAAAAATCATAGAACCCATATTACAAATTCCTGCTATAGATAAATCACCCTCTGCTCATTTTCCCTCTTTCACCATTCTGCTCTTTTTTCAGCTAGGAGGCACAGTGAATAGAACATTGGCCTGGAGTCAGGAAAATCTCAGTTCAAATCTAGCCTCAGACACTTAATACTCAGACTGGGCAAGTCAATTAACCTATTTGCCAGTTTCTTCATCTGTAAAATGGGGGTAATAACAGCTCCTAGATTCTAGAGTTACTGTAAGGATTGAATGAGACAATAACTTTAAAGTGTTTAGCACAGTCCTTGGCATACAGTCAGCACAATATAAATATTAGCTATTGTTATTATTTTATAATCAACAAACTTGATATATAACTCACAGTATTCCTAAGATATCACAAGGGCAGGCAGTGCTCTCTGATGCTTAAAAATAGGACCAATTTTAAATCACATAGATGCAGCAAGACACAAAGACAAAATGGAAGCCAGAATCTGCTGTACTGAAAAAGCCAGGCTAGGGAAAGACTGAAATCAGAGAAGTAACCAGAAGTTGTCAGTCAAATCGGAATCCAAGTAAGGAGGAAAGACAACAGGAATAAGGCAGTTAACAGGAAGACTTTAAAACTCAGATTCTTGTAGGAGCAATAATCAGTTTCAAGATTTGGCAAATATAGAGTCTGTAGGCAGAGCTGTAACTCACAATCATTCACTGTGGGCAAGTACAACATGCCAAGGACCTTAACTGGATGTGGAGGGTAGGGAGCAAAGGAGGATGGAAAAGAAGCTCACTCATAGCCTACCATCTTGAACTTTCCTATTTTCACACATTTTCATTTCCATCTTGGTGCAAAATTCTATTGTTTCTATGCAATCGAAAGTCCCTTAAACCAGTATACTGAGACAAATACCTAGTAATTTCATCTCACTTGTGGCTGATCCTTCATTTTTGAAGAGAACCAGTGACATCAAGGGTGATGTCTTGACTTGAGCATGAATTGGATTAAAGTGAGGCAGAGCTAAGCAAAGTCATCAGCCTCATTGTTTCTTCCAGAGTCATTGAAGTCCAGTGGCAAGACAAAAGTCAAGAAGACTGACGATGGCCAGGTCATTCCAGTTACAACTTTGTCAACAAGCTGTAGCTGCTGAGTCATCTAAGAAAAATGATAAATAGGTTAAGTTGACTAGAGTGGTCAACTCTAAAATAAAGGACGAAAATAAAGTAAAAGATAAGGACGATTCTGATAGAAATTCTCAGTCTTATTCTCCAATGACAGGGTTGGAGTTTGGGTACCAACTGCTTTATCCGGGACTTGAGTAAAGACTATTAGAACAAAAGATAAATCTGAAAACTGCCTTTTCTCTTTTGATGGAGCTCTATTTTCTCCTCTTCCTTGTTGTCATTGTCACCATCATTATCAGAGCAATGAGCATATATGTTGTGCTTTACATCCTGCAAAGTATTGTTTTCACTCAGTCAGAATTATTTATTGATAAATTGCTCAAGAGATACAAAATGGCCCTGGAAAACAAGTGTTCTCAACATTCACCTCCAGAGGCAGAGGCTGACTGCATCTTAGTCAAAGGACATACTGTTATTTCATGGGATAACAAACCAAATTGCAGATATGTAAAAAGAATTTAACAATGGGTTTTTCAGTTGAGTATTTTAAGTGATAGCTCTTCCTGAGAAATATTTTTACTTAAATATAGGGCTTAGTTTGTTTTTCACTTTGCATATATCAATGTTTACTTTGTTTTAATATAGTTTATAAAGACTAGTGTAATGCAATAACTGCCCTTGTAATATTTTCTTATCCTGACAATACAGCAGTCCTTAAAGGGCTACCATTATCCTCATTTTACAGATAAGGAAATTAAGGCAGATAAAAGTTAAGTGACTTGCCCAGTGTCATACAGCTAATTAGTGTCTGAGACCAGATTTGAACCCATCTTCCTGACATTCCTGAATTCCACTCTATCTATCACACCACCTAGCTGATATAACTATATTCTAACTCCAGTCTCCTAACATTCTGCAGCTACAATCTCATCATTGTCCCCTTTTCTGGGAAAGCTATTCTACAAATGAAAATATAGTCCTACTATCATAAAAAGGAAAGGAATTGGGTCAACTTGTAATGTAATATCCAGTACCCTTCAAATTAATCTGCACATCCTTATGCACAGTTAATTCCTTTTATTTCCTGTTGACCAAGAGCACTCTGATAATGACGAGCAGACATAAAGGCATTAAATCATAGATCTTGAGAACTAGAAAGGGCCTTAGAGAGTAGGAAAATATCCAAGAAAGAAAGAAAACTGAAATATAGTAAAATTCCCTCAAGAAATCCCTATTTGCAATATTTTCCAGAGCAGTATATTAAATACCACTTGTCTTTTTCTTCCATAAGTTTTCCTAGGGAAGAAATTTTAGTACCTGAAAAGCTTCTTTAAGAGATTTTATTCCATGAGTATGAAAGCTTTTCTCTCTCTCTGTCTCTGTCTCTGTGTGTGTATGTGTGTGTGTGTGTGTGTGTCTCTCTCTCTCCAATCAGGGTTAAATGACTTGCTCAGGAATATGCAGCTTTCCCCCTCTTTTTTGAAAGCTTTGATTATCTCACTATGGCATTCCCCTCATATCTTAAATTGGAGTCTCCAAAATTGAGGGTTATTAGGATTATAGCATTGAGATCAACTCCCTTATTTTACAGATGAGGTAACTAATTACTAGAGAAATTCAGTGATTTTTCCAAGGTCATTTAGGGAGTGACAGAATCCTTTGACCATGGAACATCTTCCAAATGAGTAGAGGGAGTTCTCTGGCACAGTTACTAGAGTGCTGGAACTAGGGTGGCAAGACTTGTGTTCAAATCCAACCTCAGACACTTGTTAGGTCCTGGGTAATTCATTTAACCCCTGCCTCAGTTTCCTCATCTGTAAAATGTAAAGCAGAGATAACAGTAGCACTTAGCTCCCAGGACTATTATGAGGCTCAAATGAGAAGGCAGTTTGTAACATGCTTTATAAACCTTAAAATGCTACATGGATTCTAGGTAGAATTTTTTTTTAAATAATAACAGAAGAGGCAGACGACATTGAGATTTTATATTCTCTGTAAGGGAAAGGACTGAAGGAGGAGCATAACTGACCAGTGCCCTCATGGATTCCTCTGTATCTGCTCTAGAGGGCAGAGGAATATCTTCCAGACTTTCAATATTGGAGGCCCTGAGGCTAGGATCCCAAAGGTAATCTCCCTAACAAAAGTAAGAAAGGGAATTCTTTTCTGAAAGTGTTTTCTTTTTGAGAAGTTCTATAATGATCCCTAAACTTCCAAAGCATAGAACTCTCACAATTTCACATGTACTTGATATGTGAGTGTGTGTATGTCTATGTACAGGTATATACATACATTGTATACATATATATATATATATATCTGATAAAACTGTGTATATGTATGTATAGTATATACATACATTGTATACATACATACATATATATATGTATCTGATAAAACTGTACTGCCTAGCTGAGCATTTCTAATGCTTAACTGTTTACCCTAAAATATTGTTCTCTGCTTAACAGCAGGAGGAGAGATTGATCACTGTGTTCTTGGTGTCTAGCCAAAAAGACTATATAAAAATCCCTTGATCCTGCCACAGCAGCAAAAACTGTATTGCCATCAGTTATGTTAAGGCTGTTGTTGTTAATAATTTGAATATTGCAGAGAAGAGAGGGGAGAAAAAGCACCATAGCAAGGGCTGCATTAAAGCTATAAAAAGAATATAAGGAGCTGTTGTGTCATGGTTTGATTATTTAGTAGTTGACCTTCAGTGGAACTCAAGCTACAATTAATATCTATAAATCTCCTTTGAGTACAGTATGATATGCATTTTATATGATAGTAATTTTAATAGAAGTACTTGATTTCTTAAGTCATTAAAATACAAAAGTGGTTCAATTTAGTACTAAAATCCTGCCTTAAAAATGACATGTTTCATCATCATAGCATTTTGTGTTTAGCAAAGTACTCCACACCGATTTTTCTTTTGGCAGTTATGTCTCACTACAGCCTCAAGGAAAAAGATAAATACCAGTAAGCCCATTTTACAGACAGGACGCTAGCCAAAATAAGACAAACCTAAAAAACTTGCCCATTATAATACAAAAATAAGTACAGGAGAAAGAAGAAGCTCTGTAAATTATGAATTTGATCATTTTTTCCAAATAATAGTCTTTAACATTATGATCTTTCAATGACACTGCATATAACAACTGAGACAGATACAGAGAACCAGATAGACAGAGACACAGACAGATGGACAAATGGATGGACATTTGGGTAGATGGGTGGATGGATAGGTGGCTAGGTAGATAGACAGTATGGTCATACATTCTTTCATTTGATTCTCAAAACACTGTAAATTGAGATAGTGCCAATATCATCATCCATACTTTGCAAATGGCAAGACTGAAGTTGAGACTTCCTGAGGACACAAAGCTCTAACATTTTGAGGTTCTGGAGAACAAGGATATTTGCCTTATTTTGTGTCACACTTTGGCAGTCTAGTGAATCCTTTGGACTCCTTCCCAGAATAATGTTTTGAAATACATAGTATTACAAAGAAAGCCAAAAGTTAATGAAAATAAAGATCTTCCCCCTCCCCATCCAAGTCCACAGACCCATTGGGAATCCATGGACCCCAAGTTAAGAACTTATGCTATAGACTGTCTTACTTCATCAATGTTAGTTTTCCAATAAGATTGTAAGTTCAGTGGGAGCACTTATCATATCTTTTGTATATCTGTGTTCCTCACAGTGACTGACATACTACCTTGCGCACAATAGGTGCTCTACAAATATTTATTATTTTTATTAAATATTTATTAAATTAAATGAAGTGTTAGTGAGTTGTGCCATGTAGCAAGAACTATAGATGATAATTCCTGACCTGTAACTGAGAGGTTGAGTAATGACAATTTTGTGGTTCATTGTTCTCTTAAATAGCTACATAAAATCACTATCTTGTTTTTGTGAATCAAGAAACTCATCAAGGTGTACAGCCCCAACATTAAGAAGTGTGGGACTACTGGGGAGTGGCCAGAAGTTGAGAGCTAAAGTGATGCTTCTTCATTAGGAAAGCTTCAAAAAATTTCAAAAACCTTTATGCAAAGTCTACTCATAGTAAAGAACTGGAAGCAAATTGGATGCCCATGCATTACAGGACAGACAAAAAAAAATTGTGGCATGTTCAGGCAATGGAATATTACAATGCTGTAGGAAATTATGAATATGATGACTGCAGAGAAAAAGAGGAAGACTTACATGAATAGATGCAAAGTAAAGTAAGTAAAAAAAAGGAAACCAATGTACACAATGAATGACAATGAGGTAAAGGAGAAAAACAGCCACACCAAAACCATCTAAAGTGAGTGTTGTATTTATAATGGCAAAGGCTGGCTCCACAGAAGCTCTCTGAGAAGGCACCTTCCCATTCTGCTTCTCAGAAGTGGGAGACTGCAAAATGTCAGGCGTTTTCAATACATTGGTGAGTTTTGCAAAATGTTTTTTCCTCTATTTTTTATTCTGCATCTGAACAAAAAAGGTAAGGTTTTCTGAAAAGAAAGGCCTTGCTGGGAAATGAAACTATGTAAAAGCAGAAGATATCAATAAAATTTACTTTTTAAAATGCTTCTAAAAGAATTAAGAAGCAGATGAAGCTCCCTTAATTGAAATCAACACACACTTACTAAATTCCCACTGAGAGTACATATGTTCCCTAAGGCCCCCTTCTCTCCTTTCCCACTCTCCCACTCTCCTTGTTGGTGATCTCATCTGTTCCTAGGGGTTCAATTATCATCTTGATGAAGATAACTCCCAAATATACATATCCAACCCTAATATCTCTTCTGACCTCTAATCCTGCACTAACAACTACATGCTAGATATCTTCAAAATGGAGGTACCATAACTCAAACTTAGTATGTCCAATACAGAACTCATTTTCACCCCTCCCCCAAAACCTCACTCGTCCTCTAACCTGGCATATTTTTGCTGAGGTCACAAGGTCCCCAAGTCCGCAACCCCAGAGTTACTTTTGATTCTTCTGTTGTCTCTCACTTCTCTATACAATCAATTTAGTTGTCTTATTAAATCTACCCCCAATATAACTCAATCCTTCCCCTTCTATCTATTCAAGCATCCAATATTCATTCTTTCTACACTCTAATTCATCCTTCAAATAAGTGCTAAAATAATTTTCTGGATGTACAGATCTAACGATATAACTCTTCTGCTTAAAAAAAATCCTCATTGGTTCCCTCTTGCCTCTATAATAAAAAAAAAAAAAAGAAAGTACTTAGCCTGGTGTCAAAAGACCTGTACAGTCTGTCTCCAACCTAGTACAGAGAGTAACACTATCCTCCCAGTCCCTTGGGCTTGCAACCTGGGAGTCATCCTGGATTCCTCACCATCTCTCATTTCTAAGTGTTACCAAGGTCTGTCAATTTCACCTTTGCCACATTTCTCAAATATGTCCCTGTTGTCTTCTTTGCCTCTGCTCTAGTCCAGGCCCTCATCCCCTCACTTCTGGATTACTGCAATAACCTGCTAGTGGGACTGCCAGTCTCAAGTCTCTCCCCACTCCAATCCATTTTCCATTTATCCACCAAAGCAATTATCACCCCTCTATTCAATAAACTCCAGTGACCTTCTATTGTTTCCAGGAATAAATGCAAAATGTTCTGTTTGGCATTCAAAGTCCTTTATAATCTGCCCCCTTCTTCCATTCATATCTTCTTACATTTTAATCTTCAACATGTACTTTTTGACCCAGAGACTCTGGTCTGTTCTATAAACCACTCTATCTCTCTGGTCTCCCCTATGCCTGGAACGTTGTTTTCCCTCTTCCTCTCCTGACGACTGACCTCCCTGGTTTCCATTAAGTTAAAGATTCCACCTTCTACTTGAAATCTTCCCAACCCCTCTTAATTCCAGACCTTCCCCTGTTAATTATTTCCTATTTACTACACACATAACTTGCTTTGTATGTGTTTGTTTGCATGTTATCTCCCCCACTGAACTGTAATCTCCATGAAGGGACTACCTTTCGCCTCCTTTTGTAACCCCAATGCTTACTTAGCACAATGCCTAGCACATTGTAGGCTCTTAATAAATAGTGATTGTCTTAGGAGACAATTGTCCAGGCAAGAGTTAAGGCAAAGAACTAAATTTTTGAACTGTACAAGACAAAGAAGCATATAATTGCTAGCGCTAGGAATTGAAAGGAAGGACTATGTGATATGCGAAGAAAGAAATATGAAAAATGATATAGGAGAAGAAATGATAAGGCATAACAAATGATTGATTGTCTGAGATGAGGGAAATCAAAATGTCAATGATAACACCAAAGTATGAAGCCTTTGTGACTAGGGCTAGGAGAGATTAATAGAAGTGAGAAAGATGGAGAGAACAGCAGGCTTTAGAGGGATTGTGAGTTTAAAATCTTAACAGAGTTTTATTGTAGTAAGAACTAAAAAAAAAAAAAATACTAAAACAGTGGATTCCACTTATTGGAATCACTATATAATAAACCAGGTAACAGGCTCAAAACTATTAGTAGCATTACCCCATGTTAATCCGTTAAAAGGAGATTTAAAAACTATTTAGGGTATGCATTTAATGCTTAGAATTTGAAACTATTTAATAGGAAAACATTCTTTGGAAATAAAAACGGAAGGAATGGACCTAGAGATAAAAACTAAAGTAAGAAAATTTTACCATGAAAATTTCTTGAGCATATGTCAAATTAAATATATTTAGCAAACCATTAGGTTCAAAATCGTGAACTTGGGTCTGTTTCAGAAGAATAGATTGAATTTTATTCATTATGATTTATGAGACTCTAGAGACTCTTCAATCATGATGTTTGTAGAAACTAAATCTTTATAGCTAAACTATGAAATATTAGGAAATGCTCATTCCTTTACTCCTCTTTTGAGTGTTCATGAACTTCCTCCTAACTATATATCACAACTAAACAAAGGAGAAATAGAAAGTCTGTAGGAAAGAAAAGAAATCAAAATGTCTATGATCAGTATTTCAATAAAGTAAATAATTAATAGGCCTAAGGAAGCATAATAGTCTTTGCTCTTCCTATTCAGAATTACTAAGAGCACTAAAAGTGATTTTAATCTCACCTAGAGCTGTTGAAATGCAAAACAGAGCATCTTTCTCCCTCCCCCAAGATTTAAAAAAAAATATCTCTTTAATTCACTTGAAAATTCTGGCATACCTGCCATCCTGAAAAAAAAGTAAAGAAAAGATCCTGTTGGTTCTCTAGGCAAGTAAGCTGAATGATAGGAATTAGAAAAGATTTTTTAGGCATCAAAAGATCTTCAGACAGGCCCATTAAAGAACAGCTAATCTGTTGAAGTTTTAATTCTCTTCTAATGGGTTTTCTTCAAAGTACTTTACATCAGTAGCAATTAGTTCAAAATATTGCCGCTTATGTCCTCATACAAACTAGAAAGCATGATTGCATTTCCATTTATCTGGTTTATATTTTTACTTTGTCCCAGTCTCCTACAGGTCTTAAATCCCACTAAGTGCTTCATAATGTTAGTTAGTCAGACTACTCAATTTCATTAGAATTAACTAAGGAGAAAAAAAAATCTCTCAGTATTCTTACTCCAAACATACCTGAAACATTCAACTTGTGTGGTGAATATCAAAGATGCACATGTCCACATGTAACAACTGTAGATTTAAGAAGAAGGAAACATATACGGGTCTCCCAAATTTTTAAATTCAGAAGAAATAAATTGTACCAAAGGCAATTGCAGGAGGTGAATTTGTTCTGATGTGCTTTTGTCATGATGCACATTAGGGACTCTGAAATGTAGAACCTTAGGCATGATAGGGTGATAGGGCTTTGTCCCAAGGTACCAAAATTTAAAGAGTATCTGAGAACACTAGTAGTCTTTTAGCACTATGAAAATAACTGAGCTTAGCTTGAAGTTAGCAAAAACAGTTAAAACTGGAAAAGAAAAGATGGTTTTCTCTCCATAAACATAACCATATCCCAGATGCACTATTTCCCTGGTCTGACTCTAGCCTGTTCTCTGTTCACTCTCTGTCTAGGATTAACTGATTTGAGAATCTATTTTATACCTTTTTCTTCAGATGCAGCAATTTCTAGTTTCAGTTTCGTTGAAATTTGAAGTTTCAATAAAAGTCTTTTCCTGATTCTTGCTTGTTTTATCATCACTTACACTTACTGGAATCTCAGTCTTGATCCCACCTATATTTTTTATTAAAGTGTTTGAAATTGGTCTTTGAGAGCATAACACTTTGTGCTAAAGTCCATAAAAGTTAAACTAGTTCTTTATTTTAATCATACAATTGAGATATTTCTCAAGAAACAATAGGTACCTCACTTTTAATTCATAATTGATTGGGAGAGCAGGAATAGTTATGAGATATTAGATTATGAATGTAAGACTGATAAAGTCTTATTCAGTTTTGTTCCCCATGATAACTTGCACACAGTAGGTATGCAATAAATATGTTAAATGATTTTTAATACAAAAGTTCATAATAAAAAAAACTAATGGTTTCTTAATAGTTAAATATGCATTTCCTTTTCATGTTACATGACTGCTAATATTTAAAAATTCATATTCCATTTTGCTAAATTTTTCTAAGACTTTCATCTAATAGTGTTTCATAACATTCATTATGGAGAAGATTAGGTACAGTATTCTTTTCCTAAATTTTTTCCTAAGAAGAAATTTCTCAGAGAAGATTAGGTACAGTATTCTTTTCCTAAATTTTTTCCTAAGAAATTTCTCAGAAATAAAATGGTAGATAAACACATAGCCTGATTTATAGTGATTCTTATTTTTTTTCTTTTGTTTATTTTCCTCTATTATATGGATATTTGGTCATTTAAGCTGTTAACATTTCATTAGTTTCTTTTTATTGACTGTCATACGAAGTCAGAAAGTGGCCATTGACGGCAATAAAAAGAAAAATTAGCAAATAGAAAGAACAGTTCTTTTATAGTATAATATATATATATACTCATAATATGGCAATTCCTAATGTGACTCCTTGCCACTAAGAGAATTGGGATTGAAGAGTGGGCAAATAACTGAGCAAATTATTTACCATTTTAATTTAAAGCAAAGCTACTGATTAACGGTGACCCTAAAATTCAGTCTACTTAGTAATTTTTTATTTCTTTGCAATTAGGCAAACCAGATAGATGCCATAAACAACCTTTAGAGCCTGTTGATTTGGCAATTTAATCTGAGATGAGTAGAATTACTTACCTTCAGGTTTCCCGTAGGAGAGCACTTTGATACAATGTCATCTTATGAGGTATATTAGTAATTAATGCAGCAATGAGAGGAGGGGGAAACAGATATAAGAAGTAGCATCCAGATCTGCTCTACATACAAACTGAGAACATGACAACAACCTCCACTCCCTTGGAGGTCAAAATAATTTATCTCACGCTTTTATACCATATGCCATAATCCATCAGACTTCATAAGAAACCTGGGTCGTTGAAGGTCAAGAGACTGGAGAGGAAACATGCTGGTGTTGAACAAAGCAGTGATCCTAATGAAATAAAGAGCATTTATTCATCTGAAGCAATGAGACAGTACTAGACCTGACCACTTAGTACCAAAGGCAATGAAATACTAGCAATGCTATCATAGAGATAAAGAAATAATTTAGAAACTTCTTAGGGTCACTAAAGATCCAGGACATTTAAGATTTGTTTATTAAGTTAGCCTGAATTGGAAACTGAGATCATGGAGGGGGTTGGGAAAGGTTGTGTTTGTGTGCTTTGAGGATGGGTAGGAGTGGCAAAAGGAGGAATTGGAAAGAAAATTTATATCATGAGAAATTCAGAAGAACAAAATACATATTATTACAGCGGCTGGTTGAGACATTGAAACAGAATTGAAAAGTGGAGACTTTTTTCTTCAGTGGCGTTAAGAAGATAGTCTGGCTTTGCTGAGTAGGGCAAAGGTCCATCCACCTGGCAGAATATCACTAGTTGTCCTCATGGGGTTCTCTCTATTAGTTATGTGTATAAATGTGCATTACCAGTACATAACATCGTAAAATCTTAGAGAGATAAGGGACTCTTAAGATGTTTTATTCTAACCATCTCATTTTTTAGTTTAAGAAACTAAATCCAAGAAATATCAAAGTACTTATTAATGGTCACAAAACTGGAAAACAGCAGAGCTCAGTGTGTGCTATAAGCAGAATATGCTTTTTTAAATCTACTATTGAAACTTCTCAATACTGTAGCTATTATACCCTTCCCCTTACTCCTTTTAACTCTTATTTTAAACTTCTTTGAATTCTAAATAGAGGTATTTATATTATGTGTTTATATACTAATAATGATGAGTCAACAAAACCAAACTGACTACTATATATGTGCAAAATATGGTGTTAGTTGCAATGGGAGATACAAAGAAGAATATGCGATAGCCCATGCTCTCAACAGAAGGAAGCATTTACTCAGTTTATCTCCCTGTAGGTTAATAAATGCTTATTTCATTCATTAAACTAGCACAGGCCTAAGGCCTAGAAGAAATTAGGCTAATCCTAAGAGAAATCAAGTCAAAAGAAATTTAATAGAACTTGCAAATTCAACCTCTGGCAGTGGTTTTCTTCTCTAAGTGAGAGAATGATCATTGTTATCACATGTATCGGGTTACCATGAAAATAGTGTTCTTTAAACCACGCTGCAAAGCTTATGTTTTCATAATATTACAGGATCATAGATTTAAAGTCAGCCATCTAATTCAATCTCCTCTTTTTGATGATGAGGAAACTGAGACCTAAAGGTCCTGGTAGATCTGGGATATGATTCTAAAACATCTGAATCCAAACTCTGCACATTTACTACTTGCCAAACTGACTGTATCCTTAATAATTTCTAAAGGAAGGAAATCTACAAGTTCCCTCTGTTACCTGTTTCAATGTCTCACAAGCCCTTAAATCAAGAAGCTATGCCTTTTGTTTTGCCTGATTCCCTCCTGATACAGATTAAGTTCATTTTCTCTTACTGTTTCTTCAAAGACGGTTAACTATTTTTATTAATGACCCTCTTTGAGGAACCATAAAATCATAAGCCTGGAAGAGATGCCAGAGGTCATCTGGTCCATGCCTATCATAGGCACAACCCTGAAAAAAAGTCCTTACAGGGGTCTGTATGAGGAATACCTTATATAAAATCCAGATTCCATCTCAATGCAATTTTCACTCTTTTACTGCCATACTGTCATTATCGTTATTAATAAAGTTATAATCAGGTGTTGAGGTAGATTTTCAGCAGCTGTGGTGAACAGTTGTTACCATTTTCTTCATCCATAAAACTTGTCAATGATGTGGTTTTATGACCATGCAAATAATTAAAAGAAAATAATATGTAGATAGTGTGCTTTTTCTAGATTTTAAATACTGACAAACCAAGCACTACTGAAATGTGACAGGAAGCCATACTCAGTTCAGCCATAGTAATGTCTCATTAAGTACAACTCTGCTAATTCAAAATTTTCAATGAGTCAGACAAAGGATAGGATTTTAAATGAGTTCAAAGTTGTTGTTTTGTTTTAAGTGGTGTAAATATAGACTCATATGTATAGAACTTGAAGGGACTTCGTTGATCATTTAGTCCAAACCTTTGTTTAAAGATGAGGAACCTAAGACCCATGTTTAAATGTTTAGTCCAAAGTCTTGCATATAGTCAGTGGAAGAACAAGAGTTTGAAGCCATCACGTCCAATGATTATAGATCAATGCTTTTTTGTTTTTTACCGCAAGGCTTTGATTTTAATGATAGAACAATATACAACAAAGGTCCTATAAGTTACCATTTTTTGCCCAATTATGTCTCATTTATATATTGGCGCAAAGTTATTTATTAGTTAATGTGTAGCTTTTGAAAAATATGTATAAATGTATATGTTAAGTGTGGGTTAACAGAGTTGGATACAACTGAACAATATATATTAATATAATGTATTAATATTATTATAATTAATAACTATATATTGATGAGTGTACATATACATATCTGCATATATATATATCTCCATTTAGAGAGATAACAGAGACAGTTGATGGATGATTGATATGTAGATGATAGAGATGATACGTAAACAGACAAAACAAAATCTTAGCACTAGAACTTTAGGATCATGTCAGGCAACTTCTCATTTTACAGCCAGACAAACTAGGACCAAGGATAAATGACATGCCCAAGGTCATGTATTTACTGAATGGCCAAGTCAGGGCTAAAATTTATATTTAGTTGTGTGTATGTATTTATATATATATATATATATATATATATATATATA
>CM053771.1:339652911-339669922 GCA_028658325.1 Potorous gilbertii
AAAAAATAATAAATTATTCTAGCATTAGGATTTTTCACTAATTTGGATAGAATGCCCTCCCTTGTCCCCATTGATTCTGAATTAATGTGATTTTACTGATCTTTATTAGATACTGATTTCCTGACAGTGAGAAAGAAACTCATCCTGAACTGGTCCCCTTTAGGCCTTTCACTAATCCATTAAACAAATATTTACTTAGTATGTTTTGTTTGTATTTCATTCCCTGATATCTGATGTTTCCACTTCTCTGTTTCCAGAGTCTGATACATTCCTCATAGGGATCATTATTCCAATTGCGAACATGCCAACTCAGCTCACAGTTTACAACCCCTCCATTCCAGCTATGTTTCTTCCAATCATTCCTAAATCTCCTCAGGAAAAGAATATATATATACACACAGACCTATAAATCTGGAGGACTGTAGGTCACTAAGAATGTCTGGAACCATCAATACTGAGTTTTATCATTACACATAAAACTTTGGGGCTCTAGGGTGTCAACTTGTTCATCTAGGTGGTTGAGAGTTTAAAAAAATAACATAATCTTGTCACCTCCCGAGTTTACTTGGAGCTTCGTTTGCACTCCTAATTTTCTATCCAGATATGAGAAGGAAGAGTAATACGTTTGCTTCTAGATTGTAAATTTTAACTCTCCTGAACTCTGAATATCTTAGCTCATCTTTGGGGCTTTAATAAAAATAGCGGGGCTGGGAAAGAAGCTAGCATTCTGGTAACTCCCCCGCCAATCGAAAGCTCCAATCCATTTACCCTGTGCATACTGAAAGAATTTGAATCTGCTTGGTTAAAAAATAACCCTAGGAGAAAAATTATCTGAAAAGGTTAGTTCTTGAAGGAGGGGAAAATAATATGTAGCACATATTATATTTTTAAAAAACTCTCTTTTTATTTCCCTTTCAAAATGAAATTGGACATTAATAGGCAGGTCAGCATAGTGTAGCATAATAAGCAGTTTCAGGATCATAAAGGTAATTTTGATATGAGACACTATAGACAATGCTCATGATAGCTAAACTGAGCTCTCAAAAAAATACAACAGCAGCCACAGCAGATCAGCACTATCTAGGTAATCCATGCCCTTTAATCATTCCTTCCCAAGCACAATCAGTGCAGTTAAGGGTAAATGTTTCATCCTTATACACTTACACATGCATATATTCATGTGCTGCACCATGGTACGGAAATGAGCTAACAGATTATACAATTTGATTTCATATATCAGATCTATAAAAATACAAGGAAAGGGCATTGGTATGGATGTAAATTAGATTAGGATGATTTTTTTCCCCATTCGTTTTGATGCTACAGTGTATTTCCTCAGGAAGACAGCTTACTCTGGGGCCTCTTAACCGAGTCACCCAATCAGGTAGGTAACTTCGCTATCTAACACAAAATGGTGAATCAAGAAGGCTGTTCAGCTCTCATGGGAGGAGATTATAGGTCACAATATTTAGAGCTAAAAGAAACCTTAGAGGTCATATAATTATACTTCTTCACTTTGTAACTGAGGTTAATAAGTTCACATAGGTAGAATGTGACTGAACCAAGATTTAAACTTATCTCATCAAACTGAAAATCTTGGGGCTCATTCCACTCCATATCATGGAAGCTTTAGCCACTGTGAGAACCTGAGAAAGCAGGATTGGATAGCTACTCACCAGCACTTTCCATTACACTGATATGGGTCTCTTTTTCTGTTTTGGCTTGTTTTTTTGTTACAGGATCAAGGACTAGGAGAGACACTGACCTTTGTAAGACAGAGTCTACATGCCAACAATACTCACCACTCACAACCTTTCAAAGAAATGACAAGGTAGTTCTCACCTGTCACATGAGACAAGAAGAGAGCAGGGTATCACCAATAGGTCTCTCTTCTCAGCAGAAGGTACACAATCCAAAATTCAGAATCACTGAAAGCAATAATTATACATCTTACTTGAAGCTCTCCCACCTGTGTTTCTGAGTTTCTAGAGTTTAACATCATATTTCTACTGTAGTCTCACCTTGAAACATTCCTTAGCAGTAAGGAAGCATCTATCCACCTAGCCCAATAATCAGAATTCTCAGCTTGGAAATCTTTCCACCATGCATTGCTGAGTTCTTCCCAATGCCGATTTTGCAAAGGGACCTAGCCTAGTCAACTTTCATCCTCCTCCCAGCTATGCTTCTTCCTTTCTAGACTTTAATATTATGCCCACAAGAGGGTACCTTCGAAATTTCCCTTTTCTGCTCCTCTTTGTGTGTAGTCTTCTTTCATTAAAATGTAAGCCTCTTGAAGACAAGTCTTTCTTTTTTCTTATTTTTGTATTCCCATTGCGTTGTACCAAACCCAGCATATGGTGCTTAATAAATGTTTTTGAATAGCATCTTAGGCTTCTGAAAATTGGCTTTTTGTGCAGATCTGTAATAACAATTTCCATATTATTCATTTAGTTTTATAGAAGGCTTCTTCCTCCCTTAAGGTTTTTTTTTCTTCTGAGGGTCCATCAGAGTACAAACCTGTTGACTTTGGAGTGTGACAGATAGCCTATGTCTTTAATAAGATTTTTGTATAAATCATTTCACTGTTGTTATTCATATCATTTCTCAAAACCCACAAAATAGAATTTTCTTGGATGTACATGGAGAGGCATTAGAAATGCTTTTACAAATTGAGGCAATAAATAAATAAATGCATCCTCTACCATGGGCCTGGCCCATAACCCTTATAAGTACTGAGCTCCAACTGAGGACAATGAGAACCTGACATTCAAAGGTCAGACTAAATTAGTGAAAGTTAATATTGCATTAGAAATGGTTAAATACAATTAATCAGACAACATAGATGTTGAGCCATCATTGTACAAGATAATATCACTGGCACTGGGCTGTGGTGACAGTAGAACTCACAAAGGAGTCAAATCACACAAGAGAAATACTTAAGTGCCCAAAGATGGTTAAATTCTGTCACAAGCATTATTGCCTCTCCGCCCTTCCTTGTTTCTCCTACTTCTTGAAGCACATTTGGCTCTCATTTTTCAAGTGTTTATTATCCAAAGCAAATTCTTAGTCCCAAACTAACACAGAAGCAAAGAGTCTCAGAGTCAGAAGGGGTCTCAGATTCATCGTCTATTCTGTGCCTAGACACAAATCAATATCCAACTTTTGCTCAAAAATGTCTAGTGAGGGTTAAGTTCCAGGGGTATGCTAGATCTGCCGACCAGAAGATTGTTAAATATACACCTCAGAAATCAGCAAAGGCTATCAGTCAGGGTTTGATTTACTGTTTTGTTGGTTGTCTAGACTTAAGAAAGTAAAGGGAAAATTGAATAATGCCAATTAACATTAAAAATGTCTTGCAGTATATTTTCCACTTTTGGAGAGCCAGTTGTTAAACATTTACCAGAACACTGCTAATGGTAAACTTCTTCTTTCCAGGCATTTGTGGATAGCTGTCATTTTAAAGGAATTTTACTTAATGAGCTGGAGAAGGAAATGGCAAACCACTCTTGTATATTTGCCAAGAAAACCCCAAATGGGATCATGAGGGGGTCAGACATGAATGAAATGATTGAACTACAACAGAAACTTTACCTCAGAAGTAAATTTGTCTCTTAGAAACTCCACCTCCCCAACCTAGTTTTGCAATCTGGGGACAAACAAAAATAAATCCACTCCCTCTTACATATTACAGTGCTTCAAATGCTTGAAAGCAGTTAAGATGTGTCCCTTAAATGTTTTCTTCTCCAGGATAAATATTCTCAGCTCCTTCAACTCGTTCTCGTATTCCACAAACTTAAAGTCCTTCACCAGCTTGGCTGTCCTTCCCTGGATGCTCTGCAGTTTATAATGCCCTTACTAAAAGGTAATATCTCAAACTGAACACAATATATAATGTTGACTGACCATAGAAGAGAGAAGCATCACTATCCTCTCCCTGGTCCTGGGCACCATGCTCCCATGTAAACAGCCCACCACTACATTATTTTCCTTAGAAGCTTTATCTTAGACTCATAGTGAATCTGCAGTCAACTAAAAGCTTTGGATCTTTTATTTTTCCCAGACAAGTCACTGTCCAGGCACGTGCTACACCCTTGAATGTGTACATGTGATTTTTCTGAACCAAACTTTAAGATTTTAATCTATTCCTATTAAATTTCATTATTAGCTACAATTTAATGTTCTAGCCTGTCAAGATCTTTTGAAATCCAGACTTTATCATTTATTGCATTATCTATCCCTCATTGCTTTGTGTCACCCACAAATGGATAAGCATAACACCTATGCCTTTATTCAAGTCCCTGATGAATCCCCTTCCCCTACAACCCCACTCCCCACTATTTCAGAGTGTGTTTCTAAGACTCATGACCCTACTGTCCTTGGGTATGCTTCACAAATGAAAATTGATTTTTAACACGTCTCAACAAAACCCAATTGGGATGGTGAATGCATAACTCTCCTTACCCAAGTCCCAAACTATATGTCAGAGCAAAGTAGAGACCACCATCACTTCCTTCTATGTTACCCCCTTGACACAAGACACCCCTTTGTCCATATTTTCCTGATACAATGGGATACAGGGAATTTTCAGGGAATCTGTCCAATAGGACAATAGTTAAGTCTACCAATTATTCCTCCGTTCACAGTAATGACTGTGGAAGGTGGCATATGGCACCTATAATGGGGGTATCTAAGGCTGATGGCATTCATTCTGTGCTTCGGGGAGAGGGCAGAGTTGTCTTTCTAACAGGACACTAGGGAAAAACCAGTTTCCAGTCTTGGTCCCAAGACAGTAGTAGTACAGCGATTCTGTAAAGAATTGTTCCCTAGAGTCCCTAGGAGCAAAATAACTTATCCTGGGACCTCGGTGTCTGTTAGATTCCAAGAGATCCCTGACAAACTCCAAAGTGTTGACAAGTCTAACTGTAGCCCATAGCACAATTTTATCCCCTGATAAGCTGCTGTGGTAGCTGGAGGATCAGAACTGGGAAGAGTAGACAGGAACAACTGAAGTAGTATGAATAATGGTTAACCCATTTATTCCTGAATTTATTTTTTCCCGTGGATGTTTTTGTTTTATTTTGTTTTTAATTTCCTGCCATACATTGTCCCCACTTGGGCCCAATTAGACCAAGAAACAAAACAAAGTAAAAATCACACTAGCATTTTATTTGACAGAAAGGCTCAGAACAATAAAAACAAATGCTGGACCCAAATGTAACCTTCAGGCATTGTGAGATGCTAATGTTATTCTATAAAAATCCAGCCTCACACCACCCCCAACTCTTCCACAACTCATTCTCAGACTGTATCCCCAGAGAAGACAATCCAGTATTTCCAAATAGCTTTTGAATGTCAAAGGGACCTTCACTCCCAGGTGACAGCTATTTAAACTGACACATAGTACCTAAAGTTCCAAAATAAATATCTTAAACCTAAGTCATTCCTTCACAAACATGCAAAAACCCTCAGAATTCCATAGGATAATAAACCCTTATTTCAAAAATAAGCTGTGAAGTCTCAAAAAGTAAAAGCAGAGCTACGATTGCCCAAGGTTGATGCTTATTAACCTGTGCAGAGAAGATGACTTTTTAAGTAAACTGGAAGAGCTAATTAGCATTTCAATGAGAGATGATAGCAAATCTTCTCTGATGCTGCACAGATAGGAAAACAGCTCAGGTATGACAAGAACAATTTACGTAAGACTCTCATACCCCCACAGGAGTCTCCAGTAGAACTTTTGAAAATTATGATCATGTCTACATAAAAGGTAACTCTAAATTACTTTCAGTCATACAAGAAGACAAAACTGAGATATTATAGGGAACTGCTCTCAGAGAAACAGATCAAATCAACTACTTGACCAACAATAATCATGTTAAGACTCATTGGGGAGAAATTAAAAGCCTGTATTTACCCTTCACCATTGGGATATGAAAGACAAAACGTATAAAAATGAATCAAATAAATGAATTTTGCATCATTCAAAATCTGTCATCCTCCATTAGTACATACAGTCAAAGGATTTAGAGTTGGAAGGTATCTCCATGTTGACTTTGTCAAATACACTGCAGAAACCGATTCTACAGTATCACTCAGGTAGCTATCATTCCACTTCTATTTGAATACTTCTAGAGATGGAGAGTTCATTATATCCTCAAGCAGCTCATTCCATATTTGGACAGTTCTAAATCTTAGAAAGTTCTTCCTTATATTGAGATGAAATCTATCCTTGTAACTTCCACTTATTCATCCTAGTTCTGTCTTCTAGAAATTCACAAATCAAATCTATTCCCTCTTCCAGATGATGTAATTTCAGACCTCTCACACCATCCGGGCACAATTGGCTATCTATTAATTTCTGTGGAAACAAAGCAGTAATTGGCTTGACGTAATTTCATGACATCCATGATGCTAAAAGAAATCACTCTATATGATGGTTTATTTTGAGGAAAATGTTAGAGATGATTTAATAATTAAATACCTACGTGTATTAGTAGTACAACTATAAATAGTGGTGCATTAGTCTGCTACAGTATGTCCATAGATAAAGAGTCAGTATAGCCTAATGGGTTGAGAACTTGTCTTGGCTCCAGGAAGACTTGAGTTCAAATCTTACCTCTAAGACATACTATGTTTTTATAACCTGTTCATATACCATTTCATGTAACCTGTCTGTGTTGCAGGTAATGCTCTAAGACTACAAGTTACAGAGAAAGTGCTAGCCTGCATTGGAAGAGCAAAATATCACAATTTGAAACAAAATTTCACTGGGCCATTCTCAGAGGTGGAACAGTAAACTGGATGTCTAACCCCAATGTCTAACCCAATAAGGTTTTGTTTTGTGCATTTGTATTTGTTTTTAAAAGAATTAAGTTTTTGAGGAGAAGAAGCAATCATACTTAGAATTCAGGGAGCAATTGATACTATTATTTAACATCACAACTTTATGAGGAATAGCATTATGACTGCTCCCATTTCAGATTCAGGATGGGGAATAAGTCCCTAAGGCAAAATAGAGTCAAGACTATAGACAATCAGATTCAGAAATCTTACTTAAATTCCTAGGCTCAAAATAGTTTTGTAATTTTAATTTTAAATACAAGGAAATATGTTATTATAAAATGCTATTAAATCATAGTTCACATTTTTTTTGTTTTTGTCACCAAGGACCTTGATACTATCATAATATTTTAAAATTTATTTTGGGTGAATATTATTTTATGAAAGAATCATTCCATTCACTATGGAAATTCTTGATACTCAGTTTGAAGGGTTACTTGCATTTTGTAGTTTTCATTTCAATGTGATTTTAACCATGTTCTTCCCAAAGAACCTTACTGAGGCCAAGAAATCTAAAATTTAACTGTTGATCTATTTCAATTGTAGGTGTCTTCCTGAAATTACATTTTTATCCTTTCACAATATTTTTCTTCAATATTTCAGAGATATATAATTTCATCAATGTAGGTATACCTTCCACTGGCACTGAGAGCAATCCCTTTATAACTTAGGAAGTGGTCTTTGAGAAATGCTGTGGCTGAGAAATTTATCACCCTATGGCCAACCTAGTGATCAGCCCCTCCACACGCAGCTAAGCTGGTACTCAAAAAACAGACCTATAGACTATTGCCAAGATAATCCCTGAAATCTTTTTCAGACCAATAGCCTCAGCATGTCCATGATCATTTCTATTCTATAATGAGGTATCCAATTACCACTTTATTCTCAATATTCTACCTTTTACAAAAGAATCAGGAGCATGAGAAGGAAACACTTCACCATGAATAATATACCCATCATCTTCATTTTAGTAAGCACCCACCTACACACATAACATATGCTGACTGTAGATATAGTAAAGGATGAGTATTAAACTTCATTTACTATAATTACAAAAGCTTCATTTTAGAAAAAAAGTTAACACGAAGTATTTGGGCCAAATGGAATCAATACTGACTTATGTTCAATTAAATTCAGATCGATAAACATCTATTCAACATCTACTATATACAAGACGCTGTCCTGAGTTCTGGAGACACAAAAATAGATATGACACCAATACAGCCTTCAAGAAGCTTCTAATCTAATAGAGCAGATAGAACATGTCCATAAATGGACTATAATATAAACAGTAGCAAAATGTTAAATTCTGGACAAGAAGGTTTTCTATCTTTAGGCTCTAGATAAAGTAGTAGTAGTAGTACCAGTAGTAGTGGTAGTAGTGGTGGTGCTGGTGGTAGTGGTAGTGGTATTACCTCCTTTATATCTTTATTATTTCAATAATGACTTTCTACCCAATACCTAAGTTGTATATCCCTAATTTCTTTGCAGAGTCCAAATTAAAATTTTCAATATGTTATTTTGGAAAAGAAAAGCTGTTTTCTTCAGTTTCTGAAACCCTGTTATTAACTGAAAAAGCTTTTATGTATTTTAGAAAATTCTTTGTCAATATTGTTTCTGTCATGAATTAATTAGTATTTGTGATTTTGTAATTTCAAGAATGTGAACTGTTTGAGGGCAGTCAAGGACTATCTTACTTTTGTCTCCTATAGACCTACCATTAGCACTCTGTTCACAGTAAGCCCCTAATACACGCTGACTTCATAGAGTTAGACACTGAGAGGGACAATGCCTTTCTGGTGGGGAGTCTATATTGTCATCGGCATGTGCTACAAAGAGAAGAGGAGAAGAAACCAATGCTGTAGCAAAGGCTTCAGAAAGTGAAGCTGAAGGCCAAGACTGGACAAGAGTGGAATAGGAAGACTGAGAGACCCTTTATCCCAACTGTGCAGAAAAAATCATCAAAGCAGAATCATGGGCAGAAAAGGGGAAAGTACCCATTCCCAGATATCTGCTCCATTTGCTTTTCTTAAACAGTGACTAAGAAATGAGAAATGGAGTCAGCGATGAAACTAGGGGTCACAACGCAATTTTTATGATATGTTTTAAGTGAAAAATTGAGGCAGATATCTGAATAATTTAGGCTCCAAAAGCTGCTATTTAGAACCAGAAAGAGATTTTGCATAGTTAGTCCAGACTGTCTACTTAAATTATCAAATTTATCCATTAACTAAACTCTTCATTTTGCATGCATTAAACAGAGCATTAAGCATAACTATTTGGGGATATCTGTATAAACAGTTCTTTGACCACCAACCTTCTACTATGCTACATCAGATGCAATGTCAAGGCATCACCGACATTCCACAACTTGTTTTGTGGGAAGAGGAAAAAAAGAAATGCCTGCCAATTGAGAAAATTATTTTGATTGACTTTTAATTCTATTTTGCTATTAGGAAAAAACTATAAAGACTGGGATTTCCTGTTTTGAGTAATCAAGAAAAAAGGGTTTTTTCCCCCTTTATTTAATTCATGGTATGCTGGTTTTAGATTTACTTTGGCTGATAAAGAAAAATTCTATCTGCAACATTTTCCTTCAAGTGTATATTTTTGTTTTCTAAATTATAGCTTTATTATTAACACTGAACCTTGCCAATATGATTTTAGAATTGTTTTAGCTATCTATAAATTTTAAACCTGATAAATGCCACAAAAACTTGCTTTCATATATATGTATATATATATATATTACATATACACATATATTATATATGCATATATGTGTGCATATGTACATATAGACACACACATATATATACATATATACACACAGACACACACACACACACATATATGAATGGTTTGGAGAGTTTAGGTTTTTTTTAAAATGGAAGAATATTCAAAAGCTCAGAATAATTTTAACTGAATTACTGCTAGACTTCATGAAATATTTATACTAATCTTAGTTCACAGAATCTCAGTATCAGAAGAAACCGAAGAAGTCTTCTAGTGTAACTTCTGAAAAATGTAGGAATCCCTTCTCCAAGAGTAGGGTCTTCAAAAAAAACCTTAATTCACAAATTTATTAATTTTTGTGAAATGTGAATTCAGTATCTTGTTTGAAAAACTAGAAATACTGCTACAATCATCTCAAACACATGAAATAGTGACTAGAGCTGTATAGGGATCTCCCAGATGATGAAATTCCCTCTAACAGCGCAGGGCATAACTTTCCCTAAAATTTATAGTTTCAGAATGTTGCCCAGAGCGCCATGAGATTAAAATAACCTGTACAAGATCAACTAGCCAGTATGTGTCAAGAAGTAGGACTTGAACTCAGGTCCTTCTAGCTGTAAGGCCATCTTTCTTTCAATTATGCCATGTTGCTTTCTTTGATCTTTTTTTAAAGGTTAAAATAAATAAAAATTTGATCATAAATGCTTGGGCTTTTTTCTTAATGATGTTTTTATTCTTACTTCTTCACATTGTTTAAAAATAATAAATGTCTTGGAGTTAATCCACCATAATGATTAACTACCTTTTAGAAGCCAAAGGGTTGTTTCTGTTTCATTTTCAGTCAGCAAATGGACAGCAGCATCCAAAAGAGCTCGAAATAATTAATTACTGTGTTTGCCTGGAAAACTGCCCTTTCAAATGAGCTAAACTCATTTTAAGAATACATTTGTACCTGGAAAGATGTCGCAATGGTTCCAAGATCCAACATGACAAAGATATAAATTTCTGTAATGATAGGTACTATAACTGAAAAGTTGAAATAACCTCAAAGTGTAGGAGCCATGAGCCGTCCCAAGGTAATTAGTATCTGTTCTACAGTAATAGCATGTTTCATAGTCATAGTCTATTGGCTCTTTGAAGTTTCCAACTTAATGTATAAAAGTTTTATTTCATTAAGGCCCCATCTTTGAGCGTTTTTAAGAGGCAACATTAGGAGCAGGAAGCTGCCCTAATCATGAGATCTTTAAAAGAAGCTGTTCAGTAACACATTGGCTTTTACGTCCAGGTTTTTGGCTACACCTGTCACCGAAAATATAAAATACAATCGTGGAAACACTAAATACTAAAGGTTTAGACAACGAAACCAATCCTGATATGATATGTAGCATTTCTATACCAGTGGACCCAAAACAGCACGTTTCACATTTTTAAACAATGGGTGCTAAAGGCAAAGCACTTTGAGTTTTAAAGACATGCGAACACTTAACTGATCTGAAGCAGAAAAAGAAAAAAAGAAGAGAAGAAATTGTCCAGCTCCACAAATAAGCGATTACCAAGGGCATGACAACAACAACAAAATGCAGTTAATATTCCTGTTCCAGCAGATGTTCGTCCCCGTAAATATTAAATATAACACAAGTTCCTCCAGGAATGTGCAGGCAGTAATTTCACTACCTGAAGAGAATGGTTCCAAACATTTAACAGATAGTGAAAGACCTAGAGGGGGAATAGAGGGGGATGATGAAGCAGCCAATAGGATTTTTAAGACAACCGCAACTAGAATTAAACTGCTTCAAGCAGCCTTTTTTACGTACAGCAGCTACTCGTTATGGGAAGTCAATGCAACAGAACGGGGAGATTTGTCCCTGGCTCCCCATCCTCATACTACAAGCAGCAGGCATCGAATAAAGGGATAAATGGGGAGGGGGCTAGGTTGGGGTTGGGAAGTAGGAGCAGCAGAACAACAGAAGTTGATGGGTGGGATAGGGATGAAGAGGAATTAGAGACCTCAAGGAATCAGTCTGCCTAAACCAACATCTCTGGAATTCCCCCATTGAAGACACTCATCTCTTTTCGTGCTTGCACACTTTTCCTTCTCAGGTGGGTGGGTACTGGAGGAGAAAGAAGGAAGCCAGCAAGGTCCGGAAGGGATGGGAGGCGAGGAGGGGGTGGGGGCAACCAAGCATCCTACAGGGCACAGTGCTCCGCAGCACCAACTCCAGGACGCGGCTGGTCTGAACTAGTTGGGGGAGGGAGGGTAAGAGGTGAGAGGAGGGAGGAGGGGGTGAGGAGAAGGGGCGGAAGGAAGACGAGGGGGTGCTTCCCTAGGCACCAAAGACATGTTCTAGAAACCGGTCCCCCTCTTCTCTTCCCCTCTGCTCTCCTTCCGGGCTGAGCTTCGCCCCTTGGGCAGAAGAGGCCAGAGTGGGGAGTGGGGAGGCGGTGGAGAGGGTGCGTTCAGAGGATGGGGGAGGCAAAGAAGGGGGGCAGCGCCAGCCCTCAGATGGATCCCCGCCTCTCCACGTCTCCCCCAGCCCAGGGCGGTCCACACAGCCGCCCCGCTTCCCCGGTGCCTCAGGTGCAGCCCTAGCAGTGGCCTGCCGTCCTCCCTCCCCTCCTCCCGCTGCCTGTCACAGGACTCACCACAGAGACTCCAAGTCCCATTCCTGGAGCAGGGCTAAGTCGAAGCTGTCCATGGTGGGATGTGTCAGCGCTGCCGCTGGGGCTGCCGCCGCAGCCCAGGCTGCTGGTGCTGCTGTGGCCGCTGCTGCTGGGGCGCTGCAATGAGAACAGTGCGTTCAAGGTGCATCTTAACTGCGCGAGGAGAGAAAAGCCCCCTCTGCCTGGCTGCCTCCCCCCCGCCTCCCTCCTCCCCCCGGCTCCCCTCCCCGGAGGGTGGCTGTCCGTCCCCCCCGCCTCCCCCTTGCCTTCTCTGCACGCAGGCAGCCAGAAAGCAGCGGCTGGCGGACACACACACACTCACACACACGCACACGCACACGCACACACACCACAGACTCACTCCAGAGAGCCCTCCTCCCCCACTCTCCTGCTCTGCTTTATCCTCCTCCCAAGCTCCCTCCCCCTCGAGCGCAGCCACTCGCCCACTGGCGGCTCTCCTCTCTGCTGCTGCTGTCCTCTGCCTCTCTCCAGCCTTCCTTTTCTCCTCTGAGAGGTGTGTGTGTGTGCGTGCGTGTGTGTGTGTGTGTGTGTGTGTGTGTGTGTATGCGCGCGCGCATGTGTGTGTGACTCACTCGAGACGGGCGCCCTCCCTGTGCACGCTGCAAAAAAACCCAACAGCTGCTCCTCTGTCTCTCTCGCCCCCTCTCATGCTCTCCCCCCACCTCCCCGGCAGGCTCTTAGGTATCTGGCTGTACGAGCAGGCCACACTTCATATTTGTGGCGTCTTTCTTGTATTTTTCTTTGCTCTGGACTCTTTCTCTGCCACAGAGTAGCCAGAGTGTTTTGTGAGTGGGCGAAGAATTAAAAAGGGCATCGAAGGATTCCTGGGGGCCCTTGAATGCCTTCCAACCAGTCTCTTCCATCACCATTTCTTTCTCTTCCGCCCATCCCCACCCCCATCCTTTCCCAGCTCCCACTCGGTCTTTACACACTTCTTTTCCTTTCTTAGAATTCATTTGACCCTAGGGAGAAGCCCCTTTTAGGCAGGGTTGACCGCTTCTGCATACCTGGAGGAAGTGATGGGGAAATTCCCTTGACCCTGAAGGAAAGAGCCGGGTTAACTTGTGAAGCTTTCCAGCAGGGAAGTAAACAGCTCATTTAAAATTTCTTGAGTTAATAAAGTTAAGTGAATAAATGAGGAGAGGAAGGAAATCACTTCCAAGGGGACTTGATCAAAAGCTGTGATTTGTTTTTTAGTAAAAGGTCTGGCATCTGAATTGTACAATACTCTGAACTATCTTTTCCCAGGTCTTTTTTCTTCCTTTTTCATTAGGGGAAAAAAAAGCTGCCTTCAGATGTAAAACTCGCCCCCACCTAATTTCTATCTGATTTATTCAACACTCCTTTAAGAAATAGCACATAATTATAATTAAGTTGAATGATAAAAAAATTCAGTTTCTTTCAAGAAAAACAGGATAGCCTTTTTGCAATTAATATAGTTCTACTTCTTTAGCACTTAACAGATTTATGGATTCATTGTTGTAGATAAACTGCTTAGGGAAGATCCCAGAAACCATCTTCCTTCTCCTCCTTTCTTGGGTACCTTCATGATTTGCAGTAGCAAACAGAGAAATAAACAAAAATAAATAAATAACAATGACAAAACTGTCCATCACCCGGTGGCCAACCTTCTTTAGATAAACTTCTCAAAACTTGTCTAGGCTCTAAGTACTCTAATAAGGCACACCAGGCCAACACCTTTCTGCTTAGTTGTCCTCCCTCCAGCTTTTATCTTATTCAAGTAACTTAAGAGGACTAAGAATCATTTCTATGACATGGTGAAGCACAGATAGGAGTAGAAGTTTAGGGAAAGATCACTACTACCTCCCTAAAATAAAGGGCATTTACCTTCTTGAGTTTTAGTCAGAACCATGTTAAGGAATGCATTTCCAGGGCACAGTTACAATACCTTCTCTATATACTGTAGAATACAGAAATTAAGATTGTTTCTCAGTTCTGCATTCACTTCTTGGTTACAGATGCTCTATGTGTGTGCCTTATAAGAAGGGGGGTCACAACATCATACATACGGAGCTGAAAGGGACCTGATAGTACATCTGAAATTCAAACTTTGTATTTTACAGATAAGGAAAGTGAAGCCCATAGGATCACACATTTTCAGAAATAGTATAGCCAGAATTCAAACTCAGATTCTGTGAGTTAAGTTCTAGGCTCTTTCCAGTGTACCACACTGCCTAATATGGATGATGGATGTAACATAGGTATCTAAAATGAGTATCAAGAGTGGAGATCAAATGAAGTTCTGATCTTCCTGACCATGACAGCAAACTCCCAAACTCCTCTCCTGAAGGTCCTAAATGGCATAGAATGCTCTTGCTCCATCTTGAACAAGAAGTGTCAATTTCATGTTTTAGAATGGGGTCCTTAGACAACTGGAGATCCTTGTGAAAATTATATAATCCCTCCATTCCTTAGTCCTTCTCATTAGTCAAACTAGGAAAGTAATCCTTAACACCTTACTAGTGTCACGAAAGGTGGTTTAAAGATTAATGAGCTAATGTCTAGAACAGATTTGGAAGATGAAAAGATCAATAAAATGCTGAATGTTGTTTGACATTACCTGATAACATAAAGCTTTTCCAGTTTGGTTGGATTGGATTGGCTTAGAAAGTGACTCAATTATTATAGTTCTAGAAAGATGTTGGTTCTCATATTTTTAAAAATATCATCCCCTCCCCCTGACAACCATTTAATTTTGAAGTAGTTATTTCTTTACCAGCTCTGATGGATATAGGATTTAGACCTGGAAGGATCTTCTAGTTCAAGTCTGATTTGCAGATGAGGAATATGAAGCAAAAGTCTTGGAACTCGTTAGTGTTACAGTCTGGACTGAAACTTGGGTCTCTCTAGACCAAACTGCCTTCCTATGAGTCAAAGGGAGGGGAAAAAAGATAAATTAAGACAGAATCCGCTGAGAGAGGACTGACTGAACCTCAGACAAGTAAGATTCACAAAACATGAAAAAGGCATGTTTGAGAAAGCTCAAAACTGTTACTATAAAATCTAAAAATCTTAGACATCTTTCAAATCTCCACCCTCAGTATGAGAGAATAATAAGGCTAAAAAAGAAGAGAGAATGTTAATATAGGAGAAAATACAGGTGTGAGAAGTAGGATTCCCAAATCACAGTCTACTCTATAATACATTTAGATAAATCTGTCTTCATAATATCTCTTTAGCATAAACCTTTGAAATGTTTACACAGGCAAAAGTGAGATGCATGAGACATCAAGTCAGTGCTCTCAGGGAACAAAGGAGAAAGAGAAGAGAGGAAAGAGGGAGAGAGAAAGGAAGGAGGGAGGGAGAGAGAGAGAGAACACATTATGGAAGAACTCATAAATTCTACTGCCTTAAAAAGGAGGGGGGATATTCCTAGTATTTTAAAACTGTCCAATGTACAGCTATCAGGACTATTTGGGAAGCCTCAAATGTAAGTAATGTCTTGACCCACTTACAAATCTGACATTCCTTTCCTTTCCCACCAAATATGTTTATACAAAGGACTACATGAGAACAAACAGAACCATATTTATTGCAAGTTCTGATACTGTCTTGATGCTAGAGATAGATATCTGCCCCTCTAATGTAGGCTGAAGAGGAAATAAGTGGTTCCAGAGAAGAAAAAGGACCCACCCCCATCCCCTTTTTATAAGGGTTATCTCAGCAGCTTAAGGGTATTACAATATCTTCTGGAATGAATTCTATGAAATGGCAATCAGAATATAGAGTAATAGGCAGGTCTATATTTTAAATAGTCTCTCATTTTAATGTATGAGTGTACTTGAGTCTAAAGGAATTTAAATTTGGGTGTTTAAAAACATTTCATCCAGACTGACCGATATTTTCAGATTGAGACTTCATTGTGACATATAAATTACTATTAATATTTTAATTCTATGAATACATGTTCATCCATTGAAGTATAAACATGAATCATTTATTGGAGAAAGTAGAGGAATTTTGAAGAAACTAAGATCATAGTTATAGAGTATATTTTGACTACTATATCATGGAAACAGGGATAACTGAATAGTCTTATAGATCAAATATGAAAAAAGTTAATAGGAAGAGTTAAAGGAGAGTTTTTATTATTACTCATTCTTATTTATCTGGCTTATTAAGCTATTCCCATTATACTTAAGCCCCTGGGCACACATACCAAAATGAGAAGTGAGTCTAAGTGACCAAAAATATAAATCCTTCATATAAGACAAAATAGGGGTCAGGATTTCCTACAGGTTAGAAAACACAACCTAAAAAAATAAATTTTCCCCAAATAAACAGGGTACTACACAAATATTCCTTCAGCCAATGTCTGTATCTCCTTGCTGAATTCCACCAAGTAGATTATGTTATATTGGCCTTTGTGCAGACTAAAGAGGATCTTGTGACCTGGAAGACTTCTCTCCTGGGAATGATCCAAACAACACTACTATAATCTCAATATTCAGGAGTCTGTGTGAGAGGGTGTGTAAGGGGGAGAGAGTGGAATTGGTGGGAGAAATTTTTCTGGATTTTGGAACTGGTATTTTTTTTTTTTAAACATCCTGCATCAGACCCAGAAAAGATAATATGGTTCAGCAGACTATACCAAAATACCAGAAGTAGATTCAACTAAATTACTAATTCTAGTATTTTTTTTTTGAGGGAAAGGAGGTGAATGGAGGGATATTTTTTCTGATTATATATATATATATATATATATATATATATATATATATATATATATATA
>CM053771.1:339670422-339715261 GCA_028658325.1 Potorous gilbertii
ACACACACACACACACACACACACACACACACACACACACACACACACAAACAGGCATCTCATGCCTGTTGCTGAAGGGCAATAAATTTAGTTAGGATTATTTTCTGATAATCAACTTTTAGGTTATCTGCTTTCCACTGATCATTAGAATGGTTAATTAATGTTATATCCTAACAGGGCTATTGAAAGGTTTCATTTCTTGAGAATAGTTTATAGTAAGAATAGAAATCATAATAGTAAGAAATAAGTTTTGGGACTCCCTTTTCCTCACCAGACAGAAAATGTGCAGATCTTTTTTTCTGATTCTTTCCCCAACAACAAACTAATTACAGCTGTATAGAGCTGACTTACCCCATGGGGAGTTTAGAAAAACAACTAATTAATGTACTTAAGTTCAGTGTTTTGAAAATGTAAAATGCCTAAAACCAAAACAGTATTGAACCATATGACAAAATCATGAATCTTAGAGAAGGCAGGAACCTTAGTGATCATGCAGCCTAACCTCCCTAGAAATACAGAAATTCTTTGTTACAAAATCATTGACACTATGTTATTAAGCCTCTGCTTGAACAAGTTCACTGATAGGGAGGTTACTATCTAACAAAGTAGCCCATTTCAATTTTTATCAACTCTAGCTGTTAGATTGTTTTCCTGTCATGGTGAGATAGAAAGATTCCTGGGCACTTGGCAGCAGAAAACCTGAATTTTGTCCTCTGCCAGTTACTAATTACATGACCTCAGAGAAGTCATTTAACTTTTATAATTCTGTTCCTTATCTCTAAAATGCTACTAAATAGTTTTATTACCTACCTCTTAAGTTGTTAGAGATTTAAGAGAAGCTATTTGGAAGCCCCTCTTAAATTAGACATCAGTCCGGCAGAAATTAGGTTTAGACCAACATTTTGCACCACATTCCATAATAAATTCCAAATGAATACATGATCTGAATATTAAATAATCATAACACAAAAATATCAGGAGCACATACCTTTCACAACCATGATTAGAAGACCAATTCTTAACTAAACAAAAGATAGAACTGCAAATATCTTTTGTTATCAAAAAAGATAAAAGTAGATAATTTTGATTATTTGATATCAAAAGCCATTTGTGCAAACAAATTAATGCACCTAGGATATGACAAAAAATATTTATATCAGATTTCCTAGATAAGGTTTTGGTATCTAGTATAGTGGAGAACTAGAAGATATATGATCAAAAGTCATTCCTCAATAGATAGTCAAAGAATAGAACAAACAGTTCTCAAAAGAATGGCAAAACACTAAGTATAGGAGAAAATATTTTATCACTAATAATAAGAATACAAATGAACACAACACTAACATTTCACCGCACATCCAGAAAATCAGCAAAGAAGATAAAAGAGAAGAATGACCAATGTTGGAGAGATTGTGGAAAGTCAATGCATTACCAGTAGAGCTGTCAATTAGTATAACCATTCTAAAAAAAGAATCTTTAATGATGAAAGAAAATAAAGGATCTAACATATCCATAACCCCCTTGCTGCAGAGATTCTACTCTAGGATTTTATCCCAAGAAGGAAACTGACTCCCCAAAGTTCCATATACACAAAAATATTTTTAACAAAACTATTTTTGTAGCAGCAAAGACCTAGAAACAAAGCATATGCCCATAAATTGGGGGACGGTTAAATAAATTGTGGTACAAGAATGTATTGGAATATTGCTGTAATGTAAGAATTTATAAATAAGATACATATAGAAAAAACATTGAAAGTCATACATGAACTGATGCAAAATAAAGGAAAGTCTATAGAGAGATAGATGTATAGTTATATATTTAGAAATATGTAAAGTTATAGATAAAGAAGATACTTCTCTCCCCACCCTCCACTCCTTTGCAAAGGTGAGGGGTTGGTTGGTAGCGAGTCCTTGTGTCTAACACTATATTGTATATTGGGTCAAATTGTGTTAGTTTATTGACTAGACATGTTGATTTTTCTTTTTTTTTCCTTTTAGAAATGATTATAAGAGATGATTCTCTTGGGGGGGAGTAAAATGAAAGGATATAGGGGGGAAATTTAGAAGATACTTTAAAAGGATATCACAAAATTTATTTTAAAAAAAGAATTGTAAGGGAGTTCCTGTTATAATTGATTAGGTCTCAAAATAATTTGATGGGACTATTTTGTTGAGAGACATCTAAGAGGCATTTCTCCAAGGAGATGGAATGTTCAGGGAGGACTAGCCCCTCTGGTATGAAGGCTTGCTGATCCCTGTTCAGGGCTGCTCACCCACCTTTTGTGTCTACCTGATATTCAACTCTCACCTGTGACTTCAAGCAGCTCTAGTATGTTCAATGACCACACCCAGGTAAGCCATTTCAGCAGACAGGCTAAACCAGGCTAAGGGTAACTAATGGGCCTTGAAACTCAAGCATGTGAAGACTTCCCTTGGGTGAATGGGTGGATGAGTACAATCTGTTGCAATGGTCATGAAGCAGGCACTGTGGAGGGCTTAAAGCTTGGTCAGACAGTGAAGATGCCAAGGTCATCCAACGCATCCCAGGCGATCTCCAGTCATCTTGACTGTCTTACCACTGGCCTTTGATGAGTCTAGAAGAAAGAGTGATGCTGATGACTTTGTGCAGGCCTGCCTCACTTAAATCCAGTTCACTCACAAGACCCCTGATTTGGTCCTCTTTGAAAGCAGGATAAATACCAACGTAGAAATGCCTATTGCTTTGTTTTTTGGGGGTTTGGAGTTTTTCTCTGACATTAGGCCTCTTTTATTTTAATTTTTTTCAATCATCAAAAGATATTCTTATCTCTTTCCTATCTCAATCCATGCCCCCCCCCACTAGAGAAGAAAATAAAATCCCTATTACAAACATGCATTGTCAAGCAAATACATTTCTGTATTAGTCAATTCCAAAAAAATATGCCTCATCTGCCCTCTGAATGCTTTAGCCCTTTTATGAGGAGATAGGTAGCATATTTTATTATTTCTCCTCTGGAATTCTAGTTGGCTTTTACTCTGATCAGTTTCTAATTTTTTTAAGTTTCTAATTTTATCATTGTGTTACTCATTCTACTGGTTCCAATCAATCACTCTGCATCAGTCACATAAATTTCCCTATATTTCTCTGAAAACATTTCCTTCATTACTTCTTATAGTACAATAGCATCCTTTGCATTTATATACAATAACTTGTTCAACCATCTTCAGTTTATGGGTACTTCCTCACATTCTCACTCTTTGCCACCTCAACAGGAGCGACACATACTTTTGTACATCCTTTGATAGAGTTTATTTTGCTTAAACTGATGCCTCCCTTACTCTATTTCCTACCCTATTTCACTCTACCCATTTCCCACTTTCCCTCTTGTTTCCCTATCGAGTGCACATGTAGAAGGTGAGTACAAAAAATATTTCACCCAATTCTAATCAGTTCAAGTGTCAGCTGCTTCATTATTTATATAAATTGTCTACTTCCACCCTCTGATTATATACAAGGTAATTTTCCCTAACCTTCCTTTCCCTTCCTCCGTCACCCCAATTTATTCTGTTTCCCTTATCTTTCCAGTCTTCTATTAAGATAATCAAGATACAACAGAAACATTCCTAGGCCTTCTCTAATTAAAACTCTATGACTCCTGATGATGATGAGGTTTAAAAGGGGACATATATATATGTATATATATACATATATATGTATATATATACATATATATGTATATATATATATATATCATCCCTCTGTACAAGAGGGTAAGTAGTTAATCCTTATCTAGTACTTTAGTTTCCTGTTATTGTTTTTATTTATGTTTTTGTTTCTCCTAACGCCTGTGTTGGAACTTTAAAGTTTCAACACAGCATTGATCTTTTCATCAAGAATGTTTGGAAGTTCTCTATTTCATTAAAGACCCATTTCCCCCCAAACAGGCTTATACTTAGCTTTGCTGGTTAAGCCTTTGCCTTCTGGCATGTCATATTTCAAGTTCAGTCTCCTTTGTAGTAGTGGTTGCTAAATCATGTGTGATCCTGATGGTGACTTCTTGATACTTGAATTCTTTCTTTCTTGCTACTTGTGAGTTTTTTCCCCCTCTAACTTAGAAGAAAATATAATATCCAGGTAGAAGCAAGAAAACTCCTTAGAGTGGAAGATACTTTTTTTACAGTGGAAAAGAAAAAGTGTGATGTTAGGGGCAAGTCTAACACTTTCACCTTGTTATTTCAGGTTCAATGATAGGATAAAACAAAGTATTTGAAAGTCACTGAATATTTAACAAGAGGAGGTTTCCCTTGATCAAAGACAGCAAGGATACACAATAAGATTACAGTGGCACTTTTCTAAATATGTCCCCCCTCACCTCCATATCAAAATTTGCCTGGTTAGGAAGACAGTGTATAATTAGCTTCAATGATCTTCATATAGCCGCTAAGCCAGAGGGGCACTGAATTCACATAGGACTTTTTTTATGCCCTTAGGTGACCAGGAAGCTTTAGGGACAGGGATCAATCAAGACCTAGAAACTTCTTAGCTTCTTTTTAAGAGTGGATTTAAATATTAAACAGTAATTGTTTCTCTTTTACCCAAAAACCCTGAGGGTCTTCTCCTCCCAGTTTGATTTTTTTTGTTGTTATTTAAAGGGGCCATCCCATGAGCAACTACTTAAAGAAGCCTATTTATTGAATGGGTGTATCTCACTCAAAAGTGAGAATGCTGTAGGACCTTAGCCTGAAAGGGCCAGGGTCTCCCATTGCATCCTTGGCCATCTCTAGCCATCCTGATGAATATCAGGCCACTGGACCCGGATGGCTCAGGAGGAGAAAGTGAGGCTGGTGACCTTGCACAGCCCTCCCTCACTCAAATCAAAATAAACTGCAAGTCATGTCATCATCTTGATGTCATGGTCCTGGTCAAGAAAAGAGGACAAATGCAAGAATAATACAATGATACTTGGTTAGGGGAAACAAGAGAACCCCAGTGCTATCACATGGTGGAAGAAACACAAAGGGAAAGAGAAAGCATGGATTCAGGCAAGTGGTACCTCTATTCCCTAATTAAAAGGACAGTCTTATGACAAATCAATAAAACAACTGCTAAAGAGAATGGTATTTTAGTGTGATTCCTGAGCTATAACCTTCTTAGCCATGCTTATCATAATTCTATATACTTGGTGCAGACAGTTATATTTTTATGAATTTTACATTACTTTCTGTCACTCTCTAGGCAACAATATAGAGTTTATTACAACATAAAGGAAAATTCATCCTGTCGAGCATACATTAGGCCCATCCCAGAATCTAATGCTATCATCCTTCCACTGACCAACTCCACCACCAAAGTCAGGAGGAAAGTCAGAGCACTTACTTAGGGCTTTTCATCAGGGCCATGTCATAAGAGAATTCACAAAATTGTGGTATAAAGATGCCCAATTAATGGCAAAAGTAGGGATTTACATGATAAGCCTTTGACATAATTCAGGGAAATTTATGTCAGAGAATATAGTGGTCTTATAATCTTAAAGAAGAATGTTTTTCTAGGGCGCCTCCATGTTCATATTTAGTAGGCTACATTCCTCCCTTAATCCCCTCACTCTGGAATGACCTTTCCCATCTGACTGTACATAAGATTTTGTTTTGCAACATTCAAGTACACCCACCAAGTAGCTTCTAAAATTATCTGTGTACTATAACTACCTGTGTTAGTATCACATCTCTCTACTGAACCACAAACTCCATGGCGGTACCTCCTCTCATCTAAACTTTGCATCACTTAACCCAATATTTTGAATAGTCTAAGGAATTAATGTTTTTGATGCTGTAAAAGGAGAACTACATTGGCAATCAAGAGATTTGGATTGAAGTCCTGACTTAGACAAGTCATTTCCATTTTCTAGGCCTCTGTTTTATAATCTATAAAATGGAGTTAGAGTACATAATCTCTCAGTTCCCTTTGCAGTCCTGAGATTCTGTTACTATGACTAAGACTTGAGTTGTTTTGTGATTTTTTTTTATCATTTTCTTTAACAGTAGTGTTTCTAACTCTGGGCAAGTTTGTTGGACTCTATCAATTCTTGATTCTTTGTATATGTTTAATAAGGCTAATAAAATTTGCTTCCTAACCCAATAGAGAATTGTTTAAAAAAGGTTGAAACAATAGCGGTAAAGTGCTTTGACAATATCAGATAAAAAAAATCTATTTAATGTTTATGTAACATCTGTCACCATAGCAGCTAGATACTTCACATCATTCTGAGACAATCATTTATTCATTTTCTTTATTATTCTTCACAACACCCCTATAAGATATGATATTTCCACTTTGCACATAAGAAATTTAAAGCATAGAGTATGAAAAGGTCTTATACCTCAAAGAGGAGGGACCCAGAGCAGAAAAGTAGTAAATTAAAAATTAAAACCCTTGCTAGGTTTAGGCTGCCCATTTAAGGTCAGTAGCAAGTATGGAAATAACAGCATGACTGTAATGAGCTATGTTTGAGGTGTTCAACATTTGTTTTCATGATGGGAACAGCCAGTGACCACATAGATTGCAACTATCGATACAAGGACCCGCAAGAATTTTAAGACCTTTAGAACTAAAGCAAGTCCTGAGATTTAGAAAGAATATGACTTTCTCAGCATATCCTGAAAAGAATCCAGGTAGTCACATACCATTCTATGTTCCTACCATATCCAGGGACAAATAAGTCCCTTTGGTTATCCAGCATATAGCTCCATTAGAACAGTTAATTCTCCTAAAGTACCATCTGCGTGTGAATGAACTTTAATTATATCAGTTTTTGATAGCAAAGTGTGGACTTTTTAAAACTGTGTGTGTGTGTGTGTGTGTGTGTGTGTGTGTGTGTGTGTGTGTGTGTGTGTAAGAGAGAGAGAGAGAGAGAGAGAGAGAGAGAGAATAACTTCTTACATAGGTAGATGGGAACAAATAGCCCTTGTTGTGTTGTCAGAGAAAGTCCCTTACATTTCTGAAATTCTACGAACCATTAACCAAACGGAAATCTGAACTGTTAATATTTCCTACTTTGAACAAAGCAGGTAGATGAAAATATGTAGTAGTAGTAGTAGTAGTAGTAGTAGTAGTAGTAGTAGTAGTAGTAGTTGTTGTTGTTGCTGTTGTTCTAGTACTGGTACTACTAGAAGTAGTAGTAGTTACAGTAGTAGCAGTAGCATCAAAAGAAGGATGAGGACTAGGGGGAGGAAGAGAAAAGGAGAGAGAGGGAGGAGGAAGAGATGGAGGGAAAGAAGGAAGGAACTATTAGGATTATTAAAAAGATCCTTTATGAGAGGATTCACCACAGAAATGGCAAGCAACTTCAGAAAAACATATATAATAGGAGTAATCACATTCATAATTCACAACCAGATCTATCAGCATTTGCTGCAAGTGAGACACAGTTTCCAAAAACCAACATCAAAAAAAATTTTGGGCTTCTCATCTCTAGATGTGTTCAAACAATTGGATCATCAGCTCATACTATCAAGTTCTTATATTCTTCGTCAATGGTTAGTGGTCTTGCAGCATTCAATGAGTTTGTCAGGTCGACTATTTATTGTCCATCATCTCTACTATATGAACTCCTAGAATCTATCTTCTGCTTTCATCTGCCCATTATTCCGCTTCTGTCATGCTCTTCATTCGCCATACAATTCCACCAAGTGATTTCCCACATTGTTTTTTCTATTGCATGCAGCATGACCACAAGCTTCTCATCTTCAAATGTTGCTATGGGTCAGCATTCTACATTTCTTCCCTGATCCTCATATGGCTTCTTCACTGATTAACACTATTGAGACATAGTTGAAACTATTCTAAGTTACTTTGTACCTTATGGTCTTTTCACCATTCATGCTGTGAATAGCAACGATGTGAAATGAGATTTGCTTGATATCTTGCCATGTAAGTTTTCTTAGGTTTCCTTAAATTTAAAAGTGAGTTCACCACAGAGAAATACCTAAATGGACATTAACACCCTACTTATCTAGAAACCAGATTTCTGGCAACTTCAAATATCACACTAAGTTAAAAAAAAGTCTGCTTAGCAACTAAAATATTTCTCACAACGCTTATACATTGAAATAAATATGCTTTACTCCATAGACAAGTCCTCTGACCTCCACTTAATATCTATTAACTCTACATGTAATTCTATAGGATTTGGTTATATAGTTTCCTGACTCAGAAAACAGATACTGAAAACTACAAATCAAAGGTGACAACCTATAACACAAAGAACTGTTTGAATGATGCTGAGGAAACAGGAAAAAAAAACCCTCTAAAAAGTGGACACAAGAAATAAACACAAAATAGTGTGAGCCATTTAGTGTGAGGGACATACAATTTTATGCACCAAATAGCTTCTGAGACTATCACTGAATTGAGGAATTTGTAATAGAATCTAGGAATTTGTAATAGAATAAATAAAAAAATGAATTCATAATAGAATAAATTATCAACATTGAAACTGACCTCAGAGGTCATCTAATCCAGCCTTTACCTGAATCAGGAATCAATTTCACAACATCTCTGACAAGTGGTCATTCATCCTCTGCTTAGAGATGTTCCCTGATGAAGACTGCATTGCTTTCTAGTGTGGGTTAGGAAGTTTTTCTTTGCACTGAGCGAAAATCATCAACATGGTATAATGGATGGAATAATAGACTTGGAGTCATGAAGAACTAGGTTAGAATCTTTCCTCATATACTTACCGGATAGGTCACCTGGGAAAATCACTTAGCTTTTCTCAGTCTTACTTTTCTCATTTGTGACACTAAGAGAATGATAACAGCAGCATTTATCAGGCAAGGGTCAAATGAGACTATTTATCTAAAGTGCTTTGAAAACTTTAACGGGTTATATAAATGTCCGTTATTAATGTCTGCTATCCATTGGTCCTAATTCTGGTCTTTGAGACCAAACAGAACAAATTTAATTTCTTCCATTATGACAGTCCTCCAAAAACATATGGATGGATGGATGTATATGTATGCTTATATGAGTGTATATAGGCATATGGACACACATATATGTATAGATATGTATTTATGTATGTGTATATATAGATATATTTATATCTATATACAGACACATACATACACACATATACATATATGTGTGTGTGTGTGTATATATATATATATATATATATATATATATATATATATAATACATGCTAATCTTGGATCAAAGGAAAGTGAAGTTCCAAAGTCAGTGTATAGTCAAATCTGTCTTTGAGAATCCTTTTACCCATAGAACATACATATTACAGTAGCTTTAAGTAGTTATGTTTGGAAAGAGATTACTGTTTCTATAAAGGAAGGCAATCTGTAACAAAGAGCAGATAGACCTGAGACAATTGTTATCTCTATCCCTATCGCCTCTAAAGCAAATATAAATTCCCCTACTTGACATTCAAAACCATTCATGATCTATGCCCCCTTTTCAATCACCAGCCTAGCCCCCCAATCCACACCCATACAGACATATGCTGAAGTTCAGTGACACCAGTCTCCTCGTTGTTCCTTGAACACCAAATTCCATCTCCCAAATCTGGGCATTGGATTGTGAGCTCCTTGAGAGCAGGGAATGTCTTTTGTCTTTTACCAACATCATCATCATTTTGTATCCCTGTGCTTAGCACAGTGCCTGGCAGATAGTAGGCATAATAAACGTACGTTGATTGACTTCTTGCTATGGAAACAATTGAATGTAAAATTCCCCCCAAATCCCTAGCTAATCTATTCATTAGAATCATGTGTGATTATATTTGAAGGTGATGACACAGCCACATAACTATTTCATCCTTCTTTACCTTGGGGCAAAACAGGAGGTGAGGAAGTTAAAGGGAAAACAAAATTACCTAATCAGATATGCTAGGAAAGCCCAAACAAAGCTTTCCTTTTCATTACTTATATTGGTCTAAGCAAGAAGAAAAGGTGATGGGTAGAAACAAGAGGAATTTCTGATATCCCACAATATTGGGGAAATAATAATTAAATACAAGGGGAATGATGCATTCACAAAGAAAGAATGTAAGGAAAGAAGAGAATGGTGCCGAGGACAGAGCTTCAGGGATTATTTAAAATTGCAAGGCACTGATACAGATGAGCCAGCAAAAGAGAATGAGAAAGTGCTGTTAATTAAGGAGAGAATTCATGGAATTCCAGACAACAGAAAGTATCCAGGAGAAGAAAGCTGACAATGGTTATATGTGCTGAAGAGGGGTGAGGAAGAATGAGACTTTGGTCATTAATTTGGTACTTAAGAGAATATTGGTAACTTTGGTAACTGCAATTTTCTGATCTGTAAAGTGGGCATAAAAATACCCATATCATCCACTCTGTGGAACTGTTGTGAAGCCCAAATGATATAATATCCATAAAGTATTCTGCAAACGTTATAGTATCAGTTCTGTCGTATGTGGAGAAATAAGTCCATTGCTTATCTGCTAATAGCAAAGAACAAAGCTATAGTGATGCTTCATGAATCCTGCATTAACTAATATGGAGCTCTACAGAAAGTGAACTCTACAACTAGCTGAAACTTACTCCTTAAAAAATAAAAGCTTTCTAAATGATAACTATTTTGACAGAACTCTTTAACTATACACTTCCCCTATCATAGTAAATAAAGAATATTCATTTTAATTCAATCTTTTTTGGTGACTCAGGCTCATTAGCTTAAGGAAGAGATGTCTAAGGAAATACAATGGAGTTGTATCATACAAGCATTTAATTTGGAGGATTCAATTTGGCAAGAGAGGGAGGAAAACAGAGATAGAGGCAGAGAAATAGAGTGACAAAGAGCCAGAGAGGAGGGAGGGAGAGAGAGAGAATATGAATAATTTAAATGGTCCCGGCAATTCCGTCAGTCATGCTATCTGATGACTATATGCCCCACATATCCATTCATTGCCAAATCTTAAAATTTCTTTCTCTGCATCTCTTGCATACATACCCTTTACTCTACTTATCTAGCCATCAACCTACTTCCAGGCTTCTTTACCTCTTGCCTCAACTACTGCAAATAGCCTTCTTCTCAATGGACTCCCTTCCTCATTTCTCCTCAATCCAATCCATCTTGTACACAGCTGCCAAAGGGATTTTCCTAAAAGCATAGGTCTGATCATTTCATCCCCTAACTCAACAAACTCTAATGTCTCTGTATTACTTCTAGGATCAAATACAAACTTTTCTGTTTGGCATTTAAAACTTCTTACAACTTAGGGCCTTTCCTTTGTTTATGATCTTTTAATAGATTACTCCCTTCCACAAACTCTGCCCCCACCCCACCCCCCTTCACTCCCGTCTTACTAGCTATTCCTCCCACAACTTCCCCACCTCCATACCTTTGCACCGATTGTTCCCAATGCCTAGTATACTCCGTTTTTTCCTAATCTTCCCTGGCTTACTTTGAGATGCAGCACAACTACAGCCTTTCCTGGTCTTCATTCTCTAAGCCTAAGTCATCCCCTCTCTAAGGCTACCTATGTCTCCATTTTCTCCCCCATTAGCATGTAAGATTCTTGAGGACAGGAATTTGTTTTTGCTTTTTCTTTAATGGCTAATAAATCATCTTTAATGCTTAATAAATGCTTGCTGATTAACTGATTTGCCTACATTGGCATATCTAACAATCATCAGAGGTATTATTTGACCCCAGATCTTCCTGCTTCTAAATTTAACACTCTAGCCATTATATCCTACCATCTTTCTCTCATAAATGAAAGTTCCTGCAAATATGTGATTAGCAATACTTTTCCAAAGTATGTAGATATGGTCTTTTTTTTTTTTTTTTGCTTTATGGTTTTGCAGGACTTTTCCATGTTAATAATTCTCAATCTCAGTTCTTAAACAACCTAAAACCTTTCATCAATATGAACAGTCTATGGCTGTTTGCTACAAAGTAACCTATATCTGCTAGTTCCCCACAGTTCATAGCTAGAGAAGAATATCTGAAGTTGTGTTGAGTGTCCTTAGTTAAAGCACATCTTTTCCCTGTCCTTAGACAGGGCTGAGAATACAAAGAGAAAAAGAAGACAGTTCTTGAACCTAGGTGGTATCAAAGTACATAGATAGCTGGACCTGGAGTCAGAAAGGCTCATCTTCCTGAGTTCAAATCCAGCCTCAAACACTTACTAACTGTATGACCCTGGGAAAGTAAATTAACCATGTTTGTCTCAGTTTCCTCATCTGTAAAATGACTGGAGAAGGAAATGGAAAACCACTTCAATATCTTTGCCAAGAAAACCCCAAGTGGGGTCATGAAGAGTAGGATATGATGGAAAATTATTTAATAAGTGCTTACAATGTGTGAAGCATTGTGGTAAGTATTGAGGAGAAAGAAAGAAAAAGAAGACATTATCTGCCCCAAAGGTCTGGTGGTCTTTAGGTTGCAGCAGCAAAGCAGTTAGTAAGGCATCTTCTTTAATGTCATTTCCATTGATAACCATCATATCTGTCTTTGATATTGATACATTCTTAAGCCAACAGGTTGGGTGGAATGTCTAAATCCCACAACTACATAGAAGGTGAGATGGTACAGGTTTTTCACTGTGCCTTGGGTTTTGACATCACCCTTTAGCTACAAGTCTTCTCAGGGATGTAAAGGGCTTCTTAATTTAGTTTTCTTCACCTGATAACATTTAGGACAATGGGAAGGAGAGAGGAAAATGGCCCCTACCTATCCTATTGTGTAACTACTAGGAATGAGACAAGGTAAGAACCTAAGATAATTAATTGTCCGCTGACCTGAATTCTTTCACTCATGTTGATTTTCCCAGTGAAATCTAGGGTTCCATGTTTGCTGTAATATCCTATTGCTGTTTCAGCAGATAAGTATAGGATATTTGGGTACCAATAAGGGACAAAGTCAATTTTATTTGAGAATCTGGACTGGTATTTACTAGGTACTTAGGAGTATGATGCTGAGCCAGATGCTCTGTGATAAGTTGAAAGACATGGTTTTTGCCTTCAAGAAGGGCCCATTCTGGAGAAGACAGAAATAGATGTGGATCAAAGCATGAACCAGATACTAAGAGAACATAAAAGCTACCATGGGAGTCAGTCTGGTGTTTTGGGAAACTGTATTAACTCTTCCAATCCACTAGGGGACTCGTTAGTGAACTGAAGCTGTAATTTACTCAATGATAAGAGTTAATGTAGCTTTCTAAAGTACTTAACTTACTCCCAGGGAGTTGCTTACACACTAGAGGAATCTGGCTCACTAATCTTTAACACTTGTCATAATTATTTTTCTTTTAGTAACACTATTTCCCCCTTGAGAAACTCAAAATTATAACATAAGAAATGAAGAAATATAAATATGTGATCTTTCTTGATAAGAAGGAGTCAGTTGTCCTTGGGGAATTTTTTTTTTGTAACAAAAGCTTTTTTTTCAAAACAATTATATTTTCTCATTTCTGGTTCTGATAATTGAATATTTTCACTTCCATATTTGTTTAAGTTCTTTAAAAGGTGGTACCATGTTGACTTACTGGGAAAGTAGGGAATTATTAATTAAACTTATTTAACATCTAAGATGAAAATAGTGCTGATGCATTTAAATTTGCTTCAATGAGTAGCCAGGGTAGCAACTAAGGTTAAGTGATTTCATACATCTGAAAAAGGAATGAAAGATGTTGTCATTGTATGATCATTTTGTCACCCCTAGGGGTCTCTAAAGGCTTTCTGTGCTTACTATAACTGTGCCATATCCGTGGATGTGGGTGCTATCTCTAAAAAGACCAAACTCAACCTCTCTATACCTTTATGACCTTTGTGGAAAAATTCAGCATCAGTTGGCCAAACTTCTGGAGATAAGCCTTTTTAAACATTTGTCTCCAGACAATCAACAGTAGTGCTCAAAACCTTTCCAGATTGGTAAGACGTTCCAGAGATTACAAACCCAGGGCATAATCTTTGAAAACTCAGGGCCATCTGCACACCATAATGAGGGAAGCATCAAAGGAGGATTCATAAGTGTAACTAATATTTCAGCATGAAAGCAAAATAATCTATAAATTGGTGTATTCATATTAGATTTTCCAAATATCTAGATGACTGATGTGCATATTTTTTTCACTCTTATCAAGGATACTTGGTGTCATTGGTACAGACAAAGATTTATTATGATATATATATAGGAAAGAGCAGGCAACTAGGTGGTGCAGCGGATTCAGATCCAGGTCTGGAGTCAGGAAGACTCATCTTCCTGAGTAGAAATCCAGCCTCAGTTATGTGACCCTGCGCAAGTTACTTAATCCCACTTGCCTCAGTCATCTATAAAATGAGCTGGAGAAGGAAATGGCAAACTAGCCCCGTATCTTTGCCAAGAAAACCCCAAATGGGGTCACAAAGAGTCACACAGAACTGAAATGACTGAATGACCATAACAATAGGAAAGAGCACTAGATTTGGAGTTAGGGGACCTGTATTCAAATCCTACTCTGCAAACATTGATTTGGAAAAGCAAGTCTCTTTGGGCCTTAGCTGCCTTATTTATTAAGAGAATGGATAGAACTAGATGTTCTCTGAGGTCTCTTCTAACTCTAAATCTAGGACCTTAAGAAAGGAAGTTATCCTAGAGTCTCTAAGGTCCTCTGGTGCTCTGATCTTATGACTATTGCCCAGACCACCTGGGCCCACTCATTTCTTTTGATACCATACAGCCTATATTGCTCTAAGGTATTAAGAGGAAGGTCTTCATACCATCTACCTATTTTCTAACAGCGTGAAGGAACTATTGGAAGTATTAGCCAAAGTATTCATACCCATTACATATATCTGAGTTTTCCAAAGCCAAAGTTAGTGATAACAATATCTCATATTTGTCATTTTGAAGTCTTCATGGTTGCTCACTTAGTGACCATCATTCACTAAAGCTGGGAAATAGCTCTGACACTTACTACCTGTGTGATCTTGGATGAGTGACAACCTCTTTTGGTTATTTCTTCATCTATAAAATAAAGAGGTTGGATTAAGGAACCTCTTAGGTCCATTCTAGCTCTCAATCTATACTCCTAAAATGATTCCAATCTTATTAAATGCTGCTTTTAAGGACATCATTTTTATCATACTTTATGGGCCACTTTCATATTGGTCTATAAAACCAAAAATGACAATAAGCTCAAATGAGTTAACATATGTAAAGTACTTTGCAAAATTTAAGGTTCAATATAAATGTTAGAGAGACAAAAACAACACATGCCAAATGGGCTTTGCTCTAGAGCAATGGCATCTAGTCAAGATAGGGCACCCTTTTTTCTTTTATGGCCACTGTTGTCCACACAATTTGCCCTATGATCTTCCACCAATCTACTTCACCATACGACTGCTCATTTCACTCTTTACCAACAAAGATGAAATTAAAGCAATTGTAAGGCATTATTTTGCCCAACTATATGCCAACAAATTTAACAATTTAAATGAAATAGGAGTATGTTTTTTTTAAATAAAGTGCCTACATAAGCAGAAAAGGAAATACAATATCTAAATAAATCTATTTTTGAAAAAGAAATTGAACAGGTCATAAATGAGCTTCCTAAGAGAAAAGTACTGGGACCACATATATTTACAAGCGAATTCTATCAAACATTTAAAGATAAACTAATTCTTATATTAAATAAACTATTTGGAATAACAGATAAAGAAGGGATTATATGTGTTCTTATGTAATATAGAACTACATGTCTTTCAAAATGCTTTCACACACATTATCTTATTCGGTATTCATAGCACCTGAAGATGTGGTATGGTATAGTGGATAGAGGGTGTACTTGACAGTCACAGAGAAATGGGTTCAAGTCTTACCTGTGACACATTGGCTTTATCATCATAGACATGTCAGTGTACCATTCAGCTTCCTAGGATTTTAGGTTGCAGAGTTGATGCTGTGTTAGTAGAGGGAGTTCTTTATACCAATGATGTCATAGACCTAATCCTTCAAAATGAAATCCCCAACTCTGTTGAGTAGCTGGTGTTATTACCCCTATTTTGTAGATGAGGAAACTGACATTCTGAGGGGGTTACCTTAGTTTTCAAAAAATTACACAGCGTCTAGATCACTACTGATTAGAGAAATGCAAATGAAAACAATACTGAGGTACCACCTCATGCCTATCAGATTAGCTAATATGACAGGAAAGAAAAATAATAACTGTTGGAGGGGATGTGGGAAAATTGGGACACTAATGCATTGTTGGTGGAGTTGTGAACTAATTCAACCATTCTGCAGAGCAATTTGGAACTATGTCTAAGGGGCTATAAAATTGTGTATGCCCTTTGACTTAAAACCACTACTAGGTCTTTCTCCTCCAGAGATTCCCCCCAAAGAGGGGAAAAGACCTATTTTTATGAATATTTATAGTAGTTTTTTGTAGCAGCAAAGAATTGGAAAGTGAAGGAATGCCCATCAACTGGGGAAAAGATGAACAAGTTATGGTATATGATTGTAATGGAATATTGCTGTGCCATAAGAAATGATGAGCAGGATGCTTTCCAAAAAAAAGCCTAGGAAGACTTATATGAACTGCTGCAAAGTGAAGTAAGAAGAACCAGTGAAACATTGTATTTAGTAACAACACTGTATAATAATTAATTGGGAATGGCTTAGCTCTTCCCAGCAATACAATGGTCTAAGATAATTCTGAAGGACATGTGATGAAAAATGGTATTCATTTTCAGAGAAAGAACCAATGGAATCTGAATGCAAATTGAAGCATACTTTTTTTAAACTTTATTTTTCTTGTTTTGTTTTGTTTTTTGGTCTGCATTTTCTCTCATAACATGACTAATATGGAAATATAATTTGCATGATTGGACATGTATAATCTATATAAAATTGTTTATTCTCTCAGGGAGCAGGGAGAGAATTTCAAATTCAAAATTTTAGAAAATGACTGTTTGTCCATGAAACTGGGAAAAAAATAAAACACTAAGAGTGAAAAAATAAAAAAAAGAAAATTGGATGAAGAAAGTCACACAACATGTTAGCAATGGATCTGGAACTAGTGATCATGTTTCATAGAATCTTAGACCCAAAGGGACCTCGAATTGCACTCAGTCTAATCCCCTTATTTTACAGATGAGGATGCTGAGGCCTAGAAAGTTTAACTGGCTTGCCCAAAGCCATATAGGAAATACAATTGTAAGAATCAGAAAAAAGACTTGTATCCAGGTTCTTTGACTCCAAAGTCAGCTTGTATTTTGTTACCCCACATCCACTTTTATTTAATCTTTCTCAAGAGAAATCTTTTGAAATGACATTGAATGGAGAAATTAAACTAACAGAAAAGGAGAAATGTGAAGGAAGTGCTATATTCAATTGGCAATTATAACTGGTTAGATCTTGGGTAGATCTTTAAAAGACCATAGAGAGAAGCTAAATGAAGACGTTTCCTCCTTCTTTTCTCAGTGGCAATTCTAGCTTACTTGGGACATTTGTCAATGAAACAAAATAAAGGGAAATATTTTAAGTATGGAGGCAATGGTGTCAATGGTTATGAGGAACACTAAAGTAGTACAATGGATAGAGAGCCAGGCCTGGAATCAGGGAGACCTGAGTTCAAAACCAGCCTCAGATAATTACTAGCAGCAAGTCACTTAACCCTGTTTCCATAAAATAAGAAAAATAACATCAAACCACTCCAGTATCTTTGCCAAGAAAACCCCAAATAGGGTTGCAAAGAGTTGGATATGACTGAATGAAAAACAGCAACAACCTCTAGCTGTTTGCTGCTTCTTTGTTAATAAGAGGAAGTTTGTCGTCTGAAGCTTATTAACTTCCATCAAGAGCAAATACATGACATTCTTTTGTGTTGTTGAGGCAATTAAGGTTAAATGACTTGCCCAGAATCACATGGCTAGATTTGACTCCAGGGCCAGTGCCCTATCCACTGTACCACATGGCATTCTGTAGGAGGAAGGTGTAGCAAGGTGATGGCGCTGCTGCTATGGCTAAATAACTAGCATTTTATAGTCCTTTAAGGTGCGCAGAAACTTTTGAAATGCTGCATTTTATTTTCCAAACAACCCCAGGAGGCAGGTGTTTTTATTATTTCCATTTTACAGATGAGGAAATTGTGGTAGAGGTTAAGTAAACTACTCAGGGTCACACAGCTAGTAAGTATTTGAGGTTGAATTTGAACTCAGGTCTTCCTGACTTCAGATCCAGCACTCTTAATAAGTTCACAATTAATAAAGCTTTGGCAGTAATTTCTGACTCTCAGATATCCCGATTTCATCATTGCAGTTGACAAATAGCAACAGTATCAACTTTAATATTCCAAAATCTCTATTATGATTAGATTCTGAAATAAAAATCCCTAATGTTTTGGGGTGTGTGTGTGTGTGTGTGTGTGTGTGTGTGTGTGTGTGTGTGTTTCATACAGAATCGTGAATCAACATGTTAGAAATGTCATATGTCTTGGGAACTAACTCAATTACACTGCATGACTGTTTCCTGCTATAAACAAGAAATTTGACGTCAGGTGCTTCATCACAAATTCAGCATTTTATTCATGCTTTGAAGATTTGATATTTAGGCAAAACCACAAAACCACCTACCTAGCAGTTTTCCTGGCAAATGTGCTACAACAAATTGTATAGTTAACTGTCCACATTACAGGCAAATGGTTCCTGGGTATTTGACCACATCGTTCCAGGAAGCAGTTGACTACCCTGGAAATAGAAATCAAGCACTTTGGGGAAAATGCTAACTTTTCCAGGCTCCTTGAAGCCATTTAGGAAATTACTATTGTGATTCACTAAATGGTACACTAGTCTAAGAGAATTAACTCTCTTTCCAAAGGATCTAACTTGATACCAGGGAGTAACTTGCACATTAAAATCACTGTACAACTAGTGTTTATAGCCTGAATTTACTTAGAGCTGTCCATGAAGAGGGAGACTAGTTCACAGTGAATTCTGTGAGATGTAGTCCCATTAAAAACTGTATTACATTCATTCATTCATTTAGAAAGCATCTATGAAACACCTACTATACGCCCACAGACATGCATGATGGCTCCCCAATGAGAACATAATCTTCTCAGACCAAGGACTACTTAGCTTTTTTTTTTTAATTTAAAATTTTATTTAAGATTGTTTGCCTTTTGTCCTTGTATGTCCCTTAACTTCTATCTACCTCAGTTTCCTCATCTGTAAAATCCCAGGTTTGTTTTGAGGGTAATGATTAAGCAATATTTCAAGTCTTTGCAAACCTTAAATGTGCCGGGTATATTTGTTAAAAAGATAGAGATTCATTTGGAGCTCAAAACTTTAAAAAAAAGTCAAATGTTACAAAACTGTTTTAATATGTAATTGGGGAAAAATAAAATATTACTTTGAGAGAATAAAAAGATAGAGATTTTTGAAAATACACAAATGAAAGAGCTCCCATGCTGAAGGAAATGTACTTATAAATTTACTTACAAATTTACTTATAGAAATAAATTTAAAAATAAATGCAAAGTAAAGCAAAGTCATTTTAGAAGGGAAGTCATTAGCAATTTGAGAGAAGGGATGAGTCAGAAAAGGCCTTCTGTAAGGAGAGGCACTTAGACTGGGTTTTAAAGGAAGCTAAAGATACTATGAGAGAGAAACAAAGAGGGACTATATTTCCTTTTTGATAAGAATTTCCAAGAGGAAGGATATATTTCAGGAAGAGGGTATAGTCCATTCAAAGGCACAAGGGAATGTCATATATAAAGGATAGAAGGTAGATCAGTTTCTCTATAGGGTAGTATGTGAGAAGAAGAAGAATGGGCAGTATCCCTGGAAATGTAAGCTGGAGTCAGATGGCTAAGGTCAGTCTTGCAGCATTCTATCTCTTCCACATAGTAAGGGGAGTGGGGAGAAGGACAACAACCCTATGTTAGGAGACCCTTGGTTTTGTGAAATGACCTGCATGTACCTTGTCTAGGTGTGAATGCTTCAGGTGGTAAACAGCAGTTATTGTACAGCAGCCACAACACTTCTACAGTGTACTGTAAACAGTCTCATAGAACAACCATGGCATAGATAGACAATACAGCAAAAATCTCCTAAGCCAATAATGACAGAGATGATGACGGAAGGGTATTTTCTAGTCACTCAGGTTAACGACTCACATTGTATTTCTTTTAACAAAGGTTGTTGAACATCGCCTAAAATGCAACCATATAATCTGGAACAGACAACATTAAAGATTAGATAATGAAGACTGATAAAATTCACAGCTGGAAGTTAACACACAATGTAACATTTATAGATACACATTTCCCTGACACTGGCTTACTAAATGCTTCAATACTGTATTTAAACAAAGAGAATCCAGGAGAGGACCGCTCTTTGAAACAGTGCAACCCACTTAATGCTGTGCAATTCAGGCCCTAATGATGTACTTCATTTTTTTTTTTTGAGCAAAACTGAGCTGATGGTAATCTCAGCAAGCTACAAGTTACATTTTCAGCTCTCAAATCACTTGAATGATTATAATTTTTCAACCCAGCATTACTGACCAAATTTAAATGCAGTTTTTCCTCAGAGAGGAGGCCTTTTCTAAAAGAAGGGGGAAACCATAGGAATTAAAGAAATCATACTGGATATACCAGTCTCGACACTTATAAGTCAAATGAGAGGCCGCATGGTATAGCTTACGAGAATCATGAAGACATGAGTTCAAGTGCCAGCTCAGACACAATGTCTGGATGACTATGGATAAGGTACGTAACTTCTATGTGCCCCCAGACAACTTTCTAAGATCTTGAGTTGTGCGGATTTACACTGCAAGGCAGGAATTCCTCACCAAGAGTTCTCTAAACCAATGAAACCACATGTACAGTAAAATAATAATAATAGATAATATCAAAGGCTTAGAACTATTACCCCAAGTATATCTTCTGATCTCATGATTCACCTAAAGCATGATTCTCTCCTATGCACCAGGCAAGGAATGAGAACGTGGGGAAAAAAGCAGGAAAAGAGACTACTTATCACTCCCTTTTGTTGGCTAGCACCCTAGCCTGGTTCTTGTACCAACCATAGGAAAAAATTATGTATGACATGCAAAGAGATGAATTTTAAAAATCATTTTGTGGACTTTGCTTCATTGAACCAATCTTCTTTGCCTCAAATGTTCTTAGATGACTGCCAGGTGCATTTGAGTGATGAAACTTTAAAAGGAATAATATAAGCCAAAGACCCAGGGGTTCCTTTGGATACTTCATTCCACAGAGAGTATCATGTTGTTCTTAGTGGCAGGAGTTGAAGTTATAAAATAGTATCCTGTCCATAGACTGCCACTGAGGTCTCATGTAGAGCCAGGAAATAGTTGATGTTCCCCAAGGCATTTCACTCGTCATCATGCTAGCTTTATGAGATGACTTGGGATTTTGGGTGAAAAGAGGATAGGAATTAGTAAGAAACACTACCCATTAAATAGGAAGCTAAAAGGACTTTCTAAGTCTAAATCAGATAAAGACTAAAGGCAGAAACATTGCCCCTGATGAGCTGAACATTGAGACTTAATGCCCATAGGTACTACCTAGATTATTAGCTATTTTATGCTCCACAGATGTTGACCCCTGGAACAAGATCTTACCTTTTGGACAGAAAGTACCTGATAGAGTCAAGACTCTGAGGAGACAGATTGTCCTTGCTGGGGGAGAGAATGGGTGTATAATGGTCCAAGAAGACTTATCTAAAATAATTGTCATTTAATCTTTTGAGTTTTAAGCTAAAAGAGATAGGAGAGTATCCTGTCTTTTCTCTTGTGGGAGAAGAAACAACATTTTAACTGAGAATACTAGCTATAACCAGAAACTTGAAGCAGAGAGATACTGAACAACCTTATGCCCAGTGGAGCCACACCTGGTATTGTCACTGAACATGGGACCAGCAAACCATCATTCATCAGCGCCATGTAATACCAATAGGGAAAAAATGCAGGTGAGATGAGAAGCCATGCTAACACACCTGAGAGAGACTACCCATTTGGCAGAGATTGACTGCTAGACAACAGGAGCAGTAAAGGCAGTACTAAGATGGTGTCATTATTGACTAATATGATATAAAAGGAAAATGACAAATGCTGGAGGGGACGTGAAAAAATAGGGATAGGAATATGCTGTGGATAGAGTTTTGAACTGATCCAGCCATTCTGAAGAGCAAGTTCTATCTATACCCAAAAGACAATCAAACTGTGTATATCCTTTGACCCAGCAATACTTTTGACCCAGCAATACTACTACTAGGTCTTTATCCCAAAGAGATAAAGGAAAAAGGAAAAGGACCTTTATGTACAGAAATATTTGCAGCAACTCTTTTTTGTGGTGGCAAAGAATTGGAAACTGAAGGGATGCCTATTGAGTGGGGAATGGATGAACAAGTTGTGGTATGCAGTTGTGATGGAATACTATTATGCTATAAGAAATGGCAAAGAGGATGGTTTCAGAAAACCTGGTCAGACTTATATGAACTGGTGCAGAGTGAACTGAGCAAAAGGTAATTGTGTGCAGTAACAGCAATATTGTAGAGATGATCAACTGTGAAATACTTTGTTATTCTGATTAATACAATAATCTAAGCTAATTCCAAAGGTGACTGCTATTCAATTGTTTCAATCATGTCAATTCTTGGTGACCTCACTTAGGGTCTTCTTGGCAAAAATACTGGAGTGGTTTATCATTTTCTTCTCTAGATGATTTTATAGGTGAAGAAATGAGGCAACTGGGTTTAAGTACCTTGCCCAGGGTCACTTATCTAGTAAGTGTCTGAAGCCAGATTGGAAGTCAGGAAGGTGAATCTTCTTTACTTCAGGCTGCACGTGCTATTCACTATACCATCTAGCTGCCCATAATTCCAAAGAATTCATGATGAAAAATGCTATCCACATGAAAGATATATGAAGAAAGATGCTATCTGAATCCAGAGAAAGAATTGATAAAAAGAAATATGTAGAGAACAATTTTAAATATATGTCCCTAATAGTGTCTAATGGTAGCCATCTCTAGGTTGGGGGAGAGGGAATAAAAAGATGAAAAACTAATTTTTTGTGATTCTTTTTTTGTATATTTTAAAGGAGTAGCAAGTTGTTCATAGCAGATTTGCAGTTTCATTTGAAATCACCTTTTTTAATTGTACTTTGTTATGAAAATGCCTGTTTTATTCCATAAAGTAAAAATTAAAAACACTTTTTAAAAAATGCTATCCATTTCCAGAGAGAGAACTGATGACATTTGAGTGCAAATTGAAGTATCATTTTTTCACTTCCTTTATTTTTCTCAATTTTATTTTGCAAGATGGCTAAAATATAAATACATTTTGTATGATTTAACATGAATAATTAATATTAGATTGCCTGCCTTCGCAATGGATAGAGGAAGGACTCGAAAGAGGGAGAGAATTTGGAACTCAAAACTGTAAAAATATAAAAGAATGTAAAAAAAATTGCAAATTTTGGGGGAAAAAACTCAACCAGATGACATCACTAGCAGAAAGTAATGGTTCTTCAGTGTCAAAAGTATGACTTGCCCCTCTACAGGTATGCTGTGGCCAAATATATTTCAAAATTGTGTACCACTCTTTGTGTGTCTTGGTGACAAGGGTTCCCTAAATGTGGACCTTTAGATATGTTTTAAGGGTGCCCACTCTTCCCACTAATGGGAGAGTATACTAATGGGGAACATGTTCTGATGCTATTTTTCTTACCATGCTATTTCTTTAAATGTCTTTATTCAGAATTAATTGGGTCCTTTGACTAGTAAAAGTAAACATCTTTATGAGAGATTATTGGATATCATTTTTTGGTAGATGTAGATGTGGATCCAGCAAAGACCTTGAACCTAGAACAGTTGGATTGGGGAGACAGTCAGATAGCAGGATCCCCTTCCAGTTGCTACGTGTGAAATAAATGAAATTTCTATTCAGTACTCCAAACTTCCCTCTTCAGTACCATTTTCCTCCTTTTCCTTTTTGCCTCTCCCAGCATTCCCAATATGGTATTCTCTAACTTCACCCAGCAATGAAGGAATTTGATAAATTAATCATAGTAGGAAAGAAGTGTTGTAGTGCTGAATGACTGAGGAGAAATTGAGTATCAAGATATATTGACAGGACAAGGAGTGAATTTTTAAAGATCAAGTTGCCCAAAATCATACCAGTTAAGTAAACTTGTTGTATGAAGCAGACTGGCTCTTATTAGAGCTATCACACACATGCGCGCGCACACACACACACACACACATCATCCTGGTTTAGGACAAACTAACTTCTGCCCCTAATAGGTCAAAGAATCAAACCAATACATAGTAGGCTGCGGCTGCCAGAATGAATTAGTACAAAGAGATAGAGAGTTAATTAACACTTTAGAATTAGGAGAGGTAGAGGACTGAGTTTTCAGATCTGACACTTACTGGATATGTAGCCTCAGGAAAGTCACTTCACCTTTCTAAACCTATACAGGATTTCCTAATCTGTAAAATGAAGGAGGTAGACGAAATGATATCTAATGCACCATCTAGCTTTAATATTCTAATACTCTTTATTTGAGTTTGATTTTTGCTTCACACCTGTGATTTCATTGACGAAGGGAATATCCAGTTTGAAAATTTGTGGATTAGCAATTCCTTTGTAACTCATAATTTTTTCGGATTTACTTGGGATACTGAGACATTGATAAGCTTGCCTATGATCCTACAGCTAGCATGTGTCAGAGGCAAAATTTGACCCTAGCTGCTCCTGATTTCACTGGGTGGTTAGGTGGTACAGTGGATAGAACACCAGGATTGGTCAGGAAGACTTCATCTTCCTGAGTTCCAATCTGGCATCAGACACTTACTAGCTGTGTGACTCTGGACAAGTCACTTAACCCTTTTTGCTTCAGTTTCCTCACCTGTAAAATATGCTGGAGAAGGAAAATGGCAAACCCCTCCAGTATCTTTGCCAAGAAAACCCCAAACAGGGTCATGAAGACTTGGACACTACCGAAAAACAACTCAACAATCACTTCCTGACTTCAAGGCCAATCTTTGCCTATATACAATGGAGAACATGAAAGAAAATAAAACAATGAAGGACACAGTGGGGATTCCAGAGCGTGTCCTGGACCATAACAAATCTGTTGAGTCATCTAACTTATTGACCCCAGGGAATTCTCCTAAGGGCAGAGCAACCCTCTTAATGACCACAAACTACAATACCCTTCAGAGAAAAGGTAAAACCTCAGCCTATTCCATAGTGAGTGAGAGAAATGAGGGTTAGATGCCTGAATGGAGAAATAATGGCCTATATCCATTTACACTGTGAAGCATAAACTTGAAACAATTTCATTTTCAGGGTGGGGGGAAAAGCCATGATCTGTTTGGCCTTTTCCTGTTCATTATTCATTGTCTCTGCCTTTCCTCTCAGGCCTTTAGAATGCTGCCACAAAGCATTCTACCAGTTATCTGATTGTCATCCTATTTAACATGTTCCGTGGTCTGCTGGCTGATGACAGTTTAAGCGAGATTTAATTGGTAACATATTGTCGATTGAATTAAGTGCCATATGATACAGATTTAAACCATGGTAATTTTTCCATAAAGAAAAATCTGTCAACAGACTACAGCACAGAAACAGCTATAAATCAAATTGTCATGTTTATTAGTTATTGCAGGAATCTAGTTGTCTTGTATTCATTATAGTCTCTTTTTTAGCACCTATAAAAGCTATAAAGAGGAATATTTGCGCTAGGTGCTTTTTAATAGGTTTATATTTGTATACAGACACCTGCTTGTATTTTAATCATGTGAAAATGGTGGCATTTTATAGCAAGAAAGTCTGCACTTTTATTGTTTTCCTAAATGCTGAGAAAAATGTTTTTGCAAAACTACATTTAAAACATTGAGAACCTTTGACATTTGTGATTTTTCCTCTCATTTCATTTGCTTTTTTTTTTTTTACTAAAAAGAAATTTTAGTGCTTTTCAGTCATATCTGTTAAGTGTAGGGTCACACTTCTTTTTTGCTTTCCTCTTGTAAAGAAAGAAATAAAACACATTTACAGCTTTTCCAGTGTACTAAGGTTTTAGTTATTCAAGGTCTTCTACAACCTTGTACCATTTTACTTTTGGAGACTGGTCCGTTACTCATTTCCAATTGCTTTATGCTCTAGCCAAACTAGAAGACTCAATACCCCTAGAACCTGACCTTCATTCTCCCCTCTGTGCCTTTGCTCAGTCTCTTCCCTTTGCCTGGAATGCCCTTCCCTTCTACTTTCGACTATTGAATTCTTACATATCCTTTAAGCTCTCTTAATATCCTTTAAAATTTTTCTCCATGAAGCCCAACTGACCTCTCCCAGACATCACCTAGAATTTTATCTTGTACCTCTCTAATGCACTTCCTAGATGATCATGCAGTATTGTTTACGAAACTCACCTGTATTGGTGTCTTGCTCTCCTACTAAACTTTTGTGGGTTAGCTAGGTGGCACAGTGAAAACAGTGTATTCAAGATGATTATGAAATAAATGATAGAAACCCAAGTAAGATCACTCAATTATTCATGAAGGCTACAAACATTTAAATTCATTAGAAACTGAGAGGTTTTAATTGATTAGTTCAATGGATGTTCAAGTGGATGTGGTAATTAGGTGGCATGGGGGATGGAGTACTGGGCTTGGAGTCAGGAAGACTCATCTTTCTGAGTTTCAATCTGGTCTCAGACACATATTAGCTGTGTGACCTTGGGTAAGTCACTTAACTCTGTTTGCCTCAGTTCCTCATCTACAAAATGAGCTAGAGAAGGAAATGGGAAACCATTCCAGTATCTTTGTCAAGAAAACCCCAAATAGTTGGGCATGAAGAGTTGGACATGACTGAACAACAAAAAAACTTTATATAGCACATACATAGTTCTGAACACTGGAAGTGTTTAATAAAATTATTTTTGACTTGCCAAATTGATATTTGTGCCTACATATATATGTAGAACATATATTGTTGTAGAACATAATATTGTGTTTTATTCTAATGAATGTGGAATCAACCATAAAGATTTTGAATAACTAATTTAAAAATCAATGCTCATCCATTTGTAAATGCTGAACAAATTGTGGTACATAAATGCAATGGAATATTACAGTATTGTAAGAAAAAACAAGTATGATAAAATACAGAAAATCATGGAAAGAGCTACATGAACTGATGCAGAGTGAAGAAAAACTGAGACAATAACACAATTAATGACTGCAATAATGTAAAAGAAAAAATATTAATAAAAAATCAAAAAATGAATATTGCAAAATTACAAAGAACTAGCATGGCTCCAAAGAAAAGACAAGCAGACACCTTTCTTCACTCATTTCCAGAGATAGGGCATGGAATATTACCAAATGTTAGAACATTGCACATTCAGTTCTTTGATATATTGGTCAATTTTGATTTTTTTTCTTTTTCAAAAAAAAAATCTTTGTTATATAGGATGATTCTGAGAAGGGGAAGAAAATTCATAGAAATGATTTAAGGGATAAAAGACAAAATACATCAAAACAAATTTATTTTAAAAAGTAAACTAAAAGTATCCCACACTTGTATAAGTACCCTTCAATAATTGGCACTTTTATTTTCTTCCCTACCATTACAATTCTGTAAAGAACATCAACAATGTTGTTCTGATCCTATACATTTCTCTCCTTGAATTTCACACATTTATGGGATCAACATTTATTATGAGCCAGGCACTATGTGAGGTCCCTTCACACCTATCCTTGAAATCCTGTGAATATTCAGTCCATTAGAACAGCAGGGTGTAATGCACAGGGTTGTGTCCTTTGAGTCAGGACACTTGGATTCAAGTCTGTCTTGGCTGTGGTCAGGGACAAATTACTTTGCCCCTCTCAGTCTCAATTTCCTCATCTAGAAATAAGTCGGAAGATGCACTTGTGCACTCACACACATGCATCCTCCTTCTCCAACCTGCAAGCATTTCCTTTGCAGTTTGATAGACCAGAGAGTGAAAGACGGTCCATGGGGAAAGGCTGTTTTCCATTTGTGTGGCTATGCAGCACTGCATATTGTGGGCTAATTGTGGGCTAATATCCACAGCTTCCTTCAATCTAATAGTTTCAGCCTTGATTATAGCCTTTAGCAACTTGTGTTTCCATAACCTGTAACCATTATATCATATAGTCAAGGTCAGCAACTGCTCCTATTCAAGCAAAATTGCCTTAAAATGCCTCATATTTATATAAAATGACATGTTTTTTTCAAAGCATTTCCCCCCACAACAACTCTGTAAGGGAAACGATGAAGGCACTCTTATCTCTAGCTTTCAGCTAAGGAAGTCAAGACTTAAATGATCCTTAACTTGCTGACCATCATACAGCTAAGCAAGGATCAGAACTAGGACTCAGACCCAGGTCTCTTGATTACAAGTCCAGTGTTTATTTGCCCCTTCTTCCATCATACTATATTGTATTTCTTCAACAACTTAATTATTGCTTCTAAAAGTATAAAGAGGATTACAATGAATGATTTTGCTAACTGTCTGTCCTTGCTCTGGATATTGGCTAAGACTTAGTATTTGGCTTTAGCATACACAAATGTATATGTATACACATACACAAAATACTCTGCTGCACTAAGAATATGGGGTGCCCCCAAAAGTCTTAGCACTGTTTTAAACTTTAATAACTTAAAACCTCACAGATACTTTTGGGATGTCTTCTATAAAGATGAGTTTACTGATCCAATATATTCATATTCACAGGAGATGACACCCACTACCCCTAAGTGTGCTGACCTAAAGTCATGTTGTTTGCTACAATTTAGAGGTGGGAGAGAAGAGGGTGTTTTGCAATAATAGTGTGATGTTTACTGTGAGCCATCCATATTCTTTTATCAAATATTTCTTGTACCCAACAATATGCATTTATTTTTTTTTATTTAGCAAGTATTTATTTTCTCTCTGGGTCCTCCCTCCCCACTTAGTGACAAAGAACCGAAAATTAAGGGAGTGCCCATCAGTTGGGAAATGGTTGAACAAATTATGGTATATGGTATAAGACTATAAGTAATGATATATTATACATTTGTAATGGTATACTATTGTGCTGAAAGAAATGGCAAAATTCGACATTATACATTTGCAAGACTTTATGTGTGTGTGTGTGTGTGTGACAGTATTGTCTGACCTCACAAAGAATGATAGAAGGCAGAAGTCCTGGCCCCAGATAGCTCCTGGAGTCTGCTCTTCTAGGAAATAATATGATCTATTCTTGCAATGGCGGATAGTTTAATCCATACCCAGTTAGGTATGAATTAGCTGGGCTAGATGTGGCGTCAGATATATGTGCAAATATATGCATATTTGGCAATGTAGGTATATCAAGTCACACGTCAATCATGTTCAACCTTGAGTCATTCAGCTCAACTTTATTAAGCTCTTGCTATATGTCTGGCACTTTGCTAAGCACTAAGGATACAAAGGTAAAACACAATTATTGCAAAGTTGGTAAATCCTTTCCCTATCACTCATCCCCATGTTGATCATGCCTCACCTATCCCACTGTCCATATTTTTATGATTTTTAAGATCAAAATGATTTGTCCTCAAGTATTTTGGGTTCCAGTTATGGAGACTTGGGACCCTCTTTGAACTTTATGAACTTAGTACTGGTCCAGTGACACAACATGTCCCAGAGATCTCATTCCCACCTAATGGTAGTCAAAGCAATTGATGGATACTCACTTCAGTCCAAACCATTTATCTAGATGATAAAATTCCTGATGGTCTGAGTAGGAAAAGATCACAATGTACTTAGCCCAAACATAATAAAGTCTTTTCCACAGAAGTACTGAGGATCAGGTGGCTTGGACAGCACATTCTATCAATCAGGTGAGGCTTCCCTAGAATAAATCTCTTCTTCCCTTCTACCTCTTAGAATATCTAGTTTCCTCCAAAGCTCAGTTCAAGTGTTGTTTTCTACACAAGCCATTTCCCTAGGTGTTATCTTCAAAAAATTGCTTTGCTTTAACTTTGTATATATTTCATATATACTTATTTATATATCTTCTGCCTCCTCGATGGAAAAGTACATATACACATACAGATATATTTTACATATACACACACACATATATATGTACAGATAGATAGATACATAGATACTACTTTGATAGAATATAAGCTCCTTGAGGAAAACACTATTATTCAGATACTCATGAATTTTCTCTAAGTCTCATTAACTTGATGTTTCAAAATCAACTGGACCAGAGGATGGTGGTTTATCTCACTGACAACCTCTTTTATACCTGGGATCTTGTCTAGCACGCCGAATTGATTAAACCTACAAAAGCTCATACTATTTGTTAAATTTTAGAAATATCAATTTAAGAAACAGGGGATGGAATTTCTGAGGACATCACAGGTTGTTAGGGAGTCTAAGTAGATACAGACAGGAAGGAGGTTTTATAGTACTTGGGGACTGTTGACTCAGGGAGAAATTGGTAACCATTCTTTGACTTCATTGGGCACTACTGCCTCATTATTCTTGGGTTTCCTGCCTTAAAATCACCACCAATGCCACCACTATCAGCAACAGCAGCAGCAGCAGCAGCAGCAGCAGCAGCATCATCAGCATCAGCATCATCGCCATCACCACCACCATCATCATAGAGAGTTGGGGAATCAGGAAGGAACTTTACAATGAGTAGGGTTTGAGCTGGGTCTTGAAGAGAACCTGGGAAAAAACTATGAGGGAGAGGTTAAGAAGATAGCATTCTAGACATGGGGGGATAGCCAGTAAAGAAGTAGAAAACCAAGAGAACAACATTGTGTATGCAGAAAAATAAGTCTAGTGTTCTTTGGTTCTTGAATATGCACAGGGTGCTCCTGCTCACTGATTTTCTGAAGTGTCTACAAGGCTTTTTGATGAATACAATAAGGGAAAGGAGCAAGCATTTATTAAATGATTATTATATGCAGGCACTGTGCTAAGTGCTTTACCAATATTATTTCATTTGATTCTCATGATAACTCTGTAAAGTAGATATTGTTATCTCCATTTTACAGTTGAGGAAGCTGAGGCAGAGGTTAAGCAACTCAACTGAGGTCACACAGCTGGTGTCTGAGGGTAGATTTGAACTTAGACCTTCCTGACTCCAGGCCCAGCACTCTAACCACTGTACCACTTAGCTACCTCTAAGGAGAGATGCATTTAATGGTCTAAAGAATGTTTTCACTTTAACTCCTATCTTAGTACATCTAGATCTGCATAACCATTCATCATGGAGACTAACAATTCAGTATTATAGAGAGGTCTGTTCTCTCTAAGACCACATCATGCTCCTCCATGTCCTAGCTTTGTATATATTTCTTCTACAAGTTGACTAATATAGAAATTTCTGGGAGAAATTTCTTGCCACCAAAGTCACACTTGACAAGAGACACCATCTCAAGGGTCTATGGTAACTAAACATTGTCCACACACCATAAGAATCTAGAATACCTTTGGACTCCCTGGCAAGCCAATCCATGCCCAATCCACTGGGAGCTACTTTTCAGTAAGTTCAATTTAGTTATCATGTATGTTCCTGGATATTCTAAACTATATAAGTTGCCCCATTGCACAAAACTTGAATTGAACCACCTGATGTCCTTGTCACTCCAATAGGCTAGTCTACATGCTATAAACACTGTAGCCACTAGATCTCAATCACAGCTATTAGAGTTCATCCACCAATAGCAGGTATGGTATTCACATTTTGTTGCTGTTCAGTTGTGCTCAACTCTGTGATCCTGTTTGGGGTTTTCTTGGCAAAGATATGGGAATAGTTTGCCATTTTCTTCTCCAGCTTATTTTACAGGTGAGGAAACTGAGGCAAACAGGGTAAAGTGACTTGTCCAGGGTCACTCAGCAGTATGTGTCTGAGGCCAGATTTGAACTCAGGAGTATGGGTCTTCTGACTATAGGTTCAGCTCTGTGCCACTTGGCTGCCCAGATATACACATCCTTGGATTCAATTATTTGCCTTTTAAGCAAGCCTAATATCCACACTAAAAAACAATTCCTATTTGGATATACTCTTTTAAACCTGTTCATACCTACATATCCCTAGTCAAGATCTATGGGCAGTGTTTCAACTCTACCATGACAACCATATGCTAAGTTTTGCGTATACAAAAGAAGGTGAAAATAGTCTCTGACCTCAAGGAATTTATAATCTAATACAGAAGACAACATACAAACAAACATTTTTATTTCCCAAGCTTTCTATTAGGGCACCCCCACCTGTTTATCACATACTTTTGGACTGTTTTATTGAAAGTCCTTCAGGGAAAGATTCACCTTTCTACGGCATATCACAGAATAGTGATATAGTCTAATGGAAAGATGTAACATATTAACAGAAAACTAAAATACTATTTCTGCTGTTATACATCCTACAATTAAAATGTCTAAGACATCCAACTGCTTGCTCTAGAATTCTGTTAAAATAATTTGCTCAGATTGTCCATTAAGACAATTCTTTTCTATATTAACGATGGTTTCACCAACAGGTGTTTTTCCCTTTTAGTTATTTTGCATAATACACTTCCCAGAGTGAATAACTATGATATGGGAAAGCTTCAGGCTCTCAGGCTGAGTTGAAGTTGTCCTAATGGTGGCTCAAATCATACAGAGAGTAGGTTAATCATCATTATACTGTCAGAGAGCCCTAGAGTGTAAGAAACCAGATCTTCTTATTTCCCCATAAACCCCATGGCAAATGGACAAAAGGAATATATTGTTTTTTTCAGGATATCTTCAATTCATGGAAGTGGTAGGGATATTTTTAGTACCAAATAGCATGGCAGGGATATAGACCTGAGGAAAATACAAGGAAGTCAGCATACAATGTGTACCCTTAGAACTGGCCTAGACCTTTCATCTGTCTCACTTATTCCAGCCCTGGCCCTGGGGTCTAAACAGGTATTGCTATTGGGGAGAAGGCTGGGATAAGGAAAGATCCAGAGAAAGTGTTCTAAGAAGATGTGAGGGGGGGACGGAGAATACTTTAATAGAAAGTTTCTGTTTCTCCAGGAAGAATCATCTGATAACGTTGAGATGAGAGGTCTATGTTTCCTCACTCACTTTCTGGAAGTGTCCCTGACCAGGACTGCATAGGAGGAGGAGGCTTTTACATTGCAAATATGATTATCTTTCAGAGACATGTATGCCATTTCCTTGGGGTGAAGGCCGGGATGATTTTGCCATTGACTGCACAGTGCCCATATATCTGAATATTATCTCAGGTCTCACCTATTGTTGTGTCTGCTAGGATAAGAAGCATTCTGCTTCCCTTATAGCATTTCTTGCGAGAGCATTAGGGTGAGGGGGTTAGTAGATGTGTGCGTACGTTTATGTGTATGTGTATGTGTGTGTGTGTGTATGTATCTGTGGCTGGAATTAGATGAGAGAAGGGGGCCAATACAAAAAGGAAGCTTCTGCATCCATTCAGAAAAGCATTCACCCAAAAGGGAGCCCTTGAAAATGTAGTTTTAAAAGATGCTTTTACACTCTTGGTAGGTGTCATGATGTTACAGAGCATGCCCATCATCCATAAGAAAAATTGCCGCATGATCCACACTGCGATTCATGAACATGACATACAGCAGTCACTGCCGCAGCAATATAATGTTTATAGGCAGTAGCAAATAGAGAAGAAAGAGACATGAACATAATTACAGAGAAACTCACTTGCATGTGAGTATCATTTACCAAGGAGTAAGTTGCGTACAAGTGAATTTGCATACAAATGAGTTGCTGACAGAACAATAACTGGTCAGTGACAAGACCTTGCACACTTATTAAAGTCTGTCATTATGCAAAAAAAATTAGCATCATGTAAGTTTAAATGTTGATCTTCACTAATCCAAATTTTAAATAGGGTTTTGTTTAAATTTACAATTGTAATAGCTTCAAAACTCAAAATGTTAAGCCTATTTCCTTAAAAAGTCGTGTACAAGCACTCAATTCTGGAAGATTTTAAGTTTGAAAACTGAAATGCATGGATTTATATGCATATACAAATCATAATTATATATGCAAGTTACAACAATATACATATATGTACACGCACATCACTATATATGGACATGGGTCCATATAGAAGCAGCATAGCGTGTTGGATGGAGAACTGTCTTCACAGTCAGGAAGACAATAGGGAAAGAGAAAGAGAGGGAGGAAAAGGGGAAGGGAGGGAGGAAATGGGAAAAGGAGAGACAGGGAAGAGAAAGGAGGGAGGAGGGAAAGAAAAAAGGAGAGAGAGAGAGAAGAGAGAGAATGTGAGTGAGCGAGAAACAGAGACACACAGAGACAGAGAGAGCTAATAATGCCTCTCTCTCTCTCTCTCTCTCTCTCTTTCTCTCTCTCCCCACGCACACACACATATAGAAGATAAGGAAAGGCTTTTGTTGCTGTTGAATTGGTTCTGTTGTGTCTGAGTCTTTGTGACTCCTTTTGGGATTTTCTTGGGAAAGACTAAAGTGGTTTGCCATTTCCTTCTCTAGCTCATTTTACAGATGAGGAAACTGAGGCAAACAATGTTAAGTGACTTGCCCAGAGTGACACAGCTAGTATGTGTCTAAGGCCAGATTGGAGCTTACGAAGATGAGTCTTCTTGATTCCAAATCCAATGCTCTGTCCTCTGTGCCACCTACCTGCCCAAGGAAGGGCATTATATATGTGATTATGTTGCTAAAGGTTAAGTTCCAGCTGTGGAGAATTCCTTTACCAAAGCAAACTGACACTTCCTTTGTAACTTACAGTCCAAAAGTACTGTTTGTGGTACTGAGAAGTTAAGTGATTTGTCCAGAATCCCAAAGGCAGTGTGTATGTCAGAGAACCATATGTCGGAGAGTCAGTGTATGTCTTGAGTCCAAGACTTCCTGAGTAAGCCTGACTCTACAGCCTTAATTTTTTTAAGTAAATGAAACCAATATGAAATTGTGTACCTTAGCGTCCAAACCAATGGGCAATAAAGACCTCATATGGTTCTTCAAGACCAGAGGTCTTGTTCTTTAGTCTTACCCTTGGTAGTCTCATCTAATGGAACTCCAAAGCACATACTTCTCTTTGACTAGAAGATTGACAATGAAAAGAGAGAAAAATGGAGTAGGATATAAACTGAGCTAAATATCACTTCATGGGTTCACATTGAAGAAGCGATACTATCTGTGAGATCATTTATGCAATCATTGAGGAAAGGGACGACAATTTTTTTCCTGGAAAATACTCTTTGGCATGCTGAGGATTAGCTTATACAACTGACCACACAGATTTGTTTTCCTTATAAGGCTTGTGTGCCTCCAACATGTGGTTGTTTAGAACAGAGTGAACCGAAGACATTAAAAGTTCTGTGGTCTCCCTGTACTAATAAGGCATTTTTATAAATAAAAAATTGGAGATGTCCAAAGGAATGTTCATTGCCCAGGATATCTTACTGTAGCATAATTCTCATTTTTTTAAAAAAAACATCAGTTTCGTTCTCTTCTGTTGTTATCTAAAACAACCCTTTCTGTTTCCTTTTCCTATGTCCAACAGATTAGCTAAGATACACACTCTTTCAAAATGTGATGACAATCTGTTTGCTTTTTAAGTTTGAATAATTCAGTCTTCCAGTTCATAATAATAGTTCAGTGTTCTAAAGACTGAGCCTCTCTGGAATGAGAAAAGGAAACTCGGATAATATTAATCCAAACACATTTTTCTGTTAATTGGCCTAAGCAGGAAATGTAGCAGCTAAGTCATATTAGCAAGTACGTTTTTTCTAGGGGTTTCAGTTGAAATTATGAGAATACTTGATTTATTTCAGGAGGTAACAGTTTTCTCACTCTTTCCCCACACTTACCCCATTGGTAAATATAGTATATGTCATTTTGCAAAGGCTACAAGTAGTCCAGGAACCTTCTTATAAAATGATGTCCAGTCATATTCTCATTAGCTTCTCCTTGTTACTATCTTAAAGAATTCAGACAAGTTTCTTTTCAATCATACCAACATACCAACAGCCTTCATTCTATCAAAGTTTCTATATGCAGAGGGAAAATTTGCCATTGACTCAGAAGTCTTAGAGTGTCAATAGCATTGTATGGATTTCAACAGTGTTTAATTAATGACACAATCCTCAGGACATGGATTTTCTTTGCTAAGATTGGTCAGTAGGCAAGGAGGAAGGAAGGGGCGATGTATAGAAGAGAGAGAGAGAGAAGGAAGAGAAAAAGGACGGGGAAGAGAGAGACAAAGAGAGAGACAGAGAAGACAGAGGAAGAAAAACAAAGACAGATAAAGGGAGATAAAAAGAGATAGGCAGAGATGTTAAAGAAAAGACATCCTAAGGCTCTAATATTTGGGCCTGTGTTTCGCATTTTTGGAATATATACCTGGTTTATTTCAGCAGAAAAGTAGCAGCTACACAGTTTTTCTGGAAACGTGTAAATCAGGTAGGGATCCAAATGAAAAGCTGAGTGCTTCTCTCATGCCCACTTAGCCTAACCATTTTTTAAAGATTGAGCTGCTTATCCAAGCATGTCTATTTGATTCATATTCCAGGAATAGAGATTTTATAATCACTTCCCAAGGACATTTTGGTCTTTAAGTCTCAACCAATCAAACTGGGAATTTTTTACTTGTTTTGAGTCGCTTTTTCAGGAAGATACGTTTTTTAAATGGTAAATCTTGCATTGAAAATTATGAATTTGGGGAGCATGGACATCATATGTATGAGTCAAAAAGTAAATTCTAAAACAAACCATTTTATGACGATACCTGAAACTTTGTAATTGTTCACACATCTAGTTTATTGCAAATGTCACTCCCTTGCAAATACTCCATTGGGTAATGGTGTTCAAATGGTTCTGTTATTTTTTAAATGAAAATTTTAAACATTCCATGGGGAAAATGAGTCTGGTCTCTTAAGAAACCTCAAGACATCTTCAAGAGGAAACTTAATTAGAATAAAAATTTGCCTTTTATAGTGCTCTTCTCACAATATCATTTGTACTATCTTATCATACCAACATGAATAATTGCTGATGAGTTACGGTAAAAGCGCACGAACTTACATGTTGCATGAGAGAAATAGACCTGATGAGATCTCCACAACCCAAGAAATGGTAGAAACAAGGAACTGACTGCAGGAGCGTGTCAGAATTAGGTATTTGCCTGTCCATGAAGTTATTGAGAGAATACTAGCAATGTGCCTAACTAAGCCCCAAGGCTGGGGGTGACGTAAGAGGAACGTTTTGAGTTCTGAAGGAATGTCATGCTAGAATGTAATTGTCTAGTCAGAAAAGGGAGCTTTGTTGAGCAGCACTGGTGCAGAGGATTGCCTCAGGGGTAACCTCAGTTTTGAGAATGCCTTTTGAGAATCAAACTTTCTAGAGGAAGGTCTTCTGACTCTTTGGAGAGAGATAACTCATATAGCTTGTGAATAGTATTTAGCCTCTGAGAAAGAAGAGGGCCACCCACATAGTTCCTCAGTAACATCCCGCTTAGAGAACAAAGCAGTAATAGGAAAGGAGGTAAAGAAATATGTACCTTGATATCCCCCATCCATTATATTGAATTATTGAGACAGTGTAGATCCAAAGGAAGGTGGCTGCTGAAGCAGCCCCCAGACTGTGTTGTTGTAAATCTTGGGGGCACTATGTAGGACACAATAGAAGACAGAACTAACCAGAAGGTTCAAATATTGCTTTAGCAGCACCCCAAATTCAATTTCTTCTAAGGAGCTTACGGTCTATTTGGGTGTTTTATGTGATTCCATATCTGTTCATGGGATTCTGTGAATATTTGAGTCTCCTGCCTATTATTTGAGTTAAAGACTGTTTTTCTCCATGCACAATCATCATCAACATGCATTATATTTTGGGGTACCTAGATATTTATTTTGGATATTTCTCAAGAGTAAACTCTGCAGAAGGGACAAAGTGAACCAAGAAGAGAACATGACTGTCTCAGCCCCTAGGCTTAAACCTATCTCATTAAGGCTCAGGGTCTCTGGAGAACTTATATTACATCTGTATTTTACAGAGCAACAAATATGGTATGTGTAGATGCTCAGCAAATATTTGCTCAATGAATGAGGCCATTGGAAGAGAATGAACTATTCCAGGTAAATAGGAAGGCACTGAATTTGGAGATAATGGAGAGATCTGGTTATATGTTGGAGATGGTAAGAAAGGTAGGGTGTGTGGTCAAATTCCTAGCATAAAATTGGAATGTTTTAGAATTATGGAAGTGACCTTCAGAAATCCACTCTAATCTCCTTAATTTGAAGATGAAGAAATAGATGCAAACATATTAAATGATTTGCCCAAGGTCATGCAGGTAATTGGAGGTAGAGCTTAGACTGTGACCTCATTGTCCTCTCTGGTGAGTGTTCATTCTACCCCACTGTGCGTTGATCACATGAAATAATTTGAAGTGTTAGCAACTCCTAAAGCAGTACATACATATATACATATACATATATATATACACACATATATAAACTATTATTTTGTTCTTATCATCTTATAGTCAGTGAAGTTTAGATGAAAACTATGCTGGGCCAAGTCATATCCTATTGTTCTTTAATGCTTAATGTTCTTCAGACTAATTCATGAATGGATAAAGATGATTGCTTTTTTGTAATTGAAAGAAAGCTTTGGTGTCTAAGTTCACTTTCTGTAAGCACATTCAAAGCATGTCTAGGACAATTTTGACAATGCAGAGGATGACAAGAGTGATAGAAACTTTTACCCTCTCTTCACATGGTTTTGATTTTTTTCTGCTGTATTTTGAAAGCTTTTCATTTCATGTAGTTTGGAGATTATGAACATTCAGTACGGTGGCATCTATTATCTACATTATTATGTCTAGGTGATTGTGAGAAATATGTCTGTGATTATACTCTAGATCTAATACAATTTATTTGGTGAATTCTGAATAATATTTGCGGGTTTGCATCTGTGGTTTATGAATGATAATGAACTTCTAGTTACTTGATCATATAGTTCTAGGTATTGTGTTGGTGCTAATTGTTTTTGCAAGTTGCCAGTGTTGAGTTGTAAAATACCATTTCCTTGCAAAATTGGCATCAATCAATAGGTCCAGATTCCTTAAATACCTTTCTTTAATTTCCAATCGCAGTGATCCTTTCTTTTATCCTTATCAGAAACCCCTCCATTTTTACACATGGAACCTGCATTTGCTAAATACTTCTTTGTTCAGGTACTTCTGTTTAGGTTCATGTGGGAATGAACATTTTGGTTCCACCCTTGGACCTCAGCCATTTCATAGACTTTAAGGTAAACCAAATTAAAATCTCAGTAGTCCTTATTTGTTGCCAGATTTACTCTTGCTTTGGGAAGCAGTATCTATTTGGTCCAGAAACATTTCTGTACATTTTAAAGCAATTTATTGAGTTATCAGAAAACATTTATTAGTTCTTTTCCACTTTTTTGAGAGGAAGTGTCAATCTTTTTATACCTGCCTTGGGGTGATAGACTCTATGTTTTTATTAATATTGGATGGGTGCTCTGTATACTAAATCCAAGACTGTCTATCTTACTGTTCCAAAAGCAGATGTCAAAACTGGTAATGATACTGGTCTCCTTATTGTTATTCACATCTCTCAACTCTGTGAATTTTTGCAGGTTGTCCCTCACATCTGGTATCTTCTCCCTCTTCATCTCCATCTTCTGCCCTTCTTTGATTCACAGATAAAAATCCTACCTTTCACATTTCCCCCTTCATCTCCTTCCATTCTAGTACCTTACCTCTGAGATCATTTCCAGCTTATCCTGTCTACATATTCTTTGTCATACATTGTTTCCTCCATTAGATTAAGTTCCATGAGTCTTTTGTTCATCCTCAGTACTTAACTCTGTGCCTAGAACACAGTAAATGCTTATTAAATTCCTGTTGATCTGACATGGCATGCTAAAACATTGTTATTAGTGCCCAAGTTGCCCTGGGCACTGAGGGGTCAAATGACTTGCCCACAGTCATACGACTAGCATATGTGAGAGAAAAGACAAACCTAGATGTTCCTGACTCCAAGCCGCTCTATTCACTATTGCCATCCTGCCTCTTTGATAGATAAATGTTTAATAAATATGACTACAAAGAAATCTGCATAACTTCATTGAAAATATGTTCTATTTCGTTTGATGGTATTAAATGGTTTAAAAGAGGAAAAGAGACTGGTCCCTTTAAGAAGTCAGGTCATGAAATGAAGAAATGATCTATAAGGTGGGTAAGGGTAAGTGACTCCATTTGAAACAAGTTCTAGATCAGCATGTTGGGTGCCATTTTGAGAATAGCAGTGCAGAGCACAAGGGTTTACTGGTCAACTTTGGCAGAAACAGATTAAGAGCCGCTCATGGAGTATTAGAAGTCATTAAGGAGACATTTAACCATTTTTCTTTAGGAAAACATGGCAACAGACTGAGAGAGATGGGTCCAGGAATCATGAAAAGATTCTGGAGAAGGTTGGAAGTGAGAGGAAAATATCAATATTTTTCAATACAAAGGATAGCAAATGTTTCCATAAATCAGACATAAACAGTTAAATAGGGAGAGACTATTTAATTTGTAATTAAGAACAGCCCATCATCCTACCTGCTCCTATTCAAAGCCTTTTTGTCAAGTACTATAACTTTAGAAAATGAAAAAAATCAACAGTTTTGAAAATTTTTAAAAACTGATTTGAAATTACCTTGCTAGATGAAAAAGATGAGGTAATTCTTATTTTAGTGTATTGTTTTATGAGTCATAATGGGAAACTATGCAATACAACATAAAACCCCAGGCCAAGGTCAATTCCAAATAAGTGATGGATAACTCATGGTTATTTCCTTAATTTAAATGATATATTTGCATCTACTCACTGATGGGAGGAATTGGGGTTGTGGGTAGCTCCAAGATACGTGAATCCATTCTGATTTCATACTTAGTTTGTTTTAGACTCCAGGTTGAAACATAAGAGTGTTCCTGCAGACATGCTTTTGATAAGTGTGGATATTAAATGTTTGTTGGTATGTGTAGTGGCTTATTCTCAAATGCATCTGTAATCTTGATTTATCAGTTCCTTCCAACAGTAGAGTGAGATTCATCAAGACTTTTCCATTCTAAGGGACTCTTATCTACTTCTTTCCATAAGTTTGTCTCAGGAAGTGGGTTAGAGACCTTCCTTGATTTTTCTTGATATTGACAAGATCCCAGTAGAGCATTCTATCTGTCTATCTTGTCACATGCCCTGTACATCTTGCATTCCTTTCATTCCTGTTCTTCAATGGTTATGTATTGTAGTCTTTTCACTCCCAAATGTGACTCTACATTATCCTCTGTGATATTCATTTTGAATTCTTCAGAGGCAATTATATACCATGCATTGCTGCCATATACTAACATCCATAGAATGTTAGTATTAAAAAGATAGGTCTCTGCTTTCATGGGAAGTTTGGAGTCAATAAAGAAGTTTTTACATTTCTCAAAAGCTATTCAGCACACTTCCCTCCTCCTCCTGTTCAACTCTGAGCCAAATTCATTGTCCAGCTGTATTGCTTGTTCCAGACACACATACTGATGGAAAGCTCTCTAGACCGTCAATCCAAATACATGCTGAAATATGGATAATAAACATTTTTCATCCAACTGGTCCTTTCTGTGTGGTCAAACTCTTTGATTATAGCTCTCTTTCAGGAAGATCTGAAATGTTCTGGGCTTTGATGCAATCCAAAAAAGGGAGCATCTAAGGGAACCTTACCATCTATAAGGAATCCCTCTTCAACCTGAATATCCATTATTTCTATGGTGAATAATCTCAGCAAGGATATTTCTTCCTCTTTTATGCCTCTGATTTTTTTCAGAGGGTCACTGAGCAGAAGGATTTAATTTATGTTATTTTATCTTCCAAGAAATTTTGAATGACTTAGATATATGGATGAAGATCCCTTGCTGTAAAAAACTCATAAGGTATTATTTTGTTGAGTATAGTTTGTGAAAGCCTACTTCTTTCCTACCAATACTCTCACTGAGGATGCCCTCAATTCATATATATGGGAGAGGGGGAACTTCATCTTTGTTCTCTTAAGTGTTATTTTTAACCTCCTCTAAAAGTATATCAAGGATTACAATGTTAGGGGTCATGTGCAGTAGTTCCATATCCCTGATCTTTTCTTACCTCCTTAAATGACTCACTGTCCCACTCAAAACAAGGGTTTTTTCAAACTTTTTCATCCCTCAATCCTCCTATGAGAGGTTCCCTCTTCCCCCACACTCTCAGCTAAAAATTTTTCTTCATAATTCACTAAGAAAATGGAGGACTTTTTTAAAAAAGTAAGATATTCCTCTTCTACCTTTCTCATCTCATATGACTCAGATGACTTCTGCACCATCTCTTCCTTCAACCATGTGTCAAATGAGGAGGTGATTCCTCTCCTTGCTGAAGCAAATCTTTCTAAAAGCACAAGCAATTCCCTCCTCTACCATCCTCACTCTCCTACTTATCTTCTATCTCTTCCTATCTCCCTAGCTGCTTCTCTGCTACATGTAAATTTGCCCATATTTTACCCATCCTCAAAAAGCCCTCATTTGATCCAACAAGCCCTCCAGAGCCACCACCTTATAGCTAGCTCCTCCCCTCTGTGGCTAAACTCCTTGAGAAAGCCTTTTGATAGAAGCTTTCACTTCCTTTCCTCTCACTCTCTTCTTACTCTTTAAAAACTGGTTTCTAACCTCATCATTCAATCAGAATTGCTCTGTCCAAAGTAAGTAATAATCTCCTAATTGAATGATTCTCAAATTTCTTGAACCTGTGCCCCAACTGCCATTACTGATCACCTTGAGGCTCTCTAAGTTTTTGTGACTCTTTTCTAGCCCAGTTCTTCTCCTACCTATATAACCACTTCTCAGTCTGCTGTATTGAAATCTTCATGCCTCTCATCATTAATGGATATCTCTCAGGATCTGTCCTGGATGTTTATCACCCTCTATATTACGTCACTTGATGATCTTGTATCAGTTTCCAGTAGGTTCATTACCATCTCGATGCTGATAATTCCAGGTCTAACTTCTCTGCTGACCTCAAGCCTCAAATCTCCAGCAGCTTACTAGGTATCTCAAACTGAACATTCTATAGAGATTTTATAGACATTCTATAGACCACACCCAAAACTGGACTTGTTATTTTCCTTGCCCCAACCATCCTCTCTTTCTATCTTCCTTATAACTAGCCAGAGTAACACTGTCCCCACAGCCTCATTAAGCAGATGTCATTTTCAACTCTTTATTCTCAACCCTCATATCCAATTTGTTGCCAAAGCCTATAGAATGTATCTTGATAACATCTCTTGAACGTGTCCTTCTCTTTTTAACATTGTCATCCCTTCATTGCCTCATGCCTGTACTATTGCATTATTCTTTTGGTTGGTCTCCTTTCCTCAAGTCTCTCCCCCAATTCAGTCCAATTTCCACTCAACTCTGATATTGACCTTCCTAAAGCACAAATCTGACCGTATCACTCTCTTATTCAATCAGCTCCAAAGTCCCTATTTTATTCAGGGCCAAATATAAAATCTTCTGGCATTCAAAGCTATTCATGACTTGATACCCTTCTATCTTTACAGAATTCTTAAACCTTACTTTCTCCTGAGTTCTTCACAACTGTCTTTCTTGCCTTTTCTTGGATAAGACAAATCTGTCTCCCACTCCAAATCCTATCTCTGGGCATTTTCATTGGCTTTCCTTCCTGGTTAGAATTGTCTGCTTCCTCATCCCTACCTCCTCACTTTCCTGGCTTCTTTGAAGTCCCAGCTAAAGTCTCAACTTCTACAAAAAGCCTTTCCTGATCTTTCTCAATGCTGGAGCCTTCCCTTTGTTGCTTATCTAGAATTTCTCATGTATAAATCTTGTCTGTACAGAATCGTTTGCATGTTTTCTCCCCCATTCGACTATGAGCTACTATGAGATCAGGGACTGTCTCTTGCCTTTCCTTGTTATCTCTCCTGCTTAGCACAGTGGTGCTAAATAAATGCTGTTTTGATTGACTGGCTTCCATTTTCATCCTTAAATGCTCTTGGAATGACTTTGCTTAGTTGGGTATCTTGCCAAGTTTTCCTTAAACTAGTTTTACGCTCCATTTCTTCCCTCTGCTTTATGAGATGATACTGCTCATAATCATCCATCATCCTTCTCAAGATTTTATAAACAAGTTTATATTCTAATCTGGTGTTGACTTTGGCAGTCATCTCTCCCCATTTGGCAAATAAGTCAGATGTTTGCTGACTGAGGTACTTTTGGGGGTCATTTGGTCTCCTTGTTATGGAAATGAATTTATATTGGTTAAGCTTCTGGATAAAAAAAATTGTGATGTCATTTCTGTCGTCCATTTCCCAATTTTACAATTTTCATTTACTTGTTTAAATAGTTCAGCAATCAGGTGTTTCAATTGTATACCATATCTTTTTCTGACGGTTATTTTAAAAAATTAATTCTGATGGTAGCTCTGATGAGTCAATGGTCTGATTGCACACAGGCAGCTGACTCAGGGATAACCCAACATCAATAAATAGTCTTTTCTTGTCCAGAATTTATTCTACTGGTTATGTACTAAGTAATGGCATATAGCAACTGGGAGCAGGGGGGAAGGGTTTGCTAAGAATTTTTTTGTCCTTTAAACCTTTACTTCATTAGGGTATTTTATATTGCTTATAAAAATAAAGTAGTGAACTCTTCTATTATATTTACATATATTTTATACATATATATTATATATATAACAATACATTACTTATATATACTATACATTTTTAATATTATATTAAATTCTATTAATTTATTAATA
>CM053771.1:339715761-339749075 GCA_028658325.1 Potorous gilbertii
CTTTTCTTATAAATATGTCATTTATAAGTTATATATGTTATATATATTATATGTTATAAATATGTTAAAGGAAAATACTTCATTGCAGTTTTTACCCTGATTAATGAGGCAAAACTCAGGAGAAGGAAAATTAAAAGAGTTTACTAAAATACATTTAGGTAGCACATTGACAGGCTGATCTTTGGAGATCAGCAAGGGATTCAATATTGAAGCGACTTTTATTGATAGCCCTTATAATGAGATAAAGCCAAAGGGAGTGGGCCATTGCGTCTCAATTCTTCCTGTAGGGGATGTTTGGCAGGTACAAACAGGTAGGAGGTGATCTACTAGTGAAGGATAGTGCTCATACAAAATGGCAGCCTGGGGACTTCTCCACCAATACTGACTGAGAGGCAGGGCTGGGAACAATGGATCATTGAGTCAACGGAACTTCCGTTACATGCCTGAAAAATGCCTATACAGTTAAGGACTAAACTGCACCAGATAGGCATAATCACTCACTTGTGGCTGAAGCTGTAGTGAATGCAGTCACTACGAGGATGTAGACTCTATAGCCTTGAGCCCTTCTAGGTCCTCAAATGCAGCCTTTGACTGGGTCCAAGTTTTACAGAACAAATCCTTAAGGGAATTTGTTCTGTGAAGTTTGGATTTAGTTAAAGGGCTGTACTTGAGGACCTAGAGGGCTACATGTGGCCTCAAATCTGAAGGTTCCCTACCCCTTATAGGAAAAGGTAATTGCCTTCTACACAAGTAACTCCCATTAATCATTAACTTTTAACTCTTTTAGGGATGGATAGGACCCACATTTTTGCTTTTGATATGAACAGCTTATTTATGAAAACAATCTTTGCCCATGAAAATTTTCTGGAGGCAGGGATGTTCAATGGAGAAAGCACTAAAGCAGATGCTGAAATGAGAGGACTTGCAGGTCAGATCCTCTCTCTCTAGCTTCCTACCCCCATGTCCTTGGGCAATTAATTTCATTTGCCTAGATTCCAAGTACCTCATATATAAAAAAGTAGGGGAGGGAGTCGGAGTAGACAGACTCTGTGGTCTATTGAATTTCTACAATTATAATCTTACAATTATTCAAAGTTATGCTGCCTCAGGGACCCCACTGTACTTCATTCTGTTTGTCCATCAGTGTTGGGGAAGATGTCACCCAGTGAAGCTTTTGTTTTCCCTGCTATCCAACGTTTGCCAGCTCACCTCCTAACTGTTAACCAGCACATACGGGTAATTAAGGAGGAGCAGAGACACAATGACCCCTCCCCTTTTGCTGATGTGGACCTATCCAAATTAACTTTATTCCATTATGAAAGTTATCAATAAAAGCTGGCTCTATCTTTAATCCCTTGCTGATCTTGTGTGACAAACTCGTCAAAGTGCTGCTACTTTGATGCATTTTTTAATAAACTCCTTTTAATTCTCTTTTTCTTAAGTTTTGCCAAGGGGCAAAAGCCCAAAGAATTTTTCTTTTAACGTAATCTTATTTATTCTTTCCAACAATTCTGATGAGGGTTTTTTCAGGTCAATGCTCTTTGTTCTCAGGATAAAATAAAAATAAGTAGAGACCATGGAATCTTTTACTCTTTGCCCCCCATCCCATCCCTGAGTTTAAGAAACTCCGACTTTAAGGTCAATTCAGTCTTCCACGGGTTTTAGAATTTCCCACACCCTGAACCATGACTGTTTATGTCAGGATGTCTATGTCTCATGACATTTTAGGATTGTCATTGGCCTTGTGATCAAAATAGCCATAGGAGTGGAGCAGTGCAAAATCTTGGAGCGGGGGCACTACCCATAAGCATTGATTAATAACTTGCTCAGGGGAACCATCCTCCAATGTGACTAGGAAGGATGCATCTATTAGACAATGCATGTTGAGTTTTTCCTTTCATTTTTTCAGTCACTCAAAAATTCCATGCCAGTTCCGCCAGCCAGAGCCTTTGATTTTTTTCATGATAATTGGGGCATTGTTAGTGTCTCTCACCTCACCACTGCAAGGCCTCCAAGGGTCTTTTCCATTCTGCCTCTTCTTTCATCGTCGGTTGGCGTCTTGCCATGCTGCTACAATCTTTTTCCAGAGCCTGAATGATTTTGGAGACTGTGGAATATTTATGCCAGTCTCTTTGGTAAGATCTTACTGTTTCAGCCCAGTGCACTGTCTCATTTTATTCAACAGTTCAATCATCTGGGCCAGAGAAAAGACCACTTGCTTGCTTCTCATTCTATCAAACTGGGCAACAGTCAGAGTGAACTGACAAGTGCTGAAGTATGTTAATTTCCTAAGAAGCCTCAATTTGCACCCGTTAATGATCTGCAACATCTGGGATGAGGCAGGCTAGGAGATTTGCAGAAATAAGCCCTAATGGTTGCTAATTTCCAGTGGCACCAACAAAGTAAGTCAGTCAGAATGGGGGTAGGCAAGCAGCTCTAATTGTATGTACCAGAGCGGCCTGTTTTGCATAGAAGCAGGATGTTTTGGAATACAATTCTTGCTTAAAAGTGAGCTTTTAAAAAAAAGATTGAGAAATGAATAACTTGGGATTTGAGATCATTTGCACAAAAATTCTATTTGCATAAAAGGCCCAATGTACCAGAACAAGGAACCCTGGTCGTTATGGCTGAATAAATCATACTAAGTAATGACCACGAAAATTTTAACTGCATAATTTTCTAACATTTCCATACCTTCTCTCAGTGAGACATCGTTTATCTGAAATTCTTACAGCTCCTCAAAAGGAAGGTTATAAAGGCCTCTCTGTCCCTAGAAATAAAGTTGAACCCTTTCAAAAAAGGCAGTACTCCATCTTAAACTTAACCTATCTTAAAACTACAGCAAAATTCCAAATAGAGAGGAATTCAACCCTAGTGTATCACCGCTCAGAATAATTATTTTCTTGTTATAATCATAGGCTTTTTCTAAAACCCAGGGCGCATTGTTCCGATCTGTTTGCCTCCCTTGTAACCATCAGCTGGTTTCCAGTTACAAGGATCAGCCTGGAAGGAAATTAAGCCCTTTTTAAACGCTAATAAAAGATCATCTCCTCTGCAAGTGCTGTTTGTATTGTGTTTATCATTATTTGGCTGGAAGAGACTCTAGGAAATGAAAAGGAGATTATTACACAAGAATACATATTGTAAGGAGAAATAAAGATGTGCCTATCAGTTGTGTCATATAACAAAAATCGGGAAGTGCAGACACAAGATGCTTACTGATGTGCCCTTGTTGGCTTGGGTATACTGAAACAAAGAGAGTATGAGCTGGAGAAAAGGGAAGAACATGTGTGTGGTTGTGTTTGGGACAGTTTGGCACTTTTTAGCATCCCTTGTTTATAGCAACTAGAATCATTTATTACTAAATAAAACATTTCAATGCCTTCCCTGTGCTCTTTGGAGCTGTATAACCCTGGATACTTAGATAGGGTGATAATGGAGGATGGGAAGGATAACTGTCCACATTGATTTTTGATGAGTGAATACCATTATGTTGCACTCTGGCACTGCAGTAAAAACAATTGCTTAAGAGCCCAAGATTAACTTACAATTAAAAAAAATATACTGGCTGGGCAAACTCTGGTGGACTCTTCAATGTGAAAGAGAGGGAGTTTCCATTCCATTAAGTAGTGCTTAATGGACTGAGAGAAATTGTGCAGCAGGTCCAAATTTAAGGAGGATTTAAAGTATATAGCCTAATTACATATTAGCCTAAGGGTTTATTTATTCTCTATGTACTCCTTTCTCCTTAACTCTTCTGTGACATACCCATACATGAGACAAGGTAACCAGCAGCAGCACCATAGTCAAGGGCAGGGATGCCAGAAAATATCAGTGCCAACTGACTTCTGAGTTTCATAGTTCTGGGTGGCTGACATAGACTTAAAAGGCAGTTGCCTTACAAGGACCCTCAAGGAAATAAGTTTCTTCTCTTTCACAGATGTTTCTCTTACTTTGTAGTGTGTTCGCTGCCTGGAAAATGGCAGATGATCCTTACCTGGTCTTTTGGACAGGTGACCTTGGTAGTATGGATCAAATCTCAGAAAATAGCCATGGCTTAGACTTGGCAACTGGGAAAAATTGGGAAAATCCCAATCAGATTTTCTCTTTAGTATGTCTAACTTGTATTTCCTTCCCTATCAGGCAGGCAGGTAGGAAGACTTGATTTCATTGCCTTCCTGGTACTTGTTATCCATCACTCCACCCTGGAGCTCAGGCTTGCTTGCAGCATTGTGTGTGTGCGTGCGAGTATGTATGCATGTATATGTATATACAATATATACAAATGTAAGTATAAAATATAATATGTACAAAATATTTATACATATGTATGTGTATATATTTCTTCCCTGTCTCCCCATCAAAATATAAACTCTTTGAGGGCTGGGACTATTTCAATTTTGTTTCTGCAGTCCCCGTAGTTAGCACAATGCTTGCTACAAAGCGGGTGCTTCATAACTACTTGCTCATTAATTGATTTGGATGGAGACAAGGTAGACTAAGGCTGCAAATCTCAAGTTCTGATTCTCAGCTCCCAACTCAAACCAAATTTACTAAATAAAATTTCTGTCTCATACCATTCTTATACCCTGGAATGACTATTCCCCAAATCTATACAAATCCTACCAGTGCTTCAAGGTCCCAAATCACTTACACCTGCATGAACATCCAAACCACACTGATTTTTCTCTTCTCTCAACTTCTTTTTCATTTATGGTTTTATACTCCAGGGCTGGGGTGGAGTCAGCTGAAACAGAGCCAAGTGTAAAATTTTCAGTATGAGAATTTTCACCTCTGAAATCCACAAAGGTATAAATTCAGATTTGATTTGCTTTTTTGTTGATTGTCTATATTTATGATAATGATGAAGAAATATTAATAATATAGATTAAATTTAGAAGTGTATCCTGCCATACATTTTTTTCCCTCAGAGAGCCAGCAAAACATTTACCAGTATACCCTTGTTTATATCTTACTGATTGCCCTTAATTGCACACTAATACTCTCATGTTACTTTGACATGTATATGTTAATCATATCTCCAACTAGAACACAAGCTACTTGAAGGCAAGGTCTCATGTGTCTTCTGTGCTGCCCACAGCACACAATAGAGAGCTAGCAACACAATATGACCATGAAATAGATACTTAGCAATTGTTTGATACTGAGCATTATGGACACAGCTTTTCTTTCCTAATGCTAACCCTCACAAGTGAGTTTCATTTGAAGGCCTGGATGATAAAAAAGAAGACAGATGTCTTTTAGAACCTATAGCACTTAGAATAGTGGACTTGCCTACATTCTACACCTTTCATCTTCTGTTTTCTAATTCACTTAATATGTGAAGAGAATGGTGGCCATCCTAAATTAAGGACTGATGATTTTGTAGATGTGGGAACTTTCTGCGCACCAATCTGTCAATAATTTATACTAGCAGGGGATTGCCCGAGACCCTGAGAGGTTAAGCAACTTGCCCAGAGCTAATAAACTCAAGGAAATGTTTGATCCCAGGCCTTGTGGACATTAAACCTAACAATCTCTCCACTGAAAGGCAGCTAGGGGGCATAGTGGATACCATCTTTGGCCCTGCACCTTCCCAATACCAAGCTTGCCACTCTGTCTACCCATTCTATACTCCCTTTAATCCTAAAGGACAACTTATGACTAAATTGACTCATTCTAACCTAGGTACAGATAAATGTTGAAAATATTGCTGTCAGAAGCATTAGAAATGGGTCTTGTCTATCTTGTGCAATCTTATCTGTCTATTCATCCATCCATCCATCCATCCATCTATTGGAATGAATAAAGAATATTTAGACAAGAAAGGAAAAAATGGAGAAAGAAAAAGACACAGCCAACCTGATTCCACGCTAACATAAATTGTTATAACACTAAAATTAGATCTTCCATTTGAGCGTCTAAGACAGGGGTGGGGAACCTGGGGCCCTGAGGTCACATATGGCCTTCTATGTGCTTGGGTGTGGTCTTTTGACTGAGTCCAAGTTTTACAGAACAAATCCTTTTACTAAGGATTTGTGAAGTTTGGATTCAGTCCAAAGGCCACACGTGAAGACCTACAAGGTCACATGTGGCCTCAAGGCCATAGGTACCCCAGCTCTGGCTAAGACAAAGAAACAGAATGCAAAGGTAGCACACAAAATTTTTAATTATTAGGGAGAGTAACTTTAGTTCTATTTAGAAGTTAAGTAGGAACCCTATTCTTGATGAAGGAAGTAATTCTGGTCCTGATTCTAAAACAAGCCCATGGGAAAACAAAATTGAGTGAATCTGTCTGCTACAGAGGTTGTTGAATTGACACTACTTACTGTTTGAGCAGCTTTGGTTATGCTTTCTGATTTGGGATTAGATTTCTTCCCCTGGTCTGTCAATGCTTTTGGCAAACGTTAACATTTTAATTCAAACCCAGTTCTGGGTTTATTTACTATGTTTTTTCCTATCGTGTGGCAGTGTTATAAAGAAGTGACCAACCTGGGGCTTATGAGTTACATACAGCTGCAGGGAAGTTAGTACACTGTCAAAAGAGAATGAGAGCCAAGCAAGAGCCAGGACATCAATTGAAACAAAGGAAAATAGACTTGAGAATCCGGAGTTTGTCAAATGTGTTAGAACTAAGACATAAAACAAATCTACCATTCTCTTTTTTTCATCCTTATTTGAGTTCTCTGTAGTTTGTACCCACCTACCTTGGAAATTCCCATCACCTTCCTACTCTCCACATACCAACAAGAGAATTATGACTTGGGGTCATGGACATCGTTGTTCTGTGGCTTTACCAGAAGACGAAAGCTGACACAGAGTAATAAGAAAAATATGGATAATGTATAATGTCATCTCTAAAGATTAAATTCTAGGAATTACTCACTATAAAGAAAGCACCATTAGCAAATTCATGAACTTCTTTCCATTTATCCTTCCAACTCTAGCTAGCGTATACGTGAAAAGAATAAGAGGAGAACTCTATCGGAGAGAAATGAGTCTTCTTATGTGTGTGGCCTTTCATTCATGTCTGCATTTGTTTTCCTCTATGTCCCTGATTACATCTCATACTGCAGATCTTATTGCAATCTGCTGAGAGTCTTAAGGCATTTAAATATGGAGTAGTAAATGACTATGTGTCATAAGGTCAGTTCAAGCCATGACCTTGGCAAAGTTCTCTAACCCTTCTTTATTGTCAGGCACATAAGTCTGTGCCAAATAAAGGTAGTACTACCCTTGCTACAACAGGTCAAAAGGAGCTTGACACAAATATTATTTCATTTACTAAGGATTATCATTAAGTCAAAAGACCATTTAAATAATTGACCCTGGGAAAAGAAATCTAAATGGGAACATAATTCACAATTTGCTAAATGTTCTTGCCATGCTGAGGATTTAACAATGTTTAGTTCTTAAGAATGGTATATTTTGCTTTTAGGTGTGACTAATTCAGATGTGGTTATAGCTCAAACTGTGGTAAAAATTCTACTGTTCTCAGTTCAAAATAAAAACCACCACAGAGGAAGTTAAACCAGAAATGGTCTCACCTTTTTCTCTGCTTGTGTATAGATGGGATGACATGAATAACTTACTTCCTACTCCTACTATGTAAGAAATTGAATGGAGATAGGGGTGACTGTAATACTCCTTGATAAGGTAAAGACTGGTTAAAAGCAAACTATATGGTCATTGTTATTAAAATCATGAAACTTTATAAGAATAAACAATAATAGATACTGTATATTTTTTTTCAGAATGGTTTAGTTGGGAAACTTAAAAAACTGTCAACAAATATCAAAATATCTGCATGGAAAAGTTGTTTTTTTTTTAAATCATTGGCAAATTCATGGCCACTGAGTAGTTGAAAGAGTGATGTCAAAAGATCTGGATGCAAATCAAAGTTCTGAATAAATCATATTATTTTTGTGGAAAAGTTGGAGAGTGACTCATTAGGCAATAATATAGTCAGATACAAATGATCAAAGGATGCAGAAAGGCTGTTTTCAGAGGAAGAAATGAAAACTATAGTCAGGAAAAGGTGCTCTAAATCACTATTGATTAGAGAAATGCAAATCAAAACAACTCTGAGGTACTACATCACATCTATCAGATTGGCTAACATGACAAAACAGGAAAATGATAAATGCTGGAGGAGATGTGGGAAAATTGGAACACTAATGTATTCTTGGTAGAGTGTGAACCAATCCAACAATTCTCAAGAGCAATTTGGAAGTATGCCCGAAGGGCTATAAAAATGTGCATACCCTCCAACCCAGCAATAAATACCACTTCTAGGTCTGTATCCCAAAAAGATCAAACAAATGGGAAAAGGACCCACATATACAAAAATATTTATAGCAGCTCTTTTTGTGGTGGCAAAGAATTGGAAACTGAGGGGATACACATCGGTTGGGGAATGACTAAACTTCCCGACCCTAGTGGCTTAAGAGTGATTATCAATAGCAGCTATTGCTGTTTCCCTCCCATCCTGATGCTGTTTTTTTCTGTGTCTCATTAAAGGGGCCATCTCTTGGCTACTTCTTAAAGAAGCATATTCACTGAATGGGCGTTACCTCACCCTAAGTGAGTTCCTGAAGAGATCTTGGCCTAAAGGGCCCAAGGTCTCAAGGTCTCTCATTGCATCCTGGGTCATCTCCAGTCATCCTGAGGAATATCAGGTCACTGGATTCAGATGTCTCTGGAGGAGAAATAAGGGTGGTGACCTGCACAACCCTCCCTCCCTCAAAACAAAGCCAAGTGCAAGTCGTGTCATCATTTCTCTGATGGCATGGTCTTCTTCAGCAATGAGGGATGAACACAACAACAATATGAATGTAGTGGAATACTATTGTGCTATAAGAAATGATGGAACTTAGGTGGACTTCAGAAAAACCTGGAAAAATTTATACGAACTGGTGGTCAGTGAAATGATCAGAACCAGGAGAACCTTGTACACAGTAACAGTCATATTGTGTGATGATTAACTTCAAAAGACTTAGCTCTTCTTGGCAATGTAAGGATCTAAGACAACTCCCAAAGACTCATGATGGAAAATGGTATTTCCATCCATATGGAATCTGAATGCAGATCGAAGCATAACACTTACTCTCTTTTTTTGTTTCTTCTTTCTTGTAGTTTCTCCCCTGGATTCCAATTCTTTCTTACATGCCATATGCAATCTTGGGACAGGGGGAGGGGAGAGATGGGGAGAAAATCTGGAACTCAATCTTATGGAAGTAAATGTTGAAAAATAAAAATGAAAAATGATATAATCAGATAGATTCAGAGCTGGCTGAAGCGCCAAAGTTATTTATATTTCAATGTCAACATGGTAGGAGATCTTCAGTGAAGTATTTCAGGGGTCTGTGCTTGACCCTGTGTTATTTAACAATGTTTTCAGTGGTCTGGATAAAGATATAGATGGTATGCACATCAAATGTGTAAATGACATAAAACCAGGAAAGACAGGTAATATAGCAAATGAGTGAATGGATTCTGATGGGTTAGAGCAGAGGTTCCCAAACTTATTTGGCCTACCACCTCCCTTTTTAAAAAAACTACTCAGTAATTCCCTGGAAATCTACTTTCTTTAACTCTTTCATGATTTAAAAAAAAATTTGTAGAGGGTTTCTGCATTGAAATTTTGATGACACAATATTGTATTATGTAACCATAGAGCATCATACTGTAAACAAGTCATTACATACACGCATTCCTGCCAATATATGCTAGATTTCTCCACAATGCATGACATGCTCACCTGTCAAAACTTGCTTTTTAAGACTTGTAGGAAGACTTGACCACTGATTGGGTATAACTTGCATTCTGTATGTTTATTTGGAAAATAATGTAATCACTATAATTTTTAACTCTGTTATACAACAGATGAAAAGTATAGTTTTTTTTTTAATTTTTTTTAGTTTCTCTTCTTTCCTTATGCTTCTACTGTTCCCTATCCCCAATTGTACCCAAGGTTACTACTCTCCCATCCTGGATCATTCTCATACCCCCAGGGGCTGGTATCACCCACTTTGGGAATCCATGGGCTAGAGCATTGGGCTAAAACTAATTAGAGGAAATTCAGTGGTGATAAATGTAAAGTCTTGTCATTCAGTCAGATTTAACTCTTTTATTACTTCATTTGGTGTTTTCTTGAAAAAGATACTACAACAGTTTGCCATTTTTTCTCTAGCTCATTTTACAGATGAGGAAACTGAGACAAACAAAGTTAAATGAGTTGCCCAGGGTCACACCACTATTAAGCATCTGAGGCTAGATTTGAACTCATTAAGATGAGTCTTCATGATTCCAAGCACAGTGCTTTATCCTAACTGCCCCTAAAGTCTTATATTTTGGTAAAAAGCAAAACAAAACAATACACCAACAAAAGCCCCAAACAAACAAACAAAAAAGCTTTACAAGTATAATATGGAAGAAGTACGGTTGGGCAGCAGTTTTCTTGGGAAAAAAAGATCTAGGAGTTTTAGCAGGTTGGACGCTCACTATGAGTCATTAGTATGGAAGCTAAAAAGGCTAATTCAATCTTGGGTTGCAATATGAGAAGGAGATGACAGTTCCACTGTGCTCTGCCCTGCTTGATTCTGGGCACTGTGATTTGATAAGAACATTGACAAACCAGAGAGCGACCAGAAAGGTGAAATGTCTTGAGTCAATCCCAAATGAAGTTCAGTTGAAGGAGCTAAGCATGAGAAAACAGAGAGAGATAAGTTAATAAAGAATGGGGTTTTGGAGGGGAAGAGGGAGTTGTTCAGTTTGCTAGAGTAAAACTATGTGATGAGATATAATATTGAATATGGCTGAAGAGGAAGGAGTCTTGACATGATCTTACACTGGGACCTCAGAGGCCCTCCTCTCCAACCCATCCCTGAAGAGTAATCTCCCCTCAATCATGCCTGGAAGTAAAATCCCTTCTGTTGAAGACCTTAGGAAATTGACAACATTCCCAAGATAGTCAATCACTTTGGAGTAACTGTAATCGACTAGCATAAATTTGCCTTTTTGCATTTTCCATATTTTCCCTCTGAAGAAAAGTGAAATACCAGGAGAGTTTGAAAAGAAGACTTTGGAAAGAGCTGCCTTCAAGTATTTGAAGAGCTATTACAGTGGAAGAAGGATTATATTTATTCTGTATGTTCCTAGGTCAAACCAAGAGCAAGAGGGAAGAGGAAAGTTTAAGCTTTGTGTCAGGAGAAACTTCCTAACCATTAGAGCTGGCCAAAAGTGAAATGACTTCCCTTGAGGGGTAGAGGGCTCTCCCCTTCTTGGAGGTCTTCAAGTAAGAGCTGGATGATCATTTGTTGGGCGTACTATAGCAGGAATTCCTTTTATGTGTGCGTGGGGTAGAACTAGACGGTCATTGAGGTTCTTCCTTCTCCTCACTTCTGTGATTCTGTATTTCCATCTTTCTCCCTGTATGATTTTGAGCAGGTCATTTCACTTTTTTGCACCTCAGTATCATTATCTTTATTATTTATATGACGTTTTATTTAAATTATACAATATTTATATAATTTATTATATTTTATAATTTACATAATTAATATAATATTTATAATATTATAATATATATAATTATATATATTATATTATAATTATTATATATATATTATAATATAATATATATTATAATATATATAATAATTATATTTAATATTTTTCATATTCACAACAATAGTGGTTGGCATAGTGCTTTAAGATTTTCAAACTTCTGTTCATATGTCATCTCCTTTGAACTACATGACCTTTGAGATTCTTGAGCCTGAAGTCATAGGAAAAGAGATTTAATGCCGGAACAATACAGTCCACAAAGCTCTTATTTTGAATCTCCTTGTTTTGAAGATGAAGGACAGAAGCCAGGAGACTAAAAGACCAGCCCAAAGTATCATAGGAAATAAGCAGGAAAGGTGGGTGTTTGAGCCAAAATCCTTTCCCAGCCACATTGCACTTCTAAGTTTTGTAGTTCTATGCTTTATTTATATAACAAACATTCAGATTTTGGACCAAACTCAGATATTTGGCACCATAACATCATCACTTAAGTTGGATATAGCTTTAGTTTAAGATGTACGTATTTTGAAGGGACTCAGGTTTAGCATGCTTAGGGAGACAAAACGATTTTTAAAACCTTAAAATAGGGTTCTTAACCTTTTGGCATCATGTAACACTTTGGCAGTCTTGTACAGCTCATCAATCCCTTCTTGGAACGAGCATTCAATAAAATATATAGGATTACAAAGGAAAGCAATTACATTAAAATTTGTTCTTAAGTTCAAGGACTGCATGTTAGGAACCCCAGTCTTAGAAGGAACAAAACTTCCTTAAGTGGGCTTTGAGGAATTGTAAGAGGAAAGTGTTTTGAGAATTGACTGTTTTCCATTTCCCAATTAGTTTACACAGTCAGGTACATTTTCACAGAGGCTTTTTTTCCTCCTATTTTAATTTGTTAAATTTTATGAAGGTGAAAGAAATGTTAAAATTGACTCCAGTTGACTAGTTATGCATGCAAATGTCAAGTAAATTTTTAAAAGACTTCAGTAAATTAACTCTGATATAAATACAAAATAGTGTCATTTAATGGAAGACTGTTGGAGTAAGAGTCATACCATCACCAAATGTCAGAGTTGGAAGGGACCTTAGAGGCCATCTAGTACTGTGTTCAGCTAAAATAAAAACAAACCTGTCCAACAAAGCCATCAAATGGAATGGGTTGGGCAAGCACATGTTAAATTCTACGTACAAGATTGCAAATAGAAATAAAAAAGACAGTCCCCTGTAATTTGAGGAAACTACCTGAAAAGGGGTACAGTTTCATGGCAGATGGAAAGGACAGGCAGGACTTAAGATCTGGCAGGTAAAAAGAGTAGGATGTTGGGGGGCAATGGTAGGGCAGGTGGTCCCTACTGAATGATTATTGGAAAGAAGATAGTGGACCCGAGAGTTGAAGTGGAGGAGGGCTGTGGCTTACCTTAAACAAAGGAAGAGACGAAGAGGCCAGCATTTAACATAGAGCTGGTGTCTAGCACAAGGTGAAAACTGGATAATAAGGTTTGGCACAAGGGAAGGTGTAGCTTCTGCATGCTTCCTTCTTGTGTAACTCATTCAGCCTCTACTTGAGGACTTCTGTTCAGGGGGAATCCACCATTTCCTGAGACAATGGATCTCACTGTTAGATAACTTGAATTGTTGGCTAGTTTTTCTTCATCTCAAGTGTAAATCTACTCCTTTGTGACTTGTACCCATTGCTTTCAATTCTGTCTTCTAAGCCCATCAGAATCCATTTCATTCCTATGACACATCAGCTTTTCTGTTGCTTGCTCCTTGAAGACAGAAATGGTTTCATTCTTGCCATTGTATCTCTAAACTTTACAAAGTGCATGACACAAAGAACATTCTTAAGAAATTCTTATTGAGATCCAAGACAATTCCAAACAATTCTCGATGGAAAATGCTAATCACATCCAGAGAAAGAACTATGGAGTCTGAATGCAGACCGAAGCATGCTGTTTTCACTTTTTTCTTTCTCATGGTTTTTTCCTTTTGTCCTGATTCTTTCACAACATGAGTAGTGTGGAAATATGTTTAACATGATCATACAAGTATAACCTATATCACTTTGCTTGCTGTCCTGGGGAGAGGAAAGGGGAAGAAAGCCAAAGGGAAGGGAGGAAGGAATATTTGGAACTCAAAATTTTATAAAAATGTATGTTGAAAACTCTCTTTACATGTAATTGGAAAAATATAAAATACTAAGAAAAAATAAAAATGCAGAAGAAAAAAGAAATGCTTATTGAAAATATTAAAATAAAATAGCCAACATTTATATAGCAATTTAAGGTTGCAAACCTTAAATAGTATAATAGCACTTATATTGCAATTTAAGTAAATCAGTATGTAAATGTTAAATATTATTATTTCTATGACTAAACAAATGATTATTGACCAATTCATTGATGACTGACTAAACACAGATATCATGTCTACCCTAAATCTCTTTGCAGGACAAAAATCCTTCATTCTTTCAGATAATACACATGTGGCATGAAGCTTTTCACTATGCTGGCTGTCCTTTTCTGGATGCTCTGCATTAGGATGCCCTTCCTAAAATATGGTACCTTGAAATTGAATGCAAAATGCCTGGTATGATTTGACAAGGGCAAATATAACTATCGCCTCCTTATTCCCAGATACTGTACATTTCTTAACCTGGCTTAAAATTGTTTCTTGTATGCCATATCATACAACTTACTCATGAGTCCACTGATACCCTAAGATCTTTTTCAGGAAAAAAGGCCTCTAGTCATATTCCCCCATTTGTATTTGTGAAGTTGATTTTTCTACCCAAAGATCTTTTTTTAATGCTCTCCTGTAATACTTCCCCCATCTTGTTCTTGTGAAGTTGATTTTTCCAATCCAAGTGTAAGACTTGACATGCATCTTTCTATCTTTTTCTACAGGAACAGCACGAGAGACTTTATTAAATGTTTTGTTATATTCTAGTTAAACTATAACTATAGCATGCTCCTGACCTATCAACTTAGTAATTTTGTCAAAAGGGAAATAAGGTCAGCCTGGCAAGACCTGTTTTTAGATTAAAAAGATAAGGTCTATGGCTATCTTTTATTGTTACAGAACAATATTTCAGTTCTGAAGATATTTGTCTCTCAGTCTACCCCAAATTGAACTCTCCTTTGTAATAAAGAAAAACCATTCAGCCAAAGATAACTGATTCACTGACTGTTTCTGACAATGTAGACAACAATCTTGCCTAGTTGTCCTTATCTCTCTGCTGAGAAGAAAGATGCATGTTTCACTTTCTGTTCTTTAGTATTCTCACTGGTTTATCTAGTTCTCAAAATTCAGCTTCTTTTTGGTGAAATCACAAAATTCCATAATTGGAAAGAATTCTAATGGCCATCTAATACAATCCATACATGGAAAAGAATGCCGCCCATAACATACCTAGCAACTAGGGTTATCCAATCTTTGTTCATAGAAGGGAATTTACTACCTCCTGAGGCAGTCTAGATAACTTTTGGATAGTTCTATATTTTTTCCTTATAGAAAATCTAAATTTTCCTCTTTTCAACATCCAAATCAAACACAAACTTACTGGTCTGGAGTGTGCAAGTTCCCTTCCCTACCTTTCATGAAGACTGGGACATTTACCCTTTTCTGATCCTGTGGTATATTCCCAGGTCTCTGCAGTCTTTCAATAATCACTGCAAGAGGCTCAGCCATCACATGTGCCAGTGAATTAAGTTCATCTGGGTCAGGTAACTAAAACTCCTCCATTACAGTGAAATGACCTTTTATTGTCTCCTTACTTCTCATGGGCATCACCTCATAAAATATGAGAGTTGGGAGATACCTCAGAGGCCATGTAGTCTAAAATAAGTAGCTCAGCATTCTCCAGGGCTTCAGTTGTCATCATCCCATCCAATCCTTATTTCATCTTCCTCTTTTGCGCAATAAAGCTAGAAACAACAACTATATTTGGTCCTTTTCTTTCTTCCCTAGCTTTGGTTCATTGTGAATGCTAGCATTCTGGATCCTATTCTTTCCAGATTGTACCATGGTTTTGTATCAACTTACCTGTCCTTCCTCTTATCTTCAGTTCATTATTTTTCATCAAAAAGTTGGTTAGTAAGTTCCCTGTGATCCCTTTGGACAATTTCTCTTCTTCCTCCTTACTGGTGTTACTTCTCTTGTGCCATCAGAATTTTACACTTAGAAAATGTTCCATGTCGCCTTTAATGACTTCCCCAGTAGATTTTTAGACCATGGTATCCTACCTAGCTTTCCTCTGAAGTCTTTGAAATCTCTCAAAATCTGTAGTGCACTTCAGACTATTCCTGGCTTTCCTCGCCTCTCTCACAAGTTCTAAAACTCAATCAAAATAGTCATTTAGTTCTAAGGTTCTGAATATTTCCACCCCAGCTACCAATTCCTCCTTTATTTGAGAGGATCAAATCCACAATTTCCCTGGGCAGGTTCTTCCATATTTTGAAGGATGAAATTGTCATTAGGTTAAGTTAAGAAATCATTAAATTTTCTACTTTTTTTAGGGGAGGAAGAAAGGGAAAGGGAGAGGAGGGAAGAGAAAGAGACAGACAAGCAGAGAGAGAGAGAGACAGACAGAGAGAGACAGAAAGAGAGACAGAGAGACAGAGACAGAGAGAGACCGAGAGCATAACTGAAACCCCTATCAGTATATATGTCATACATCTGGGCCTGGTTTATGTTGTTTTCAAACTCCTCATATCTTTCCTCTTTCTATCCAGGCAATCTATAGTATACTCCGAAGTCAATAAAGATTCTTTTTGCCTCCATTGATTTTTATCCCCAAAACTTCTCACTGAAGTTCCCCCATTCTGGATTTCCTCTTATTATCTCATATACAATGGTACCTCCTTCCCTCCCCCCACCCCAGCCACACACATTTTTACCTATTCTTTTTTTCTTTTCAATAAAGTATACCCTTCCAGAACCACATTACAGGCATAAATCTCATCCCCTCAAGTTTCAGTGATTCCTGTGAGATTAAATTTATCTCCTTGCATTAGCAGCTCTTTTTCCCTTTACTAGCAAGTAAGGTGAAAGTGCCCACATTATATGTATTTGTTTATGATGTCTAAAGCCATGGATTTTTATTAATGGGTAGTTTCATGGATTTTGTCTCCTGTGAACTACTGGATGTCTCAACTGCTGTTGTTTCTGCATTGTAGCTACTGCCTATGGCAGGAATTCTTAACCTTTTCTGAGTCAGTCTCCTTTAGCAGCGTGCGTAAGCCTATGAACCCCTTTATGTAACAATGATGTTAAATGAATAAAATAGCATCCTAAGATTTAAAAAAGGAAACTGATTGTATTGATATGATTACCAAATAACACCCAAAATAGCTACGCCCTAGTCCAGAGACTCCAGTCCGGAATTTATGCTTTATGATGTTTCGTTTAGAAGAGATTCACAGTGAGTTTTTTTCTCCTCTTACTTTTCAATTTAAAAGCCTTTCTCATTAGCTTCACAAGTCTCCAAACAAATGGGAGACCTAAATTCTACTCCTGCCTCTGCCACTAACATCCTATGTGACTTTGCAGGCTTATGTAGTTTCTTTGTTACTTAGTTTCCTAATGTATAAAATGAAGCTAATAGTTCAGTTATTATTTATGTCTCAGATGATCATCAGGAAAAATGTGAAAGTGCTTTAAAAAGTGATAGGTATTATTATTTAGCATTTCTGGTTTCTTCACTAGATACAAAGTGACATAAATAACAACCGAATCATTAGCTTCATTCCCTGGTCTGGAGTGTGCATAGATTCCCCACCTCTGATTTAGATCAATAGTGTATAGAAGGATTTGACGACCCATCCACAATACTGAGCATTAAAGTTCTTTACAATGCTAACATTCTATGACTTTATTAAAGAGCACCTTCAACCTGAACCTTACAGCATGCTATCCAAGAGTCATGGAAATCTTACAGGTATTCTCCATGGTCTTTAATTTAAAAGAGGCCTCCAGATTCATAGGAAGATTTATTAAGAGTACATGCTACAGGGGACTAGGAGACAGGTCTCTCACTATTGTCTCAGGAAGAAATGAGAGAGCATCTGGAAAATCCTGCCCATCAGAAGTGGTTTAATTTCAGTTAAACATACAATTTAATTTTATTCTCCCAGAACATATTGTACATCTTGTTGTTTTGGCTGAATTGTTCAGTCATGTCTGACTTCTTGTCATCCCAATTTGGGATTTTCTTGGCAAAGATACTGGAGTGGTTTACCATTTCCTTTTCCATCTCATTTGACAGATGAGGAAACTGAGGCAAACAGGGTAAAGTAACTTGCCCAGGGTCACATAACTAGTGACTGTCTGAGGCCAGATTTGAAGATTAGTCTTCCTGACTCCAGGCTCAGCACTCTTTCCACTGCACTATCTAGCTGCCCCAAGCTAAGCCAGGGTTGGATACAAAAGAAGTATACAGTATAGAGCAGTCAAAAACATCCACCACCATCAGCTTGTGGCCCACAATGCTATTGAACCAGATTAAAATGAAATTGGGAAATATTTAACAAAATAAATAAGAATACAATAAAACATGAATAACATAATTTAAAAGGAAATTACTATGCAACCTTAGGAATCTCTATGTAGTCCACATTAATGGAAACTTTTTATTTGCATTTGGCATTGTTGTAGAGCACAGTCCTTGCCCCTCAAGAGCTTTAAAGCCCAGTTAAAGCCATTCTCAGGCACTATAGTGGCTTTTTTTAATTTAAATTTTTAGTTTTCAACATTCATTTCTATAAGTTTTAAATTTTCTCCACCTCCCCCTCCCCTCCTCCTCCTCAAGACAGCATGCAATCTGATATAGGTTCTACATATACATTCCGATTAAGCGTATTTTCATTTTAGTCCTGTTGTATAGAATAGATGGGAGGAAACATGAGAAAAAAAATACAAAACAAAAAAGAAGAAAATAGTCTGCTTCACTCTACAGTTCTTTCTCTGAATGTGGATGGCATTTTCCATCATGAGTCTTTTGGAATTGTTTTAGGATCTTGCATTGCTGAGAAGGGCTAAGTCTATCAAAGACAGTCATTGCACACTGTGGTTGTTACTATGAACAGTGTTCTCCTGGTTCTGTTCGTTTCACTCAGCATCAGTTCATATAAATCTTTCCAGGTTTTTCTGAAGTCTATCAGGCACCATAGTTTTGAGCCTCTCCCCTTCTACCTCCCACCCCCATTACAGATATCAGAATGGATGAGAAAACCACAAAGGTGTATAGAGGTGGAACTGATCTTGCTTTCCAGTTTTGTCACTTTAGAGATGATTAAAGCAAGAAAAGTTAAGTAATACGCCCAAAGTTATATATTATCTAGAGGTTAGACTTAAATCTGAGTCTCTTTCTCAATTCAGAGCTTTTCTGACTCCACCATAACAGTTTATGGAGCCCAGAGTTCTTAAATGTGGCATTTTCATAAAATATCCCCACTAGATATCTCCCTGAATGGTTTATTCAAGGAATATGTAACATTAGGGAGGGTGCTCTCATGTGTGCCAGTAGGAAGCAGAAAGACCGAAATAGCCCACTAATGGTCAAATTCTGTTAAGCATTTGCTGTCTTTCATCACAAGCCAACCTGACTTACATCTTTGGACCTACATGCTTTTGGACAACTGCCTTGCTCTCAGGGGGAAAACTGTCACATTGGACTGCCATCAGCTATTCAAACTGAACTCATTCCATTATTTTCTTTCTGTATCAACTATGCCTAGGTCAAGTGCCAAATTGGGGCTTACTATGAAGGATAGTAAAAACTGTGATATTTGGAAAATGTTTCAATCCTCAGGTACAGGAGACCTTCTTATTTTTCCTACAAGAAACTATATTTAAATAGACTTTGGGGGAACATACTATCTATTTAAAAAGCAGATTGAAGAGGAAGTCAAAGATAAAAAGAGAGACTACATATGCCCCCAAAATATTTATAGCAGCATTTCTTATTGTAGCAAGGAACTGGAAACAGAGTAGTTGTCTGCAAACTTGAGAATGGATAACAGATTTTGGTGTGTTAATATAACAGAATATTTTGCTATAAGGAATTACAAATATGATGAATATAGAGAAGTGTGGAAAATTTTACATGAATGGATACAACATAAAGTTAGCAGAGCCAAGAGAACAATATACATGATTACAAAAATATAAATGGAAGAGTAACCAGAAAACAATGAAAAAAGGAATTATTAAAATTTTAAAGAACAAGCTTGACTCCAAAGAAGCACTATGAAAAGATGTGTCCTCTCTCGTCACACTTTCCCCCACCCCCCACCATGTCGCAGGGAAGGGACGTAGCACATTGGGTCAACAAAATTTTTTTAATGTATTATTTTGGATGATTTTTTTCCTTACCTTTTCTTTTTACTTCAAAAAAGTCTTTGTTAGATGAGATGGCTCTCTGGAAGGGAAGAAAGAGCAGGATACAAGGTAAAATCTAAGCTATTTAAAAGAAAAAGATACCCATAAATATTTATTTTTTTAAAAGTCAGATTGAGAGATAGGCCTGATTTAGAATTTTTAATAAGCAAATTTGACTTCTTTCATCTATCTATCTGTCTGTCTGATATAGATATAGATTAGGAAAATGAGGATGTTAAAGGGAAGCCTTGTTGTTCATCCTTCATTTTCCAAGAACAATGACATCTTGGAGATATGTCTTGACTTGCATGTGAATTGGATTAAAATGAGGAAAAGTTGCACAAAGTTCTCCACCTCACTCTCTCTTCCAGTCATTGAAGTCCAGTGGCAGAACAAAATTCAAGTTAACTGGCAATGGTTGGGGATGCAGAGAATGAACTTGGTGACTTTGATGTCTGACCAAGCTCTAAGCACTCCACAGTGCCTGCTTCAGCTGCCTTCATGGTTGTTGGCATTAATTTTTCTCATTGACTCTTTCTGTTAGGGGAAGCTGTTACGATTGGGTTAGATATCCCCCTAACTTACCAATGGATTTGAGACTTATTGGTTACCTTTAACCTGGCTAAGCCCATCTGCCCAGACCCAGTTTTAGTTCAGTCAAATAGAATGAGAGATGAGAAGTACAAAGTACAAAGGAATGGTAGACTAGGACTGAGGGAAACCAGTATTTATTAAGAGTTTACTATGTGCTAGGCACCATGCTAAGTGCTTTACAAATGTCTCATTTCTTCCTCAAAATCATCGAGAGGTAGGTGATATTAGTATCCCCATTTTACAGTTGAGGAAGCTGAGGCAGATAGAGGTTAAATGACTTGTCTAGGATCACACAGCTAGTAAGTCTCTGAGGCTAGATGTGAACTCGGTCTTTCTTAACTTTAAGCCCAGCACTCTAATTCACTGAACTACTTAGCTACAAGAAGAGACCAATATAATCTCTGGGTCCTTTTAGTTTTTTGCTTGCTATCTGCACGTGAAAAAAAAATTTTATTGAAAAATTAAATTTTCTTTAAAAGTAGATCTGCCTAAAAGCAAATAGCATAGGTAAAAATGCTTTCTAATTTAATGACAAGTCAGGTCATGACAGTTTTTACTAAAACCAATTATTGGTCAAGTGTGAATCAAATACAATTGTGAGTAACCAGGTGGAATCTATATCATCAGAAAACTAAAGTCTATGAGATGGGGCAGGGGACAGGAAGCCTTTAGGACCTTACTGAGGGTTTTAAATGATGAGGAGTATGAATTGTTCAGTTACAATCAGGAATTAGCATCAAGTTGCTCAGACAGAGTCTATTAAAAATTAACAAAACAGTCTGAGATTGCTATTTTAAGCATTATGAACCAGAAAATAGAGAATACCTAGCCAAAGAGATGACTAGTCTTAATTCTTAATAGCCAATTGAAAGAGAAATGGACCAAGATGAGTTTTCAGACATTGAAGTGGCAGTCAGCTTTGAGACAGGGACGCAGGTCATGGCTAAATTTAAGAAATCGTTTTGAGGGGAGAAAAATATTAAGAGTCAAAGGACGGTTTCCTATCAGTTGTTGAGTTCTTGCCAGTTGAAGGAAAGTTGGATTCCAAATTATGGAGCATAGAGTGAAACATTGCTTATTAGCAAAAGCATAGATTTCAGAATTAGGCTAGAAAATATGTATTAATGGTAGAGAACGAATCCTTACTCTCATCAAAAACAAAATGTGTGAGGGGTGCATTGTTTCCAAGCTAATATTCCAAGATCCTCACGCAAAATGTCTCAGACCTTCGGGGAAATGCAAAAAAAGAGATCAAATTAGAAGGGATGGATGCATAAGCTAAAATCAAAAGTTTTCTGCATCAATTAGGACTTAGGGTTAAATTTAGCATAATTTTATTCCAACTGAAATCACTCTTCAGGAGATTTTTTTCCTTAACTAAGGGGTACTCTATGAACATAAGGTCTATGAAAGAGGCTTTAGAGACCAAGAAATTTGATTCAAAAATAGAATCTCTATCCTGCCATCATTACGAAGAAATGCTTTCTTCCATACTTAATCAAATTTAACATATATCCTATGTTTCTTACTAACTTCATTGTGTTAAATTTGTAGGATAATGTGTATACGTATGCATAAAATCCAGTATCTTTGCTAATGTTACAAAATGCATGTTTTATGCATATGGAGTCAATTAATTCACAGATGTATTGAATGAATAAATATCCGAATCTTCAAAATAACAATAGTGATCCTGTATCACATACCTATATTCTACCAAAAGGCCTAGGAAGCTCTTGAAGATTGTATCATTTATTCTCACTAATTTCTTAATTTAAATATTTTTGGGGTGATATCTACACACCATATTCTTGCTATTAAAGTAGGTATAGGTGCTATTATCTTAATTTACAACTGAAGAAAATGAGAAAGGCAAAAGGCTTTAGAGTAGAAAGTGACCTTAGAAATGATCTAGCCCAACTGACCCATTTTACAGATGAGCAGATGCTCAAGAAACAGAAGTTCAATAGGGATAAATCTCTTGCCTAAAATCATATCAATAATAAGCCTAAACAGTATTTAATAAATACTTGTACCTTGCCTTGCTAAAAAGGCATAATTATGTGTTGGCAGAGACTCAATTCCCTAGTTCCCTGTTTTTCACTACAGAAGACCTCACCACTTCCAATTTTTATAAACTCCTTTTCACTTCCCCATCATCAATTAAAAGGAAGGGATATGTATTAAATGGCAACAGAAGGTATGCAGTTTCTAAGTGGACAAATACTTTGGGGCTATACTCAGATTTTAGTGCAACTAATTGAGTTGTACTGGTCATATGAATAATTTCTTTGTAGATATGAAATTTATAATCTTTCATCTTTAGTCACCAGCACAATTCTTCATCTTGAGTTTTCATTTATCACATCCAAACCATCTGTCAGACAAAGAGTTAGAAAGGGGTCGATGAAAACACATCTCAATAGGCCATGTTAAGAAACACATGAAGCAGTAATGGCAAGTGAAGCAATTGACCTTAACAGTCAACAATCAAATGTTTGCAATTGAGTCAAGACACAGGGGTTCTTTGAAGTGCAATAGAGAAAGAACATTGTGTGGTTGGAGGGTGGGAGGTCTTATTGACTTAATCCTAAAAAGTGATTCCAAGAGAATCTTTATTTTATGGCATTTATCCTGAAATGTTATTTAAAATACACACACACAATTGAAATTCACTTTAAAAACACGAATGTGTTTTTCTCTTTCCTTCTATTCAATTAAATCAACTGTTTTTAGACAATTCCCCCCCCCCCACCAAAAACATTTCTGATATGGGGCACACTGAGGTAAGTGGGCTCAAATACAATTGACAAAAGTTTTAGCAGTGAATTTGGTTTTAAGCTTCACATGCTTGAAATTGTTGACTTTAGCACAGTTGGTAAGATTACAATGTTTCCTTCACATCCCCCCATCCTTTCATTCTTATTTTTCCTTTGTGAATCCTCTGTTGGCAATTCCACCTTCTGAGCAGAATGTATTATAGTATCCTGGCTTCAGAGTCAAGTCTGTAGAGTTAGAAGTCATCTAGCCCAGTTCACTCATTTTACAGATGAGAAAACAGAGGCTCCAGAGGGGGGAAGTCTCTTGTCTAAGTAATAGTAAATATCAGAACCAAAGTTTGCACTGACTTCTCTACCATGCCTTCTTTCAGTTATCAAGAGGATCTTGACATCAAGCTTGCCAGTCTATTACTCTCATTATATTACTTGCCTACTTTCTTCTGTAGTCATACCTGTACCATATGTGAAACTATATTAATACTAGCAGTCTTGACACTTTTCTTAAAACAAGAGCAGTGGGGCAGCTAGATGGTGCAGTGAATAGAGAATTGGCCCTGGAGTCAGGAGGACTGAATTCAAATCTGGTCTCAGATGCTGCGTGACCCTGGACAAGTCACTTAACCCTGATTGCCTTGCCAAAAAGAAAAAAGAAAAAAAGGACAGCAACTAATGACAGCTTAACATAGTACTTTAAATAATTATCAATCCTATGAGATACATGGAGTCAATATTATTATACCCATTTTAAAGTTGAGCAAACTAAGTTTCAGAAAGGTTGAATGAATTGCTTAGGGCTACATAATTAGTAAATGTCAGAAGTGAGGTTTCTAAGGAGAAGGCGACAAGCATTTGATAAATACGTACTATGTGTCAGTGCTAAGCACTTTAAAAATACCTCATCTAATCCTCAGAATGACCCTGGAAGGTAGCTGCCATTATTAGAATACATAACAGAGGAGGAAACTGAGGCAGAGCCCAAGTGACTTGCCCAGGGTCACACAGTTAGCAAGTATCTGAGGCTAAAATTGAATTCAGTTCCTCTCATTCCAGGGCCAAAATTCTATTCAGTTATCTAATTTCCTAAGTGCTCTTACTACTATGCTCTACAGCCTTTTTCTTGCCATTCAGCCTCTCTTTTAACCAGTAGCAGACAGAACTAGGAAAGAAATCTCTGACTCTATCCAACATCTCTGTTTACCAGACCAGGGCTTATAAAACTATATACCATAGAACCCTATGGTTTCCAAGGGTATTCTGACCAAAAAAGATCATTCTTGTGGGTGTATACAAACATATATATGCACATACACGCATGCATGCATGTACACATATATACATACCTACATGTGTGCATATACATACTAATATGTATATACACATATAATATACAAGTCCCAATTTATATGCCTAAGCATATATATACATGCCCCTACTCATGAGTTTATATATGTATTTACAACTAATATAACAATTTACACCTGGCTCATGGCCATTGTACCACACTTAAGACTCTTGGGAATAAAAAAAATTCAGAAGAACTCCATAAACTCTTAAAATTGGAAATCACTGCCCTGGACTACATAGAAAGTTGTATTTGCCATGCTTATCAAAGTGGCCTCTGACATTTTTTCCATAGATTCTTAACTTACTATAACTTTTCTAGGAAAAAAATGAATGCAGACTACTGGAGGAAATATATATATCTTGCCTGTCGACTCTGGCTAAGATCAAGGGAGTCCTTCATTCCTTGATGCTAATGAATTATAGGATTTGGAAAAACCTCAAAAGGCCATCTAATCCATCCCCTTCTCCAAGATCTCAAAGAACCCCAAGGAAAGGAATTCCAGATGTTACACTGAGTTTTTTCCCCTAGTTTTTTTCCCCTTCCTTACTAAAATTTTTTTTAGAAGACAGTGGACAGACATCTGTTTGACATGAGATAGCTATACTCCTACCCAGTCACAGATTAAGAGGAATCCTCTGGGAGTCCTAGATGCCATAACTTTAGGGACCTTTACTTGTTGTTCATAAATTTTTAAAATTCTATGCTATCATAGTATTTTAAAAAATATTATACCTTAATAATGAAAAGCAGGTTTATTGTACCATTATTTTATTTATAAGCTGATTCAGTATTTTAATTCCTATTTTAAGATTGAAATGTAATAATAAGCTATTAATGTGACTAGTTTACTTTTGGCAGCTAGGTGGCACAGTAGATAGAGTACCAGGTCTGGAGTCAGGAAGACTCATCTTCCTGAGTTCAAATCTGATCTCAGACATTTACACAGCTGTGTGATCCTGGGCAAGTCACATAGCCTTTTTGTCTTATTTTCTTCATCTGTCAAATGAGATGGAGAGGGAAATGGCAAACTACTCCAATATCTTTGCAAAAAGGAAAAAACAACAAACCCAGTCAGACATGAATGAAATGACTCAACAATAGTAGTTTATTTTTAGAACATAACAAAGGTTATAAAGTTGTCTAAGAAAAACTAGATTTAGAAATAATTAACGTTATATCTCTTTATTGATTTAAATTAAAAAGGGTGATATCGTTTGGCCATCATTAAATTACACTTTTAAAAACCTTAGCAAAATAACATGTGGGGTCAGGGAAAGACCATGGGGGTATAATCTGGAACTAGAGTAGATTTGGACCAAAACTTGTGGGGAATGTTATGAATCAGACACTAATAAAATTATTAGGCTTGACTGTCTGCTACCCAGAAGGTACAGTAATGAGTATGAAAATATGAATAAAGATGAATAAAACATGATCTGTACCCTCAGTCCAAAAGACACTTGACAAATATTAGTTTAATTTTGAACTGAGAACTGAGAAATGACATGCACAAATCTCTATGATATAACATCTTATTGATACCATAAATAGGAAGGATAGGGGCTGGGCCTGAGTTTTCACTGGCAGAGGGAATTCCTAGAGTAGGATACACCTTCTATCAAGGCACTACCTTCTTTGTAACTTGTAGTCTTGGAGGGTTACTAACAGGTAAAGTGACTTACCCAGAGTGATACACAGCTAGTATGTGTCAGTATTTTGTCAGTGTATCCATTATAAGCTTGAATTTATGTCTTTCTAGCTCAGGGGCAACATTTTGTCTACTAGGCCACACTTCCCATCTCAGTGCCATAATACAAATCACATACTATGGGAGTTCAAAAGAGGGAGATCACTTCCAGCCTTGAGGGGTGGGTGGGAGGACCAGAAAAGGATATGGGGGAAAAGTGAGCACTTGAGCTGGGTCTTTAACAATGATGATTTTGTCAAGCAGAAATGGGAGGAAGTATTTTAAATGGAAAGAACTGGAGAAAATGTGTGAGTTACTGGGCACTCTCAGGGACTGGCAAATAGATTGATTTGGGTGGGGCATATAGTGCAGTTGAATCGGGGCCAGATGAAAGAGGTGCTTCAAATTTCCAAACTAGGGAGTTTGGATTATTCGGGAGGCAATGGGGAGTCTTTGAATATATTTCAGCAAGGGAATGACGTGATTGTTGTTGAGTTGACATTTCGAAACCCCATTTGGAGTTTTCTCGGTAGAGACACTGCAGTGGCTTGCCAGTTCCTTCTCTGGCTCATTTTACAGATGAGGAAACTGAGGCAAATGGGCAAAAGTATCATGAAGCTAGTAAGCATCTAACGCTGGATTTGAACTCATGAATCTTCCTGATGGCAACCCTAGTGCTCTATCCACTGCATTATCTAATTGTCCTGTGACATGATTGAAGGCATGTATTAGAAGGATTGATCTGACAGCAAGATATAGGGAAGAAAATGAAGTCAAGAAATCCAGGTAGAAGACTTTTCTAGTACTCCAGGCAAGAAACAGTGAGATCTTGGACTAAGGTGGTAGCAGGAGGAATGAAAATGAAAAATATTCATGTGGGGGAAAGATACAAAAAATTTGATGACTGAATGGAGGAATGAGAAAGAGTAAGAAGATGATACTGATGTTTCAAAGAAAGAGGAAATAAGGATTTCTCATCCCCAAACCTTATGAATGATTATCTCACCTATGCTTGCACATTTATGTTGATGGAAAGATCACCACTTCACAGGGTCATAAGTTCCATTGTTGGACAAATTTTTCAGAATCCCCAGACCTTTCTCCCACTGGCATGTTCTAGGAAAGAAATAAAATTGTAAAAAGTAGAGTTCATGGGTTCTTAGAGATTCACCACCAAAATATCCCTTTGATGTATTTTGTGCCTCAGATTTCAGGTGGCTTGGTAGCAAGGTCCATCATGCCAGTTAACACCCACTAAAATACTCTAGGAGACAAAGTAGGAAACACTCTGAATTGGAAGCTGCATTGGTCTGATCTATTTTCTCTTTTCTGCTTCCAAAACTATGAAGTTCTGCATAGGTGGTATCACAAGGACCAAATTCAAACAGAAGCAATGGAGTCCTGCTTCTCTCTTCTTTATTATATTGGCTATAGGAGACCTGGGTATGATGGAACTGGTATGCTCCTCAGCGCTGACACCTCCATCTGTGATCTTTCCACCCCTACTCCCCCACTATACCCCAGCTGCCCTGCCTTCCTTATTGTGCTAACACATACCTTACCCTAAAACAAACTTTGTTCTCTTTGCTGTTTCCACCCACTGGTCCTAGTCCTCCCTTCAGGGTACAGAATAAATCACCTCTTTTCACATGACAGCCCTTCAAATATCTAAAGACATAAGCCTTCTTTACTTTCCCTGCAAATGCTATTATATTCCAAGTGGCAGACATGTTGCAGACCAAAACCTAAACCGACGGACACATCTCGAGTGGCTCTCTATTCATTTCACCCTTGAAACACTTTCACATCTGCCTCATTTCACTCATTCACGCTGACATGGAGATTTCATCAACGCTTTTAGCAGACAAGCTGGAGACAGTTATAACCAACTTAGAAATCCATATTTATTTATTTTCCCTTTCAGTTTATCAAATAAGCATTAATAAAAGGAGACAAAGGAGTCTCACCAGGACAAGATGTGTGTCAGAGAGTAGACTGGTATATGGATAGCAATTTCTCAGTTGTTACCAGCCCTTGTCACCAATGCAGAGCAGTACCTTTTTCCCCAGCTACTAGGACATCACCTCATTGATATGATGTACACGACTTGTTTCATTTTCCTCCTGCTTGAGGAATCATCATTCTGTTTAAGAATCTCTCCCTGATACAAAAGCCTTGGCATCACAGCAACAAGAGGAAAGCTGTAGAAGAGGAACAAAGAGAACCTTCAGAAGTGACCGCAGTTCTGCTCAGATGACTCATAATAACAGGATGAAAGGTCTTTCCAATATTTACCTCACCTGCTCCTACCTGCTTTTCTCTGAGCTCTGAGTTATGGGTCCAACATGCCTCCTCTTGCTCAGGTAGAAGTTACAGTATCTCCACTCACTGGCTTATAGCACCCTGAGATTTGGCCCCGCAGGTATTTTCATTAGGGATGAATTCACCTAGATCAGAGACAAAAAGTAAGCCAAGGGTGAAAGGTTTCCATCACCTAGTAATTCCAATTTTATAATCACTTACAATAATTCCCCTCTGCCAATTTTATCGTCATTTACAATAACCTCAATTTAGGGTGGTAAGGCATTAAGTTGAAAGTTGATTGCAAATAATCGGAATGGTTTCACTGATTATATGGAGTCTGATTCCTGCCCCCGCCCTTCTTAAAATGGAATTTTGAAACATTTCTAATTGCTGAAAGTGGGGCTTATCAAAGTGAAGAGACAAGGAAGCCTCAGAACAAAAAAAAAAAAGTGAAAAGATTTTTAAATCGAGCAAATGCCTGATTTTAGGAAGTCAAAATTCTCTGAGAGGAAAATGGATGAAAGGAGAATGAGAATCCAGAAGGTATTTTTCCCTTTGGATTTAATTCACCTTTACTCCCCTGGGGTCAAATTAGCCTGTTTACTACTGATGTGCCTGGAAAATCTGATCCTTGCGTCTGATCTCACAGATTGATGACCTGTGCTGAGCGCATTGTCTTTTTAAGAATTAAGTATAATTTGCCAGGGTCTGAATTTTATGAGTCTCCATAGCTGTGAAATGCTTTAAGTAAAGGATATAGAACCTAGGACGCATTATATTGTCACTTAGTGAGGCTATAAAGTTTTGTCAGTGTATCCATTATAAGCCCTAGCTTTCAGGGGGCTACAATAACTCAGTGGATTTTTTTTAAATCAGGCTGCTAGTTGAAACTTGGCATATATAGAACCGAATCAAATTATTTGTTTCAAATTTGATAAAAGACCCTTTGACTGGTTTTAAGTTTATGAGATTATAAATGTCCTCTGCCTCCCAGTCAGTGCCTAGTTGTTAGGGATGTTTTTTTTCTTGACTATTTTTGAATCTAAAAATTACTTCCTTTCATCAACAGGAATTTTCTAACCCATTACTCAGTAATTACTCCAGTGTTTATGGCCAGGGTGGAATGAATAACGACCTGTGTTAGCAAAAATGATGATGATGATGATGATACCTTGTATTTGTATACTGCTTTTAAGTTTTTCAAAGCACTTTCCCAGCTATTATCTTCTTTTTATTTTCAAAACATGCCTGTGAGGTAGGTTGAGAAACTACTTATTATGGATGTTTTCAGAGTAAGTCAGGTAATTCCCCTAATTTTCTAAATGTAGAAACTGAGGCCCAGAAAAGCCAAGTGACTTGCCCAGGGTCACACACATTGAAAAAGGATCATAATTGAGATAAAAAGAAACCAAAAGTTTTCAAAGGCTCTTTTCTGAAGCCTGAAAAAGTGATGGTGATAGTCACTTGCAGCCATTGAAGGAACACCATAAGTCACCAGCCTAATGATACCATACACGTCTTTGAGGCCTGCTAGATCAATACCCTTTGAACTGAAGAGTTTTCCTCTTGGAGAAAAGTTGCTCCATGATTCCTTTTTTTAAAAGTAATTAAAGGAGGGCTTGAGTTCTCTCTCCCCAAAGGTTTCTAAAGAGCTTTCAAATAATGCAAGTAATTCAAATCCTAACGTGTCCTCAGATAAGAGCTCCCAAGCTTCACTGTCCATGGCCCACTGTGAATTAAACCACAAAATACCCAACTGCAGCTTCTCTAGATACGCATGTGAAACAAGTCAGTTTGTTTAGCATGAATGACAGAGAGATCCCCTGTAGTTTTAACTCTGCCATCTGTGGATATATTTAATATTTTGAATCCCATGTGACCTAGTCCAGAAACCCTGAAAATTCTGAAAATACAGGGAAGGAAAGCTTAGAGATCATTGCTCTGGCTAGCACCTTGAATTTGAAGATTCTGCCTCTAATAACTTTCAGCCCTTTTTATAAGGAAAGGCAATTGACATCTTTGAATGAACTAGGGCAAGAATCCCTTATGAAAGATTCTGTCTTATTGCACACAGTCTATGGAAATATGGCTATAAATGGTTATTGATAAACTGTTCACAGGATCATAGGGTTAGAGCTGAAAGGGATTTCAGGGGCTACTTAGTGTACAGTCTATCTTCCTCATTTTAGTGATAAGGAATCTGAGGTCCAGAGAGGTTAAGTGATTTAAGTAATCTCAGGTCACATGGGTAGTTAAGGGACAGGTACTCTTGACTCCAATTCCAGCTCTCCTTTCCATTATAGTCATCTATAATTACAACACTATCAAACTGTATTAGTAATAAGCCTCTTTTTTTGTGGGAGCATGTACTAATTAATGGCTCATTCCATGCCATTCAGGGACATATACCCATCATCAAACAGAAGCAAATCTAAAGACCTTTACTTTCAGGTCTTTAAATTGGACTCAAATGTTCAATTTTCCATGTGTTCCTCTATATTAAAAATAAAATTGAAAAGGAAATCCCCAAAATGATCTAAATAGAAAACAGATGAGGGGGATTTGTTGGGAAGCACCTGTCTATCACAGATACTACTTTTATTAAATTTAATTGGCTAATTGACTTGAAAATAAGTAACGTGAAAACTGGAAGAGCTAAAATACACTTGGGCAAACATTTGTAGTTTCCTTCACGGGCTATTATGATAAAGGTATTTTACTTAATTTCGCTTAAAAGTAGTCATCAACAGCAGTTGTTATCATTTCCAGTTACTGATAAAGCATTACTAATTGTGGGTTAATATGGTACATGTGGAATGGGACCAAGATGCTATCTTAGGAACGCCTCCATTTAGATAAAGGCAGAACAGTCAGAGAAGAAAGGTAATTCTGTTTATCCAAAACTATCCCATCAAAAGACCAACAAGGAGATTGATGACCCTGAGAAAAGTTTCTCTTCTATCTCGTCTGGTAGCATATAGTTTATAGCCATTCTTGTTAATAGCACTTTCTCTGGATAATTTAGATAATGTTTCATGGAGAAAATTGATACTTTAATTATATTGTAAAAGATACTAATCTCACCAATCCAGCTCCTAGGATGATTCTATAGAAAGAAGTTGTATTGACTAAGTGGTTCATCAAGCCATAAAATGGCCATGCTCAAACCATCCCAGTGGCTAGCAAAATGTCTGATGCTTAGAAGGAGCTTGTCGCTTGACTGATGAACTGAGTCCTTCTGACTATCTCACAATACCTACACTGCAGAGGCCATTAGCTCTAAGTGGCACTGCGTAAAGCCAGCTAGATTTTTGAACCAAGAGTCATCATTTAAACAGAAGGAGAAATCTCATAAAGTAGTCTGTCTTCTGCAGAGAGAATCAGTCATATCCAACTAGCAGAATGGTGCCATACACATTCTGGTGCAGGGCTGAACCCTTCCAAAGATGAAAACACATTCATTCAGGAATGTCCATTACTATTTAGTCCATATACCCTCCCCCAAAACAGCCCAGTTCTACCTAAGAAAAAAAGGAAAGTTAATCTGCCGATTAGCCACACCACTCATCTCCCTGCTCCAAGGCTATGTCAAACTGACAGTATTAACATCCTAAGGACTCCATTGAATGTTGGAACAACTGTAAGAAATATCATACATTGGCAAGGTTTTTTTAGGCAAACACAACCCACATCCCAAATTGGCTCTCTGTGAGACTTTCCTATGAATGAGAGAATATTGATATAACTATGTAGTCATATATGTACTTTGCATGGATACCTCTGGGAGCATTCAGGTTCAATATACATGTATGTTAAATCCATGTAGTGGTATCTCCTTACTACCTGTCTTTGGCCACACACATCACAAAGGCATCTCTGATAATAGGTTACATTAATGTAAACAGCCAGAGTAAATATTAATTATTGGCTATGAATCAAAGCAGTTTGGGAATGACTATAAACCTTCCCAAAACATCCTGTTTAAAAAAATCAACCCGTAGAAGCTGGTGCCAACCCTATTTTTGCACTAACCCAATTGAATCCTTAATGCCAGACAAAAAGAAAATCATAGCTTAACATAAACCGGGAGATGTAATAAATAATGAACAACACTAACAGCTTAACATCATAAGGGAACAGATGGAAAACTTCCCTCCAGAGATCATTGCATCTAGTATTAGAGAATGAGCTCCTGGACGTGCACAGGGTGAACAGTTCAAGCCTGAATTACAATGAGATTGCTAACACTTTTTATTATAAATATAAGAATTTCATGTCTCCCTTTTAGGAAATACAACGATTACAGCAGTCATCTGTTTCATCCAGGATGTAAAAAGCAAAATGCAAAACCTCATGCCCCAGCAGCATGGATGATACAACCCAATCCGACATGCTGAGGTGCTCCATGACTCTTTGTTTTATATGGCAGTACTACAATGCCATCATCTGTCCAGGAAAAGAATGGGAAACCTGTCAGTCTGCGAACAGTTAACCGAAAGGATGGGCATTGGTAATGAGTGAATACTTTCATAAGGAGAGCCACTGTAGACATTGGCTGAGCATCCTAAGTCATGATTAATGGCTAATGACTCCTCCTTGGTGATGTACAGTGCTTAGATGCTAATGACCCTGAATTTTAGATGGCATGGCTGCAATC
>CM053771.1:339749575-339771994 GCA_028658325.1 Potorous gilbertii
TGGCTAAAGCACTCAGCCTGGAGTCAGGAGGACCTGAGTTCAAATTCAGCCTCAGATACTTATTAGTTGTGTGACTCTGGGCAAGCCACTTAACACCTATTGCCTCCCCCACAAAATATTAAAAATTAAATATCTGTTATGGCATGAAGAAGTTGTGATATTCATTACAAGAGGACCCCAATTCTGAGGGGGCAGGGATAGCACCTACACCATGATGAAAACACAGAACTTGAAGTATGTCTCTCTTATGAGCAATTGCATTTTTATAGAGGACTATTCCACCACCTAAAAGATTCGACTCTAACTATAAAATTTTAATAGATTGTAGCTAGGAGGGGAGTGCTCTCCCCATGCTCTCAGATGGAACTAGTATACCTACATGATATACCAGTATTAGAATTAGAATACTGATATACACTTAGTACTACCTTACATGTTCCAATATCTTTTCACGTTATATCTTGTCTTCACAACTAGTTTGTAAACTCCTTGAGGCAAAAGGACAATGTCTTGTGTCTCTGTATACCTCACAGTACCTTTTCCTGCAACATCGGTTGTTTAATGAATGTGAGAATGATGATGATGATGAAGATTAAAAATAACCTTGTATAAAGAACAAGGGAACTTCAGTCAACTGGACTTAAATCCGGACCCTCCCACCTCCTAGCTTTGTGCTCTTGGATAAATCACTTTCCATTCTGATACTCAGTTTTTTCATTTATAAACCAAGAGGTTTGGGCTGCATAATCTACAAGGTTCCTTCTGCTCAGACTCTGAAACCTCTGTTGCTATGATCCTAGGATGGTTGCCTACTCTGCAGATTCATCGTTTTAGCTATGCTAGAAAATATAGCTCCTTTCAGAAGCACTGGTTTCATTAAGAGAACATGGCAGCTATGCATATATATCTTTGACCCGAAAAGTAGAAAGAGACATACACAGGGAGCATAATGTAGAGGATAGAGTGTAAGGCTTGATATCAGAAAGACTTGAGTTAAAATGCCACCTCAGATACTTATCAGCAATGAGACCATGGACAAGTCATTTATCTTTCCCAAGCCTCAGTTTTCTCTGTAAAATGGGAATAATACTATTTGTATATCTCTCACAGGATTGGTTTAAAAATCAAATGAGATGACATACAACAAATCACTTTGCAAATTCATATGAATGGCAGATAATATTATTACAGTGATAATTAAAAAGATTATAAAAGTGAAATTGACTATTTCAATGTTCAAGTTCTTGATTTCATTCCTACTTGTTTTGTGTGGTCAGAATCGGAAATACATAACCAGATCAGTTAAAAACTTTTGGTTCTTTCCTGAGTTCCTGCTAAAATGCATTAATAATAAAGTAACATTAATGTTTAATATTCTACTAAAGGGTTTTTCTCCTTTTGGATTAGAATCAACACCCTTTTATAATTGCATCTGGAAGTTGCAAATAATCTCTGACCCTAGTATTTTCAAGTATGAATGGAAATAATTATGTACAATCAATGCAAATTTTCTTAGCATTCCCTTTATCTCTCAAAAAGAAGTTTGATTTTGGTGCTTTGATCCTGATGGGAAGTAAGAACAACAAAGTATGAGAGGGTGGAAAATAAAGAGTTATTGCACCCAGGTGGTTAAAAGGCATGCTGAGGCAATAACGTTGCTGTTGATCAGTCTCCTCTTCCAGTTTCTTTAATCTACATTTATGCTCAAAGGAGGCCGACTTGAGGAGCAAAGTCCTCATCCTTTCTGCACAGACTAAGAGTCTCAAACCAAACTCTGTACTCTAACTCAAGACCACTGATGAGGTCAACTTGCCATCTCTGTGCCAACTCTACCATCATGGTGCTGTCCAAAAAGAAGTCTCATGCAGCATGCCTCTTTGTCTCTGAGCCTGCAAGTCTAGATAATTCTTATGGTTTTCCTTCTACTTCTGTGATTGCCTCCTTTACTATCTACCTTTCTTTGTCCCTATTGCTGGCTCTTCTTGTCTGCTACATAGGGGTATCCCTAAAAAGTCCCATCTCCTCTTTGTTCTATATATTCTTGATGATCTCACCTACACACAGAGTTCCAATCATCACCTCCATGCTGATGATTTCCAAATCTTTATCTTCAGCCCTGGACTCTTTCCAGTTAATCTATCCTGTTTGCCCTACCGATAACTCATCCTCAATAGGTCCTTTACTAAACTCACATAATCCATCATTCCTCCAAATTTCCTTATATCTACTGTAAATAGTCTATACAAATCCTAGTTCTTTACCTAAAGTTAAATATTGTTATAACCATGATTAAGTCACTAAAATCCTTCCATTTATAAACCTTGGAGTTCTCTTTAATTCCTTCTTTTCTCTTGGAACAATCAGTTACTAAGTCCATCTTAACTTTATTATGGCAATATTTCTTGAGTTCTGCCTCACACTTTCATTCCTATTGCCAACACCATAGTGACGTCCTTAATCATCTAACAACTAGACAATTATAATAGTTCCCTAACTGGAGTTATAATCTTATTGTAGAAACCACCAACATCATTTCTTATTGAAAATGATTATGACACTTTGAACAAGATAGTAATTAAACTTACTTTTTTAATAGACACTCATGGTTATAAGAACTCAAAAGAACTTTTAAGTAATGTGGTAATATTAAATTCTGATCATACCAAGAGTTAAGAGCAAGACTTTCCTATTAAGTTAAAAATAAGTATTCCTACTATACCTTCATGATGATCTGGTCTCGCCCACATCGATACATCCTTTGCATCACTGCCTTCATAATTTTTCTAAGGTGCTGCTTTGATCGTGTCATTCCTTCACTCAAGAAGTTTCATTGGATTGTCATTGCCGGCCAAATAAAGCACATATAGTCCCTTGGCATTCAAAGCTTTTCGTAGACTGCCTCTAATCTACCTTACCAGCCTTATATTACACCATTACCCTTCATTTATGATATGTTTAAGCCAATCTACTCACTTTCTCCTATTTTTATTTTAACTTTCTCCCATCTTTGTACCTTTAATCATGTTGTATTCCTCCCCTAATTCTTCCTGTTAAAATTGTTTCCCCCCTTTAAGGTACTAAATGGATTCTACCTCTCCTATCAAGTCTTCCCTCCCCAGTTACATGATCTTCCCCTCTTCAAATTTCTCAATACTATTCCATTATATTCCCTATATGTTACAATATAACATTATATTTCCTTCTTAATATTTCTCATGGCACCTCATTTGGAACTTTACTTTGCACTCATATTCTAATTTATATTATCATTTTTCTTAGTAGAGCGTAAGTTCCTCATGGACAGGAGCTGTGCCTTATTTCATTTTTGTATCCCTAACACTTGGTACAGTGTCTATATAACCCAGCTCCCACTCAAGTGGAGGAGAGGGTCAGCCAAGAACTATGTGAGAAGCACTTGAAAAGAGAAAAGGTTCCTGATTGGTGAAGTGAGGGAGGATCCTGACACTCAAAACCTGTTAAGAGATTTATTGGATGGGTACCAGAGTTTCTTCGGGAAGATGGTAGGCAAAGGTCATTGGATAGGGGCAAGGGAAAGGAAACAGCAGACACTAGAAATTACAGCCATGCATGGAAAGCTATCCCCCATTAAGTCTCTGGACTTGCTTGAAATTCTACAGACTGTTTGAATGGACTCCCTCTAGGTGAGAATGTCCTTTCTACCCTTGTTTGAAATGAGATTTCATTTCACTCCCAGCTACAGAGCTCATTCATTCTTGTATATTCTTTGATATATTTTGAGCTGTACAACTTTTCCAGCTTCTGTTTGCTTGGATAAATGAGTTGACTTGCTATTTGCTCTGTGTGATAAGCTTTTTTTGGAGGGGGGCTGAAACCAGCATTTGGAAGAAAAAAAGAGATGCTGGCAAGTATAAGCTAAGAGTTCCCCTTCTCCCTTAAAAGTAATCAGGATAATGGCTTCCTTTCCGAATTTAGAATTGTACCTGGTGGTACTTGAAGAGGCAGATAGAAATAATTATAGTTCCATACCCCTCTTGGAAATAGATGAATAAAGGTGACCCTCCCCCTACTTCCCTTAAGGTCAAAATTATAGTCTCTTTTGGAAGAGGGGTTATCCAGATTCCAGAGGTATCTATCTAACTCACCCTTGGGCCACATATCTACATTTAGACATCCCATGAGGAATACCTACCTCAAATAGGATATGTTGACATGTATCCTAATAAATAGTAAATTGTACATAGATAGATAATTTGTTGTTGTTTTTGAGTTAAGTTGTGTCTGACTCTCCGTGACTCCATTTTGGGGTTTTCTTGGCAAAGATACTAGAGCAGTTTGCTGTTTTCTTCTCTAGCTCATTTTACAGATGAGGAAACTGAGGCAAACAGGGTTAAAGAACTTGCACAGGCTCACACAGTTAGTGCGACCAGATGTGAACTCAGGAAGATGAGTCTTCCTGACTCTGGGTCCAGTATTCTATCCACTTCACCCCCTAGCTGCCCAAATATATGGGGTCCCAAAGAGTCAGACATGACTGGACAACAACAACAAATGTATGTATTTGTGTATATATACATGCATATGCATGATAATGTCTCTCTCTCTCTCTCTCTCTCTCTATATATATATATATACACACACACACACACACACACACACACACAGGCCAATTACGTATATATAATATAAACATACGTTAAACAAACATTATGTAGTAGAGGATAGGGGAGGATGGGACATGGTATTAGGAATTACAAGATGAGGAAATTCCCTCTACTAATCCAGTCCTCTACCTTTTCTGTACCTGACAGCCTTACAGAGTTGTCTAGACCTTTTAGAGGTTAAGCGATTTGCTCAGAGGTCACAGAATCTGTGTGTCAGAGAAGAGATAGGAACTCAGGTCTCTTTGGTTCCAAGGTCAGCTTGCCCTCTACTTCGACATGGTGTCTCATATGTAGTAGGAACTATTTTTTTCTTTTTCCGTGGCAGATTTGATAATTGGTGTGTATTATTATTATTTTTCATATATTTTATATATTCTAACTTGTGGGTAGCTAGGTGGTGCAGTGGATAGAGTACCAGACCTGGAAGACTAGACCAGAAGATCTGAATTCATATTCAGACTCAAACCCTTACTAAATGTGTGACCTTGGGCAAGTCATTCAACCCTGTTTGCCTCAGTTTCATCATCTGTAAAATGAGCTGGAGAAGGAAATGGCAAACTACTCCAGTATCTTTCCCAAGAAATCCTAAATGGAGTCACAGTCAAATATGACTGAAATGGCTGAACGACAACAAATACGAATTGTATTATGTTCTTCAACTTGCAAAGATGATTTTTCTTCTTTTCATTTTGTGAACTGTGTACCTGTCAGGGGAGTGCATGACAATACTTTCATGATGTCATATAGTAGGCTTCTGAGGTTCTTGGGGTGGAAGCAATGAGTCAGAAACGAAAAAGATCCTGAAGGCTACCTAGGACCTTGCTGCTTTGTTAGAGTCTCTGCCTCTGGGGTTGAAACCTAATGAAGAGTTATCGAATTGAATTGAAAACCAAATCCAAAGGGAAAAAAAACAGGAATTCTCCAAAAGGAGATGCGTTAAAAAGACATCTTCCAGAGGAGCATTTTAAGAGATTTCATTTAATGAGTGATTGAATGAACTGGAACTACTCTTAAGACTATCTTTATAAGACTTAAATGTCACTTTATAAATACTCAGAATTAGAATAACAGAATCTTTGAGTTGGAAAAGATCTCTGAAGAAAATTAATTCAATCTATATCTAAACAAGAGTTTCCCCAACATCTCCACTAAATTTGTCATTCACAGTTTTTGCTTGAAGGCGTCTAGAGAGAGAGGTTACCTATACGTGCCCAAGGAAGCCCTGACTCTGTGACCTTGAGCAAGTAAGTCATTTAACCTCTACTGGTCTTGGTCTCTTAGCTTTATATCCTATGTGTGGCACTATGAATAATGAGGGAGGTCTGGAGTCAAAAAGAACTAAGTTCAAATACACTTCAGATGCTTCCTCGTAGTTACTTGCTGTGTGACTTTGGGTAAGTCTATTTCAGTTTCCTAAACTGTAAAATGGAGATGATAGTAGCCCCTAACCTCACAGGATTGTTATGAAGTTGAAATGGGATAACATTTGTAAAAAGCACCTAGCCCAGTGTCTGGCACATCAGTAGGTGCTATATAAATGCTTATTTCCTCCCTCTCCTCCCTTCTCTCCCTCCCACTTTTTAAAACTAGATTTTGGTCCCAATTTTCAAAAGGATCAGTAAATAAAAATTCATTTAAGTCTTGGCATTAGAGACACCCAAGATTTACAGTAAGTGAAACTGACTGAATTTTTGGATGTAGGGAATTATAAAGTTGGCTTCAGAAACAACAAATGATGCTTCCCTTTCACTTTCTCCCATTTGTAACAATCTCTTGCACCTCATTCATATGCATTCCCTTTATTTAGAATCCTCCTTTGTCTTTTTCACATCCCCCTTTGCTCCATATTTATTTGTATTCACATATATCTTCTCTCTTAGGCTGTAAATTACTCCAGGAAACATGCATTAGGAAAAGAGAAGGGTACTAAGCACTTAACAAATATTAATTTAATTCTCATATTAGATGCTATTACCATCCTCATTTTACAGTTGAGGAAACTGAGGGAGAGACAGAAGTTGCCAAGGTCACACAGCTAATAAGTGTTGGAGGCTGATTTGAGCTCATCTTCCTGTGTTCGTGTCAAGAGCTCTGTGCAATGTGGACCCCTCTAGGAGCCATCACTTCTTTATATCCCACCAAATTAGCAGAGTTCTTTGCACATGGTAAACATTTGTCAAGAGTCAGGAAATGTGGATAGATATCTGATTCTGCCACTAACTCATTGTGTGACCTGGGGCAGATCACTTCCCCTGCCTGGGCTGCAGTTTCCTCATCTGTAAAATGAGGCGGATGGATTAGATGATCACATCTACTGATAATATTCTGCCAGTCTTTGAATTCTTCTTCTAAACATGTAATCTCATCAGCATAGGGAGGTCCCCATAAGAAACTTCCTTTTGGAGTTGAAGAGACCAAGACCAGTAGAGGTTAAATGACTTGCCCATCAACACACCTCTGAAATCTTTGCAGAGTTTCCAGGGACACAACAAAGTTAATAACTTGTCCATGGAAGCAAGACAAATTCAGTTCTTCCTGGCTAGGAGGCCAGCTCTCTATTGACTGTGCAATACTGACTATGAATTCATAGACTCTTCTAAATAAAAGAGGATTTTTTTTCCTTATGTGAAAGAAAGACATCTTTTTTTCTTAAAGGCATAAATCAAAAATTCTCAGAACATTTCAGCAAAACAGACAATACCACACTTAGGTACCATTTCTCTGTATTTTCTTTCCTTCTTTGCAGAAGTGGGCGACTGGAAGAAAAACAGAGCATATGCTATTGGACTTCACTGATTTATTAGTTTGATGCTACTATCTTTTATCCCCCTTTTCATTCTTTGCTATCGGTGTGGCTGATTCAGGGAGAAGGGAGAGGAATATATTGGAAAATGACATAAAAATATTAATAGAATATTTTTTAAGATTGCATTATCCCTTTGTTTTTCAAAAGGGATTGTCATCAATTTGAATGTTTTAACTAAGAAGTAGGCATGCGTAAATAATAGACTAATTAATGAGATGTTAGCAGATTCAGAGTGAGTTTCTTTTACCCTTCTCTACTCTCCACTGTTGTCAAAAGCATCATATTATGGGAGCCTCCTGGAGGCTAATGCTACGTGATTAATTTCTTGTGTTACTTATCAGGGCATCTGACCAGAGGATACCCTTAGAGCAGTCATGTTCCTTCTCTCCCTTCCTTCTGTGCATCTCCAACCCTTTCTCTCAGGAAAGACTAAGGCAGCTGTCTCTTCATGCCTCGAATGGATTCTTTCAGCTACTGAGCTCTTAGGTAAGCAATGACCTATATAGTGTTTAATATGGAAATAGAGTCGGTATTTATTCTAGGAGAGAAAAAAAAACATTCTGACCCACTTTCCAACCATAACAACAGGTACGATTAGGTAAGTTGGCATTTCCGTTGACTCTGTCCTAATAGCACAACTGCTAATGACATTAGCTTCTCTCTCAGGATTTGTAACTTAATTCAGTCAAAACCAGCCCCAGCAAAGGGCCAGTGATATGCTAGGCTGTAATTCATTTGTCAGAACATGGCTGAGTTATCTAGGGTCTGAATTAGAACAGCAAATTCTTACCCAATATGCCAGCAGAAGGACCAGCCCCCATAGCTGCAATGAGTGTGCACAGGCATTCTGATGAAGTTTTTAAAAGGGATTTTTTTTATCTCCCCTTTCCCCAAATTCTTCAGTTGACCTAAAAAAATAAAGCTTAGAATTATTTTTTTTCCCTTGGAAATGTGGAGCAGAAAATTACATCCTCACTGTCTTTCAAAGCATCTGAGATACTATACAATTTCATTTTTTCCTCTATTTGAGAAAAAATGGAAAAATTCATTTCTTAGTAGTCCCATAGGTGAGGAAGGGCAGCACCTTGAGAAAGCTAAAGAAAATCTTGTTTAAAGAAAAAGAGAAGGTCCAACTCCCTCTTTCCTCCAATCTGTTCTATGTAGCATAACCTGATCTTCCTTCCAGTTCCATGGCTCAATCCTTTGTATAGAAATCTCTGATCACTCCCTACTGGGTAATGTTTCAATATCATTGCCTGACATCTAAAACTTATCAAAAATCTAGCACCATCTTTCTGGCCTCATCCTACATTTTCCCCCTCCGTATCATCTATTCTCCAACCAATGTGGCTAACTCTGACCCCTGAATATATCCTATTACTCTCTGTTATTCCTTCTACCATTTCTTTTGCCTAGAAGATTCTCTTCTCCTTTGTTTGTTGAAATTTTATGGTTCCTTTAAATTCCAAACTAAATGATGCTCCCCCATGAAGCTTTTCTGATCCTTGTTGATAAAGATCTTTTTTCCCTCTTAAACCTCACATAATACTGTATCACATCTCCATGGCATACTTACTACATCATACTTCACAAAATTTTGTTATTATCTGTATTTGTTGTCTTTGGAACCCTAAAGAGCAGGGTCTCTTTAGGAATCTCCTTATCTATTCCTTATCTATTCTGGAATACCTTATCTATTCTGTCTTTCTAAACTTGTATCCTTTTCAGGACCTAACTTAAGAACGCTCTTAGACAACCTCTAGCAGGCTCAAGACTGTTATTTCATGTGATTTCAGGGGACAATGAAGGTCTCCTCATTTCTTAGATCTTTCCCCATTTCCTTGATGATTTTCAAGTATACACAGAAACTTTATCCTACATTTATCATAAATTTATTTATAAGCAATATGTTGATCATTTTGAACTGAAATAACAGCTCTCTTTAATGGACAACAGAGCATCCATGCTCTAGGAAAAAAGATGAAGTAGGAAAAGGTTCTCATCACTGCCCTCTGACTCTTCATTCAGTTTCCTCAGGGCTCAGCACACTCATTCTCTTTCTAGCAAAACCTATTCTAAAGAAAAAGATCCAAAATTCTTTTAGAGTGAACAGTAAGGCTTACCTGTCAATAGGAAGCAAACCTTAAAATAAAAGGATAAAATTCCCACCTAAGCTGGGAAATCATCAAGGAAATGGGGGAAGATCTAAGAAATAAGGAGACATTTGTTGGCCACTGAAATCACATGAAATAGCATTCTTAAGGTCAGGACTATTAGAGGATATCTACGATTATAGAATGATAGATTTTAGAGAATTACAGACTAGGAAGGGACTTCAGAAGTTACCTAATCCAAAGGTATAAAACATGTACTCAACACTCCATTGCTGCTAAACCAGATAAAAAGGTAATTGGGAAACATTTACAAAAATGGATAAAAATAGAATAGAACATAGATAATGTTGACATGTGGTTTTCTAAGTCAATATGTGCAGGGAGGGATCTTTATCTATGATTTTTATTTGAGTTTGACAACACTGATATAATCTACCCCCATACCAAAAAAACCCTCATTTTCTAATGTATCTAGCAACTAGGTGATAGAGTATATGGATAGTCCAACCTGGAGTCAGGAAGACCTGAGTTCAAATTTGGCCTCAGATACTTACTAGCTGGGTGACAGTGGGCAAGTCATTTAACTCTATTTGCCTTAGTTTCCTAACCTGTAAAATGATCTAGAGAAGGAAATGGCAAACCACTCCATTATATTTGCCAAGCAAACCCCTAAAGGAGTCATGACAAAAGGGGCAGGCACGGTTAAACCACGCACTTAACAAGTAGTCATTCAGTCTTTGCCAAATGATTTCTGTTGAGGAGGAGCTCATTATCTCCCCAAGTAGTTAGCTCTACTTTGGGTATCTCTAATTGTTAGAAAGTTTTTCCTCACATGAAGTCTACATCTGCTTTTTTGTCATACTTATGGATTGCTTCAAATTCTGCCTCCTGGAGCCAAGCACAAATTTAATCCTCCCTTCTACTTGACAATTCTTTTCTTTTTTGAGGCAATGGGGTTTGGTGATCTGCCCAGGGTCACGCAGCTAGTAAAGTGTCTGAGGTAAGATTTGAACTCAGGTCCTCCTGACTCAAGGGCAAATGTTCTATCCACTGTGCCACCTAGCTGCCCCAATTCTTGAAGACAGCCAGGGCATTGCCCATAAATTTTGTCTTCTCCAAAGCTTCTTCCATCATTCTTCTTATGGTAGGATCATAAACCTCATCACCATCCCACTTGTCCTTCTCTGAGCCCTCTCCAACACCTAGACCTGAAAACTGTACTCTAGATATAATTTGACCAGGGCAGAGTACAGAGGAACTCTTGCCTTCCCAGCCCTTGACAGCAATCTTACTTAAGGTAGCTTAAAGTGCCATTAGCTTTTTGGACTGCTAACCTACTGCCATCATACTGTTGACTCATGTTGAATTTGCAGTCAACGAATTCCGAAATCTTTTCCATCTAGCAAGCCACTTTCTCTATCTTGGACTGGTGAAGATGATATTTTTCAGCCTAAAGAGAATTTTTTTCCCATAAGAGCTAGAGTTATGAAATGGATAAAGTGTTGGGAAATTAAGGTCAAGTCATTTCTCAGTCTGCTTCACAAATAAGCATGGTGCATGTTTAATAGGCCAGCAGAGAGGCTGTTTCTGCTCAACTAGAGAAAGCGGAATTACATCATAAAGCTCAAATGCAGTGACCTTCCCAAGAAAAATCATAAAGTCCACAAAGTTGGTTTTCCATTTAACCTGGTTTTCTCTTTCTGTGCCCTTACCCTCCTCTCTTTCATAGGATTTCCAGGGGGGTGGTTCTCTATTCCCCCAAATAACTCCTTTGTCCCATATCTGTTAAACTAAGGAGAAAAGCCTTTCATGGACAATTAGAGGAAGTAGAGTAGTTCAGGAAATGAGCATTAACTCTGAATTCAGACTACCAGGTTCAAATCTTATCTTTGATAATCGCCCACTTGACCTTGGGCAGGTTGCTTAATCTCCCTAGGCCTCAGTTTATTTATTTGTGAAATGATGGAATTGGACTAGATGGCCACTGAGGTCCATTCCAATTCTGGATCTATAATCTTGAATATATCTGTGTCTATATCTATCTATCTAATCTATATTTATGTAGAATATATCTATATAATATAGAATATATCTATGTAATATAGAATATATCTGTATTCTAGAAGAGACATCTCAAATGCTATCATCGAGGGATATATGTATTTTAGACTTGCCTAGGATAGAAGATCTGGATCTCAGAGTCCATTTAATTCAGGCCTCCCCTTTTACAAATAACCAAGTGAGACTCAGGGAAGCCAAGTCACATGCCCAAAGTCACACAGGTAGTCTCAGAAGCAGGACCCAAAACAAGTCTTCTGATTCTAGAGCCAGGGCTGGTTCCATCTACCATGCTACCTCCTCTAACTTACAGTGAAAGGATTTGTTCTTAATTTAATAGGCAGGTGGTGAGAGCTTTGGGGTGGCAGAGGAGTCCCCTGAAATCCTGTTTAGGCAGCTGCAATTGCTCTCTTAAGGTCAGGATGAGTTTTCAGATTAGAGCTGAAAAGTTCTCTCTCCCTGAGTTTACTGTCTCTGATTTCATTTATTTGTCCAAATGGAGATAGGAAAAAGTTGGAAGGCAGACCTACAGAGGATTCTTTCCCTTGTTCCTGCTCTCATCCACCCACTCACCCACCCATCCATCCATCCACCCATTGGATTCTTACTAGGAATAACGCATATTGCTAGGGTCAGGGGGACAAATAAAATTACAACCGACAGAAATATACACAAACTAGAACCCTGGACATTCCCCCTCTACCTGGAGCATAGTCCCAGGAAAATGCTTTCCAAGAGACTGCTTTTATCTGAGCACATGTAAAGATAGAGTTAAATGCTCTGTGTGGTTCCCATTAGATTGCTTTCACTATTTTCTTCAGGGGCAGTGCCAGGGAAAAAAGTTTCCCATACCACTGTTGAAGTCATTGGCATTTGAATTAGTGGGTGCTCAATACATACTTGTTGAAGTGATTTGAATTTCATCTTGTTGGTCTTAAGGTTGTATTTATCTTTTGGCAATGAGAGAAATTAATGATAGTGCTGCAGGGAGAGGTTCTTTGAATGAATGGAGAATGGAGGGGGGTGAGGGTGAAAGAGGAAAGCAGTGGAAAGAATTCTCACATGTAAGTCATTTTTTTTCCTCCTTAATCAGAGAGGGAAAATCCAGAAATGATGCCAGACACTGAGGAAGCATTGCTAGACTTTATGCCTCACCTAAGGCTTCTGATTCATTTTCCAAGTGGGGCTCATGGATTCTTCATCTCAAAGATGGTACTTTCCAGCTAGTCTCTATTGAAGGTATTCTCACATGTCACCCAAGTTACTTAGGTGAGCCTGGCATGTAGGCACAGAAAGACACTTTCTATGTCATATTATTTCAGAGGCATTTGAAAGAGGATTGCTCCCTTCCCCAAAGAAAAAGAAAAAACTTTCTTGCATCCAAAGACCGTGAGAATTTCATGCCTTCAGAATCACAGATTTGCAAGAGAGAGAAAGACATAGAACAATGATCATAGAACTAGGGCTACATGGGATCTCAGAGCTTAGCTAGCCCAACTCCCTTATTTTACAGATGAGGAAACTGAGGTCCAGAGAGGTCACATAGGTACTGTGTCCTAGATAGGATTTGAACCTCTATCTTCCTGCTCTATTTTTCCATTGCGTCTTTACCCAGATTGGAAGTACATCAACTAGATGGTGTGTCAGATATAGTACTAGGCCTGGAGTCAGGTGGACGTGAGTTCAAATTTGGCCTCAGACACTTACTAGCTGTGTGACCCTGGGTAAGTCACTTAACCCTGATTGCCTCACCAAAAGAAAAAAAATAATAATCCTGTCCATCATCACTGCTAATTGAGACCTACTCCATTTCTAACACAGGTTGGTTTGTCCCTCCTTAAGCAGCCTAATAGACCCTGCCTCTCTAGGGTTCACTATATTGGTGAAGGACTAAGCTATTTAGCACACTGCAGTTCAGAACTCCCAAGTCCAAGTGATCCCCCAAACAGCCTCCCTATTAAATAGCAGAGATTACAGGCATGTACTCCTAGCAACCTGTACATTTTTTGTACAGTGGTTCTCATTCTGTAGGGTATAGACTTCTGGTGCAAGGAATCTTTGACTCCATAAATAAGCAAAAAAGAGATTCTATGGAATAAATTCTATTAGAATTCTATTTTTCAAATATATGTGAACATGCTATTATGATTTTTAAGATACAGTCACTTTAAAGCATTACTGAATTACAGTTTTTTTCATATATATGTATATATATATATATATATGGAAAGGTCAAGAATGAATCCTTTTTTTGCTTAGATTATTGGGAGCATGACGGCAGCTTCAACCAAAATAAGAATGAATGGGAGAGATAGATTTTGGCTTTGGTTTTCAGTTTTTTGGGGGGTGGGGAGATGATGATGAATTAGATTTCCTACATGTTGAATTTAAGACAGGACATTTCTTGGTTATGTCCTGTAGGAGGTTCACAAACAATGAGGGATTCACATTGAGAGAGATCATCACTTGATTTGTAGAATTGTGAGCCATCTCCATGGACAACTTTTCGCAGCTTTGTCTCACTTGAATCCAATTCACTTGAAAACCAAGACATCACCCTTCTGGTGTCACTGGTTCTCTTCAAGGACAAAGGATGAACAACAGCCACAACCCAACCATAGATGTAATTATCTCTCCTTTAAAATAGTATAACAAATTTCAAGCCAACCATCTCTATGCCCTCTTAAATTTGTATTCTGCCTATTTTATGGCATTTATTATATACTGCTTTGTGTTATAATTACTTTCTCCTACTAGATTTTAAACTCCTAGAGGGCAAGGATTATGTCTTACCTCTCCACTTCATTCCATAGTACAGTTACTTGAAGAGTTGACATTAGAAATGTTTATTGAATTGATTATCTTTAAAAGTCATTCCTTAGTCTTCTCTAGCTTTGCCTAAAAAATCCTGATGCCTTTAATGTTTCTTTCTAGGTCTTTGTGTATTCACACCCTTGACTTAACCTTATGACTCCTTGCTTAACTGTCTGAATCATCCACATCTGTCTTTATAGATTACTACATTCAAACCACTTTTCATTCACTCAAAATTCCAGGAGCAAAAAGAAAATTCTGCAAGTTAAGTGAGAGAAATTTTTCTTTCATAAAAGGTGTCAGAGCAAACCTACTCAAGTGTAATAATAAACCCTTGATTTTACGAATGGCTCCTGAAGAGTGCTGGAAAGGTTCTAATGGGGTGTTAAAATTGGAGATTAATTGTTGAATAAATGCCTAAGAAACTATAATGAGCTTTTCATGTTTCCTCTTTTTATAAGTGGAGTTGAATGAGTTATGTTATTCACACTTTTCAAGTGTGAATCTTAGCTAAAGTAGCTTAATTATGTTTAGGCAAAGTCTTGTGAAAGCAACATGGTGACTTCCGAAATTTATTTTAAATATAGTACTACAAAATTAGGCTTTTCCTATTCTTAAAAAAGCCAAATATTGTTTCTGATTTTATGAGAAACTTATTCTGCCATTGGTAATGACTCCAGCCAGTTTTTTTTTTTTTTTTTTACCAGATCTATGCTTTTGTTGATGTTGGGAATTGACACTCAGGAAACTCCTACTAATGGTGAACATCCTCTGCTTTGCTTCCATGAGGCATGGAGAAGTCTTGTGCAGGGTTACCTACCCAGAAAAAATCATAAGTGGTACTTGAACCCAAGTCTCCTTGACTCCTGATCTATATACCGTACTATTCCTCTTCCTGGTCAGGTTATGGCATTTTAAATGGATGCACCCATGCTTGTGAAGGGAAATGCAGAAAATGCATTAACATAAAACTTAAGCACTCAGATCAATGCAATGATTAACCATGTTTCCAGAGGATCAATAATGAATCAAGCCACCCATGGCTTGACAAAGAGATGATGGACTGAAAGGCAGGAGGCACACATTTTTGGATATGGCCAATGTGGGAGTTCGTTTTACATGAGTATGTTTATTTGTTACAAGGGTTTTTATTTTTGTTTTGGAGGAGGACTAGGAGAGGAGTATAAATGCTTGATAATTTTAAAAAATAATTTTTAAAATTCATTAATTAGCATGAAGTTCATTAGGGAAGCAAAGGTCCAAGTCAACTGGGGCTCTCCTAGACATCATGCTTGAGTGCCCCTAGATCTTTCAGATATTCTAGATCTAATACCTCATAGGCAACACATGATCTATTTACCAGGATGTCTCATAAAGTATTACAATGGGAAATTAGTTGTTGAATGAATGTCTTTCATTATAATCACTATCATCAAAAACAACTTGATCTGAGCAATGAATTTTGGAGTCAGAAGGTCTGAATCCAAAACTCAGTTTGGATACTTAACAACCTATGTGACCTTGGGTAAGTCATTTCCTCATACGTTTCTAAGCTTCTGTTTCCTCACCTGTAAAATGAAGCAGGTGGGAGGAGATAAGCTCTAAGAGCTCTTCCACTTCTAAATCCTCTATCCAAAGATTTATTTGATTGCCTGCTAAGCAGAGCCTTAACTAGGGCAGGGCAATCAGGGCTATGTCGAGGGTGCTGCAATGTAGAGGGTACCAGCCAACCCTTCTATTTCTTCAATAGGGGGAAATAGTTGAATTTATCATGTAGTTAATAAAATAATTAAATAGACAGCTACTAGATGGTCTACCTTCTTCCCTAGACCACAAGTGAACTCCTGACTTACCCATTCCTGCCCTGTTCCTGTTAGAATCAACCTCCCCACAACAACTTTGAGGTATTACACGCAAAGAGGTCAATGTCCTAAGAGCTCTGTTACTCCTGACTCCATGAAATTGAATGACAAGGTCTCTCCTGTCATTCGTCCTTGTGGCCCACTCTTGGTCAAAGATTTTTCTGAGAGTTTTCTCTGCTTATTCTCCTCATCTATTTGGCCTGACTGAGCTTAGCGGTGCTTGCCCCAGGCCCTAGAATTGCTAGTTACTGCTCTGTGACTGTGTTCAAGTGCTGGGACTACAAAAGAGAGCAAAATTTTAAGGACGCAAACCTTACTTTAAAAATAAGAGACTTTAAAAATAGCATCCATTTAATTCTTTAAAAGAAACTAAGACAACAGATCCTTGTTTCAAAATGCAACCGAAAATCAGACCCCTCTTAAAATGTGGTGACAGGCAAGGGCTTACAAAGCAATCATTTTTCTTATCAACATGTCCTGTAGCTTTTAATCAAAGGGATGAATTTTAACACACAGCAAATTGCAAAGGAATATGTCCATATTCAAAGGAGTGCCCCAGCCAGAAAAAAATCAGTCTTACTAATCTACTCCACAAAATTCGTTCAGCAAACAAGTTAATCACCTTCTGTGCAGAGCACTGTGCCAGGTGTTGCTAGATATACATGATTTAGATAAGATATTACCCTGGCCCTACCAGAGCTTTTAATCCATCAGAGGAATAAGATGCAAACACAGATGACTATGATACAGTATTACATGATTAGTGCATTCAGGTTGTGGGGGGGGGGCAAGTGCCTGGAGAGGCCGCAGGAGCTATTGGAAAGCATACTGGGTTTGGAGACAAAAGATGTCTCTGGTATGCTTTTTTTTTTAACCATTTATTGTTTAGTTGTTTTCATTTGTGTCTGACTCTGTGACCTCATTTGAGGTTTTTTTGGCAAAGATACTAGAGTGGTTCTCCAGCTCATTTTACAGATGGGTTTTTTATATTAGATAAGCCATACAAGGGTACATATATGCTTGCATGCCCTCATACAGATACACACATGCATATTCTATACACTACATGTAATGCATGTTAAATAAACATATGCATGAATATATATGCTACCTATATGTATAACATACACATGCGTTACATGTACTGTGTACATTTAAATACATGCTATAAATCACAGAAAACTCATAATTACATACACAGGTAACTCATAATTCATATATACAAGATGCACATATGCATGTATACAATGTGTTATATGTATGCATATGTACATATATATGCTTATATGTGGTTGTTGTGTTCATCCGTCATTGCCGAAGAACCATGCCATTAGAGAAATGATGACATGACTTGTACTTGACTTTGTTTTGAGTGAGGGAGGGAGGGAGGGAGTGAGTGAAACGTTACCAGCCTCACTTCTCCTCTGGAGTCATCTTAATCCAGTGGACCAGACATTCATCAGGACAACAGGAGATGACCCAGGATGCAATGGGAGACCTTGGCCCCCTATGCATGCATAATATATGTACACATGTGCATATATATATATATATATATATATATATATATATATATACACACTTATAGATAACACATACCTGGGGGTGTATATACATATACATTTGTGTGCATAGACATGTATGTATATATTTAAACATGCATACATACAAAGGCGACAATGTGCAATAATGGCTTAGAGATCTGGAGTTGGAGTCAGGAAGAGCTAAGTTCAAATCTAGCTTCTTACATAATATTGACCATCTGACCATAGGCAGCCCACTTAACATTTCATTGTTCAAAGCAGTTGCCTGAGACTATCTTTTAGAGAAAATGGCAATTTCCACTGATGAAGGGAGTTTCCTCATATGGGAATTCGCTATACCAATGAAATAAAACATCTGTCCTCACACTTAACAGTGTACCTATAAATAAATAGCAAAATATCTCTATATTGAAAAATCAACACAAGATCACATTACATCTCAACACTTGGGTGCATCTATAATTTCTCCAGTGTGGATATTCCTCTGAATACTCCGAGTCCTACCCTCTTCATCCTGTAAGATTCTTGGTGTCTTCCTGGGGCCATCATGTAGATGAGGGGTTCTTAAGCTGGGGTCTTTGGACTTGTTTTTACACTATTTGGATATCTGTATTTCAATACAATTGTTTTCCTTCACTCCCATGGGTTTTATTTTATGCTTTTAAAAACATGATTCTTAGAAGCGTTCCCTAAGCTTCACTAGACTGCCTGAAGAGTCCATGCACAGAAAAGGTTAAGAACTCCTGGCCTGGATCTCTTGGCATTATAAGCAGGGGAGCATTCAGTATATTAATCAGTTTTCCCCTGTTCTTGCTAAATGAATGGTCCACTTCCTTTTCCAATTCTACAGCTAATAGCTGACACTTATAGAGTGCCATATAGTTTACAAGGCACTTTACATATTTTGTTGCTTTTGAATCTTTATAACAACCCTCTAAGAAGGTGAATACAAGCATTTTTACAAGTAGGTAAACTGCACTCTGAAATGTAGCAAGTATGTGTTTGCCTCAGGTTTCCTTTCCTCATTATGCTTTGCTTGGGTTAATTGAGTTTGCATTGCCTGTGATCACATCCATTAATAGTCAAAGAGGCCATCTTGAAGCAGTAGGAGAGCCCATCTCCATCTTGGAGAATGGGAGGAAAAAGCGTCTGGGATTTTTAAAAAATGTGCCAATGGATAATCCCCAGTATAGATAGTTGGAGAGTTGACTGACAGTCATACATACACACACACACACACACACAGACACACACACACTCTCTCTCTCTCTCTCTCTGTATATATATATATATATATATATATATATACACACACATACACATATATGCACGTATATATATATACATATATACACACACACATATATATATATATATATACACACACGTATTGCCTTTGTATTATTAACATTAACTCTTAGCAGTACCCAAATATATTTAACAGATTATAGATAGATTACAGACTATGTGCCCTCTAAAGTGACGTAGCAGCCCTAGAGGGATAGCTAGGTGGCTCAGTGGATAGGACATTGGGCCTGGAGTCGAGAAGACCTTAGTTCAAATTCAGATTCAGACGTTAGCTCTGTGATCCTGGACAAGTCACTTCATCCTGTTTGCCTCAGCTTCCTCATCTGTAAAATGAACTGGAGAAGGAAATGGCAAACCAGTATCTTTGCCAAGAAAACCCCAAATGGAATCATAGAGAGTTGGATATGATCGAAATAACTGAGCAACAAGTAGCCCTAGGGGATAAATTTCACAGCTAGAGATAGAAGAGGGAGATGGAGGGATGGAGAGATGGAGAGATGAGACAGAGATAGAGAGATATATACCATTTATTACATGCTTAGTAAATTCCAGGTACTGTGCTAAGCACTGGGGATACAAATGCAAGTAAGCAAGACAATATCTGTCCTCAAATTGCTTACGGTCTAATGGACAAAGACAACTCATAAAAGGGAGCTACAAAGCTGGAGGTGGGGAGGGAAAGAGGGTGCCTCAGAGAACTAGTGTGGAGGCAAAGCAGACCAGAGAGAGATTAGAAGGCTAAATGAGTAGGTATCCTTAAGCTATAGATATCTGAGGCCATGACTCACCAATCAGCAAGTCACCCGTAAATAGTGAAGGTATGTGCCATGGAGATAGTTCAGATTCAGCTTCCTACTTACTAGCTCTGTAACCCTGGGGAAGTCACTTAATAGCTCTTTGCCTCAGTTTCTTTTACTGTAAAATGGAGAAAATAACAGTGCCTACTCACCAGGGTTGTTGGGAGTTTCAAATGAAGTACTTGTAAAAAGAGCTTGGCATAGTACCTGAAACTTAGTAGGTACTATATAAATGCTTATTCCCTTTCCTTTCCCCTTCTTGGTACAGATATAGCTGAAGTTCACCTATCTGAGCCACCCAGAGTGGAGTCCAAGGTTGCAGTAGAAGAGGGATGAGATGATAGGCCAGAGCATAAGCAGCATGAGAAGATGGTGACATCTAAATACTAAGTTGTTGCTTGGTCATTTGTCAGTAGTGGCCAACTCCTTGTGACCCTATTTTGGATTTTCTTGGCAAAGATACTGGAATGATTTGCCATTTCCTTCTCCATATCACTTTACAGAAGAGGAAACTGAGACAAACAGGGTTAGGTGACCTGTCCAGGGTCAAACAGCTAGTAAATGTCTGAAGCCAGATTTGAACTCAGGAGGAGTCTTCCTGACTTCAGGCCTAGCAGCTACACACTGTACTACTTGACTTAACTGCAAAAAGATACATGCCAAGCTTTACCATGTATCTAAGATAAAAGGTCATAATAAACAAACATTTCAACGAACTAACTGTATGACTTTGAGTACATTCTGGGTCCCTGTTTCCTTTTCAATTAAAAAAGGAGGGGTGGAGGGACTGGACCAAATGATCTCTGAAATCTCTTCCAGCTCAGATTCTCTATAATCTCTAATCTAAGGGTCCTATGGACAGCCCCCAGATCTCTGGAAGTGCCTAGTGGACATAATGTAACAATGACGAGAGATTGGCAAGGCTCCTTTGGAACCTGCCAGTGACTTTGCCTCCACATTCAGACTTCTCACACCATCTTTGTAGCTTCCTCTCAGCCAAAACTGATGACCCAAGAGTAATTTCTCTGCATCTTGACAGTAGAGGAGAAAGCTCCAAATAGATTTGAGAGGAGAAAATGTCAAGGGGTCATAGGATTTCTAGTTCTAAGAAACCCTAGAACTCAACTGATCTAACGTCTTCATTTTATAATAGTCTGGTGAATAAGAGGAGGCCCCTTGACAGAACAGAACGAGGTGTGGGGATGGGCAAAGGGTCATTTTGTACTTATGCCTAGAGATGAGTTACTAGAGGGGCAAGTCTTACAAATGAAATTTCTAAAAAAAAAAAACAAAACACAAAACCAAACACTTGGGGGCAAGGTCTGGTAACAACCAATAGCTAATAAAACTTGGCTGCAAACCAAGGTCCCCAGAGACCTCATCCTGCACAATGCTGCCCATTGATTGAGCCCAGGTGTAGGCAGTACAAGGTCATTTTCATTTCCCCTTCCTGCGCCTGCTGTTGGCCTCCCTCCCGTCTCAATCTCAAGGGGTTGTGCTAGTTCAGGAAACCACTGCAGTTTGGGGAGAGCGCAGAACAGTGCAGAAGGATTGGGGAGCTACAGGGAAGCTGAAGGATTTCCCCCTCATTTTACTCCTAAAAGCAGATCTTGTAACAAGACACTCTAACAGACTCTTCTGACTAACCTCTCAGAGAATACATTTTCACCCCATCTTGAGCAAGATTTTGAAGTAGCCAAGGATTCTCTCTACTCTCCTATTGTTTCTGTGCTCCCATTTTCCCTCTGAAAGCTCCATCTTCCTTTCTCTTCCTGCCCAAATCATTTTACTAATAGACCACTGAGTTTAAAGTCAGAGGTCACAGGCTCAAATCTCACCTCTGATGATTTCTACCTATGTGGCCCTGTTCTCTTTAGATTTAACTTTCCTCAGCTGTAAAGTGAGAGAGTTGGTCTAGGTGGCCTCTGAGGTCCCTTCCAGAATTAAATCTGCTCTCCTACAAGCTGATATGACCATACTAGCCTCACTTTTCTCTTCCATAAAATGGGGACAATACTCACATAGGTAGGTTGTGAGAAAGGATTTTGGAAACCTTAAAATGCCATTATTACAGTTTCCTTCAGTTGTAGGGAGGGTGAGACCCTGAAGAATGTATGGGAGTCTTAAAAGCAATCTCTGCTCTCCCTTCTTTAGTGGGTATTTGCACCTGAAGACTGAAAACCTTCAAGACAAGAAGCTCTAATGTTCCTATTTCGTAGCCCTATGGGGTGGAACAGAATGGGAAAGTATTTAAGTGTTTACTATTTTCCAGGTTCTGAGGATACAAATAGAAAAGGGAGACAGTCTGTGATCCCAAAGGGTTCACCTTCGAATTAAGGGGAATAACACACATAGGAAAGTTCAGCTTTAGGACCAATAGAAAGAACCAGGAGTCCAGGAGAGACAAATTGGCAGCATAGATAGTAAGGCCTATTAAGTCTCAGGAAGCAAGGGAAGGAAAGATGGCCCCAGA
>CM053771.1:339772494-339800008 GCA_028658325.1 Potorous gilbertii
GTAATTAGAATGTTCAGTGTATTGGGGAAGGGGGAGGGTACAAATGGGGAGAAAATTTTGGAACCCAAAATCTTGTGAAAATGAATGTAAAAAGTTAAATAAATAAATTTATTTTAAAAAAATAGTTATGAAAAGAACTGGGGAGTCAATTTACCAAAGCATACTCAATACTTGACTAGATCAAATTATAAAAATTCCTTAAAGAAATAATGAAGAGCTTAAGTAACTGTAGGATTAATCAGTGTTCCTGGCTATACAGTGCCAATATATTAAAATGACAATACTCTCAAAGTTAATTTATAATTTTAATGTTCTACCAAACTATCAAAAGAATATATAACAACGTTCATTTGGAAGAACAAAATATCTAGAATATGGAAGGACTAAATTGAAAGATAATAATGAAAGGGGACCAGCACTTCCATATCTCAAACTATTTATAATTATATAAATGAAGCAGCAGTTATCAAAATATACATCTATGTATATAAATTGCATATCAAAGCATCAGTTATCAAACTACCTATAGTTTGATATATATCAAACTATATACATATAATTGCATATAGTTTGATATATGTATATATTTACATATTATACTTTGTTATATGTATATTATATATATGGTTATGTATGTATGTATATATCAAACTATATGCTATAAATATATCTCAAACCATATATAATTATATAAATGAAGCAGCTGTAATAATTTTGTAGTGGTTAAAAATTAGAAAAGTACATCAATAGACAAAGGAATATTAAAAATAATGTAACAATAATGTTTGGTAAACCCTAAAACATAAATTTCTTAAGAAAGTACTTCCTATTTAGTAAGAACTACTGGGAAAAGTGGAAAGCAGTCTGGCAGAAATTGGTCTTAGGTGAACTCTTACTTCACATTCCACAATAAATTCAAAGAAGATAGGTGACCTGAATATTAAAGATGATACCATTAAAAAATTAGAGAAGGAACAGTTAACATAGCTTTCACAGCTATGGATAGGAGATTAATTTTTAACCAATCAAGAATCAGAGGCAAGTACAAAAGATAAAATAAGTAATTTTGATGACATGAAATTGAAAAAAATTTATGCAAACAAAATTAATATGTCTAGTTTATGAAGGGTAGCAATTGAATGGAGAAAATATTTGTATCAAATGTCTCTGATAAGAGTTTAGTATACAAGATACGTAGATAACTAACAGAAAAATGTAAAAAGTAAAAGCCATTCCCTAGCATATAAATGGTCAAGGTACATGAAAAAAGTTTTCAAAATAAAAACTGCAAACCATTAACAACTATATGAAAGAATGATCCAAATCAGTAGGGTCAAAGTCAAATAGAAGTGGAAGCCACAAATTCATACATAAGGATTCCTACAGATTGCATAGTGCTTAGTTTTTCTTTTCTGTTTTTTATGAAGTCACACAAAACGTGTTTCCACATTTGTCACTGAGTTTTAAAATGTAATGCCATCTCTACTTTATTGTATTTTTAGTTACTTTGAAGAATATTTTCCAATTATATTTTAATTTGGCTCAGTTGCACTGTGGAGTGTTGTCAATTGCACTGTTTGACACCTCTACTCCAAATAATAATAAGAAAAGTACAAATCAAAATAACCCTGAGGTTTCATCTCATATCTAGCTAATTTTCAGAGGTGACAAAAAGTGGGAATAGTCAGTGTTGGAAGGGTTATGGAAAAGAGGAACACTAAGGCAGCATTGGAACCATGGATTAGTACAACTATTCTGGAAATCGACTTGGAATTAGGCAACTAATGCCCTTTGTCCCAAAGATTCCACTGCTAAGTGTATGTCTCAAGGAGTTCAATAACAAAAAGAAAGTCTTAATATATATCAAAACATTTTTAGCAGCATTAGACTCTGTGTGTGGGTGGGGGAGGGAAGGATGGAGAGAGGGAGGGAGGGGAGGAGAAAAGGAGGGAGAGAGAAAGAGAAAAGAAAATAATGGAAACAAAGTAGATGCCCATCAATTGGGGAAAGGCAAAAAAAAATTGTTGCATAAATTCAGCAAAATGCAACTATATTATCAGAAATAATGAATGTGATGAATACAGAAAAATATAGAAAGATCTACACAAAAGGATGCAGAGTCAGGTAAGCAGAAACAAGAAAATTGAATATTCAATGGCTACAACAATGTGGATGGAAAGAAGAACCACACATGATATAAAATTTAAAAAATAATAAAATTATCATAGTTCCAAAGGAGAGATATTAGAGGTACCCTCAACATACACATTTAATGAGTGGGGAGACCCACAATTTATACATGTTGCACAGGTTTTCAGTCTTTTTTCAATGTATTGATTGATTTGCTTCCTTTTTCTCTTATTTTTCTTTTCTTTTTTTTCTATGACTTAAAAAATACTTTTTGCTGTATAGGGTGGCCCTCTGGGAGGAGTAGGATACTGGGTAAACCTGTAATGATATATTAAAAAAGCTAACAATAACAACTGAAAAGAAAAAGAAATTATAAACAGGATGATGCAGAACAGCATGAAAAGACTTTTGTGAAATGATGCAAGGTGAAATAAGCAGAATCACCAGGAAAACAATCTATATAAATACTATGACAAGGTAAATGAAAAGAGTAACTACCAAACTCAATGTGGTTTTGTGAATTTATTATGAATTGTAAATTTATTAAGAACAAACTTGGTCCAAAGAAGAAAGATGAGAAAACACCTCCCCCCACCATCTCCTTTGCAGAGCTGGATGATCAATTTTTATGAATTTATTTTCCTTTTTTTAAAAAAAATTCATTATGATTAAAGGATGGATCATCTGGATGTGGAGAGAAAGAGATAAGCAGGGAAAAATCTAGGTGGTGCAAAACAAACGATATCTTTTAAAAAATGAATTTATCCAGGATCCAGACTAGCTTGTGGTAGATTTGAGAGCAGAATTAGATCTTATTCCTTGTAGGCACATTTGTCATGCAGTGGATAGAGCATCGCACCAGTAGTCAAGAACTTTTGAGTTCAATTTGACTTCAGATCCTTACTAGCTATGAGAACCTGGACAAGTCAATTAACTTCTATGTGTCTTAATTTTCTCGGCTATAAAATGAGGATACTTTACAGTACCTATCTCCCAGGATTGTTGTGAAGATCCAGTGAAATAATATTTGTAAAATGCTTTGCAAACCCTAAAGCACTTTATAAAAGCTATTTATTATCACTGTTATATTGACTTGGTGTAGTAATAATTATTTATTAATAATTTATTTACCACTACTACTATTATAACACTACCACATGAACATCTGGTTTATGTTAGAAGTGTTAGATTTGCTACCTGGAAGGCTGCATATGACCCACAGAATTTCTAAGTGGGACTTGAACCAGAGTATAAAGCAGCTGGGAAATGTTAACAAAAATAAAAATACAACACAGAAAATGTAAATTTGTGGTTTTCCATGTCAATATATGACTAATCCATTTCTGTTTGAGTTTGATACCACTAGTTTACCCAACAGGAGTTTTATAAGACTTTAATACTCTCCAGGACTTCCTTTTTTTTCCATAAACTAAACAGCTGTGTGCACATGACATATAATTAAATGAAACTGTGATCTCATCTTTGGGGACATTCTTTCCAATTATGCAAGAAACAACCCATCTACACCCACCCACAATGTGAGTAACTTGCCCATATCTTCCCTTGGTTTTACCATGGAATGTCCAAGTAATGGGTTGAGTTACATACCATCCATTCCAGAGGCAGAGAAAGGGAATGAGGGATGAAATATCTCCTTTTAACATGCATTGAGTGGACCACTCTCTCTGCCTCAGTGGCCAAACTTCTCCTATGTAGCTTGGCTGCATCATTCTTCCCACCCACCCCCTACCTTTGAGCTATTATATCAGCTAGGGGAGCAAGGAACTACCAAGGGATTGATGAGTCACCAAAGAACCAAGTCCTTCAGCACTGAGCCAGACAACTGATAGCCCATCAGGAGGTCACACAGACCAAGAGAAGTGGGGAGAACATCTATCCATCTTCTTCCATTACACTGAGTTTCACCTCCACTCCTGTTATTGTTTTAGCAGGGCAAGACTATGCACAATCAATCCTTCTCTGTAAGATTTTACAAGAAAGTTTATATTCTAAACCCATGTTGTTCTTGGTTTCCATATCTCTCCCTTGGCAAGTAATTTGTGTTTGCTAATTCTGGCAGTTTTTAGATTCTTTTGCTCTCCTTGTTATAGTAATGTATTTATACTGGTTAAATTTCAGTATCAAATTGGTATAACAAGTGTCCTCATGTTGAAACAGGCTTCCTCTACTCATTGTCTGTTTTTTTGCACCAATAACATTTAAATAACTGGTAAAAGTCACTTTAATTGAATGGAATATCTTTTTTTATTTCTATTCTTTCTTTTAATTTTGTACTAATTTTGATCTTTGCTCTAATATGTCTGTGATACAGAAGTTATACAGACAACTAATTCAGGAATGGTTCCCTCATCAATATTGAGTCTTTTCTTTGGGTCCATTAAAATATAATCAGTTTAATTTTTTACTGTTATAAAATGCTTAGCAAGTCTAGTGGCTTCTGATTCTTTGCTTGAAGAAAGAATTTATAATCCATAGACATCCTGAAGATTATCTGTAGACTATAGCTCTCTGGCCTTTCCCATTTCTTACTCCTTAAAAATTGTGCACACATGGCTATATAAAATGATACAATGAGATTTATTTTTATTGATGAAAAGAATTTTTTTGGAAGCCACCTTTTTGGAAACCTCACAAGAAAAAAATCTTAATTAAAAATAAAGAGGGGGCAGAGTCAAGATGATAGAGTAGAAGGATGGCCCTATAGAAGCTCCCCCACATAGCCCATAAAATACCTGTAAAAATAACTCTAAACAAATTCTAGAGCAGCAGAAACCACAAAAAGACAGAGCGAAAGAGATTTTTAGCCTAAGACATCCTGGAAGGCCAACAGGAAAGGTCTATCACACCAGGTGTGGAGTGGAGCACAGCCCACAGAGCTCAGCTTTGGTTGTGAGGCAGTGGCAGGAACAGAACCAAAGCAAGCCTCGGTGGAAGAATCCCTGGCAGCATCTGTGGTTCCCAGATTGCTCAATCCACAAATGCCAGAGACAGCTTCAAAGGCCAGTTGAGAAAGTGCTTTCATCAGATTAAGAAGGGAACAGGGTCTGATCCCGCCAGCAGCAGCCACTGCAGTGGCAGCATCTATCTTTGGAACCCTCAGCCTAAAAGCTCTGGGGGAATTGAGCAGCTGATCTAGATCTCAGCCCTGAGTAGCAGCCCTGGGGTGAGGAGGAGTAGCACTGGTGTGGTGGAGCTGGAGGTGGCTGTGGAGAGGGAATTCTACTTGCAATTCCTGGGTAGAACAGTGCTTGTGGTTGCTCACAGACCAGAGCTCAGGCCAGGAGAGAAGTAAACTCCTCTCCTTTGATGGTGCCATCCTGGAGGAACTGAGAACTTCCAGGTCCCAGAGTATACCTCCTCTTGACAAAGGACTCAAAAATCAAGTAACTGGCTGGGAAAATGCCCCAAAAAGGGGAAAAAATAAAGACTATAGAAGGCTACTTTCTTGGTGAACAGGTATTTCCTTCCATCCTTTCAAAAGAGGAAGAACAATGCATACTATCAGAGGAAGACTTAAAAGTCAAGGCTTCTGTATCCAAAATCTCCCAAATAAACAGGCAATGGTCTCATGTCATGGAAGATCTCAAAAAGGATTTTGAAAATCAAGTAAGAGAGGTGGAGGGAAAAATTGGGAAAAGAAATGAGAACAATGCAAGAAAATCATGAAAAGTGAGTCAACAGCTTGCTAAAGGAGATCCCCCAAAATGCTGAAGAAAATAGCACCTTTAAAAATAGGCTAACTCAATTGGAAAAAGAGGTTCAAAAAGCCAATGAGGAGAAGAATGCTTTAAAAACCAGAATTAGCCAAGGGGAAAAAGAGGTTCAAAAGCTCACTGAAGAAAATAGTTCTTTAAAAATTAGAATGGAGCAAATATAAGCTAATGCCTTTATGAGAAACCAAGAAATTACAAAAGAATAAAAAAATAGAAGATAATGTGAAATATCTCACTGGAAATACAACTGAGCTGTAAAATAGATCCAGGAGAGAGAATTTAAAAATTATGGGACTACCTGAAAGCCATCATCAAAAAAAGAGCCTAGACATCATCTTCCATGAAATTATCAAGGAAACTGCTCTGATATTCTATAAACAAGAGAGTAAAATAAATATTGAAAGAATCCACTGATTACCTCCTGAAAGAGAAACAAAAAGAGAAACTCTATATGTACGTACATATGTACACACTTGTGTGTGTGTGTTTGTGTGTGTGTGTGCGGAGAGAGAGAGAGAGAGCGCACAGGTGAGTTGAGTAGGAAAGGATGATATCTAAAAAAATAAATTTAAGGGGGAGGGAGGAATATATTTGGAGGAGAAAGGGAGAAATGGAATGGGTCAGGTTATCTCTCATGAAAGAGGCAAGAAAAAGCTTTTTCAATGGAGGGGAAAAGCAGGGAGGTGAGAGGGAAAAAGTGAAACTTACTCTCATCACATTTGGCTTAAGGAGGAAATAACATGCTCACTCAATTTGGTACGAAAATCTATCTTACACTACAGGAAAGTAGGGGAGAAGGGGACAAGTGGGGTGGGAATGATAGAAGGGAGGGCAAATGAGAGGAGGGAGTAATTAGAAATAAGCACTTTTGGGGAGGTACAAGGTCAAAAGAGAGAATAGAATAAATGGGGGGCAGGATAGGATGGAAGGAAATATAGTTAGTCTTTCACAACATGACTATTATAGAAGTCTTTTGCAAAACTACACATATATAGCCTACATTGAATTGCTTGCCTTCTCAGTGGGTATGGATGGGGAGGGAGGAAGGGAGAGAAGTTGGAACTCAAAGTTTTAGGAACAAATATTGAGAGTTGTTATTGCATATAACTAGGAAATAAGAAATACAGGTAATGGGGTATAGAAATCTATCTTGCCACACAAGAAAAGAGAGAAAATGGGGATAAGGGAAGGGAGGGGTGTGATAGAAGGGAAGGCAGATTGGGGGAAGGGGTAATCAGAATGCATGGTGTTTTGGGGTGGGGAGAGATGGGAAGAAAATTTGGAACCCCAAATCTTATGGAAATGAACGTTAAATACTAAAAATAAATAAACATTAAAAAAATAAAATAAAAAAAACAACATATTACTCAAAAGAGAATTAGGTTATAAGCTTTCAAAGAACTGGGGCTATATGCTTAACTTTCCTCATATAATGACTACACAATATGAACACCACTTATGGAATAATAACACCTACTCATTGCTTTAGTACTCTATGATGAAACGTTTTCCTTACAACCAGCTCTATAAGGTAGGTAGAAACTTATATCTCCATTTTACAGCTGAGGAAACAGAAGCTCACAGAAGAGAATAAAGGTCACAAAGCTAGTGAATATAAAAAAATAGTACTTGATCCTAGGTCTTCTGTATCCAAATCCAAACCCAGCATGCTTTCCACTCTGTTATGGTGCTTCATGTAAAATGAAATATGCTCAGCAAGTTGACATTTTTAGGAAAGACTCTATCTTCTTTTTAGATATCACATATAATTTTTTTTCAAAGAACAAATTTCCCACTCTTAAACATGATATCAGGAGTAGGGGTGGAAGGAAGGAGTGAATCTGGAACTCAAAATGTTAAAAAAAAAACCCCGAATATTAAAACATTAGGGGGAAATATTTAATGAAATAAAGCAAAACATATAGATGTATATATATTCACACATATCTACATATACATATACATACACACACACATATATACTCACACATATATATACATACATACACACATATATATACACATACATACACACACATATATATACATACACACATACATATATATATACATACACATACATACATATATATTAAAGCAGGATGTCAGCTAGTTACTAGACTACCTAATAGCGATGCACTAATTTTAGTCTGCTTTGGCCTGAACTTGACATCACATATTTTCTGTCTGTTCCCTGAAGAAACTGCAGGACCCAGTCTTCGATGATATAGTGAGATCAAGTCTTGTCAAGCTCTTCATCAATCTCCCAGTCCCTGGACACACTAAAAGAGCAGAACCTTTCTTTGCTCTAGAATAGCATCTTTGGGGTAGAAAATAGCATTCTGACTTCACCAATGAAACTAATTCATGAAAAAACTACCTTGATTTGAATATCATTTGCATTTAAATTTTCTAACAATTATAGCTGTCTATAAAGGGAAGGAGTGGGTTTTCCATTACAGAAGATTTTTTTGTTGTGGTTGTTTTTTTTTTGTTTGTTTTTGGTTTTTTTTAAAAAACATAGAGGCAGGAAGACCATCTTTCAGGGATATCGTAAAGGTACAAGGTTATTGTTTGGCTATGGTTTCAACTAGATGACCTCTTAAGTCCCTTCCCACTCAGCATTTTTATGGTGCTGTGATTTAGGATTGGAAGGGGAAGCTACTCCACCATCACCCTGCACTGTTCATCTTAATTAGCTGTGCTGAAGGATGACAGAGATAGTGAACATAATTGACAACCCGTCTGCTAGCGGCAGGCTTGACTCAAGCTGGTGCCCTGTTAGTTCAGGTTTCCAAAAGGAAGCACTCATATGTCATATATCAGTTAACTAAATGATGTTTACTTAATCATAACATAGAAAAGATATTTAATAATATTTTTAGCTTGGGGAGACCAGGCCCTCTTCATATCTGTAGGGAAATGTATCTGGTCAACAGGACCGTCTTGAGACGTCTGTCTAGTCTGAAAGGCTTTGACACCACATGGTTGAGACTTTTTTATGTCCTTAGATGAACAGGAAGCTACATCACTATGGTCAGAGGCTGCCAGGAAGCTTTGTCAAAGAATTAATTAGCTTGAGTTTAGCCTTTTAGCCAATCAAGTTCCAGAGACAGTCTAGTTTTTCCCAGAAAGGCAGCCAACCTAACTTGCATGGGAGGAGGGTTAGGATATTGTTCCCATCATATCATATCATTCTTTTACCCTTTTACTAGGGCTACTACCAGGTACCCAGTTTGACTAGCTTGAATCTGACCTCCATTCTCTGCCCTTTTCTACTCTGATGTGAATATTTCACTCATCAGCAGCTAAAGGGCATGCACACAGCAAATGGAAAAAGCAACAACCCCCAAATGACCCACAAACAGAATGAAGTGGATTATTTCTGTGTTTTTATATATTTTTATACAATTTTAGTTTCTCTAGGTTTTTTGAGGACCCTTAAACTAAATTGAAGATTTGTGGAATTATACTGTATTTCAGCCAGAGTTACGGCTTTCTACTTTGTAGAATCCCAGAGCTACAGCAGAAGAAGAGTGACCTTAGAGGCCATTAAATCCAAGGTCACCATTTTACAGATGAGGAAACTCAGGTAACAAGGAAACTAGGTGACTTGCTCAAAGCCACACAGGCAGTAATTTTAAGAGAAAGACTTTTAACCCAGGTCAGAGGTGGGGAACCTGCAACCTTGAGGCTATATGTGGCCCTCTAGGTCCTCAAGCGTGGCCCTTTGACTGAATCCAAACTTCACACAACAAATCCCACATGTGACCTGAAGGCCACAGATTCCCCACCCCTGCCCCAGGCCCTCTGATTCCAGAGTCAATGCTCTTTTCCACTTTTCCCCTAATCCATCCTATATCTTTTCTTGATTGTCCTGTTCCAACTTCTTTAGATGTCAATGACCCATTCCTTTTGTGAACTCCTTTTGGACTTCCCAGTTGAACTCTCAATTATAGTTTTCCCTTTACTTTCCTGTTAGTTTTCTCATGTGTTTGGGTAGCCTCCATTTTCCAGCTAGACAGGACGGGACAGGAGTGTAGCCTATGGCTGCTATTGGACTCTATAATTACATAGCCTGTATAAGATCCTAGACACCAACTGCCAAAAAGGTCTTTTTCTATGGTTTGCTGTTGTCACCCTGAATTTTACTCCAAGTTTTACAACCACAGAAATCTCAAAAATAAAGGAAGAGCTCATGTCTAAGTTTCTCTTAGAAACTTAGCAAGATCCTAAGGGGATAGTAAGGGAAGCTAGATGGCACATTGGGTAGAGGACTAAGTCTGGAATCAAGAAGATTCATCTTCCTGAGTTCAAATCTAGCCTCAGACACTTACTAGTTGTGCAACCCTTGGCAAGTCATTGAACCTTGTTTACTTACTTTCCTCATCTCTAAAATGAGATGGAGAAGGGAAAGACGAATCACTCCAGCACCTCTGCCAAGAAAACTCCAAATGAGGTCACAAAGAGTCATGCTGGATAACAACTGAAAGTATCATTGTCTTAAATTCCAGTTACTCAGCAAAAAATATGGGTATCAGGAATGGGAAAACCTTTGTTTTATCTTATAAGAAATTCATGATATTCTAAGAACTTGCAGGAATCTATGAACAAACACAAAAATATAAACTAATCAGAATCATCGGTTTCCCTTGGAAGCCAAATGACCTTGAGATTGTTATCAGGGAAATCCTTGGTTATTTGGGTGAGTCTCTTTTCCACATGGTCCTATAGAGTTTCCTCAAGACTTGTAATACCTTCCTATGATTTAGGTGCCTGTCCAAAAGAATACATACTTTGAAAACTACTGAACAAACAATCCCTTTTCTTTCCAACCTATATCATCCTAGTAATTCTCTGACTTTGCTCTCCATATAGAATGCTTTATCAAGAAATTTGTGAACTATCCTCTTCTTTTTCCAGAGAATATGATGCATCAAGGTATCTTCTTTTAAGAAAAAGGGTCAGAAAATAAGGGCCCAAAGACCATATTAGTCCACATCCTGTTTTTATAAGGTCTAAGAGCAGGGTTGTGTGAAAAACAGGCTGTGTACAGATTTGGCCCTAGGGTGTAGTTGGGGTACCAGACCCTCAAAAGCTGCGGATGGCAAACTCTTGAAGTCAGGGGCTCATAAAATTAGGCCTTCAATAGAACTCCCAAAATTGGCACTGCCTAGGAAATCTTCCCTTTTCTGTCTAGAAGGTTAAATTGAGGTGTCTCATTGCCTAGGGAATTCCAACTTCCCCTTTTTCTACGTAGGAAGTTGGAATTAGAAATCATGTCCTTTAAGTGTCCTCTCAAGTTATTCATTCTACCACCACTAGATCCTTCCTCACTATACGTTGTAATCACTACTCCTAGGGCAAAATCCCTTCTCTCCCTCTTGCCAGAATGAAGGTTCCTTCTGTTCCACTCCAATCCAAGGAAATAAATAGTATGAAGAGTTGAGTTTGTGTGTCAGGTCACTTTTATACACCACTGAGAAACTGAGGTGGGGGGTGGGGTTTCTCTAGCAAGAATTTACTCCCAATTCTGACTCCCAGTTACCAGTCATTCTGGAGGCAACGAGAGTCACTGGAAAACATTCACATGAGTTCCCTGGACCCTTTCAACAAGTTACCAAGGCCTTGCCTTATGTAAGGCAGGGTTTCTTAACCTATTTTATATCATGAACTCTTACAGAATTCTGGTGAAGCCTATAGTCCCCTACTCAGAACAAAGTTTTTAAATAATTGAAGGAAATACTAAATTTTCATTATTCATTAGTGGAAATAAAAATGTTTCTCCCCCCCATATAATTGTAACCCCTCTAAAAGCTATTCATGGATCCCAAATTAAGAACCCAGGGGGTAAGCTTTCCTTTAGACAAATGTCAATGTCCTGTAATTTCATCAAGCTAAGGGGAACTTATTACATTGATAAGGGAATCAATCCCCTGATAAACCCCCTTTTCAGGAATACAGCCTCCAGTATCCTTTACAAAACTTAGTGCTGTATCAGGAGGCATATACAATAAGTTCTTAATGGATACTTTTGGATTGATTGGCAGAGTTTTAATTTATATACTTTTGTGGTAAATTCTAATCATTTCCAAGTGAGGCACTGAGGTATAGCGGATGAAACGCTCAACTTCTCACCACGAAGGCCTTGGTTGAGATCTGTCTCTGGCACGTACTAGATATAAGACTATAGGCCAATCTCTTGACCTTTTAGTACCCTACCATATTCTCAAATATTGTCATAAAGTCTTACTCTAAGATTTCAGCTTTTACTCTAAGACTATAAATTATTAAGATTTTTCAATTAGTATCAATGGAGGGACTTTCCACAGGTTTAGACCCATTCTCCCCCCACCAAAAATTGTCATCAAACTCCTTTCATTGAGTGTCTGAGGAGACAGGTAGGGCTTCCTGAAGCTTTTTTTCCTTCATTCACCTTTTTCCTTTTTTGTGCAAGAGACCCTCCAAGTTAGGCAGTTTGTGACAGGTATCTTCTATGGTACATTACTATCAATAGTCTTTAAACCACTTTCCAGGGTGGCTTTTTTTTTAAACCAAAGTTTTATTTAAAAAAATCTTGAGTAATGTTCTTCTTAAAAAAGAAAAGACCAATGCTCCACCACGGATAACAGAAACCAATGCTTTTTTTAAAATAAAACTGTCAGCCAAGTTAAAAAATTCTTTTCATCACACCCTGCTGCCTATTAGAATGAATGTGGAGAACTCTGCAGCCCTAGCATATAGATACCCTCTGCAAAGCTCCAGCCACTCCCCAGAGACATGATTAGTGTCCAGGGTTCTTGTAAAGAGATGGCAGACATATGAATCTGATTACTATTCAGATCAGTAACAGGGACCAGGCTGTCTGGAAACTGACATCACCAGGTAAAGAAAAGGACTTTTACCATCGATTGAACAAATTCTTACAATTCCCATTGTGTGTGTGTGTGTGTGTGCGCATGCGAGTGTGCATGTGTATGTATGTGTGTGTGTGAGTGTGCATGTGTGTATGCGAGTGTGCATGTGTATGTATGTGTGTGAGTGTGTGTGTGTGTGTGCAAGTGTGTGTGTGTGTGTGTGTGTGTGTGTGTGTGTGTGTGTGTGTGTGAATAGATTGCAGCATCATGGCCATATTGGGGAAATTGTTTCCAGTTTCTTAAAAACGTGAGATGTGCTTTCCCTCTAATACCATTTATTGTTTCATATCATGTAGCAAACCTCCCTGCCCTTAGAGAGGAAGTACTTTGCCTTGCTGGCCCTAGTCCAGATGGGAATCAATCAATGGTATAGACAACTCTTCCCTTTCTGCTCCTTGCTTACTGTGTGACTTTAGTTAATCACTGACTCTCTCTGTACCTAGTCACAGGGCATTCATATTTCTTTGTCATTAAGGGCTAGAGTTCATTTTTAAAAGACCACAATTACAAACTTTCTTTCTCTAGCATTAAGAAAAATGTAGTAAAAAGTATGGGACAGCTAGGTGGGACAGTAGATAGGGTACCCAGTCTGAAGTCAATAAGATATGAGTTCAAATCCAGCCTCAGACACCTACTAGCTTTGTGGCCCTGAGCAAGTCACTTAACCCCTATTTGTCTCAGTTCCTTGTCTGTCAAATGGGGACACATTGAGAAGGAAATGGCATACCACTACAGGTTCTTTGCCGAGAGACTAATGGACAATATCCATGGGATTATGTAGAGTTGGACACAACAATAAAAAGTACACTAGACTAGGGAAACCTAGATAAATCTTGTGGTTCCTTTCATCTCATCCGTGGACCATCCTCACATGAGTTGGTTACTAGCTGTGTGGGCAAGCCACTTAATTCCTCTGAGACAGTTTCCTTATAGGCAAAATTGGAATAATAATATTTACATACACTGCCTGCTTCATCGAATTGTTGTGAGGATGTGTAAAATATATGATACTACAAAGCAGTATGTAAAATTGTTAATAAGGAGGTCCAGTAATCTAAATGATTTCTGAGACTACAAATTTAGCTATTCTTAGATATCAACCCATGTTTATCTAAAAATTCATTTTAAAATTATCTTTAAAAAGAATTGAATTCACTGCGATTATTAGCAGAGGCCAAGGTCTTAGAGTATGTTTAAGATAACAATGATTTTGACTTAAGAATTTGGAAAAAAAACAAGAAAAAGGACTTTGAATTGGTGCCTAGAATTGATTATTTCCATATTGGTACAATGCAAAAACAAGCTAACATAAAACAAAGAGTCACAGAAGCTGAGAGTTAGAAGGGACCTCCTAGACCATTTAGTTCAGCCTATCCCTGACTGAAAATCTCTCCTACAGCACACCTTAGAAGTCATCGATCAGGCTGTTTGAAAAGCTCCACAGAGAGGCAGCTTCTTCCACTTTGGGATAGTTCTAATGGTTAAGCCTAAAGTGCTTCAATCTACACCCTCGATCTCCCTGCCAAGTGGAGACATACAGCAGTTCAAAATATAAACTCATTAGTAAAATATGGTGGAAGATTACAAACTACATAATAAGAAACAGAAGAGAGAAAAAATATTATTAAAAAGCTTAGTGAGACTCAAACTAAGCTAAGTCATCATTTAGAAAGAGGGAAGGATATCAAAGGCATGGAAATGGGGGAACTAAGGTCAAACTTTATTACTGCCAAGAAGGAAAAATTAAATTAAGTCAATAATTACCTATTCACATGTCTACTGTAATCTCTACAATATTGTTATGAGAATGCATTGTACCAAGGATTCTTAATTTGGGGTTTGTAAACTTAAAAAAATTTTAATGCCTATATTTCAATACAATTGGATTTGAGGGTAATCCTATGTATTGCAATTTTATGCACTTGAAAACCGTATTCCAAGGAGTACACAGCCTTTACTAGACTGCCAAAGGGCCCATGATTGAAAAAATATTAAGATACTTCACCGTATACACAAATTGAGAACATCCTTGTTCAGGGGAAAGGCAGATTTTAACCAAAGTATCTACAGCAGATTTCATCTTTACTCAAATAATTAATTGAAAATTGTATATTCTACTAGATTCTACTGTTCTTATTGTCTGTGGAGAATTTTTAAAAGCATTTGTTTTAAATGGTCTCCTGGAACACGTCAGAATCAGGCAATATTCCTTAAAGCTGTAATAATAGAGATTATTTTTTTAAACCCTCTGACCATTAATATTGAGAGAAGCATAATACATGAACATATATATTCATCAAAGATGTTTGCCATTGCCATGGAGAAGTCCTACAGAAAGTCCAAATGCAAGAGAGATTCCTTAGAGATGATGAGGTCCTCTAGATGTGAATCATTGCAAATGACATTCTGTAGATTGTGTTAAATTTGGGGACATTACATAACCTAATGAATTAGATAGGTAATCACACAATAAGGTTGATAATCACACATAAGTCTTACCCATCCATCCGGGAAACATCAAGTTGACGAAGAACATCTACTATCCAAACACAATGTTTATCTGGATGGGTAACTTCTCAGAGTTTGTTCTATAGTCATATAGCTTGGACAGACAGTGAATATGGATGATGACTTGTGCTCAGAGCTAAGCAAGAAGAGGGTTGAGTTAGATTAGCTTTGGGAAACTACAGTTTTTCATAATCCCCAAGTTTTTCCTTGAAATGAAAGCCCATCTTTTTAATTCTAATATTTTTCAGTATTGTAGAGCTGCAGTTCATGCAAGACTGTAGTCTGAATATTTCAAGCTGAGAGTTACTAGTAGAGCTGCAACACATTACAAGAAACAACTTACTCAGGAAAAGCAGAGTAGCATGTGTCATCAAAAAAATGAATGACCAGAAAAAAAGATGGGTTAGTCACATAGAGAGAATGAACCACTGGATGGTTCAAATATTTCATTGTTCTTCATTCAATATTGAAAGATGTAGAGGAATGTCACCATAATATTGAGTGGATGCCAGTAAAGGATTGATGGGCAAGAACTGAACACGACAGGCAGGTATCTACGCATTGCCATTTGCATCTTTGATTGGAATATTCACAATTATGAGATCACCAATCCATCAAAGTATCATAATAAAACCTCTCTACAACTTCCATCTTTGGAGCCAAATACAATAAAACTTTCCACCCTTTTTAATATGAAAGCTCTTCAAACTCTTAACAATAAATATCATGTCTCCTCTGACACTTAACCGAGGTTGCAGCACCTGCAATCACTGCCTTTTTGGTGCATTCGTTCATGTTCTCATCATCCCGGTTGTTCTCCTTTGGATATGTATAGGTCTTTCTTACTATTTTGCACACAGAACTGAATACAGTAATCCAAATGTGGTTTAAACACTCCAAAAAGTAAGGGGATTTTAATCTCCCTGATCCTGGACACATCTCTCTTAAAGTCTAGGATAGCCCCAGATTTCTTCAATTGCTCAAGTCAGCAATCCAACAAAATCCTAGATGGCTTTTTTTTACAGAAACTGTTGTCTAGCCAAACCTTCTCCATTCTACATTTATGAAGCTTAGGTTGTTAAGCCAAGTATAGATATAGGAGAATGAAGTAAAGAAGAGGGAGAATAGATGTCATGTTGATCATTCCACAAAGCTGGGTGATATCGCTAACTCTCTGGATGACAGAGTCCAAATTCAAGAAGATTTCAAAAGCCTAAAGCTATGAGCTGAATTGAATAAGAAGTTGTTGTTAAGTGTAGCTTATGAAAATGATAAGTAGTAATAGCAGATGCCTAGGTAGCATAGTAGAGAGGTGCTGGGCTACAAGTCAAGAAGACCTAAGTTCAAGTCTGACCTTAGACACATAACTGTGTGACCCTAGACAAATCACTTAGTTTTTCTCTGCCTCAGTTTCTCCAACTAAAATGGGAATCATAACAGCATCAATCTCACAAAGGCATTGTGAAGACTGGATAAGGTAATATATACAAGTTCTTAGTAATGTGCCAGTTCATCTTATTCGATTCAGGCCATAGTTTTGGATTGCTATGATTTTCTTCAATCTGGACTGTCATCCTGTGAGTTTGCTATATCACCCAGCTTTGTGGAATGATCAACATAGCACCTACATCTTCAAAATCATTGAGAAAATGTTAACAAAAGCACTGGGCCAAGGACAGGTCCCTGGTGGATTACTTGAAAGTTTTTTCTTCAATCAACATAGACCCATTAATTATTGCTTTTTGGGTCTGACCATTCATTTAACCAGCTCCAAATCTGCCCAATTGTAATAACACCTGATTCATAACTCTTTATCTTATTCCCAAGAGACTTTCTCAAGTATTTTGGTAAAGTCTAATTTTGTAGTATTCCCCCATTCAAAAAAGGAATCAGGTTAGGAATCAGGTGTCAAACTTGAACATCATTGAACCAGATTAAAATATGATTGGAAAATGTTAAAACAAAAAATTAAAAATAAAATACAACATTGGTAACTTTAATTTGTGATTTTCTAAGTCAATTTAAGGTTAGCCACTGGGAGCCATTTCTATTTGAGTTTGACATCGCTGCTTTAATATAATCTATTCTAAGTGAAGCCATGTGAGTTTTTAGTGATCACTTCTTTCCTTTCTAATTTCTGACAAACCATACCCTTATCAATATGTGATAATTTGGAATTAGGTGTGTTTGTCCTTCATTGCTGAAGAAGACTATGCCATCAGAGAAATGATGACATGATTTGCTCTTGACTTTGTTTTGAGTGAGGAAGGTCTGTGCAAGGTCTGGCCTCACTTCTCCTCTGGAATTAGGTAAAGAAAGTGGCAAAAATATCCCCTATTTAATATATCTGAATGGAGAGTGGGACCATGGACTGAAAACCTCCGTTGAAGGAAAGACCTCTGCTAAGATATCTCCTCATTTATCATCTGGTTGGACTATCTTGGGACTTCTCTGACTTTTGCACCATCCAGCACTATTGGGTACCACCTCCTCCTACTTTTAAGGTATTTTTTGTGTGTTTTGTCTTCCCTCATTAGATTATAAACTCCCAGAGGGAAGGAATTATCTTTCTTTTTCTTTCTGTTTTTCTTTTTGCATTTGTATCCCCAGTGCTTCTCACTGTGCCTGTCACACAGTAGATGTTTAATAAATATTTACTGTCTTAATGACTTCTTGGAAGTTAGCTTGTGGCTCAGTGGTTAGAGTGCTGGACCTGGAATCAGGAGGACTTGAGTTTGAACATAGCACTATAAGACATCAACTAGCCATTTACCCCTGGGTAAGTTACTTAACTTTTTTTGCCTGAATTTTCCTCTGTTTCCTTAATAGTAAAATGGAGATGATGATAGTATCTACCTTGCAGGGCTGTTGTGAGGATTAAATGAGTTAATATTTGTAAAGTCTTTGGCACATAGTAGGCTCTATATGTTATTCCCTTCCCTATATTTTTGGCCCAGAGATTCCATATCTAGGTATATATCCAAAGGAGGTCAATGATAAAAAGAAAAGCTCAAAAAACACCACAATATGTATAGCAGCACATTTGTTGCCCCCAGAAGATTGGAAAAAAAATAGATAGTCATTGAATGGAAAATGATTAAATAAGTTGTGATACTTGAATGTGATACATGGAATATTAATTCTTTGATATAAAAAAAGATTAACTTGAGGAATATAGAGGACAGAAGGAAGACTTATGTCAATGGATGCTAAGTGAAATAAACAGGACCAGAAATATAATATGTGCATTGCCTATAACAATATAAATGGGAAAAAACAACAAAACAATAAATTCTACTCAAGGTCAAACTTTGCTCAGTAGTTGGAAATCAAGAGTCAATAAAAATTTATTAAGCACCTACTGTGTGCCAATCACTGTGCTAAGGGCTGAGGATACAATTTTGAAAAAGACACTCCCCACCCTCATGCAACTTACAATCTAACAAGAGAAGAAAACAATCTCAAAAGAGAGATGAAAAGCAGAGGGAAGTGGGGACGGAATCTAGTGGTAAAAGAAGTTCAAAATGAGTTATTTGTGAAATAGCAAAACTAGGATTTGAGCCCAAGGCCTTTGACTTCAAAATTCAATTTTCTTTCCGCTGAACAATGTGGAGTGCCAGCTACATTTCCCAAAGTTTTGTAGTTCTCAGGACGCTCTCCATCAGCTCCAAGACAAATGCACCAGGAAGATACTAGACCTCTTTGTTTTTTAGGTCAAGTTGACAAATAGCTGCTTCAGTTGAGATTCATCAACCAGCATGATTTCTTCTTCTGATCATCATTGGATGACCTTTGGCATGAATGGATGACCTGATGGGATCTGTGGATTCACATTATTATTCTTTGATGCACAAGAACCTGTGTCCTCCAGAAATGTTCCAGCTCTCCTGTCAACAGGAAAGGCTGGGTGTTTGTTATAATTGTGAATGTTCTATGGTTCTTCTTCCCTTTTTAGCCTTCCATCTTCCAACCTTTGGCACAGATAAGAATTCCTCTGGTTTTTTTTTTATATCTTGCTTCCTCTTTGAATCACTTCTATGGTTTCAAGACATTTTTCATTGATTCTAATCACTTGGAGGATAGAAATGCTTTCCTATGCCTTTTTTTTTCTCCTGTAGAAAAGACTTATTTTATATATACATAGTTGTCCTATAAGACTATAATACAAACAACAGGTTCATTTCATGGCCCAAAATAAATCTCCTTACTCTCCATATTTGCTTTAAAAAAGTTATTAGTTCTTCCTCTCCTTTGGATCATATATATAAGGACCCAGAAACCATTTAGTCCAAAACCTTCACTTTGCTACAATGGGGAGGGGAGGAATGATCATGGAACTCCTTATCAATTGATTTCCCCAGAACACATTTGATATAATTATAAAATGTAAGGGGTAACAGAAACAATAGGGAATTGATGAAATTATAGAATTTAAAAGACAGGAGATAGAGAAATGAAGTATTAAATTAAGTGTAAAGAAATGTTCACAATTTGTTACTTCTTTATGAGAAATGAAGAATTCACTCTAGGTTGATGTAATTGACCAAAGAGTCAGCTATTCCCCCAGTGACCCTTAAAAAGCCAAAGATATTCTCTAGAGAATCAATTAAGGAAGGAGACATTTCTGAGGAATGTGAGTTCTGTTAATCAAGAAGAAATCCAGCTATGGAAGAACTCAGCTCCTAAAAGAAAATAGATCTTCACTAATTGGGGGTGGGGTGAAGGTGGAGTAGAAGGATTTCTGTCTACTTCCCCCATCCTGTTGGTTGTGGCATCTTGTGGCTATCACTCAGTGTGAGATACCTTGCCAAGTAGGAAGCCAAACCAGAGAGCCCAAGTCATAGCAGAGATGCTTCCTCCAGAGGGACATTGTGTGAAGAGAAAGGACATTAGGGGTGTGATGATCAACTGTGGATGACTTAGTTATTCTCAGAATTACAATGATCCAAGACACTCCCAAAGGATTTATTATGGAAAATGCTAATCACATCTAGAGAAAGAACTGAAGGCATTTGAAAGCAGATTGAAGAAAATTTTTCTGGAGTTTCCTTTGTGTTTTCTTTGTCTGTGTTTTCTTTAACAATATGGCTAATATGGAAATATGTTTTGCATCACTGTGTGTATATAATCTATATCAAATTGCTTGCCTTCTCAAGGAGGGGGGAAGAGAGAAGGAATTTAGAACTAAAGTGAAAAAAAATGTTAGAATTATTTCTACATGTAATTGAGAAAAAAACTTAACATTTTTAAAAGAAAGAAAGGACATCAGGGCCCTGAAACAACAAAGGAGTAAGTCACCTTGACACTCAGGATACTAAAATGTGACCCTCTAGTGTTCTACTCCATGCGTATGGTCATTCTTCTCATTGACACTGTATGTATGTACATATATACAGACAAACATACTCTAAGTTTATGAATGGGTTGTTCTGAAGCCATACAATGCTACATATTCATACATTGTCATCTTAGCAAGAATCTTTCCTTTGAGTTAACCGTGTCATCTGGCTGACTGTCAAAGGTAAGTACTCTGGTAGGGGTTCATGAGATTTTAGAAATGCTTTTGAATACCTTAAACCTCTTACAGTTGCCTTGTAAAGAACTCAACCTGCTAAGTGCAGGTTGGGAGGGAGGGTGATAGCCCAGAGAGTGGAATATGTTACAGATGAAGAAACTGAGGACCATGGAGCAACTTGCCCAAGATCATACAGGTATCAAACTTTGGGTAGCTTTATTGGCTAACTTTGGTGGCTAAATACTCTGTTAATGTATTCCTGCCTGTTCATGCGCTCTCTGTCTCTGTGTTTCTCCCCCCACCTTCCCAACCTCCCTCCCTGGTCTCTGTATTTCTCCTTCCTGCTCCTTCCTTTCTCTGTACCTTCCAGGTCAGAAATTATGACTTTGACCATGACAAGCATAACAAGAACCTCATGTTTGTGTTGGCCACTTTCACCACCTGGTGAAAGCAGCAATATTAGCAGCAGTATTTGGGGTAGTGAGAGATGACCAGCTGAACAAAATCAGTCTGACACATAGCAAGTGCCTTGTATATATTTACTGAGTTGTATTGACTTGAATCGAGTTTGAGATGCACCGCCCATTACACCTTATACAACCTATAGGCAGTCTTAACCTCAGAGGTGGACTATTCATACCACTTCCATCTTGGCCTGACCCTGTGATGGGACCCTTCACCCAGAGATATGCTATCTTTTCCTTAGTTTCACGATGTATATATGTCAGCTTTCCATAGATGTTCTAGGCTTTCTACCATTGTTTTAGTTGAGAAAAACAATGTTCAGCAGAGTCACGGAACATTGCACAGTAATGATATAGCTCATTCCCACATCAAATATCAATGGAACCTAGATAGTCAACATTCCTTCTCTAGAGCCCTCCACCATTCCCTACCTTCTTTTTATGAATACACGGCTCTCCTTTGCCATACATTGGGGGAGATCAGACATTTTCCCCTTTTGTTATGAAAAAAATCAAGGCAGTAGTAAAAGTGGATGGAGAACTGACCTCAAAACCAAGAAGACTTGAGTTCAGGTCCAGGCGCTGACATAAACTGACTGTGTTACCCTGAGCAAGTCACTTAACCTTCCATGTCCTAGATACTACTCTAAGACCATAAAAGATAGAGAAGGTGCCGATCTGCATTGGGCAAAGGAGATTTCCTCACTTGGGAGTTCCTTACACCAGTAAAACCACAGGTCTGGCCTCTATCACCTACTTCACAAAGAAAATCTACTTCTTAATAGCAAAGGAATCTCCTATTTCGAAGAAACAGAAAATAGTCAGATTCATCTTTGAGTAATAGAAAGAGTATTGTGATGTACTGTGATGGGATTTTATTTTTTTGGTTTGGATTATTTTGAAACTTTTATTTTAAAAGGAAGTAAAAAGCTATGTTGCTGGTACCCTGGGATGAGTAGGTCTAACTTTTGATTTCTTCTTGGCGAGTTTGATTACTGACATTTGTTTTTTTTAATATTTTGTGAACTGACATCTTTTTAAACTGAAATTTAAAATATTTGTTCTGTAAATTTCCCAGAGCTCATGAATGCATGTTCCTTTTTCGTGCTTCTTCTTCCCCCATTTCCCAGCTCCCATCCTAACCTAAGAATCACTCTTACATAACTTGCTCAACTGGGACTTTTAATTTGGGGAGTTCAGTTTCTTAAATGAAATTTTAAATGGAAAAGAAATAAAATACTGCATCAAATTGCCTGTCTTCAGGATGTAGAAAGCAAAATATGAAACTAATGGGACTCACCCACTTATTTATCCTTGCAACTGATCTCAAGATACTACTTCTTTGGATATATGCTAAGCTTTCTGCCTTACTTGGGGATAAGGCTTAATATATTTAGAAGACAGAAGGAAATGAGAAACAAGGACAGAAAACAATCAACAAGCATTTTAAAGGGTCTCCTATGTGCTAGGCACTGTGCTATGCACTTTCCTCACAACAACCCTGGAAACTAGATGCTATATTATCATTCCCATTTTACAGTTGGGAAAACTGATAGAAACAAAAATTTTGCCCAGCTGGTAAATATCTGAGGCAGGATTTGAACTCAGGTCTTCCTAATGCCGAGCTCAGCATTCTATCCACCAAACTACTTATCTACCTCAATAAAGGCAGGGATATTTATATTAGACAATGTATTAGATAGACTTGATGCTTTTATTTTTGCTTGCTGGTTAAACATTTGTATCCTTCCTTGTTAAATAATAGCTCTTCCTTGTCACACTTATGCTTGCTCCTCCCCCCAGGAACCCCCCCATTAAGATGTGCGCTCCTTGAGAGCAAGGGATGTTTTGTTTTTCTATTCATATCTCCAGTACTTAGTAGAGGGCTTGACACTAAGAAAGCACTTAATAATTTATTTTATTCTTTCTTCCATTGTTGAATTCTGAAAGGGATGTCAATGTACCAGACCTCTGACACTATAGAATTATTCGTATGTAAGAGACAGCAGCCATCTGCAAGGCCACGTAAGCTCAGGTCTCATCTGCATGCTGTGTATGATAATTTTCAAGGGTAAGCATAAGCCAGTCCAGTCCCCTTCTACTTTCTCCCTTCTCTCTGCCCACCCCCGGGGCTAATTAAAATGTCCAAGAGTCTCAATGTGAAGATTCAGAAGTAGAAGCCAAACACAGCCCTTTGTCTCCTCCTTACCCATTAAAATTCCAGAAAGTCCAAAGTAGCAATCAAAAATGCAGGGGAGCAGAGATTACACCCCAGGAGCAAGGGGCACTATAAAACTGCAAAGATTGGGTCATTATTCATACCTCTCTGCCCAGAAATGTTTGGTTTAGGTGGTATTTGGTATGATGGCATAGGGTTGAGTGTTGCACCTCCAGGGAAACCAGAAATAAGTATGAATGGAGGGTCAAAAGCAGTCATATCTCATCCCTGTCAGAATCAGCCACTGTGGGTGTGGATCCTGGCTATTTTGCTGAATTAAAATAGGACCAAGGACATCTAAGTGTTCAGGCACTGCTTCTATTTTGGGGCTGAAGGGGAGTGAAGCCTTCCTATTGCGATTCAGCTCCAGAGGCAGAAGGGACTGATTACCCCTGCTCACCTTGGCAAAAACTGAGGCTGCTCTGTTCCCCATGACTCCCATCAACCCCAAAGCAGCCAGTTAAAGTCTAAAGAAATGCATCATTTAATTAGGCTCAAGCACCATTTTGATGGACTTCTTTTCTAGTGAGGAAAAATGTACAAGTTAAATGAAGATCCAACTCTTCTATATTAAACAAACAAACCAATAAATGTCAACAGAAAGATCATCTACTAATTGGCTGGTCTCTAACCCTACTGATGGCCATTAAATTTATGTCTTTTAGTTAGGAAAATTATTCTAGCTATCCAGAGGTACAGCATGTGTGTGTGTGTGTGTGGGAAGGGATGCTGCAGAAACTTCACAAACACTTGAAGTTCCTAGGGTAACAGATTTAGAGATGGAAAGATCCTTAAAGGTAATCAAACTCCAGCCCTTCATTTGGAAGATGAATCAATTGAGGCTGAGACAGGTTAAATGACTTCCCATGGTCATAAATAAAAGAGATGTAATTTGAGCCCAGGTCCTCTGACCCTCCTCATTTTAGAAATGAAGAAAACGAGGCACCAAAAGAAAGTTTAAGTGATTTACTCAAAGTCATGCTTAGAAAGGAGAAAAGGTGAGATTTGAACCCAAGTTCTCCTGCTAAAAATTCAGTGTTCTTTCCAGTGCACCAGGGGTAGGGAACCTGTGGCCTTAAGGTCACATGTGGCCTTTTTGGTCCTTGGGTGTGACCTTTTGACTAAGTCCAAGTTTTACAGAACAAATCCTTTCATTAAGGGGATTTGATTTGTGAAGTTTGGTTTCAAAGGGCCACACTTGAGGACCTAGAGGGCCACATGAGACCTTGAGGCTACAGGGTCCCCACCCCTACGCTATACCATACTGCCCCTAAATTGAACATATCCTATTTCATTCCTGGTCAGAAGACCTATGCTTTGAGTAAGCGATCAGGCTTTCAACGGGATAGAATTGAGTGTCTTCCATGATGGCATTCAGTTCCATTCAAGTAAACATTATTAAACACCTATTGCATGCTAGGCATTGAGACTAGACAGATAATAGTGTGCTGGTGTTTGTTTTATTACTCTCCTTGGGGTGCTTAGATTCTCCAAAGGGATGCCACACAAAAAGATGAAATTTGATCATTTGAGGAGGGATAGCATACTATGGAGACCAAGAATGACTTCTCATAGCAAAGAGTCCTCAACTAAGCCTTGGAAGAAACCAAAGATCTATTAAAGTGTCCAACAAGTATGAGTTGCCTGAGGAACAGAACATGACACGAGACCCCCACTGAAGGAGAAGTTCTCTTCTGTGATTTTCCTAAGGAAAGAGGGGAGTTGACTGCATAATGAACAAGATAAGACTAGCATGGTATGTCTAAAGTTTGAACACCATCATGAATCTTCTATCTATTGACAAGTACCACCTTTTCAGGGCAATCACAGAGTTAGACAAATGCAGTGACTTTCCCAAGGTCATAGAATAAGTTGTTGATAACACAGGAGGGGAAAAAAAGTTCACATCTACCTCTTATGAGCTCAGCCAAGAGTCAAATCCACAGAGACTTGAGATGCTGCTGCTTTGAGAATCTTGTATTCTTAATATAATCAGATTTAATAAAATATGGATATTATGTAATAAATACTGTATTTTCATAAATCTGCCTGGGAGATCAAGTAGTGTAGTAGAAAATATTATGAAATATGAATCAAAATCCATTATATTCATCTCTGTGCATTTTGTATAAATCTTTTTTACCTGTGAGGCTCATGACTATAAAAGAATGTTTCGGGGACAGAATCTGGATTCTACAGAATACCTAGCATTTTTCCTCTGGGACAGTGATACAGCATCATAAAGCATTTATTAAATGCCTATTTGTACATTGCTCTCTATTAGAGGCCATCCAAAGCAATTTAACTGATATGGTCTCTGCTCTCTGGAAGGTGACAATCTAAGAAATTATCTTGACAGAGACAAAAGAGATTACAGATAAGTGAATAAGCACATTATTGGGGGGGCGGGGTGGATAGACACACAGATAATCACAAAGTTTTCAACCCCTAACTGATGAATATCCCAGGCAGATAAATGGAAGATATATACACTTCTCTCTTTTTTCCCACCTGAATTTAACCTAGCATCTGGATCATTTCGGACAATGTCCAAGGCATCCTGGATTGAACACAATACCTCATGACTGGTTTGTAAAGCTCTCTCTTCTTTCATCTCTTTTCTTTACCTTGGGAGGATTGTATATAAACTGTGCCTCTCCATTCTCTTCTACATTTCACTCCACTCATATCAGTTAATTCTAACTTGGACAATCACTTCCTTAGATATAAAAAGACACTTTAACCTCCTTTTTCCTTTACATTCTCTTTCTGCTCTAAGTACCCTCAAGAAAATGTCACTTTCTTATTCTTTTTCCATCCATTTTTGGACCTCTCCCCTCTCCCAAAATGACTTCAGTCCTGGCTAATGAGTAAAGGATTTTGGTAGTGATGACATGTATCAAAGGAAATAAAAGTCACAAGTTTTTAAGTGAAATTAGACCTAATAACCAGTGTCACAAACTTCTAAAGCCCCTGAAAGTACCCAGAAATTCCCTTCAGATTCCCTACATATGTCTCCAACTACCTATTCATGCCCCTTTAATTAAACCCATTTTTCCTAAGCTTTCAAAATAAATTGAGAAAAAATTATCCTTATTCTTATTTAATTTTATTGTTTTTTTTTTGTTTAGTTGCTGGTATTGCAACAATAGTTTTCTATTATTTTTGTTTCAAATGTACAATATTTCACTCACATTATGGATTAATAAGTTTCGGGGAGGGGGCTATCCTGGAAATCTAACCACTATTTATAACATTCATTTTGTGGGAAAATGTTCTCACATTCTAAGTTCCAAATAACCGACTTATAAACAAATTTTTGAAACACAACCAGTTTGTGAGCAGGGAACTTTCTTATACAAGGAGAAGAGTAAATACATATAAAACCATAGCTGTCATGGCATAGTAGTGGCTGGATAGCTGACCTCAAAGCCAAGAAGACTTGGATTCTTTGATACATACTGACGCTGTGAACCTCACTAGTCACTTAACTTTTAGAACTCTAAGTTTCAGAGAAGATGCTCATCTATGTCAGTAGAGGAAGTCTTCTCACTGGGGAGTTTCCTATACCAATAAAATCACAGTCCCAGTACCAATCCCAATTTATCCTACTATCATAGGATGTGATACAGCATCAGCCCCCTTTATCCTTTCTGGTTTTTCAACCATTTCACGACCCCATTTGGGATTTTCTTGGCAAAGGTACTGGAATAGTCGGCCATTTCTTCCTCCAGCTCATTTTACAAGAGGAAACTGAGGCAAACTGAATTAGGTGACTTGCTCAGGGTCACCCAGGTAGTAAGCGTCTGAATTTAGATTTGAACTCAGGTCTTCCTCATTGCAGGCTAGGCATTCTATCTGCCACTCCACCTAAGCTCTCCTTTATCCTATAAATGAGGAAAATAAAACTCAGAGATAACACATGACTTGCACAAGGTCATAGAAGTAGTAGAGTTAGAATTCAAGCCTAGGGGTCCTTAACTCTAAATCCAGTGAACTTCCAAAAATCCAAATCATGTATATTTGTG
>CM053771.1:339800508-339812185 GCA_028658325.1 Potorous gilbertii
CTCCCCACAACAGCATACAATTCTCTATAGGTTCTACATATACTTTCCTACTGAGTACATTTTCACTATAGTCATGCTATGTAGTCGCATTAAAATAAATGGAAGAAATCATATAACAAATCAAAACATAATACACTAAAACCCACACATGTACAAACATGATCTGCTACATTCTGTGAATGACTTCTATATTTCTTTCTCTGAGTGAGGAAGACATTTTGCCTTAGAAAGCCACCAATGGGATTTTTTTTTAGTAAGTTCTTGCGTTATTACAAAGTTGCAAGTCTACCAGAAAAAATTCTTGCACACTGTGGTTGTTGCTGTGCACAAAGTTCTCCTGGTTCTGCTCCTTTCGCTCAGCATCAGATCATATAAGTCCTTCCAGGCCTCCCTGAAGTCTTCCTGTTCATCATTTCTTATGGTGCAATAGTACTCCATTACATTCATATACCATAATTTATTAAGCCATTCCCCAATTGATGGGCATCCCCTTGATTTCCAGTTCTTGGCAACCACAAAGAGTGCTGCCATAAATATTTTTATACATGTGGGACCCTTTCCCATTTTTATAATCTCTTGGGGATACAGTCCTAGTAGCGGTATTGCTGGGGCAAAGGGTATGCACATTTTTGTAGCTCTTTGGGCATTGTAAGGAACAGATATTTTAAAGAAATAAGCTTTCTATTACTTTCATATCATTCTTGGTTCCTTTATCCTTCCCTCAATTCAGTTTGGTTCAACAAACCCACTCATGGCACACAGAATAATATACCCGGTAAATATTTAAAAATTTGTTCTTCAAACTCATTTGTGGTGGTGATGGAGATGGCAAGAGTTACCGTCTGCCTGATTTGTCTTTGTGAGTTTCAGAAAAGAACTAAGGTCCTAGGAACTTAGGATAAATATGTTCTAAGTTGATAGAGTGGATATGTACATAGGAGAGAAGACTAGCCTTCCCATAATACCATAGGGCCAAGGAATCACACTGAAGCAATAATAGGAAAAAAAAAAACACCTACTTTCTCATGAGACAGGTTCTGGTGCTAACTAGCATCAGAAGTTGGGATTTCTGGGAGCAAAAAGAACACATGAGCACAGCAGAGAAGTGAATGGAAATGGTGACCACTGTGCCGATGGCAAAAGACAGAAGCAGTTACAAAAGGGATACACTTACAGATGGGAGCCAGAGCACTGGGGGCCAAGACTACAACAGAAGCTGGTCATGAAATGAGATGCAGGCATTGCCTTCATACACCAAAATTCTCCAATTCTATCTGCGCTACTAAGACTTTTCCTAATGGTGTTGAGAGTTTGACTGTTTGGACATGGAGAGCCTGGACCCTCTGGAAAGAAAGAAAACTGGTAGTCTCATTGACTCAAGAGTAGCCTCCCAGACAAATCCCATTTAGGTTCGTGTGTGGTGGTATTAAATATGTGAGATATCCAAAATGCTTATTAGCACTTTTAGTTGTTTGCAGGTGAGCTGGCATGAGTTCCCCTAGGGCAGGGGCTCTTGACCGTTTTTATGTTATGGACCTCTCTGGTGTCATGAACCAGCAGATGAAGTCAATGGATCCTTTCTTAGGGTAATGTTCTTAAATGCAAAAATTAAATTACCAGGATTACCAAGGAAATTAATTATATCAAAATAAATGATCAAAATATTTTAAACAAACTCACAGACCCCAAGTTAAGAGACCCTGCCCATTGAGGAAAGTCAGAAATGAGGTAAATTCAAATGTTCCCAGGGAAAGAGAGGAAAAGACTACCCGGGGGAATGAACACATACAATATATGCACTATATTATACACAATATGTAAATAATAATAGTAGTAACCTTTCAAGAAATATCATTATTAAAAACAATTCTCAGATTGCCCTATACCCACCCTCCCTTCTTCCAAGGTTTCCCAAGTCTGCTGACGGCATCCTCATTTTTCCAGTTTCTCAAACTTGCAGACTTGGCATTATCTTCGATGCCTCTGTGACCAATCACTTGACAAATCTTGTCATTTCCACCTCTACTGCATGAAAGACTACATCTCTCAATTCACAAAGCTACCACTTTAGTTCAAAACTTCATTTCCTTTCAACAAGATTATTGCAAGGGATAGCTAGGTGGTACTGTGAATGGAGCACCGGATCTGGAGTCAAGAAGACTCATCTTCATAAGTTCAAATCTGACCTCAGATGCTTATTAACTGTGTGACCTTGGGTAAGTCATTCAACCCTTTTTGCTTCAGTTTTCTGATCTATAAAATGAACTGGAGAATGAAATGATAAACCACTTCAGTATCTCTGCCAAGAAAACCCCAAATGGGGTCATGAGTTGGACACAGCTGAAATAATCTAACAACAGATTATTCCAACTGCATCCTAATTAGTGTACCTACTATTAGTCTCTCTCCATATCAGTTGAACTTCCACACTATTGCTTTCAGATGCGGCTCAAGCACCACCTTCTGTATGAAGCCTTTTCTGAGGCTCTCCACTGCCAGTGTCCTCCCTAATAAACTTGTAGTTAACTACTTTATTTTTTCTATACATTCTTGTATATGTTCCTGTCTCCTCTAAGTTCCTAGGGAGGAGGAACTGCATTTACATACCTACAGCCTGACAAAGTGGCTGGTACATTTGTTCTCCTTGTTGTGTCCAAATTTTCATGGCCCCATTTGGGACTTTGTCGGCAAAGACACAGGAGTGGTTTGCCATCTCCATCTCCTTTAGAGATGAGGAAACTGAGGAAAACAGGGTTAAGTGATTTGCCCAGGGTCACATAGCTAGTAAATATCTGAGTCTGGATTTGAGCTCATGAAGATTAATCTTTTTGATTCCAAGCCCAGCGATCTAGCTGCCTGCCTGGCACACGGTAGGGGCTTAACAAATGCTTGATTGATTAATCCTGGTAAATCTAAACCTTAACTTTAGCTCTTAGATTCAATAGCTTCCTTCAAAGCTCAACTCATGCATCACCTCTTAGGCAAAATCTTTCCACTAGTTTGTTCTCCCTCCCTCCTCGAACTGTATTTACTAATAAATATAAATTTTGTATCCTCTCACCTGAGTGGAATATAAGCTCTTAGAGGACATTTTTCATTTTGTTTTTACATCCCCAGTATCCAACATATTGCTTTACACATAGTAGGTGCTTGTTAAATGGGAGTGGACATAGTCAAATAGACCTGTGATCTTATAGCTGTTGATCATTGGTTAAGAGTTGGAAAGGAGCTTAGTACCCATCTTGTCTAATTCCATCATTTCCCAGACAGAGAAACTGAGGTCCAAGCAGGCTAAATCATTTGCCCAATGTCAAATGTGTAGTAAGAAGTAGAATTTGACCCCAGGATTTGGCCTCTGATTCCAAATACAGCAATCTATGTCATTCTCCACCACCATGTTTTCAACTGTGACATAGACCAAACCCTATCCATCCCAATCCATTGTCACTTTCTTTGCTTTCTCTTGAGAACATAGCTAATGCTAACAGTGGAGTCCATGGGCCAACCACTAGTTAGACCAGCTCATCTTTTTTTATTTTGTACTTTTTCTTACATTTCCCTGACGACATCCTTTTTTCCAGTTTTCCTTTCTTATGTGTCGCAATCTCCTCCCACCCACCATATGTGTTTCCACTGTGCCCTCTGAGTTATATCGATTTTTAATTTCTTGGACACTGTAGTGTTCTATGACTCACAACCATACTTAGAAACAGCAATAGACAACTGGTAAGATTTTACAGATGAGTTAATATTGTAAACCTGTATTGCTCTTGACTGCTCTGCTTACACTTGGAAACTGAATCAAGTGTTTGCTGTGATGAGGTGCATTCTAGGCTCTTTTAATCTCCTCCTCATAGCATTTTCTTAAATTGGTTAAACTTTTGTATGTACTTATTGTAATATCTGTGTGTATAGGATTATAGATCAAAGAAAGGACATCTATATGTATGTGCATACACACATATAATACATATATATGTCCTTTCTTTGATCCATATCCTTTGTATCTTTGGTCTTCTTGGCATCAATAACTTGCTTAAATGATACTAATGATGTCAACACAAAGGTGGGACTAGGCAAGGAGATGAAAAACAATTTGGAAAATATGGGCTAGTGATAAGGAATGACAGAGGCCAAAGCCCTGTAGACTAGACAGAAGCCTCATGCCTATACAATATAAATATTTTTTAAAGTAAATAATATTTTTCCTAATTGCATGTAAAGATAGTTTTCATTATTCATTTTTTATAAAATTTTGAGTTCCAGATTTTTCTCTCTCCCTTTCTTTATTTTTGAAAAAAGAATCAGAGGAGCTACCTTGTAGCTTCTACAAGGTAAGCACCTGAAAAATATATATCACAAAAGTATTCAATTGATTAAATTTTGACAGATAGAAAATGACCTGTGGGAATCTTTCCTGAATCAACTATCTTGTTAAAGCAAAAACCAAAATTAGTAGAAAGCCAGAAGGGATAGTGGAACAGGGCCTGGGCCTATGATTTCATTGCCAAGAAACTCCCAGATGAGGAAATTCCTTCAAAGAGGGCTAAAAGAAAGAATAAAAATGATGCACATTGTACAATTAAATACATTAAAAATACATACAGGAGTCTTACTGTAAATTTAATATTTTAAATGACATATTGGGACAATTTCTAAATAATGCCAATAACTGTATTTTAAATATTTAAATGCAAGTACTACTGGATCCCTCTGTGTCTGTCACCTCTAGCAGTTCCAACAGACCAAGGAAGCTAGAAAATAGAAGATAGGACATCTGAAGGGGCCAGGGTGAGAGGAGAATTAGGTCTAAGGCCACAGGGATCTATACCTTTCTTTTTCTGAATTTCAGAAAGGAGATTAAGAAGGAGAGAGAAAGGGGCACACTCAGATTTTGTTGATGTTGACTTCATTTCCCTTACCCTTCTTGACAAATCTTTTTAGCTCTCAAAACAACCAACCAAGCATTGGGGGGAGGGGGGGAAGAGAGGGGAACAGGAGAGGGCTTAAATTACATTAGCTCCTGCTGACTTAAGCACACCCAGTTATACTCTCTCCAACACCCTCTTTCATCCATCCCTGCCCAGCCTCATCTTGTCCCCTGTGAAAAATGAGTGTCTGGAATGGTGGCCCCAGGCATGGCAGGATGCCAAGCTGTGTTCCCCTGCTTCCCCTTGGGAGCCCGAATGCAGCAAAGCAAAGTCAAACGCTTTCCTGTTCTGCCATCACTAACTATAGTTCCACAAGTTTCCCAAATCAGGGTGTGTTAACTCATCACAGTAATTAGCAATTTTCTGATATCATACTAGCACCAGTTAATTATTCCCTAGGAGACAAAGAAAATTCATGGGATGCAGCTGGTAAATCAATAAATTCTGCTCTTGAGAGAAGCATAAATAGTTATTGTGTCATTAATCACACTGCATAGTAGCTTTATGAAACTCTCTGTGAAGAGGAGCTCGAGTCTAAGGTGGTGCTTTCAGAGAGAGCCATTGGCAAGGTGGGGTTGTATCAGAGGCAGCCACTAAGCTGATCTCTGCCTCCTTTAACCTCCCCTGTTTCAAAACCTCCTGATGCAGGTATTCCAGGCAAACAAGGAGTTTGGATTTAGTCAAAGGGCTGAACTTGAGGACCTAGAATGTCACAGGTGACCTCAAGACTGCAGGTTCCCCAACCCTGTCCTAACGTTTCTAGAACAAGCTCTCCATCTTGATGTCCATTCACCTTACTAACTCTCAATTGATATCAGTAATGCCTATGAGAATATAGGACCCTCACCTATATCAGATATATAGAAAACAAGGGTTCTTAACCTGGGGTTTGTGAACTGAATATATACACATACATATTTATATACATATGTGTATGTCTGTATATAGACACATGTGTATATATATATTTATTTATTTAAATTTGATAACTACTTTTATGTAATTGATTTCTTTTGTAACTCTATTAATTTTGTTTTATATATTTGAAAACATTCTGAGAAGAAAGTCACCAGACCTCCAAAGGGGACCATGACATTAAAAATAAGGTTAATAACCCCTGGTTTGTAGGGTCATAGACTTTAGAGGGTGTATAGTTCAACTTCCTTATTTTACAGATAAGGAAACTGAGACACTCTGAAGAGCAACTGATGAACTCTAAATAAATCTTGCCTTTCTCAGATTTTCATGGTAAAATCTAACCATGCCACTCACTAATGAGCAATGCTAATTTGTTTCCATTGCTCTTGCCTTTTCCAAGGTCTGTCCTAACACAACTAAATCCACCTTTGGGCCCTCCCATTCCCATGAGGCTTTCTGGCTTCAAAAGTTGACATCCAGTTAAAATGACAAACCTATTAAATAAAGTATAAACAGTCCATTCTTCCTGGTAACATATTGCTATTTTGACTATAAATTGAGATTAAACTATCATCAAAGAACAATGTCTTAATCCAGAAGAATGATTAAAATAACCTGAAAACTTTAGGCACTTAGGAAGCCTGAGGCTGGGGGCAGCACTGGGAGAAGTAGGACAGTGAGTAGATATTACTGAAAGAGTAGGGTGATTCCAGCCATATCATATCAGGCCTCCTTTTACTCTGACTAGTGCTATTTAGCTGTGGGAGCAAGAATGAGCAATGCAGAAGGAAATAAAATTGTGTTTTGTGGCATACTTTACATATTAAACACATTCTCCCACCACTGTGATATAGATTCTCATCTGTTTTGTGTGAATAGGACCATAGACTATTAGGTCCAGAGAGTAGAAGTCCTGAGTCATCAAAAACTCCAAGTGACTTCTTCAAAGTCACAGAGAAAATTAGTGACAGAACCAGAACTAGAGGTCAGCTCAATTACCCTTCATGCATTCATTCATTCATTCAACAAGTAATAAAATGTCTACTATGTGCCTGGCACTCGCCAAGTTCTGGGGATGGAAAGAAAAAAATGAAACAGTCCCTACCCTCAAGGTACATTCTGGCAGAGGGAAACAACATATAGACCAATTGGTAAATACAAAACAGGTAGAATAAATAGTTAATAATATGGGGGTGGGGAAAGGGCACTAATACTAGATGATAAAAGCGACCAGGTTCCTTTTGGGTTCACGTAAAAAGCACTATTTAACACTTACCAAAATTGAAAATGGGGAGAGCATAGAAATGAAACAGAAAGGCTTGAGTTTCACCAGCTCCTGAATAGCCAGGATTCCTCAAGCTCACGTTTACTCAGTTGAAAAGACTCTGAACCATTCAGAATAAAGTTGAGCTGAGTGGCTGAATCCCCTTTCATCCCCACCCATTACATTCTCATCCGAGTCCTCAACAGGTAGGATCAGTTAATCTAGATCAGTTGTTTCCACTGATGATTAGTCTATCCACAAGAGTTCACCTTCCCCGATCTCAAGCTACATATTTGTTCCTAAACCTAGCATGAGTCCATCTGGCCTCAGACCCTTACCCACTATCAGCTTCAGTATCCTCAGCTGTAAAATAGGAATAACTACCTCTGAGGATTGTGATGATCAAGTGAGATAATATTTTCTTAGCACAGTTCCTGGCACATGGTAGTCACTCAGCAAATCCTTTCCTTCCCTTCCTTTCTTCCTTTGGGCTCTTCCCCATCCTCTCCCTTTAGACATCTACATGGTTACATGTAGTATGTTATCAAAATCACAAGATCAGATAGGGTCATAGATATAGAACTGGAAAGGACATCTAATTCAAACCCCTTATTTTATGGATGGATTAACTGAGACCCAGAGAGGTTAAATGATTTATCCATGGTGACACAGTCAGGTCTTAGGACTTCAAGTTTGGCATTCTCCGTTACATGAGATGGCAGGGGAGCTACAATCTTCAGGTCCTGAAGGATGTGACTTGAGAACACTCTAGCTTCCCTCCAGGCCATTTTGTCTTCTAGTTGAGGTCATCTTGAACTCTACAGTATCCTAGCGCAAAAAGCCCTGCTGAGTCAACCTCACTGTCATGGGTGCTTTTGCAAACACAAGAGAATAATTTCACTTATTATTTTAAGAATAGTTCTTCCAAACGCAGGGATGCATATTCAAGGACAAACATTGCCTACAGTGTCCCTAAGGCCTGAATTGTGCAAATCATTTCTGCCTTTCTCTTGAGACCCAGGCTTAATTTTTAGCCCATACAGGAAAGTACAGTTCTTAGGAGATGCCAATAAAAAAACCCAAACATTTCTTAAGTGTCTTTTGTGTGATGGGCACTCTGCTAGGCGTTGCAATGAACAAAGACAAAAACCAAAAACCTGAACCTTCTCTCAACTAGTTTCCATGGGATGGCAAAGAAAGGGAGTGAAAAATGCAAGGTAGAGCAGGACCATTAGCAGCAGGTGTGAAGGGCAGAGTGCACTGCCTCAGCCTGTCTAAATCCCCAATCAGTGTAGTAATCATCCCCAGTTGTAGACGGTATGGGCATTACAAACTACACAAGCAACCCCCAGCCTACGGTCCCTTCTGCTGGTGATCAGTTTATTTTATAAACAAAGGGATTATTTCGTGAAGTTGTGATTTGGGGACTAAGACTGAAATTTATGCCAGGAGATAGATAACAAGAGCTAAAGAGAATTTGGACAGTTTACCATTGCATCATTTCATGCAATTGTCATACCAACTTCCCTTCTCTCTTTCCTTTAGGATTTCTGTTATTCTGGTCTGTTTGCTCTTCTCTCTTGGCTCAATCAAACAAAAAGCATTTATGAAGAGTTTCCCATATCCCAGGCACTGTGCTGAGCACCAGGAGATACAAAAGCAAAAAACACAGCCCCTGTCCTTAAAGAGGTCACAATATACTGGAAAAAATAACTAAACTGGGGAAAACTGCCTCAGGTTCCTCATCTGTAAAATGAACTGGCAAAGGTAATGGCAAACCACTCCAGTATCTTTGCCAAGGAAACTCTAAATGGGGTCACAAAGAGTCAGACACAACTGAAAAGTGATACAACAACATCAATATGTGTATACATAAACACACACACATACATACACACAAAGGAGATGGGAGGTAATCTTAGAGGGAAAGAGATTCACAGCTGGGGGGAATTGGGAGAGGCATCCAAAATATAGTGGGCTTTCAACTTCAACTCTAAGAAAGCTAGAAAAATTAAGAGGCAGAGGTGGAGAGTGGATAGGGGAGATTTCCAGGCATGGAAGTCAGTCAGTGTAAATTTATAGAGATAGGAGGCAGTATACAATATACAAGGAAAAGCAAAAACATCAGAGGAGCTGGATCACAGGGCATGTGGAAGGTAGTAAATGTAAAAAAACTAGAAAGGTAAGTAGAGATCAGGTTACAAAGACCTATAACTGACAAAGGTCTTTATATTTGATCCTGAAAGTAATATGGGCCACTAGAATTTATTGGGTAGAAGAAGCATTTAGATGACCTAGATGACCTAGATGGTCAGACCTATACATCAGGAAAATCACTTTGACAGCCGCTTGGGGAATGGATCAGAGTTAGAGAGAGACATCAGGCGAGGCAACCAATTAGGAGAATATTGCAATAATCTAGGTGAGCGGTGATGAAGACCTGAACGAGGGTACTTGCTGCCTGAGTGGAGAAAAGGGGATGTATATGAGAAATGTTGTAAACGTAGAAATGACAAGACTTGGCAAATGGATTAGATATGTGCGGTGAGTAAGAACTGGGAGGATGGTGGTTTGTTTCCATCTCCACCCCCGTAATAAGAAATTCCAGAAAGGAGGGGGCTTGGGGATAGCGGAAAAAAATGAATTCTGTTTGGGACATTTTGAGTTTGAGATATCTACTATTCATCCCTCGTTCTCAAAGAGGAACAAGTTTGAGTTGTCTAAAATGCCATTGGTGATGCGGTATTTCAGTTCAGGAGAGCAGAGCTAAATAGATAGATCTGGAAATTATCTACATAAAATTAATTGAACTCTCAGAAGCTAGTAAGATCACTAGGTAAGATAGTGTAAAGGGAAAAGAGAGGACCCAGAAAATAGTATTGGGGGACAGTATAGTTAATGGGTGAGACACTGGATAAAGAACTGGCTAAGGAGACAGAGAAGAAGCAGCTAGGCAAGTACAAGAATTGAGAGAGAGCAGTGTCACCAAAACTTCAAGAGGAAACCCAAAGGAAAGAGAATGCCCAATATGCCAAATGTCTCTGTTTTGTATCCTTTGGTCAAGAAGAGTGAGAAAAGGCCCTTAGACAAGGGGCCATTGCTAATTTGGAGAAGGCCGTGTCAGCTGAAGGATGATGTCAGGAGCCAAAATGCAGAAGAGAGGGAGGAGAATTGATGGATGTGCCTTGTTTAGAGTTTGCTTCAAGAGTTTAGTTGAAAAGGGAAGAAGATCTATGCAGAATAACCAGTAGAGAGGGTACGATCAAGTGAGTGTTTTTTTTAAATGTGGAAGAGACCTAGATTTGTGTGTAGGTAGCAAGGAAGCAGTCAATAACTAGGGAGAAAACAATTGATAAGAAAAGAGACCAGAGGGGTGGAGCCAAGATGGTGGTGTAAAAGCAGGGGCATGCTTGAGCTTTCCCCCCCAAACCTCTGCAAATATCAGTAAAAAATGACTCTAAACAAATTTTAGTGCTACAGAACCTACAGAATGACAGAGTGAAACAAATCTCCAGACCAAGAGAGCCTGGCAGGTGGACAGGAAGCATCGTTCATATCTGACTGGGAGCAGAGTGCAGTCCAGGCATGGTCTGCGCCAGGACAGACAGCCCAGAGCAGGCCTCAGGGACTGAATTATTGGTAGCTCTGGCAGTTTCCAGATTTCTCAACCAAAAAATGCCAAAGAGAGCATAGAAGGTGCGTGGGAAAACTCTATGGGATCTGAGTGGGGAGGGACAGAGTCCAGCTGGGATCAGGCCCCACCCAATCCCTGGGTCATGGAGGAAGCAGCAGAGCCAGTAGCAGGGGCGGCAGTAGCAACAGCAGCTTCTGGAACTCTGGGTCCACAGACAATAAGGGATGGATTGACTGATACAAAACCCCTGAAGCCTGGGAAAGTATACCAACACCAACCCCCACACCCTACTGGAAGCAGAGTCCTACCTTGACAAAGTGTTAGAAAGTCAAGTATTTGGCTGGGAAGATGAGCAAACAAAAGTGAGACCGTAGAATCTTACTTTGGTGACAAGGAAGATCAAAACATACAACCAGAAGATAACAAGATCAAAGCTCCTACATCAAAAGTCTCCAAGAAAAACATAAATTGGTCTCAGGCCATGGAAGAGTTCAAAAAGAATTTTGAAAATCAAGTAAGAGAAGTAGAGGAAAAATTAGGAAGAGAAATGAGAGAGATGCAAGAAAAACATGAAAAGCAGGTGAACACTTTGCTAAAGGAGACCCAAAAAAATGCTGAAGAAAATAACACCTTGAAAAATAGGCTAACTCAACTGGCAAAAGAGATTCAAAAAGTCAGTGAGGAGAAGAATGCTTTCAAAAGCAGAATTAACCAAATGGAAAAGGAGATCCAAAAGCTCACTGAAGAAAATAGTTCTTTCAAAATTAGAATGGAACAGATGGAGGCTAATGACTTTATGAGAAACCAAGAAATCACAAAACAAAACCAAAAGAATGACAAAATGGAAGAGAATGTGAAATATCTCATTGGAAAAACAACTGACCTGGAAAATAGATCCAGGAGAGACAATTTAAAAATTATGGGACTACC
>CM053771.1:339812285-339823582 GCA_028658325.1 Potorous gilbertii
AAACTCCTAGGAACATTGTGGCCAAATTCCAGAGTTCCCAGGTCAAGGAGAAAATATTGCAAGCAACTAGAAAGAAACAATTCCAGTATCATGGAAATACAATCAGAATAACACAAGATCTAGCAGTTTCTACATTAAGGGATTGAAGGGCTTGGAATACGATATTCCAGAGGTCAAAGGAACTAGGAGTAAAACCAAAAATTACCTACCCAGCAAAACTGAGTATAATACTTCAGGGGAAAAAATGATCATTCAGTGAAATAGAGGGCTTCCAAGCATTCTTGTTGAAAAGACCAGAGCTGAATGGAAAATTTGACTTTCAAGTACAAGAATCAAGAGAAAAATGAAAAGATAAACAGGAAAGATAAATTATAAGAAACTTATTAAAGTTGAACTGCTTACATTCCTATATGGACAGATGATATTTATAATTCATTAGACCTTGCTTAGTATTATGGTAGTTGGAGGAATTATCGTTAGCTAGCTAGACAGACAGATAGACAGATAGATAGATAGATAGACAGACAGACAGACAGACAGACAGATAGATAGATAGATAGATAGATAGATAGAAGGCACAGGGTGAGTTAAATATGAAGGGATGATATCTAAAAAAATAAATTAAGGGGTGAGAGAGGAATATATTGGGAGGATAAAGGGAGAGATGGGGGGCAAATTGTCTCACATAAAAAATAAGAAAAAGATTTCACAATGGAGGGCAAGAGGCGGGTAGTGAGAGGGAACGAGTGAACCTTATTCTCATCAGATTTGGCTTAAGGAGGAGTAATATACATGCTCAGTTGGGTATCTTACCCTACAGGAAAGTAAGGGGGAAAATAATAGGGGTGCAGGGGTAATGATGGAAGGGCAGGTGGGGGAGGGGTAATCAGAAGCAAACACTTTAAAAAAGGGACAGGGTCAAAGGAGAAAATAGAATAATTGGGGGCCAGATAGGATGGAGGGAAATATAGTTAGTCTTTCACAATATGACTATTATGGAGGTGTTTTCCATAACTACAGATATATAACCTATATTGAATTGTTTGCCTTCTCAATGGGGGTGGGTGGGGAGGGAAGAAAGGAGAGAATTTTGAACTCCAAGTTTTAAAAACAGATGTTAAAAATTGTTTTTACATGCAACTGGGACATAAAATATGCAGGCAATGGGGTATAGAAATCTATCTTGCTCTTCAAGAAAATAAAGGGGAAGAGAAAAAGGGAAGGCAGACTGGGGGGAGGGGTAAACAGAATGCATGCCATCTCAGGGTGGGGGGGAGGGAAAGATGGGGAGAAAATTTGGAACAAAATCTCGTGGAAATCTAAAAATAAATAAATTAATTTTAAAAAAGAAAAGAGACTAGAAAAGGTAGATTTCGGAAGATCCTGGACTTATATGAACTGATGTTGAGTGAGGGGAGCAGAAACAGGCGAACATTGTACAAAATTATAGCCACATTTTGAGAAGACTAACTTTGATAAACTTAGCTCTTCTCAGCAATGCAAGGTTCTAAGGCAACTCCAAAACACTCATGGTGGAAAATGCTCTCCACATTCAGAGAGAGAACTAGAGTCTGAATTCAGATCAAAGCATGACATTTGCTTTCTCTCTTTCTCATTTTGTTTTGTTTTGTTTCTTCTTTCCCATAGTTTACTCCATTATTTACAATTCTTCTTTGCAACATGACTAATGTGAAAATATGTTTAATGTGAATGTATATATAGAGCTTATATCAGATTGAATGCAGTTTTGTGGAGGGTGAGGGGAAGGTGGGGGAGAAAATTTGGGACTCCAATACTTATGGAACTGAATGTTTTAAACTAAAAACAAATATTTTTTTTAAAAAAGAAAAAAGCCTAGAGAACTAGGGAGGTGAATCTGTAGGATATGTGATCAAGGCTGCATATAGAAGGATTGCTTTTGGCAAGGAGAGGGTCACCTCTTCATTTGTGCCAAGAATAAAGGAAGAGATATGAGTCGAGGAAAATGTCTGAAGGATGCAAGATGAGGAAGAGGAAAGAGGGAGCTTTCATCTGAATGGCTTCAAAATGAAATATAAGGCAAGGTCCTTATCAGAAAGGGATGAGGGGGAAGAAGACCACGAAAGATTTGAGGGGAAATGAGAAGGTTTGGAACAGCATTTGTGGAGAGCGGGAATGTGAATTGATTAGGGAGGAGTAAAATGATTTCCTTGCTGCAGTAAGGGCTGAGTTGAGATAACATAAATTTGTAGTGGATGCAGTCAGCACTATTTTGTGATTTCCTCCAGCTGTATTCAGCAGTATGTGAATAAGAGTAAAGGAGACAAATGGTAAGAATGATCTAGGGGTTGGGGTTTGACAAGATATGATTGATAAAAGGACAAGAGAACAAGGGCTTAAGAGCGGAGAATTATGTAGAATTAAATGAGATGACTAAGGGCTTGAGATAGGGAAAGTAGAGAAGATAGCCAGTGGAGGGGTGATGTCCTATGAAAGGACAAATGGAGATCAAGGTGAGGACAAAGAGCATGGCTAAGGATTGTTAAGCACAAGGGAAAATGAAATGATCAAAGATTATGATCAGATAGAGGGATTTTCGAATTAACGAGCATAGAGGCAGAATCCTTGAGGGTGATGGGAGGATCACTGTATAGCTGAGGTGCAGTGTGGGAGAAGGTGGTGTGAACTAAGTACTCTGATAAATTAGAAAGTTGGGGTATCTGAGGCAGATCATGGCCATAAGGACCTTTGTTGGCTCATAAATTTGGATAGCATGAACCTCAAAGGAAGAGAGCGGGATGAGTGGTGGTGATGTTAGAGTGAGAATCTAGAAGTGGTGATGGACAACAAGGAGTATTCTGACTTCCTTACCACGAACAATAAGTCCAGAACATGGAAGAAAGTGTAGACAGCAGGACTCTCCAACTACAGTTCTTTCAAAGCTAGGTGAAACATGAGAATCACTATCACCGAAGCTTGAGTATTCTTCTTTTTCAGTCATTTCCAATTCTCCATGAACCCATTTGAGGTTTTCTTGGCAAAGAAACTGGGGTTTGCCATTTCCTTTTCCAGCTCATTTTACAGATGAGGAAACTGAGGCAAAGGGGGTTGAGCTACTTGTGCAGGGTCACACAGTTGGTAAGTGTCTGAGGCTTGATTTAAACTCATCTTGGTTTCCAGCCCAGTGCTCTACCCACTGTGCCACTTAGCTGCCTACCTTGTCATTAAACGTTAAATGACAGGATTGAAGTAGACGATTTTTAAAGTCACTCTAAGATCTTGCTCTGAGACCCCATGATCTCATTGTTCTCAGCTAGACCCTGGTGGGCTCCAATGATTGGTCCAAATATATTTTGTGTATGTGGGTTGTTGGTCAACCCTCCATCTCCTTACTTGCCTTCCTGCAAATCCATTGCTAGGTCATTGCCCAATCTGAGGCAGGAAGAATGAATGAATGAAAAATCACTTATTAAACATTTATTATGTGCTAAGCACCATCCCTGCTCTCAAAGTGCTTCTATGCTAATGAAGGAAAGAATGTATATAGAAGATTTTAACTACAAGTCAGATGGAAAGGTCCCTTGGTCTTTAGGGTACAATAGCAAAGCAGATGATGACTTTTCATTAATGTCATTTCCAGTGATAAAATCATATCCATATCTGAAGCTGAACCACCTGACAGCACCAAGGACTATGTTGGCTAAAATGTCCTTTTTAGGGTCTTCAGAAGTGATGGATGAAGTGCCCACAGAAATAGTTGTGGGAAGAGGGGGTAATTCCACAAGGGTTGCCTCTGGATCCAAAAGCTGGCCTAGAAGCTGTGTGGGTGGTCTAGGGCAGTGGTGCTAAGCTCAAATAGAAATGGATCCCTGAGGACTGTATATTGATTTAGAAAACCACAAATTAACATTATTTGTGTTGTATTTTGTTTTTGTTCTTTTAAACAATTCTCTATTACATTTTAATATGGGCTAAACTTTGGAATTTTGCTGGTGGCATGCATTGTGACCCAATGCCAGGGAGTTTGATACCTCTAATCTACAGAATGCTGCCCAAATAGAGGGAAAGAGCCCAAGGGTTCTTGGGTTTCCCTGCTCAAGGTAAAGTGCAATTGTGGAGCAGTTGGTAATGGCAAAAAAGTAGCCCCTTCTGCTCAATGACTTCTCCCCTTGGTGATGACTGCAGGACCCCAGGTGGTGGTATGGACACGGGTGACATGCTGTTCCCAGGGGTATTGAGTTTGTGGTCCTGGGCTATCTCTATTGGGCTATATGAGGCAGCGGTAGTTAAAGTGATGGGGCTGGTTTGACTTTTGTGGTACATGCTGCCTTCCATTTCTACCTCATAATGCCTTGTTGTTTCTATTAGACCAGTATGTCTACACCATTGGTGACAATTGGCCAGAAGTTGGTGAGGAAGTCTCACCTATATAGGATCTAAGTCGAGTAAATAGCATGAATTTCATCACAGACAGAAAAATAAATTTTTATTTATTTTATTTTTAGTTTATGGAATTAAAAAAAAGCATTTCCTTAACGTTATAATAAAGATGGCTGCACAGGAAACTGCAAATCTACAAATTACTATTCTTGTTAAATATATAATAAAGTTATCATGTCAATTTTTTTTCTTCCCTCTCCACCTTCACCCTAGAGATGGCTAACATCAGACTCAAATATGTATATTTATGTATACTCATTCTATAATCTAGTTATCATTTTTTTCTCTGAATACAGATAACATCTTCCTTCATATGTCCTTTATAGGTAATCTGGGTATTTATAACAGTCAAGCACTTACTTGCTCAAAGCTGTTCTAAAACAAAATTGCTGTTACTGTATACAATGTTCTCTTGGTTTTGATCATTTCATTCTTTATTATTTCATGTGAGTCACTTTCCTGTTTTGCTAATACTCAATTTGCAGTATGAAGGCTGATTGCTGTTCGTCCTTTCAGTCATATCTGAATCTTCACGACTCCATTTGGGGTTTTCTTGGCTAAGATACAGGAATGGTTTGTCATTTCCTTCTCCAGCTTCATTTACAAATGAGGAAACTGAGGTAAACAGGATTCTGAGACTTGCCCAGGGTCACACAACTAATAAGTGTCTGAGGCTGGATTTGAACCCAGAAAAATGAATCTTCCTGACTTCAGACCTTGCTCTTTCTCCACTGTGCCACCTAGCTGCCCCAAAGGCTGATTTCCTTGACCTTATAATACTGGCAGCAAACTTTGTGTGGACCACCAAGAAAACGTACTTCCCCTGCCAACATGAGCCAATGGAAGAGTCACAAACCCTAGCTGAAAACATGCAACACTCCCACATCCAAGGAAAGCAAGACAAGACACCAAGTGTTACAAGGAGAAGGCCATCCAAATATACCATGAGTTTATTGCCACTCACCACCTGAGCTTCCCATGCATGGGAATGAGGGGGTGGCAGAAGTGGGTAGTCAGAAAGAATAACTATCTGCCAGTTATTTATAGAACCAGTGCCTCATGGGTAGGTGATCCTGACTTTGAACTTCACAGTAAATTGACTATCTGTCTCCTGCCACTTTCCACAACCCTGGGAGGAAGTGGGTAAGAGTCAGTTGCTTCTGTGATGTCAGTATCTGGAGCTGGATTATCTTGTGGATTTATTCACGCTAGGAGCCAATTTGCAGTGCCAAGCCGAGTTTCCCCTGCCCCCAAGTCCATTTTCAAGCCTCTTCTCCCCAGTTCTCCTATCTCCGCCCACTCCTATGCCTTTTGATGTGTGCTCAAGGATCTAAACTAATTTTCCTAACAATTTTAGCAAAACATAATTAGGAAGGTAATGCTAAGAGAAGGGGGGGTGGAAGAGAGAAGAAGTCAGGGAGCATATTCTAAATCCCAACATAAATTATTTAGGGTAATCTGTGGTAAAGAATTATCGAGGCTCTGCTCTCTTCCATTACTGCAGAGAGGGGAGAGTTAACTAGAAGAAGAATGGTTTTGCATTTAGAGAGACAGCCCCTTCAGCACAGGCCTCTTGTCTCCTGCTTTTGGCACAAATCAGGAGATATTTCTCTGTTATTTCTGACAGAACCAGGGCCATCAGATGCAGCAGAGTGCTTTATACCTCTCCACGGCAGATGAGAACAGGGCCTAATGGGCAGTAGAACCAAAGCAGAGGATCTTTTCTAACTGCTGTTGTCAGGGTCTGACATACCAATGAGCAGAGGCCTCCTCTCCCCTCCCTTGAAAAAATTATCTCCACCATCTGCCACAGAGCCTGAAAATCGAGCAGTTTCAGGGCTGGAAAAGAGAAGGCGAGGCTCCGCCACTAGCTAGCTATATTACCTTGGGCAAGTTTTTTTTAATCCCCCCTCTCTCAGCTTCATTTTCTCATTTATAAAATGAAGGGGGTAGGGCAAGTCGGTCCCTAGGGTGTCTTCCAGGTCTAGCAATCTATGATGGGCTACCAGTGCTTTCAAAAGTCAGAGATAGCATTATGAGGAAGCTGTGCCTATATGGCTATTTTGAAGTAACAATGGGCAAGCATCCAGGAGAAGGCAGCCAAAATGGATAAAGGGTCCCAGGTCATGGCATCAGAGGATTTGTTGCAGATGACCTTGGCTAAGTCACTTAGCTTCTGCCTCAGTTTCCTCAATTGTAAAATGAAAATTAATAATAATAGCACTTACCTCACAGGGTTGCCATGAGGATCGAAGGAGATAATATTTATAAAGCACTTAGTACAGTACCTGGCACTTAGACTGTTATGTGAATGTTAATTATTGCTGGTGTTATTGTGGATTTTTGTATATTTTGTGGAAAAGAGACAAATGTTGATTTTAGGTAAGGCAAAATGTTCTCACAAGTACAGCTTTGCAAAAGGGGAATGAACTGCGTTGGAAGGAAAGGGGTTCCACCTTGTGAGGGGGCTTCAGGCAAAGACTAGTCAACTAGTTTTCTGAAATGTTGTAGAGAAGGATTCTTTTTTCAGATATTGGCTGAACTAGATGACCCACTGAGGTCTTCTCCAAATCTGAACCTCTCTAATTCTGTGACAGCAGGCAGAATGCTCTAAAATGCCAACCACGCAGCCTGTCATTCTACCATTATGGCTTCCTTCCTTTGGATCCTTAAGTCTCTTTTATCTTGGAAAGCCCATTTTTGAGAAAAAAATACACGTAGAGGGGGCCACAACTTAACGATTAGTTGTCAGTGGATTAGAAGGGGCATTAGAATATACTTTATTGCTGATTGTCTTAATTTTAGGACCCTGAAACACTGCATCCTTGGGGTAGATGTCTCCAAATTTCATTAATTCCTTGACCTAAGGTGCTTAACTACATAGAGAAGCTAGGTGGTGCATTGGGTAGAGTACCAGATCTGGAGTCAGGAAGACTCACTTTCCTGAGTTCAAATCTAGCTTCTCACTCTTACTAGCTATGTGACCCTGGGCAAGTCATTTAACCCTGTTTGCCTCAGTTTCCTCATCTATATAATGAACTGGAGAAGGAAATACAAATCTTATTCCAATATCTTGGTCATGAAAACCTCATTTGAGGGTCACAAAGAGTCAGACACAACTGAACAATAGCAAAATTGCATAGTCTCACTACCAATAACTGTTATTTGCCATGTTGCTCCCTCCTTTTCCTCAGGGGAGAGTCTGAAGAATAAGAATGTGGAATTTTGTGAACCTTTCCCTGAATCTTCCCTTTATCAGTTCCCTCCATTTGTAGTACACTTGATGGGTAAACCTGATTGCAGTTGACTGCCTTAATTCTCCACCCCCTCTCCAAAAACCTACAAGTGAAGGAAAACAATGACAACCAGCACAGCTTCCCCACCCCACCCCCGCCCCGCCCACACACACAAACAAACAAAAAACCCTACTATGGTGCGGCTTCTAGGATACATATCCTTCTTCACCTACTTTCTCTAACTACTCAGTTGGTTGACTTCCAAGTTTAGGGGTTCAGTGCACTCAGAAGTTATATATTACAGCTGCTGTATATTTATCCTTATGATGGATCACTAGTCCATAGCTTATATATTTTCAGCATCTGTTCATCCAAGAGTAAATCTTGAGAAACACATCTATCTGTAAAGCTACTATGATAGGCAGTGGAATAGTCTACCTTTAGAAAGCTTCTATCCATACTGGAATACGAAAGAGACAAGAAATTTGTCAGTATTTGGAAAAGTCTGCAAATTGTACTTCCTGTGTTATTCCTCACTATAATGTTGACTATAATGACTATATGTTGACTAAGCACCTAATCTATGTGATGAAAAATGATGCTTCTTGCCCCCAAAGGGTTTCTAATCTCTTGGAGGAAGCAGGCATGCATGCCAACAAAGTAGGACAATATGATCTAGAATATGATGGGGCAAAAAAGAGATACCTTAGGATAATTTGAAGAGGGGGAGACCATATTGAGCTGGAGGGGTACCAGGGAAAGCTTCATGGAGGTGGTAGTACCTGGCGCTTGAAGAGAAAGCTTTCAATAATGAAGGAGATAGTCATAAATCTGGCATGGAGAATGTCCTAATCAAATGTACAGAGGCAAGATAGGGCAAGCTTAGCTAAAGGAACAGCAAAAAATTAAAAAAAAACACCATATCTTAATATGTTATAGAGAATGAAATTTTCCAACATTAAAATACATGCATTTATAAAAAGTAATATTGAAAACTGCTCTTTTCTTCCTACCCCCTTCCATGTATTTTTTTAATGCTAAGTAGTTGCCTACCTTAAATCCTGGCTTTGTGTTGGAAGTGCCAAATGACTGATGACTTCTCACAGCATAATCATTTTTCACTTTTTCCATATATGTGGATGCTGCCAATGGTGAGAAAATGAGGAGTTATAAAGATAATAGGGAAAGGAAGTATGAGGAGAAATGGAAGGGGATGCCTAAGGGAAAAGGAATAACAATGATTAATTATTTGCCTGGGACTACATTGAAAATTCCTGGAGGTCAGGAACTATGCCTTACACCTCTTTAAGAGATAATATGTTATCAGAAAAAGACACATAACTTGGAATGAGGAGGCCTTGGGTCAAGTTTCAAATCAATCATTTTATTAACTGTGTGACTATGGAGCAGTCACTTCTGGGAAATGACGATGATGGCACTTTCATCACTTTCTTCAGAGGGTAACTGTAAAGACAAATTAAATAATGTATGAGATAGATACTCTTGCAATCTGGGTTTCTAGCCGAGTTTGGAGCATTTTCATGAGACTCTCCTACTTGGTAGAGAGAATGCTTACACAAAGTTAGGTACTTGTGTGAGGGGTAGAGTTAGTGCAAGAGAACTGGAAAGGAAAGATATCCTTTTTTTAAGAGAGGACACGCTTGGTGCCAGAATCTTTTGGAGACCAACTCTAGATGTGGAAATAGACAGAATTTGGAAACTGCGGACATAAGCTCCTCAACATGCCCCTGATTTCCAGTTAGCCTCCCTAGAGACTTGAGGAAATGTTCCCTTGGGTGATATCAGAGCCTCTCTCTCTCTTGGTAGAGCTAAGATCTCATATGACTCCCAACCAAAAAACTTATTCATTTTTATTTTCTGATGTATTCTACTCTATATACCTTCAATTTCTGTTTGCTATTTACTTGAATAAATGGCTTGATTAACTTCCACTATTTGTGATGGTCTTTTGTGTATTTAGTGTTTAGTGAAACAAGTCAAGCCTGCAGGGGTAAGTTTAAAATAATTCTCCTTCCTTTAGAAAATAGCGATCCATTAAGCAACAGTTTATGTTTAGAACCTATTGTACCCTTACAGCAGTAATATTTAGAGGAGCAGATATAATTCTAGCCCAGAATCCCTCTCAGAGACTGGAGAACAGAGCCACCAGACTCTTCCTATGTGGGGTAGACAAGGTTCCAGGGTCATCTATTGAGTCTTCCCACAAGTCACATGTTGACAAATGAACATACATATATTCAAATGGGCATGCACACACATATCTTAAATATTATATAAATGTGAATTATTATGTGCATCCTCCATAGAGGATATTGTATACCCTCTCTATACACAGTCAATACTCAATGATTCATTCATTTATTTTATTTGAGACAAGGAAAGAACAGGAAATATTGGACCTGTAAGGCAATTACAATGCAAGACTCAGGTAGAAATAAATATCAACTTTCCTAAATCTCCTCTTCCTAAACCTGAACTCAGCAGAAAAAGTTGGGGACCTGCTAAAAACTTAATAAACTACAAAGCTGGGATAGCAGAATTCTATCTTCTCCCACTAAATTACTGTGTACCCTTGACTGAAGACATTGCTTTGATATTACTTAATATGGGAAACTAATCACTTATCAACTATTTACTAAATCACAGAATTTAGAACTGGCAAGTTTCTACAAAATAATCTGGCATTAGGCCCTTGAGAACCTTGTTGCTGCCTGGTATAGACAGAACACATGGCCTCTGTCCTCATGTAACTAACCAATGTCTACCCAATCAAACAGAGAACAAGACAATGTGTAGGAGCTACGTTGGGTCATGTGGCCCTTAGAAATTCCTACAAGAACTTTTCAGGTAAAGAAACATTTTATTCTGACCTTCTAGAAATTCCAAAAAAGAGGCCTACATAGATTCCAAGAAGTTCAAGCTGGGAGGGACCTTAGAAATCATTCAGTTCAGCTCCTTAATTTTAAAATTGAGAAAAATGAAACTCAGAATGGTGCATTAATTTGTCCATGTTGATGAAAGACCTATATCTCACTGGTCTCCTGAGGTATGTCAGTCAGTCAACAAGCATATATTAAGTATTATTTTATATTAATATATATTAAGTAAGGGAGAATGGATCATATAACCTCTGCCAGGTATTGCTCCCTGTTGGTCTCATGTGGTCAATATGCTTTTCTGGTCCTATGGTTACATTCTTTGCTGCTGAGTAAATGATAATTAAGTTTCTATCTCCTTCCAGTCTCAGTTAGGATGTTTAGCTGAAGTGCTAACCCCTTATCATGAGAGTAAGCATGGGCTTTACCACATACCATTTAAAAAATTTTTATGAGCATTTTATCTTGATTTCTTTTAAGATATGATCCCATCCTATTCAATTCACTCTGTGCTCTCTGTCTCTGTGTGTGCATGCATGTGTGCATGTGTGTGTGCGCACACATGTACATGAGTGTGTGTGCATGTGTGTGTGCGTGTGTGTGTGTGTGTGTATGTATAATCCCACCAACTACCAGATACTGAAAAATTTCAGGAGTTACAAATATTATCTTTCCATATGGGAATGTAAAGAGTTCAACTTTGGTAAGTCCCTTATGACTTCTCTTTGCTGTTTACTTTTTCATG
>CM053771.1:339824082-339861345 GCA_028658325.1 Potorous gilbertii
TCTATATGTACTTGTTTTTCAGGATCCCAAGTCTGTTTTGTGCCAAGTTTCAATTTTAATGAAGAATTCGTATTTCATATATTCATTCATCACAACTGTTCAACAATAGGGTTATACATTCCAGGCTTTTTCATGAACTACCAAAGAACCTTGAATATATTTTGTTTGTATACTGTCCCTTCTCCTTTTCATACACTTTATACATTAAGATTTCAATGCAATTTTCAATTTCTCTACCTCCTGTTTCATTCTAACTAGCTTCTGCCAGAGTAAAATTGTCCACCCTGAGATTGCTAAACTGAACATAGTAAAGCCAAACAATTCCTTAATAAGCACCACTATTGACAAAGTGTACGTTCAAGCATTAAATATGCATATTTCTTTTAAGAAAATACACAAGTTTAATAGTTTTTGTCTGAACTTTCAAATTTTTTTTTAATGAAATTAATGCCTGTGGGTCAGTGAACTATATAAAAATAGTACCTCATCCCTTTGCTTAATCAATGACCAAGCTCAAGTGTGTCAGACCACATGCTGACGTGAAAAGAGTTGGTTTCCATCTCAGACTGGAGATGTGTTACAGAAATCAATTTCAGATTAATGCAGCCCATTTACAAAAACCTATTTTCACAGAGTTGGGACAGTGAAAGATCAACAGGCGTCACTCCCTCATTTTATGGAAGAGGAGAGTAAGACCCAGGAGGCTGAGTGAGTTGCAGAAGGTCACATAGGCAGTAAATGGCAGAGCTTGGATTTAAACATAGGTCCTCCCCACTCCAAATTCAGTGCTATTCCCACTGCTACACTAGGCTGACTTAAAAGTCATAACTCTTCCTTGCACTTTAGTTCCCACTGTCTTAAAAGCATGTTTATAAAATAAAAACACATGAGTTTTTTTTTTCCCTGCCATTCTGCATCTATCCATGAAGATTTCTGGGACTATCTAAGAAACTTGTACAAAATGGTGATAAGATAAGAGGGTGGAAAGTAAAAAAGAAAATGTGCGCCAAGGACATCCTCAACCAGACCCCACACTATAGCTCATCACCCTGATGTCTCACATGAATGCACACACTGGAAACACCACTTACCCTTGTGGCTCCTCTCTCTGGTTGGGTGGCTGCTCCTTGAACCTCCATCTGAAGGGGTGCCTGACCAGTCATGTCTCCTTTCTCTTCAGGTCATCTTCAGGACTTTCTCTACAACGCCTGACATGGGGCACTCCCCTCTGCCCCAATTTTTTTTAACTTCCATTTATATAATGCATAAACCATTTATCTTTTCCCATTAGAATGTAAAGTTCTTAAGGGCAGGGACTATATTTCCATTCCCAGCATCTAGCACAGTGCTTGGCATGTAGTAAACACTATGCTAGTAGACTGGCAAAAGCACAGATTCAGGAGATGAGCAGTACAGTGCAATATAGGCTTTGCAACTAATCACTGGTGTAGCTTTGGACAATCACTTAAGTCTTCATGGCTTAAACTTCCTCATTTATAAAATTTGTGAGCTAGCCCAGTGCTCCTTAAACAATGGGCAGTGACTGAAAATTCTGGCAACAACAAAAGGTTTCTAAACATGCAACAACTAAAAATTAATTAAAAATCAAATGCGTAATGAATCTAAGGTGTTTCTGGCAGCACTTGCTAGTGTTGCATCATGAAACTTCAGGCAGCCTTGGTTCTGAACCCAAAGCATGCACATTTTGCACTGCATGTGCCCTCAGGCCACACAACGCCAAGGAATGCTGCCAAAAAGCCCTGAGCTAGATGAGACATGTCTATGATCACTTCTAGATTCAAAATTTTAACAACATTAAACCTAAGCAATCCTTATTTCTGCAAACTAAAGGCCAAGAAAATTTCCTAGCTTTCTCTTAGTAAGAAACCAGGATATCTCATTCATACCAAACATTATATATGATCAGAAGAATCTGATAGACACTACAGAAACTAAAGTAGAATCTCAAGCTATCTGGATCTTCTTTGGCAGCTATCATATAGTTGACATAGTCTAACTAGCCCTAGGGGAAGAAATCAAAAACCTTATGGTGGTGGTGATAGTGACAGGAACCTTCTTGTTTTGAAGGAGCTAAGCAAGAGGTGGGTATATCTGTGTGGTAGCATTGGAGAAAGAAAGGATAGGTATTTATATATATTGGTATTGAGAATGATTGAGGGTTAGCATTTCACCATAGAGGATTCTCTCACTATCTTTCTGCCTTCCGAGAGACCCACATAGAACCCAGTAAAATACAGGAGACTGAATGGGGAGGGGAAGGAGAAGGTAGATAGTTGCTTAAGAGATTCCATGGTGTGTCTCACTCCATGAAACAAGAAAGACCTGAACATTAGAGAGTCTTTGAGGAAGGTTATCAGTGACCACGTCTCTATTAGGACATTCAAATAGAATTGTTATTGACTGCCACCGTCTTTTGCTGGACGTTCTCTGAAGAAAGACTTTAAGGGAAGATCCTATCAAAAATAAGTATCCATATGAGGACATAAAGGAAAAGTTACACAAAACCCCTTAGCACTCCCATCTGGTAAGTTATGACAGGGAGGCATGGAGTGGCTGCAAATGCCTAGCAATTAGTAAAATCTTCTCTTTATGAGATGGCACAGTTAGACCAGCTGAGGGAGTAAGCAAGCACAGTGTCAGGTCCTGGGATACACACACCAAAAGAAGGAAATCCCCGATCTGTGAGGAGCTGGTACTTAACAGGCTCCCACATATCTGTGAGAAGCTGATATTAATGGGGGCCAGCAGAAGCCCCCTAGGGCAGGAAGGGAGGATTAGGAGTGACTAAGGGCAACTGCTACCATGATCTTGATTAATTTACTGCCCCCAGGGTCAAAGAAGAACCAGAAAGAAGGAGAGAGCACCTGTAGGTCAAGACAGACCAGCAGGACACTTGTGCTGGTAGGCCTCGTGTCCCAATGTGTGGCTAGACAGGATGTACATAGAGGTGAAAGGGGCTTCAGACGTCATCTCATGTGAACCCTCCTCATTTTACAGACGAGAAAATGGTTCCAGAGAGATTCAGTAATTTGCCTGATTGGGAGTCACATTGGGAGGAGAGGCAAAGGCAGTAGATGAACCTGGGTTTTCTGGCTCCAAAGCTAATACTTTATCCACTATATATCAATCACCAAGGTCCTTTTCAGTTCTAACAGTCTAGGAGTCTCTGACTTCTAGGCCAGGGGATGGGGGAATGAACAATTTAAAAATAACATCATATCATGAGAACAAAATATTCTGTCTACTGTCACTGGCTACTTTAGATGTCACGGGGCTTTGTGGCAAAAGAATGACACCTTTGTACTTTATAAAGCGGGTCTGATAAATTATATTAAATTTTATCTTAGGGAGTTTAAATTAATCCTGCGGTACCAAAATGAACATTCTAAGAGACAAAAATTCCTGATAAAAACATTTCTCTAAATGACAAATCCTAAAATTGAAAATAAGTCCTAGTGATTTAATAAACATCGTAAGTCAAACACAATCTGTCCCATAATTTGTACTCATATCTATTCAGATTTTTTTGAATCAGTTTTGTTCCTCTCTCTTTTAATAATATGCTTTAAAAAACTTTCTAGGCAATAAAACTCCAATGGATAGCAGTGGAATTCAGTGCAAAAAGTTAAGTTTCACCAAGGTGATATTTAAAAGCAGGTAAGTATATCATTAGCTCCTTCTTATTCCCCATCACCTTACCTCACCTTTGACATCTTGTCCTCCTCACTTTGTGTCAGACTCAAGTAACATCACATAAAATAAGGTAACACATAAAATGAAAGACTAATGATTGACTGCATTTGCAAATACAGAGCAGCAGCACTCAAAAGATGGAACTATTTCCTGAAAAAAATGTCAGATTATGCATTTCAACCTCAGAGTCTTTTAAAATCTTAATGTCTAATTTCTTACCCTTTAAGCTCATCAGCTAAACACATGCCAAACCGTTTGGTGCCAGTCTCCATGCATCTTCTAATCATAAGCCTATATCGAGGTTCAAAGACATGTAGTGGACAAGGGATTGTAGGAAAGGCCATGGTGCACACAAAGATGGGAACATCTTTAGTCAAACTGTAAAACAATGAAAAATTTTAACTTATTGACACTTTCTAAGCTGAACTATTCAGAACAGATGAGAATAACTGGTAGAATATAAGGCAGATAAAAAAACAAGCTGCAACTCTGTCTTTAGAAACCTGGCTTCAGACAGAACCTTTTTTTTGTTGTAGCAAAGAACTGGAAATAAAACATAAGTCCACAAGGGATGCCTGCACAAACTGGGTGACGCGAAGAAAATAGAATATTGTACCTGAAAAAATTATAAATATCAATAGAGAGGTATATCAGTGGAATGGGTTAGGTACATAAGACACAGTAGTCAATGACTATAGCAGTCTGTTGTTTTATAAACCCAAGGACCCCAGTTTCTGGGATAAACTCACTGCTTGATAAAAACTTCTGGGAAAACTGGATAACACTGGGGCAGAACCTGGGCACAGACCAATGCCTGACACTACACATAAGAATAACATCCAAATGGATACATGATCTAGGTATAAAAACTGATGATATAAAAAACAAATTAGGGGAGAGCAAGGGATAGTTTATTTGTCAGATTTATGGAGAATGGAGAAATTTACAACCAAACAAGAGATAAAGAACATTATGAAATGCAAAATGGATAATTTTGATTACATTAAACTGAAAAGTTTTTACACAAACAAAGCCAGCGCAACCAAGAGTAGGAGGGAAGCAGAAAACTGGGAAAGAATTTTTGCAACTAGTGTCTGTGATGAAGGCCTCGTTTTTAAAATATATAGAGAACAGAGTAAAATTTACAAGAATACAAGTCATTCCCCAATTGATAAATGGTCAAAGGACATGAGTAGGTAAATTGTGGAGAAAGAAATTAAAGCTATCTTATAGTCATATAAAAAGTGCTCCAAATCACTAATGATTAGGGAGATGCAAAAAAAAAAAACAAAAAACAAGCCAAAAAAAACCAAACAAACAAAAAACTCTGAGATACTACATCATACCTATCAGATTGGAAGATGACAAATTCTGGAGAAGATATGGGAGAGTTGGAACATTAATTCATTATTGGTGGAGCTGTGAGCTGGTCCAATCATTCTGGAGAGCAATTTGGAACTACATCCAAAGGGCTATAAAAATGTGCATACCTTTTGACCCAGCAATATCACTTCTAGGACTGTATCCCAAAAAGATCATAAAAATGGGAAGGGGTCCCACGTGTACAAAAATATTTATAGCAGCTCTCTACATGGTGGCCAAAAACTGGAAATCAAGGGAATGCCCATCAACTGGGGAATGACTGAGTAAGTTGTAGTATATGAATGTAATGGAATACTGTATTGTGCCATAAGAAATGACAAATAGGTGGACTTCAGAAAAACCTGGAAAGACTTATATGAATTGATGCTGAGGGAAATGAGAAGAACCAGGAGAACATTATACACAGTAATAGCCACAGGGTGTGAGGGCTGTTTCTGATAGACTTAGCCCTTCACAGCAATGTAAAGACCTAATACATTCCCAATGGACTCTAGAGGCAAAATGCCTTCCACATCCAGAGAAAGAACTATGGAATTGGATTGCAAAATGAAGCAGAGAATTTTCTCTTGTGTTATATTTTGTTTCAGTTTTTCTCATAGTTTCTCCCATTCATTTTAATTCTTCTATGCAACATGACCAATGTGAAAATGTATTTAATAAGAATGTAAGTGTAGAACCCATGTAAGATTACACACCATCTTGGGGAGAGAAGGTGAATGGAAGTGGAGAAAATCTAAGACTTATGGAAATGATTATAGAAAACTGAAAATAATTTTTAAAAAGCATCAGTAAAACATTTTAAAATACATAGAATAAAATAAAGTTCAGAAGGGAACATAGACAAATGGGTAATTTTGTTACTACCTTGTTAAATTTAATAAACACTTAAAAAACTGCATCAGGTCACAGTTTTTTTTTATTTTTTACATATTAAAATGTATGTATATGTTGATAATTGAAATAATATAGAATAAAAAAAAATACTGACAAACTTCATGGTTGATTCAGTGAGCAAGGTCAAAATCTTAAGCCTCGGTGAAAGTGAGGTCTTTTGTTCATCTGGGCCTTCTACCAAATCCCATTTTATTTAATGGTGAAGGCTATATAAATCATAAACTTTTACACTAGTTTACTTGAGAAGTTTGAGGATACAGTTAGGATAAGATTTTCATAATGACTAAAGTAATAATACTATGTAGTAGTTTACAGTAATACTAAGAAAGAATGGAAAGTTTCTGCCATTTCAGAGGCAATAGTATATAACATTTATATGAAAGCTAAATCAACACCAGAGTTCTTCCATACCCAATCATAACACAAACAAATCTGTTTTATTACATATATAACTAAATCTCTAATTTAGAATCTCATTTTCTTTGTTACATTTAAAAATACTTTTGTGAGATTATGAAATCAACAAAAATGTATTTTCTATCATCTCAATAAGATGTAACACATGCACAGCACTTACTTTGATAACTCCTTCATTTCATCATCATAAACTTTTTTTCTGTCAGATAACTCTTCTGGTAAATAATGAAGTATTAATTCTTCAGTCAATGTGGTTTTTTTATAACTTCTGCTTGCCAAAAACTGAAATAAAATAAATGTTGCAACAATAATCATATTGACATACAGCAAATTCAAAGAAATTAAGTAAGATCAACACAGCAATTAATTTTGACTATAAAATTTCTGTTTCTCAGTTTTAAAAGAGTTAAAGTAATGAAAACTTATAAGGCAGTGCAGGACACTACAAAAAAAAAGAAACACAGTAGGTTACAAATACATAAAGTTGTTTTAAAATTTCTGTCTTTATATAGAGGCTTTAACTGGTATGAAGAACATTTATTTTCTATAATTTGTTTTATCGTATTTGTAATTTTTATTCTAAACAAATACAAAATGAGAAAAGAAAAAAAACATTGCCATGTACACAGCAGATCGTGAGAGGATTCAAAATAAAACAATAAATTTCCACTTCAAGAAAATCTATATAATAAATATAACATATTGTTCTCAAAGCTGCCTGGCTTTTCTTTCTTTCCTTGTTGATTTTCTTTTGTTTTCTGCTGTGCCCTTTTTTACTTTATTGTTTTCCCCTCCCTGTGCCCACCACCCTAGAGAAGGCTACAATTAAGCATGGATATGGATACACACATACATACATACACACACACACACACACACACACACACACGGAGAGCTCTATAAATATATATATACTCATGCACATATATGTAAGACCAGACTATGCTTATTCCCTATCATGTTTCTTTGAAGTTAGATAGCATCTTCCTTCATAAGTCTAAGTCTTTCCATACTTTTAAAAAATCAATCAGATCCTCATTTCCTAGACCACAGCAATATTCCAATCTAATCACATCTTATCTGAGAGATAGTCTATGAAAAATTTTCTATATTCCTTCTTTTCTTGGGTACATAGATTTTAATTATACAAGAAAAACTGTATTTAAAATAATCAAGTCTGCTTCAACAATGCTCTCACCTCTTAATATAGCTTAAGGTCTGATACTGCTGAATCTACCTCCTTTGCATCTTTCCACCCCGGTTTCTCTGAAGTTCCCAACCCTTTGTTGTTCCAAATGAACTTTTTTTTTTTAATGCAGTAAAATATTTTTTTAGTAATTTAATTAGGATGACATTGACTAAATAATTAGGCAAAACTGTCATTTAAAAATTATTATTGGCTTTACCTACCCATGAAGGATAAATATTACTTCAATTATTTAGACCTGAGTTTTATTTGAATAAAAAGTGTTTTATGTTTATGTTCTTTTAGTTCCTGTGTCTGTTTTGGCAGGTATAAGCTCAGGTATTTTATACTATCTAATGATTTTAAATGGTCTAAAACAATATTGAACTGTTGAAACATAGCGTAGTTTCTCTATTTTTCACTTTTGATTAAATCTATTTTAACTTTAACTTTGAGATCATGATTACTATCCTTATTTTTTTACATATTAATTTCCACTTTTGCCCTTTATTTTATCTGTGTGCATTTCTCATTTTTATGATGTTGCCTGAAAGCAATATATTTGGAATTCAAATTTTTAATACGCTATCCATTTCCATTTTATGGGTAAATTCATTCCATTCACATTCTAAGCTACAATTATTTGTTGTGTATTTTCTTCTTTCCTATTTTTCCCTACTATCCTTCTCATCTTATTTACCTTACCTCTCCTCACTGCTCTGCTTGGCTTCTACCTTCTAACTTGCCCTCCTTAACCTCCTTAACCTACCCACTTCTCTAAGAGTCCCTCCTTTATCTTCTCCCCCAACCCTATCTCCTTGCCCTCTTATTTCTGAATTTAGAAGACTTTTTTACACACACACACACACACACACACACACACACACACGTATATAATTTCCTCTTTAGCCTACATTCCTGATGAGAGCAAGGTTCCAGACCCACCCACTCTCCCTGCTACTAGATTCTTCTGTATCAATTTTTCCTTCTATTTCTCATTTGTATAAGGTAAATACTCCTTTTTATGTCTCTCTACAATTTTATTTTTTTAGAATTACCCCATCATACTCAGCTCACATCTTTCTTTCAAACTACCCAAAAAATGATGACAACCACAACAGCACTGCTAATATTTCCACAAAGTAAGAAGTTTGACCTTATTGAGTCTGTTATAATTGACTTTTAATGTTTACCTTGTATTTTTCCTGGATGTTACGTGTCCAATTTTCCCTTAAGTTCTGGAATTTTTGTCACAAAAACCTGAAAGTCTTTGAGTTTATTAAATGTCTTTGTTTTTTGTCCATTCAGAATTATACTTAACTGCTGGGTAAGTTACCCTTGGTCATAATCCAAGCTCTTTCACTCTATGGAATATAGTATTCCAAGACCTATGGTACTTCAATGCAGTTTAGCGGCTAGATTTTGTGTAACCCTTATCGTAAATTGTTTTTTCTTGCTGCTTCCAATATTATCTCCTTAACCTGGGAGCTCTGAAACTTGGCTATGATATTCCTGTGAGTTTTCCTCCTGGGATCTCCTTCAGGATAGTGATCAGTGGATTTTTTTCTAATTCTATTTTGCCGTGTTGTTCTAGAACTTCAGGAAAATTTTCCTTGATAGTTTCTTGTAATATTTATCAAGATTCTTTTTTTAAATTGTAATTTTCAGGTAGTCTGACTGTTATTATTTATCCTTGATCTGTTCTCTATTAGTTGTTTATCTGATGAGTTGTTCCACTTTCTCTTCTATTTTTTCATTCTTTTGATTTTGTATTATGATTTGTTGGTGTCTTAGAACGTCATTAGCTTACCCTTGCCCAATTCTAGTCTTCAAGAAATTACTGTCTTCCTTAAATTTCCAATTCTCTATTTTTAGTTGGTTGACTTTCTTTTCAAAATTTTCTTGATTTTCTTGGACTGTTCTTATTTTAAAAAAATTTTTTTTCCTTGATCTCTCTTATTTGATTTTTAAAGTTCTTCATAAATTCTTCCAAGAACTCTTTTTGTGCTTTTGATCATTTGATGTTTCTCAGTGAAAAAGGAGTGGCTTTTTAGCTCCATTATCTTCCTCTGACCATGAACCTAGATCTTCTCCAACCCCACAGTAACTATTTATGGTTGGGTTCTTTCTCCTTTGCTTACTCATTTTTATTTGTTTTATTATTTTGTTTTTTTAGCAACTATTAGTGTAATCAAGTTGTAGTTCTAAGATATGGGAAATGTCACAAGTCTTGGGTTTTTCTTACTGTTATTTTCTGAGGTCTGTCTCAGGGTCCAACCTTGGGCTTTCCTCAGCTGGGATCCCCCACCCACACTGGCCCCACAAGTAGTCTGGCTGCCAGCAGTCCCTCTGGTAGATGCATACTACAACTGTCCCCTCTACCCTGGAACTAATATCAGGGACTCTGCTCTCCTGCAAGTGCCCACACCCAGCAGAGTCTCTGCCCCTCACCAGGTATGTGCTAGTTACTTCTCCATGCAGCTATAGCTCTGGAAGTGTCTGGTTAGCACAGCTGTGCCTGGTGTGCCTTGCCAGTGGAAGGTCCTTCAATCTTCTCCTACTTAGCCATCAGACCCCCTCACACTGTCTTTGAGATGAAAGTTTCTAAGGTTGAAGCTGCCTCTCAACTCAGCTGCTCCCAGCGTTTGTTGACTTTGCAGAGCTGACCTGGAGGTATCTGCACTTTACTCAGGCTACACCTCCGCTCCTGGAAGTTGGATCTTTCCTGGGGTCTTCTCAAATTGTCTTAGGAGGACAACTACTTTACCTTGTGTTTATTTCTGCTGTTCTGAAGTGATGTTATGTGTTATTTTGGGGGTTTTTTTGTGCAGTAAATTTGGAGACCCAAACGTTTTCTAATTTACTCCTCCATCTTCCCAGAATCCTCTCTCATTTTTAAATTTAAATAGTGTTTTAGCCTTCCTCATAATTCTGTAAATAAATTTAAAATGGCATGTCTTGGTCCTAAATAGTGTACAAGTTCCATATGTGGGAATATAATGTGATGATATTTATTTTCAACAAAATTCTTCCATATGTCAAGCTATATATTTTCAGGGCAAGACTGAAATGCTACACTCAACGGCAAACATTTTCGGTTGCTTAGACTTAGCTCAGGCACACAAACTAGAGTAGCTAAGTTAAGTGGTATTCTTTTGGGGGGTGGGAGAGTATGTCTGGACTCAATCTTGTACCACAGGAGGGTCTTACCTGGGTTTAGACCAGTTTTAATGTTATCTGAAAATCTTTGTCCATATACCTTCACTTCTTCTTAAGGAGTTTCATAAACCTCAGTAGCAAAGGTCAGATAGAAAATAAAACTCTGACATGTCATAAGACTGCATAAAATTATGGTATTATCAAAAAAGTAGTAATATGTCTATTGATGTTTATCTTATATGCTATTTTTTACTGACTAGCACAATAAAAGCTGATTTACTTCTATACTATCAAATGGGACATCTACATATTTACAATAACAATTGATAGCTGAATTTGCATAATAATGTCTCTGAGGACACTACAAGACCATAAAGTACCTTGGAAATTAAAAGGCATTCAATTATGTTTCTTATGTGTTTATATATTTTATTATTTTTAAGTTCTTATAAAAACTGGTAGCTCATATATAGCATATATGCTACCTTTCTATGAATTAAAAGACTTCATTGCTCATCACATTTTACAATATAAATACAATTATGCCCCACTTTTGTGAAACTAACTTCTAGAAACCCTAGTCATTGCTAGAAACACGGCTGCGAGCCTAGAAACAAAAAAGGCACAGATAAAAATAACTACCACAAAAATCTACATCCTCCCATAGCAGATAATGATATATACAACACAACAGCAGATTACAAGCAGGATCATCCTGATAACAAAAGTCACAGCTGACAAGCAAGGGAGGACACAGAATAATTATCAATATAAAAATACAAAACCCCAGGCCACTCAATGTAGGGACAAAGAATCCTCTATACCTCAATATCTCCACTAATTACATTACTTTACAATAGCAGATATTGGCTGGATGTTCAAGGAAACATTAAAATATGTTCAACATATGGTTTTAGAAAGCATGGAAATGTGTATTATAGATTATTTCTAGAAAAAATGGTGAAAAAATGTTTTGGCACTGATCATAACCTCATGGAAAATTCATTTAAGTGGAACACTACATTTTGCATAAAGAATTACTGTAAGCAACTTACATTTGTTTAGTACTTTAACATTTCAAAGTGCTTTTCTATCCAGTGTCTAATTTAATTAATGGTAGGATAAAAGAAGGTATATTCCTATATTACAGTGGATGAAGCCAAATCCCAACTGGTTGTTACTTGAACAAGATTAAATCCTAAGTTAAGGACAAAGCTTGTCCTGGGGCTCAGTCCTCCTTACTTTTTGTCTAGTCAAGTTTATCTAAACTGAATATACATTCTAAATCAAGAGAATAAATTATAATTATGGGTTAGATATACAATTCTGTGTTAACATTTATTTCTACAAGATATAAGTTATCACTATGAAAAGGGATAAAGAAAGATATGATTTCCCAAGGAAACACAGGTTTTAATGGTTTTAATTTCAGACTAAATGAAAAGGATTACATACTACATATGTTTGGGACTTGAAACTGTTTTGTCAAGTACATGTCTTTTTGTCTTTAAATTATTTGACATTAAAAATAAATTATGTGTGTGCAATTAAAGAGAAAGAACTCAGAGAGAAAACATATGCCCAGTGACAAAGTCAAGAGGAAGGTGAGAAACTTCACACGTTTTACCTATGTGTGGAAGAAATTATCAACCACAGATGAGAGACTGCCCCCACGGTACAAAGATGCTTACTTCAGAAAGCTTCTCTTTACACAATGGACAATCTGGAGTATGATCAAGGCAGCGCTCAAGACATTTTAGGCAGAAAGTATGTCCACATGGTGTGGTAACAGGCTCATAGAATAACCTGATAAAGGGGAGAAAACAAAGTCTGTATTATTCTCAACAAAAACATGAAAATATTCAGAAAAAAATTTACAACTTTCCACACTAACTTTAATCAGTATTTATTTTTATACTTCTGCTGCAGGAGCAATTTCATTTTTATTTTATCCTCTTATTGAAGGAGACTGGGGAAATATTTTCCCAAAATTTACTAATAATTATAAAATTTTGCATTATGTAATAATTATGTAATCACCGACTACAGTCAGGGTTCTTAACCTTTTTGGGTGTCATAGACTCCTTTTGCAGGTATGGTGAAGTCTATGGACCTTTTCTTAGAATAATGGTTTTAAATAAAATAAATAATAAAAGTAATATAAAAATCAAATCAAATCATAGAATTACAAAAAAGACAAACAAATCTAACCACATTGAAACACAGCTATAAAAATGCCTACAATTCATAAACTACAGATTAAGAGGCTTTGTATTAGAGAATAAAACACATTTTCCTTTTACACACAAAATTTAACAACCATGTTTTATTTTTCATTTCCATAGAACTGTTGTACTACACCTCATACAAAGGGAACATTCAAAGTCTGATGCATCGACCAAGATTACTGGACTCTCTCCCACTTTAGTGCTTGTAACAATTTGAGGCAAGGTCTCTCCATCTAAGAAAAAAAATTACAATATTATTAACAACATCAAAGGCAAGTGCATTTCAATAACAAAATGCACTATGTATTCTTTCTTTGGAAGAAAAGCAGTTTGTATATTTAGCATAAATAAGTTTTAAAGAACTGGAGATATTAGATAGTGGGTTCAATAACAGATTAATCATACTCTCTTAGTTAGCAAGCACATAGAAATTATGGTCGTGTAGGTAATCATGTTAGTTAAACTAGCCCTAAAAATTATTTATGAGCTATCTTTGACTTAAAAAAGATCAATCCTAGTTAACATGACAGCTAATGGTATCTATCATTAGTAGCCATTTGTTTTCTTTGGTGCTAATTAATGCCCTTAGAACATGGGCAGGTGAAAGCAAAGAAATTAAATCAGTTAATTAATGATGATGTTCCTGTGATATTTTCAGATTGACTTATGGATTAAATTTTGACACTAATAACTAAAAGATTTTTGTCCAACGTGGATTTCAATCCATTATGATACTGTGTCTTTTTACTAGAGATAATTATTAACTTGAGTTTGTATTGACCATCACACAGTGATAGAGGATTACATTCAATTTACCACAGCTTAAATTCTGAAAGCTTAAAAGCAAAACTATATGTAACTAAAATAAAACCTTACAGAAATCATTCTTGTTAGCTTAGATGAAAGTTCTACTTCCAAATACTATCAGAATTTGATCCTCTCCCAACTTTAACTGGACATAATTAGCTGGAATATACCTAACCTGATCTGATCCAAGAAGCATCATAGCAATGACCTTTGCTAAGTCCTTATTTTTAAAAATTTAATTGGTATGATGAAGAGTTACAGTATTCAGGGGTGGAGAACCAGAAGCCTCAAGGACACATGTAGTCCTCTAAGTCCTCAAGTGTGGCCCTGACTGAATCCAGACAGAATCTGTAAAATTCAGATTCAGTCAAAGGGCTGCACTTGAGGACCTAGAGGGCCATATGTGGCCTTGAGATCACAGGTTCCCCACCCCTAGTAGATACTGCCATTTCTGATATAAATACAGGTACATATTTATTCTGAGGTTTCTTATTTAAGGGAGAGAAAACAAATCATGTGGAGTACTAATGGAATGTGTGATTCATGCTACGTTACGATGGCAAATACAACAAATTGTTTAAAATAGATGACAGTAAATTATTACATGTGAAATAAAACAACACACAAGCATTTCTTACACAAAACAACTTAAGAAAATGCCAACGCTTTGAAGCCTTAATCATTTGAGTCAGTATATAACATTTAAACAAGTATGATTTCTTAGTGGTCTGTAATCTGTAGCACAAACATGCCTAAGAAGTTTAGTTGCATATGAACTGTGGCAAAACTTCACTTTGGAAAACCATTAAATTTTCCCCAGACTAAGAACCTAATAGCACTTCTGCTCAGCTGCCATTGCTGATGAAGTTTCTATTTCTTTTTTCTCTCATTTTACAACACTGGACTGTACTTTTTTGAACTCAATAATGCAATGAGTTTTTCAAAGTTTTTTTCTGAGGGGGGAGGGGAGGTTAGTGGGAGAACTGAACCACAGTTGTACAAATTTTACTCAAATTTGCTATGATATACAGACAAACATATAAAGTGTATCCTTCTTACCACCCCTTTTACGATACACACCAGAACTTGATACTCAGTGCTTTGAAATCACACCCTTCAATAAACTGTAGGCCACTAACCTTCCTTGGAAATTTTGTTAGGGATTTTCAGATTCTGTACATCTTCCAAATCAGTGGGAAACTCTCTCTTTAAACCAGCACTAGATACACTGGAAAGGGCTGTTTTAAAAGTCTTTGTTTTATCTTCAAAATGTAGATCGAGTACATGATGTGAAACCGAAGAATCAGAGTTTTGATAGACATCAGACTCCTGGGACAGAGTTTTGTTGATTTGGAACAAAGAATCCTGGAGAATGAAAGATAGAAACAATTTGAGGGAATATCAGGGGGAAAAGCTTCGTGATCTTTAAAGAAACAAGAGCCTACAATCTTTTTCTGTAATCTGCTTCAACTGCTATTAGACCTTACAATTCCAGATTGTCATGGTGAGGATTTCTTCAGAGAACCAACTGAGAGCTCCATTCTCCTACACACACACACAAAGTCTTTTCAAATGTCAACATAACCCCTCCAATTTCTCTTCTCCAGGCAAAATAATATATTTTAACTTCTTTTTTCTTTCAAAGGATATTTCCTCTAACCCTTCTTGAGTTACTTCTGTGGTATAGCACAAAGGGTTTGGAGACTTGAATTAAAATTCTCCCTCTGACCCTTAACAACTCAGTTCCATGGGGAGGTTACTTGAACTTCCCAAACCTTGGTTTCCTCTTCTATAACACTGGGATTTTGTAATAACCCTTGCAGTAGCCACCTCGAAGAGTTATTTGGAGAACATTTAGATGCATACAAAAGCTTAAGCTGTCATAAAAATGAGTGCTATAATGACTATTTTCATCACTCTCCTTGACATCTTCTAAATTACCTAACTTTCACCATCGAGGTCCTCAAAATGCGGTATCTTAATTGGCACTACAATAACACAAACTAAAGCTAAGCATTGCTCAAAGATTATTTGTAGATTTTCCGTGTTGTACTTAGCATCTTAATTATTTTGCTAAATATTTTTTAGAACACCACAGCACTATTAAATCAAGACTGTATCAAAAAATATATGCACTTCCTACCTTAGAACATCCTGCACTAGAATCATCTTCTAGTTCAGACTGGGTATTTATGTTACTCATAAATTTAGGTTTCAATCTGGTGTAAGGTGTTCGACTTCGGAAGGAAGATGTTAAATTTTCATGTACATTTTCCAAAGCTGGGAAAAACACTTCACACATTATCTAAATAATTACAAAGAAAAGAAAATATTGGGGCCACCATATTTTCAGAGACAACATACCTCAGGAAGCTTACAGTTTGTGAACGCTAAAGGATATTTTGTCTAAAAAAACTCCTAAAAGAACTGCCATATATTGTGTAGATGAAAAAAAAACAAATAAAAATCTAAGATTAAAAAGATCTTCCCCAAAATGGGGTTGACTTTCTCACAAGGAATATTTACAATTAAATTCTAAGCTCCTCAACTTTCAGTAGTTACAGCACTTAGTTGTCAAACTATGTTAAACTCTGATGTTTAAGCATCTGCTACTGGATTCATATGACAAAATTTCTTAAAATATTCTTGTGAGTAAGAAATAATTATTTCTTTCTGAAGTATCAGGGCATTACAAGAAAAAATTCTAATAAAAAGTTGACCTATACTCTGCTTATAAGTGTGAATCTAAATAATTGCTAAGAAAAATTCAGGTAAATTCATTTATACTGCATTAATATACTACAATACTAAGACACTTTGATGTACCTGTCATTCATTTCCTTGATGTGCTTTCTCCATGTTTCCCCATAAATCCTCCATAAAAGATCTAGCCAATGTGTTAAAGGCTTTTCTCTTGTTCTTTTGGTATGCTGGAACTGCTTAAACATCCTCATCAATAATATTCTCAATAACGTATTTGTGTCTTTTATGCACAAGTCCTATTTCCACTAACATCATACTGTTGATGGCAGGGAGGCAAGCTTGAGTTTTTGAAGGCTATACCAGTGAAAGATGAGCTCTGGCAGTCTATACTAGAGGATCTGAGAAAAGTTCCAACAATAGACTATTGTCTTTAGTCCTAGAAACAGCCCAAGTTAAGACTCAGCGCCAGAAAAGTTGGTCACTGTGTGATTTTTTTTTGAGAACAAATATGATACAATCAAAAATTTATTGAGAAATGAGTTTTTATCCCCAACTATAAAAACTGTAGTTACTTCAGTTATTCACTCAAGGGGGAAATTATCTAGACACCCAAGCCTATTGAATCACATTAAGTCTCTATTTCCCCTAATACAATGTCGTTATTGCATAAAGAATTGGATTATATGTTTTTACTGCTATAAAGCACTATTGGCTATGGGGGGAAAGGGAGGGAAGGTATTGAACTCAAAAACAGAATAGTAAAACTCTTAAATTCATAGAATGTAGAGAAAATGCTTCTTAATAGCTAACTTTAAGAAAAATAAAGAACTTATAAATATATCCCAACAGCAAAGAATTAGAAATTGAAGGGACGCCCATCAACTGGGAAATGGCTAAATAAATTGGTATATGATTGTGCTAGAATACTACTGTGTCAAAAGAAATGACAAGCAGGACTGTTGGAGAAAAACCTGGCCAGACTTTTATGAGCTCATGACAAGTGAAGTGAGGAGAACCAGGAGAAGACTGGACACAAGAACTGCAAGAGTGCAATAATGACCTGTGACAAGACTTAGCTACACGTATCAATACAGGGATCCCAAATAATTCCAAAGGACCCAGGATGAAAAAGCTTACCCACCTCCAGAGAAGGAACTGAGGCAGATCGAAGCATCCTTTTCTCACTTTATTTTTCTTGCTTTCTCTTTTGTTTCGTGTTTACAACATGGCTAATATGGAAATGTTTTGCCTGACTTCATATGGGTAATTAATATATTGCTTATGTTTTCAATGGGTGGGGAAGAGACAGCAAGGAGGGGTGAATTTGGAACTCAAATTTTAAAAATTCAATGTCAAAAAATGCAATTGGGAAATGTTTAACAAAATAAATAAAATACAATAAAATTTTTAAAAAAACAGAAAAAATGCAGCCAATTTGAAAATAAACCACTCTACCTCTTGGGCTTCTTTCTTTATTATTCCTCGTCCAGGATTTAAGGCAACACAATAGAGAAACTCCTTCAATGCCTCCTCAGTTCTTCCCAATCCAGAAAGAGCCTGAGCTTTTACGTAATGTCCCTGTATGTAGGAAATAAAAAGATAAATACTTAAAATGTAATATGCAGGTAATTCATCCTACTTTAAGAATAATAAACTTGAAGAATAATCATTGAAACTAATTTGTTAAGTAAATGTTAAAATAAATGAGCCTTTGAAAGAATTCTACTATAATCCTTTGCCAAAGTCAGCGCCAAATTATTAAAGGCTAAATTTCTCCAAACTACCTACTTACTCGATTACAAAGGAATTTCTAGCATTTTAAAGTCAGAAGAGACAAGCTGTGTATGGGAGGCTTGGTTGTACTTTCTAAGGCCAACCTGACAGCTCAGTTTTTGCTAAAAAGAATCCACAGCTATTTTATACATTTTTTTAAAAAAATCATTTAAATGTTTTACCAGTGTCTGCTTGAAGAGCAGGGCCTCCTTTCATTTATCATAAATTTACCTCATTTGAGTTTCAAATTGTTGTATTTTTCACCAAACAAGTTAGGCTTAATACTTACAGAAACTATGTCATCTTCCTCCTCGCCCTCCCCGCCAAATTCCACGCCCCCCCCCCGGAATATTTTGGTTTAAGTGATTAGTAATTTGTTGTGTGTTCACATAGATTTTCCAAAATTAAAATCATCTTATAATTCTTTCCCTCTCTCCCAACTCCTCACACTGTCTCAATCCAAGAGATTTTCATATTAAAAAAAAAGGATTGCTGTATTTGCAGTCACCTTATCTACTGTGCTCCGGGCATAAAAGCTATTAATAAGGGCAGGTTACGCATGTTAGCAATGGTTTCTTAGTTTCATCCCTATATTTTTTAAAGTCTCTGCTGTATGTCATACATGTCATTTTCTCTAGTGATTTATTTTGTCAATTTAGCTTTAGAACAAGTAAATCTTAACTCATTTGCTTATTCTAATTTTAAATCATGTGCATTAAAAATACACAGAACATACAGAAGATAAATTGGAGATAATCACTGAAGAAATATAGTAGCATGGGTAGAAATCCTAGAACTCAAAATCACATGGAAATAAATGTTGAAAACTAAAGATAAATTAATTTTAAGAAAATACATAAAACTATATATGTTAATATAATCAATGTTATGATGAAAATTAAAAAAAAAAGAAATAGACTATCATCCAGAAGAACTAGGAAAAGCTTTTTGGGAAAAGGTGGAATTTTAACTGAGAATGGATAGAAGTTAGGAGGCAGAGATGAAGAGGGAGAGAATTCCAGGCATTGGAGACTCATCCAATGAAAATGTACCAAGTCAGAAGGTGGAATGCTATGTGTAAAAGGAGGCTAGTGTCACTGGATTGTGGAAGATGTGGAAAGGGACTAAGATGTAAGAAGAATGGAAAAGTAAGAGGGCCAGGTGATGTCATCTCTGCCTCCTGGCTTCCCTCTCAAGTCTCAACTAAAATCCCACCTTCTATAAGCAGTCTTTCCCTACTCCTCTTAATTCTAGTTGCCTTCCTTTTGCCTTTTCTGGTATCCCCAGCACTTTGCACAGTATCTGACGCTTAATAAATGCTCACTGACTGACTCTGAAAGCCAGAATAGGGTTTCTTATTTCATCCTGGAAGTGGTAAGGGGCTGCTGGAGCTTGTTGAGGGATGGAGGGTCACATGGTCTGACACATATGAGAACATTTTGGCAGCTAGTGGAAGATGGAGTGGAGTGGACAGAAACTTGCAGCAGGGAGACCACAGCTATCACAGTGGTGATAAGATGGTATGGTAAAGTAAGGAGAGAAGGAAATGTATAGGAGGAAAATTGCAAATGTAAAACCAACAGGATTTGGCAACAGACTAGAAATGAAGGATGAGAGAAGTTGAGGATGACAGCGAGGTTATCAGCCCAGGGGACTAAGACACTCTCTACAGTAATGGGGAAGTAATGAAGAATTCATACTTCTGTCACACTTCAACTTTCTGGAACAAGATGCCCTAATACCAGCTACCCCTTGGTTCCCCTCCTATCCTGGCTTCTTTTTGTGAGCTGTCCTCCCCATTAGATTGTAAATTCCTTAAGGGCAGCAAGGACTGTCTTTGTCTCATCTATATCCCCAGTGGTTAGCACTGACAGCTAGGAGGTACAAAATAAATGTTTACTGAATTGAAAAATAATGAGTTTAAGTGTTGGACATATTGAATTTAAGATGTTGACAGAACATTCAGTAAGAAACATCTGATAGGCAGTTGGAGATGTAACACTAGAGGTCAAGAGAGACGTTACAGCTGAATATATGCCTATCTATATAGAAATGATCGTTGAATATGAGTAAACTCCTGAGATCACCAAACCAAAATAGTAGAAACGGTAAAGAGAAAAGGGCACAGGGCAGAGGCGTGTGGGACACCCATGTTTAACGGATCTGACTAGAATAAAGATCCAGCACAAGAGACTGAAAAGAAGTAGTCAGACAGGTAGGAAAACCAGGAGAGAGTGTTATGGAACTGAAGAGAAAGGAGAGTGTCAAGGAAAAGGAGGTGACCAACAGTATTAAGTGCAGAAACTAGGTCTGGAAAGATACAGATGAATAAGCAGCTGATAGATTGAGCAATTAAGACGTGACCTCAGGTCGTTCTGGAGAGAGCGGTTTCATCTGAATTGTGATTAGAAATCAGATTGTAGAAAGTTAAGAAAAGGGTAAAAGGAAAGGAAGGGGAGACACTGACGACAGGCAGCAAGAGATGAAGTAAGGATGCTATCTGGCAGGAATGGATGGATGGATAAGAAAGACATGACTGTGTTTGTATGCAGCAGGAGAGGCTGAAGATGAATAAGAGTGGGGGTAACAGTGGAAACTGTCTGCTGGAGAAGACAGGCTAGAGTGGGATCACTTGTTCAGGCAAGGGGACCACCACTTCATATGACACAAAAGTGCAGGGGTTAACAGTAGGGGGCGGTATCTGAGCAACATGAGATGGAGAAGAGGGAGCTCTCAGTGAAGGACTTCATGTGGGATTTGAAAGAGCAGTGGGCTACGAATGAGGAAATTTGGGTTCTAATAGCTCCAACAAATAAATTAGTCAGCTATCTCCCTTATCTTTGGCCTTAGTTCTTTTAACTATAAAATGAAGGAGATGAATTATTCCTAAGCAATTCCACCCTGTGAGGGGGTGCCCATCAATTGGGGAATGGCTGAATAAGCTGTGGTATATGAGAGGGACACAATAATACTATTGTTCTATAAGAAAAAATAAGCAGAATGGTTTCAGAAAAACCTGGGAAGATGTATGTGAACTGAGGCAAAATGAAGCGAGTGCTGCACACAGTAACATCAATGTTTTAAGGAAGAACGACTGTGAAAGACTTAACTACTCTCATCAATCCAGTGAGCCAAGAAAATTTCAAAGGACTCATGACAAAAATTGCTATCCACCTCCAAAGAGAACAGACAAAGTTTGGATACAGACTAGAGGATAATTTTTTTTTCCATTTCATTTTTCTTCCTTTTATTTTGCAACATGGCTAATATGGAAATATGCTTTGCATGACTTCACATGTGTAACTGATATCATATTGTTGTCCCTCTCAATGGGCAGAATCATCTGCATTTCTATATATTACTAACAAAGCCCAACGGCAAGAGATAGAAAGAGAGATCCCATTTAAAGCTATGGTAGACACCATAAAATATCTGGGAGTCTACCTGTCAAAACAAACCCAGGGACTATATGAATACAATTACAAAACACTTTTCACACAAATAAAGTCAGATCTAAGTAAGTGGAAAACATCAGTTGTTCGTGGGTAGGTCAAGTTGATATAATAAAAGTGACAATTCTACCTAAATTAATTTACTTATTCATTGTCATGCCAAACTACCAGATAATTATTTCCCAGAGCTAGAAAAAATAGTATCAAAATTCACCTGAAAGAACAAAATGTTCAGAATGTCAAGGGGACTAATGAAAAGAAATGCTAGGGAAGGTGGCCTAGCCCTACCAGATCTCAAATTGTATGTATCAGAACTGTCTTAGATTATTATAGGTTTCTAGGTTTTTCTGAGAGCATCCTGCTCGTCATTTCTTACAGCACAATAGTATTTTATCACAATCATATACAACAATTTGTTCAACAATTCCCAAATTGATGACCATCCCCTCAATTTCCAATTCTTGGCCACCACAAAAAGAATTACTATAAATATTTTTTGTACAAATAGGTTCTTTCCTCTCTCTTTTTTAAAAATCATTTTGGTATACAGATCCAGTAGTGGTATTGGTTAGTCAAAGGATATACACATTTTTATAGTCCTTTCGGTATAGTTCCAAATTGGAGCTGGAATATCTAATAGAATTTAAGCATCTTAATGGTAAAATATGTTTATATATACATATATATTTATATATATATATTTTTTTTCTCAGCACCTAGCATAAAATAGGCAATTAACAGAGAATTGTTTTTGAAATTGAACACATTCAAAAGAGTCCAAAGAATCTTCAAGAAAAGCATGGAGAACTTTTGCCTTTAGACAGACTGTATCATTCCTAATTTTACATCCATCACCTAAGTCCTTCAAGACTAAAGCAAGAGACAATATAATTTGGAAACAGAAGGACAGTTAAAGGATGGTAAGAAGGCCATGCGGCACACTGAAACAACCACTGTACTTATAGGACATCTGAGTACAAATTCTGGCTCTGCCACTTAGTGACTGGGTGCTATTGGGTTCTAAAATAAAGGGGCATGATCAATTGGAGAATGGCTGAATAAATTAAGGTTGATGAATGTAATGGAATACTATTGTGTCATAAGAAATGATGAAAGGGACAGTTTCAGATGAACCTGGAAAGACTTGCATGAATTAATGTAGAGTGAGTAAGAGAACAATTTATACTCTACCACTATAAACAGGATCAACTTTGAAATCCTTAAGCTCTATGAACAACACAATGACCAACTAAAATTTCAGAACACCAAAGATAAAGTAGGTCACCCAAGTCCTTATAGAGAGGTGAGGAGTTCAACTCCATATGCAGAATGAGATGCACGTTTTTGGACATGGCCAATGTTGTGATTTGTTTTGTCTGACTCTGCATGTCTGTTAAAAGGGTTTTTCTTTTGTTTTTGATTTTTTTTCAGGGTGTTGAGGATAAAGGGGATAGGAAAGAGAGAAATTAACTACTTGCTAATTTTTAAAAAGAAAATTAATTTTAAAAATAAAATAAAGGAGCTGGATTAACTAGATGATCTCTAAGGTATCTTTCAATTTCCATGATTTCAAAGGTATATGGTTTCTTATAATAAAATCATTTAACGGGCTTCATTCATCTGAAAAGAATTCCTACATCCCAATTTATATTTCTGCCTTATTCCATATGATTGATAAACACCAATTCCCAAGAACAGAAAATAAAAAAGGAAGAAAGTTAACAAATGATTAACAAGTTCACATATTTAGATGTGTAGGAAATATCAATGACCATCTAATTCAATCTCATTTTATACATCAGGTAAGGGAGACCCGGAAAAGTTAAGTGATTTACCCCTCCTGTCAGCATCACAATGGTACTGAGGCAGGATCTGAATGTACATTTATGACTCCAAAGCCAGAGCTCTTTTTACAATACCACTTGGTGTTTCTTAGATGACAGGAGGACAACAAATTTTTTAGTTTAGAATTCAAAATACAGCTGGGTATTGTGCATGTACTCGTCCTTCTTTGCTGAAGAAGACCATGCCATCGGAGAAATGATGACATGACTTGCACATGACTTTGTTTTGAGTGAGGTATGGCTGTGCAGGTCACCACACTCACTTCTCCTCCAGAGCCATCTGAATCCAGTGACCAGATAGTCATCAGGATGACTGGAAATGATCCAGGATGAGGCAATTGAGGTTAAGTGACTTGCCCAAGGTCACACAGCTAGTGAGTGTCAAGTGTCTGAGGTGAGATTTCAACCCAGGTCCTCCTGACTCCTGCTCTGGTGCTTTATCCACTGCACCAACCTAGCTGCCCAGATGGATATTAGAGAGGCTTTAAATAAAAAGTTCAGAAAGTTTCTGCATATGTCCATCTTTGACTTCCTGAAATGCATTAAATCTAATTGAAGTTACCATTGTTAGACTATTATCAATGCTCCTTTTTCTGCCAGTGTGGAAAAAATACTTGTTTCCTTACTGGGAACAAAGTCAAACAATTCACACTGCTTCTCTGCTATTCTAAATTCTTTGTTTTCTTAAAATGTTTTCCTTGATTTAAACCTGTCTACAGAACAAGTGCATTGTCTGTAAATGCCACACTTCAAAATTATTTACATTTACACTCCAACTTAAAAAATGAGCTATACTGCTTACACATGAAATTCCTAGTAGACCTCTTCACTTGCCACTCTGCAAAATGCACTTATTTTGTTTAGAGATTAAAGTTGACTAATATTTATTCAGTTGTCCATATGTCATTTAGCATCTGGCCAAATTAGTGATGTAGTAACAAAAGTTCATAGGAAGGCCAAGACTAAGTCTTTTAACTTGATTAGTAAAAAGCACCATAATTCATAAAGATACTTATATAATTATGCAGAAACTGCTGTTGTCCATATGTACTTAATGTCAATTACTTATCTCTCTTTTTTAAAAGGTTTCTAGACAAAAGTATCACTTCTCTTACAGATAAATTATTCAAAACCAAGAAATAATACCTTTGGCCACAAGGGTTTACTTTTGCAAACTGCATCTGCATCATGAAGGGCTTGATGATACTTCTTCATGACCGTGCATAATTCTGCTCGTTGTACTGTTAACAAACTGTCACCAGGAGCTGAAATAAACAAAGAAAAAAAATTAGTTAAAAGCATTGATTCTAATGTAAATTTCCTGAAAATACCTAGAAAATAAACATTAAGATAAAAGCAAAAATAATTCTTCCTACCTACCTTCAATAAATTGTATATATTCCCTTAGTGAGAATTTGGGCAGTATGAGTAATTACAGCGTCAGAAAGCATATGCATGTATACATACACATATATCCAAGACTTCAGAGGTCAAAGTGAATTATCACTATAAATACCTTAGCTAAAACAACCTAAACTATTAATTGATGAATTATATAGCTTAAAGTCAATAGCTACAAAGGACTAACAAAATAACTCATGAGAGACAGTCAAAAATTATATTTGAGATATTCATAACATTGATGACAATGTTTCCCTATATGTAATAAACCTGATTTTCTCTTCTGAATGCAGAAAACAAACAACATATTTTCTTCCTATATGTAAAAGGGTAGAAAATTTCCCTTCAGCTTACCCTTCAAACGGGTAGGGGCATGGAGGTTTTACTAAGAATTGCTCATCTACTACCACAGGCACACTCTCACAATGGCAAGAATGGCAGCAAATTGAAATCCTTTTTCTGTATACTGATCACACTCAAAAAAAAATTGGTTAGGAAAATTAGTACAGGAAACTGGTAAATCCAGGATGTAATTAGGACAGACTCATCATTACGTGGGCTCTCCTTAATAACTCTACTTTTGTCTCACTATACTATATGTCAACTTTTAAAACTGTAATGGGGGGTTATGCTTCTCTATCTGGGAACATAACCAAACAAAGCACCAAAAAGTGAAAATTTTGAAAGTAAAAACATGTAAAAGAAAGAGAAAAGAAATTTCCACAATTTTTAAATGAAATTCACAATCTAATGATAATTGTGCACTTTTTTTTTTTTTGGTAATATGGGTCTACTAGTGAGAATGGAATTCTTTCTTTTGGGATAACATTTCACTTATCAAAAATCCAAAGTTAGGGCTTCCTATCATTAAAATCAATTGCAAATGTCCATCTGTTAATGCTGATTTGTAATGAGATTGCACATATTTCATCTCTGAAAAGTCTTTTCCCACAGATATTGCTTGTCCTTCATAATCAAAGAGGATCAACGACTTCACAATGTTGGGGACAACGTACAATGTGCTTGACTATAGCTGACCAGTCCAATATGAGCTCAGAAGACTCTATCATGTGTTGGGCACAAATAGCCCACATGAACATTTGGGATGGAGATGTCTCTGGATTCGCACATCTCATGTTTCCTTTGTGCTACTGCAACTCTGTTTTGGACGCAGGAACGCTATGCTGGGTGGTTCTGTGCATGTATCTCCCATTTCTTACAAATGATACTAAAGGTTTACCCAGATAGGTCTGTCAAATATTGACACCAATGAGCGTATGATTTTAGTTAAGCAAATTAATCACTTGGAAGGCATTTACAGGGTTTTATTAGAGCCTTGGCTCAATATTTGCTTTTTGGCTTAATCATTTTACATTGAAGTTTAAGTAGAAGTTTCCTCAACTGCATAATTGAATGAATTTCGAAATATGAAAATTTCTTTTGAACTTGTATCAAGGTCTGAAAAAAACTGGTAGCACTGTAGTTTGAGCTCAGAAAATTCATACACTATAAATCTGTGTGGGAATGGCAATCTGGTTTCTGTGTTTTAGCTTCTGACAGCATGGAAAATGTATAAAAACAACTTGATATTACTTGTGATTCAAACAACATTAGTTGTCATGTTAATTTACTTTAAAGAGTATAAAATTCACATGTAAGAACTGTTTTCCTTCATAATTTTAGGTTGAATTCACTAAGAAACATTTTCAAGTCTGCAAGCAAAAGTTAATTTCCAAAGCCATTCAGCATTTGATGTTTGATAATAGTGGTTGAGGGAAGTTATTCTTATTCACAAGAATTTCAATTTGGCACTGGATTTCAAAAAATCATAATTAAATAAAATATAATAAGAAATAAAAACGTTTTTCTTGTTTGCACGTGATATTATGCACTGTAATAAAAAAATAAATAAGTGACATATGGCACTTGAAACACTGTGCAGTTCAAAGTGCATCACTGCAATTTGTAGTACACAAATTGTACTACAAAGTACTTCCCCACAGTGGGTAGTAATCAGAATGCCACATGTGGTCTTACAACTACTCAACTCTGACACTGTAGAGAAAAGCAGACAGATTACAGTAATGGAACGAACACAATTGTGTTCTAATAAAACTTTACTGACAGTGAAATGTTAATTTCATTTAATTTTTACATGTCACAAAATATCATTTTTCTATTGATTTTTCTCAACTATTTAAAAAGTTTAAAAACCAGTCTTCTCTCAAAGGCCACACAAAAACTGGAAGTGGGCCAGATTTGTTATGGAGGACCACAGTTTGCCAAACTTGGATTTACATGGAGAAAGAGAAGGGTAATCATAGTCAATATTAATGAATTCAATTACATGTAAATCCAAACATATAGATATATATACACACACATATATACATACATGTGTGTATATAGAATGTACATTCTATGTGTATATATATTTGGTGAATATTATGTGTATGTATATATACATACATGTGTTATATATATGAGTGTATATATTCTCCAAAGTAATCCTCTATTTTTAAAAATCTGAACCGTCTTAGAGAATAGCAACTTGTGTTAAAACTGTGTCTTGTTATCATCACCATGGTCACCCCAACAGTAGTGTCATAATTAAATATATACACAGCTAGTGTAAGATAATAGTAGGAAGTAGGAATTAAGAGTGTAAGAAGGAAACAGAAGCCACTTGCCAAAACTGCCTCATCAATTAATTACGGCCATATTCAGAAACTAAATTTTATATTAAGAGAAGCCAGCGAGGCTCCAGAAAAGGGCCCTCAACCTGCAAGATGCAGATGAGTTACCAGACATGCGATAAAACCAAAACGACCTTATGTTAATGAGGCAGCCCTAAAATGGTCTTGATATTTTCCAGATGACACGGTATGTTAAGGAGGCAACTCTAAGGGGGTGTAGGTTAAGATTGAATCCCCTTTCCTCCCACTAGAATCCTATAAAAATGGGACCCCCAAACCATGCCCCTTGAATCATGGGTCCCTGCTTCCCAAGTGTTCCCCACTCTAATTCACAGTAACATCCCTGGCTCTTATTTGCCCCTCTTCTCCCATCTGTTTTTTTCCTGTGCCGTCTGCCTCCTTCTCCTGCCCCATTATCTATGCCCTCTGCCTTTGGATTCTGATGCACTCTGCTTGCTGCCACCCAGGTTTGTCAGCAGTCACACCTACTGGTGATGGGGTATGGTGACACACAGCACTATGAAACAACAGGGAGAAAGCAAGGGTTAACAAATGAATCCTCCAGGTAGTGACCTCCCTTCATAGCTGGACTTGATAGAACACAGCTGCAGAAAACCATTCAGTAACTCACAGAAGATAGCACTCAGGAAGAGACAATAAAAACATGGCCTTGTATCTATAAGTGTGCTGTTAACCACAGCAACAATACAGTGCTGCACTCAGTGTACCAGCAAATTCTGAAAACTGAACAGTGACCACTGCACTGAAAAAGAAATCAGCAGGCATCCCAAACCTAAAGAGCAATGCCAAAGATTGTTCAAATAATCAAACAACTGCACTCATAACACCAGCAAGGCTATGCGAGATTCTGCAATCTAGGCTTCAGCAACATGTGAACAGAAATACCAGGAAAACAGGCTGATTTTAATGTAGCAGAGGAACTAGCAACCAAATTGCCAACATTCACAGAATTATGGAGAAAGCAAGCAAGAGAGTTTCAAAAAAAAAAAATCTCCTCTTGCTTCACTGACTACAATAAGCCTTTGCTTGTGTAGATCACATCAAAATATGGGAAGTCCTCAAAGAGATGGGCATACCAGATCACTTTACTTGTCTCTGGAGGAACATGTCTATAGGTCAAGAAGTAACAGTCAGAAGCAAACATGAAACAACTAACTGGTTTAGGATTGTAGAAGTTGTGTGACAAGGTTGTATTTAATGTATCTAACCTTATTTAATGTATATGCAGAGTACATCATGTGATATGCCTGACTAGGTGAATCAAATGCCAGAATTAAGGGTGCTGAGAGAAATATCAACAATATACCATGCTCATGAAGGAAAAGTGAAGAGGAATTGAGAAGTCTCTTGACGAGAGTGAAAGGGATGAGTGTACAAGCTAGTTTGATGCTTACTATAAAAAACAAAAACTAAGATCTTGGCAGCTGGTCCCATTACTTGCTGGCAAATAGAGGAGGAAGAAATGGGAGCAGTATCAGATTTTATATTCTTGGCTCAATGATCATTGCAGATGGTGACATGAAATTAAAGGATGCTTGCTTCTTGGAAAAGCTATGTCAAACCTTGACAGCATGTTAAAAAGCAGACATCACTTTGCCAACTAAAGTTCATATAATTAAAGGTATGGTTTTTCCAATTGTAATGTATGTCTATGAGTTAGACTACAAGGAAAGTTGAGCTTTATAGAATCGACACTTTAGAATGTTGGTCCTGGAGAAGATTTTTGGGAGTTCCTTGGACAAGGAGATCAAATCAGTCAATACTTTAAGAAATTATTTCAGATTATTCATTGGAAGGACAAATACTGAAGCTGAAACTTAAATAATATGGCCACACAATGAGAAGATGGAACTTATATAGGAAAAGATTGAAGATGAAAGGAAAAAGGGATGGCAGAGGATAAGATGGACAGTCTCATGGAAGCAAGGAACATGAGCTTGGACAGACTGGGAGAGAGTTGAGGAAAGAAGGGCCTGGCATGCTGTTTTCCATGCAGCCACAAAGAAACCACTGAACAACAAAAACAAATGCAGAGAATAAAGATCACAATAAACAAGATGAAGTCTGACCTCAGGAAGATAAATGTCACCTTGAAGAGATCATTTCAAATTAGAGGGCTAGGGTTCATTACTACAGCACAGCAGTAGATAAAAGGGGTGGTCAAACAGTGAGTGTCAAGATGATGGCCTATGTTCAGAAATCTGAGACAAAAGAGTCATTGGGTAGTGATACAAGCAAGGAGGAAAAGAAGTAATACTCAGGTGGGAGGATGTCTTAAATCACATGGCCAATCAGGAAAAAGAAATGGATGAGAGGTCAGAAGCAGATAGCAAAGTGGGTACAGAAGTAAAATATAGTTGTCACAAGGGATGTCAACTATCAAGACATCTGCTGAAGATCTCTGCTAAAAGGAGGTCACTGAACAATTTCTAAATTACTTAAAGCCTTCAGAAGGTAGAGGCAGGGGCAAGAGGGAGGGCTCTTTTTAAAGAACTGACTACTGAGGAACTGCTCACCTAAGTGGTGGTAATGACAGGAATCTTGAAAGGAAATGATATCTTGGAGAGGCCATGAAAGATAAAAAGAATGAGGGGCAGTCTTAAGTCTCTATGAGTACATTTCAAAGAATTCTGAGAAAGAATAGGATGAATATTTCATGTCCTATAGATTCTACAAGGTATGTGTACTCAAAGGCTCTCAAGAATGAAACTGTTATGACACACATTTAAATGATTTCAAATGAAGAAGAAAATTAGAAAGTTATCTAAATGAATTAATGAACTTATTAAGTGCTTACTATGTGCAGAACATTGTGCTAAGTGTTTGAGATACCAAGAGAAAAACACAGTCCCTGCTCCTAGAGTTCACATTCAATGAAGGAGACAGCCAAGAACGAAGGTTTTGGCTGCAGGTCAGATGGAAAAATCCCCTGGTCCTTAAGGGGCAGCAGAAAGCAGATGGTAATGCCTCTTCTTTAATGTCATTTCCAATAATAAAATATCAGTTTCTGATGTCGAATCATTTAAAAGTGCTAGGAACTCTTGTTTCCTGAGTTTTTAGTAGATGCAGCAGTAGCACCTACGGCAGTAACTTCAAGGCTACATTTCCACAAGTTTTGTTTTCCAGGATGATGGCTGTGAGCTGGAAGTACTGCCACTCCCAACGTTTTCAGGCTCAGGCTCCTGGGCTATTTCCATCAGGCTCTATGGTTGCACAGATTACTTAATGATCAACTCAGATTTTAAAGATATATACAGAAGATAGAAAAAAAATGGCAGGTAAATAAAGATAAATCTAACATTGGGACTTTCAGTTTTATAACTATATCAGAAATGCTAAAGCCTTGAATGAGCTAGGGCAGAACTACTCAATACCTGCTTTGCTTTTGTTTTCTCTATTTCTCTAAGGAAAATGATCTTAAAACTCAATTATAACAATAACATCAACAATACTTAACAAGTATTAAGTATTTAAGTATTAAGTAATTAAGTACTGAAATTTAAGTAATGAGATGGTAAATGAGCATCTTTCAATGAGCACAAGTCATCACATCTAAACAGATTATGTCCCAGTGTACTGAAAGAACTTTCAAATTTCAATTTATTTAAACAAGAAACTATACTGAAACCGTTGCTACCAGATTATGGAGGGTTTTTAATGATAAGCCAAGAAATTTGTATTTTAATCTAAAACCAATAGGACATACTGAAGGCTTTGGAACAGAACAGTGACCTGGTTAGACCTGTATCTTAAGCAGATTACTTTGATAACTTTATGTAGATTCAAGAGTGTGGAGAGTATGAAAGTAGGAAGATGAATGAGGAGGCTATTATAATAGTACAGGTTAGAAGGATTTAGAGTTTTGGCAAAGTGAACCAAGAGTAAAAAGAAGTGGATAGATAAAGAGCTGCTATGGTAATAGAATCAATAGGTCCTGTAAACTAATTGACTATCAAAGGTAAGAAAAAGAGAAGAATCAAGGATTACTTTGAAGTTCCAACATGAGTGGATGGAGGATAGTGACATCATCAAAATGAAATAGAAAGATTTGATCCAACCTCCTATAGAGGACCTTGTAGGCTGACAGTGATGAGGAACTAACTCACTCTAAGCAGGAGACTATTTACTTTTGGATAGCTCTCATTAAGAAAATTTTTTCCATGTGAAAGAAGTTTGGCAAAAGTTAGTTTCAAACTAGCATCTTACATTATAAAAAAAAGTCAGAGAACAAGATCAGGTACCTCTCACAGGTAAAGGATCAGAGACAACTACAAAAGATGAAGCAGACAATTTTGATTACATGAAATAGAAAAGTTTAGGCATTAACTGGGATAAGAAGGGAAGCAGGTAATTGAGAAGAAAAATCTTTGAATCAACTAACTCTGATAAGGGTCTGCTATTAAAGACATAGAGGAAACACAAATATATAAGCCAGTTCCAGTAGAAAAGAAGTCAGAGGAAATTAACAGTTTTCAATAGCAGAACCCCAAACTACCAGTCCCAAGAACAGTACCCATCAACCACGAGACCATCAGCCCTGCTGCCATCCTGACTCCTGCAGACATTGTTCAGCACAGCAGCTTCTGTGGAGAGGTGCCCTGTCAACTACCTCTACAGAAGTTGTACTCCCCCGCCTCCTCAGAAATACAGCTCCCAAAAACCCAGAAAAGAAAGCCTTCATCACCAAAATTCTGGGTACAGTCAAATGACTCAACATTAGGAATAAATATGGATTTTGTTCTTGGAAAAGACAAACTCTAAGGAACCCTGGACCTTTTCACTGCACTTGTAGCTGAAATGTCTTCTACATGTGGTCTTACATTTATCTTGGGAATATGATGAGCACCTTTGAGAGAAAAAACTCTCTTGTTTTTTGTTTTATATCCCTAAAGCTTAACCTAGTGCTTTACAAATAGTAAACTTAATACATTTTTATTCATTCATCCATTCATCCTCAGCATGAATTCCGTTCATTTCACCCCTCCCTGTTCTAGAAATCCATTACCTCTACTCTAGACTCTCTTTCCTCCATTCAGAGTCTTAACCCTGAGCTTTTAATCAGTATAACTCTACACTAGTGGTTCTCAAAATGTGGTGCCAGGAAACACCTGGATCTCCAACACTCATTTAGGAGGTCCTTGAAACTGAAACTATTTTCATAATAATAATACTAAAAAATTGTAATTTCTAATGCAGTAAATAAAAGATCTTTGGGGAAGTGGGCAGGAATAATTTTTAAAAGGGAATGGGGTCCTGAGACCAAAAAGTTTGATAACAGCTGCCATACACTGACAGCTACCCATGAATCCCTTCCTCTTGTCTTATCAGCCTTGCCAAACCCAAACGCCAGTCACTCCCAAGTATCTACCTTCTCTGTTTCAATGCGCAATGTTCCAGGAAATGCTGCTGGAAAAAGTCACCCAGCATTACTGCCTGGGTTAACTCCAATTTGTTATGTTATCTAAACTGGGTCCTCACAGCTGCACAGAGATCCTTTCACTCTTTTCTGATTGGCTCTCTGTCATTCTCCAAAGCAGCTATTCCAAACCTCTTCACTTTACCCTTCTTAATGGAGAACTTAACTTTCTAATTTACTGAGAAAAGAGGTCTTACATGAAGAACTTCTCATCACTCTATGCCCCCAAACCCTATTTTATCACCCCCATTCTTACCTCTGCTCCAGTCTTGAATGAAGGGTTGGGTTCTCACTCTGCCAAGACTAAAGCCCTCCCCTTGCACCCCTGATCACCCTTCTTGATATTGTCCAGAAGCTTGCTCACTGCCTTCTCTTTCATCTTAGATCTCTCCTGTTTCCATTGGCTCATTACCTGTCAACAATCCTTGAGTAAATCTTGTTTTCGCCCCATCTAGTACCTCAAATGATATCCCTTTCACTATCAAATTCCCAGAGAGTGTCATCTGCAATCGTCTCCACTTCCTCACCTCTCAATTGCTTCTCAGTCCCTTGAAATTCAGTTTGTGACAGCACTGCTCATCTAAAACTGCTTTTCAAAGCTAGTAACAATATCTTAACTAAAATTCAAGGACTTCTTAGTCTTCATTCTAACTTCAACCCTGCAGTTTTCGGCCCTGTCAATGACTCCTCTCCTTACAGTCTCTCTGCCTTGACATTTTTTTCTCTGTTGGTTCTCCTGTCTTTCTGAACACGCCTCTTTAATCTTTTTGGCTATTTTCTTCTCCTCTTCCTGTTTGCAAAGTGTAAGCGTCACATAAGGGTCAGTCTTGGGCCTTCTCTGAGGATCTCTTTGGCTTCAATGGTTTCAATTATCTCCATACAAATTCCTAACACTCTATGTCCTATGCCCTAACTTCTTCCTTGAACTCTAGCCCCACACTGTTACCTGCTGGACATTTCCACCAGGATGCCACATAGACACCTCACAATCAGTAGCACAGAGCGTACTTCGTACCAAACTAATCACTCCTCCTAGCTTCCCTGTTAAGGGTACCACCAACTTTTCAGTCACCTGACCTAGGAGTCATCTTTAATGATTCTTTCTCCTTTAGTCACATCTAATCATTTGCCAAGTCCTGTCAGTTCTTAGTTTCATAACATCTGTTCCTTTCTCTCCTCTCACAAAGTCACCAATGTAGTTCAGAAAATTATTACCTCTCACTTGAATTACTGTTATAGGTTCTTAATTGTTAAAGGTTCAAAGTAGCCTCCCATCCTTTCCTTCTCAAATCTATCATTCACAAATTACAATTATTTTCCAAAGCATTAAGTCTCATGGCAATTCCCTACTCAAAATTTTCCAATCATTTACTATTTCCACTAAAATACAAAATAAAAATCCTCATTTTATTATTTTAAACGCTCCACAATCTGGCTTCTAAATCTTCTACTATTTCCCTTCACATACACTCAGGGCTTCAATGAAATAGGTCCGATAGCTGTACCACAGATGGAATATTCTATTTCTCATCAATGTGCCCGCTGCACCAGTAATCCTCCAAATTTGGGATATTCTCCTCAATTTCACCTCAGACAAGTCTTTCAAAGCACAGCTCACATGCTAATACCTAAAGGAGGCCTTTCCTGATCTCAGTTTTCAGCATTCTCTCCTCTTCTTTGTCGAACTTTGTCCATATTTTGTATTTACTTAGCAGTGTACAAATTAGGCCCCATACCCTAATGGAATGTAAGTTCCTCAAGAACACTGATTATATGATATATTGTTGCACACTTAATAAATGATGTTTAATGTTATTATCTTAAAAACATTAGTTTTTTAAAAAATACTCAGGGCAGAGTCAAGATGGCAGAGCAGAAAGATGCATATACTCTAACGCTTAACCCACAGCCCACAAAATACCTATAAAAAAGGACTCTCAACAAATTCTACAGCAGCAAAAACCATAGAACAACAGGGCAAAGAGGTTTCCAGCCAAAGGTAACCTAGAAAGTCAACAGGAAAGGTCTGCCTCAAAGGACACTGAGCAGAGTGGAACCTAGCCCTGGCCACCCAACATTGGGAGGAACAGGACCTGAACAGACCTCCAGGGCATAGTTTCCAGCAGGGAGGGGCCCAGGTATCTCAAACCACAAGCAACAAAGAAAGCTCCAAAGGTCAATGTGGGAGGGCTTTCCCAGTTGGGCAAGAAGGAATGGGGTTCCTCCAGCAATAGTGCCAGGAGACCATGACAGCGGCAGCTATTGCAGCTGGGAAGCAACCTGGGTCCATTGTCCAGGCAGCTCAGCTTAAAGTATCTGGCAGTAGGAAGCAGCTGATCTAAACCTCAGCCCTGAATGATGGCTCCAATCCCACCCAAAGCCCTGGGGTATCGAGGAGCTGAGTCAAATCTCTGCCTTGAACAGGATTACTGGGGAAAGGATAGGACCACCCTCTTGACAAAGAATTCAAAAGTCAAGTAACTGGCTGGGAAAAGGGAGAAAAAAAAAAGTAAGACCATAGAAGGTTACTTTCTTGGTGAACAGGTATCTCCTCCCATCCTTTCAGATGAGGAAGAACAAGGAATACTGTCACAGGAAGTCAAGGCCCCTGCCTCCAGGGCCTCCAAAGTGAACTTAAACCGGGTTTAGGCAATAGAAGAGCTTGAAAAGAAAGTTAGCAGCTTGCTAAAGGAGAACCAAAAAAAAAAAATGCTGAGGGAAATAACACCTCTAAAATGAGGCTAACTCAATTGGGAAAAGGTCCAAAAAGCCAGGAGAAGGAGGCTTTAAAAAGCAGAATTAGCCAAATGGAGGAAAAGGTTCAAAAGCTCACTTAACAAAATAGTTCTTTGAAAGAGAGAATTGAGTTCATGGAAATAAATGACTATGAGATAAACCAAGCAGTTAAAAAACAAAACCAAAAGTTTGAAATAGAAGATAATGTGAAACATCTTATTGGAAAAACAACCGACCTGGAAAATAGATCCAGGAGAGACAATTTAAAAATTACGGGACTACCTGAAAGCCATGATCAAAAAAAGAGCCTAGACACCATGGTCCATGAAATTATCAAGGAACACTGTCCTGATATTCTAGAATCAGAAGGCAAAAAACATTTTGAAAGAATCCACCAATCACTTCCTGAAAGAGACCTGAAAAGAGAAACTCCTAGGAACACTGTGGCCAAATTCCAGAGTTCCCGGGTCAAAGAGAAAATACTGCAAGCACCTAGAAAGAAACAATTCAAGTATTATGGAAATACAATCAGGATAACACAGGATCTGGCAGCTTCAACATTAAGGGATTGAAGGGCTTGGAATAGGATATTCCAGAAGTCAAAAGAAATGGGATTAAAACCAAGAATCACCTACCCAGCAAAACTAAGTATAATACTTCAAGGAAATAAATGGTCATTCAATCATACAGAGGACTTTCAAACATTCATGATGAAAGACCAGAAATGAAGAGAAAATTTTGAGAAGCATGAAAAGGTAAACAGGAAAGAGAAATCATAAAAGACTTTCTAAAGCTGAACTGTTTACATTCTTACATGGAAAGAAAATATTTGTAATTCTTGAGACTTTTCTCAGTAATTGGGTAGGTAAAGGGACTGTACATACATACATACAGACATACACACACAGAGTATAGGTTGTGTTGAATCAGAAGAAATGATATTCACAAAAAAATACAATAAAAATTAAGGGGTGAGGGAGGAAAGTGCTGGGAGGAGAAAGGGAGAAATGGAATGAGGCAGGCTATAACTCATAAAAGAGATAAGAAAAATCTGGTTGAATGGAAGAGAAAAGGGAGAAGGGGAGAGGGAAAAAAGTGAAGCTTACTCTCTTCACATATGGCTTAAGGAGGGAATAACATGCTCACTAAATTTGGTATGAAAATCTATCTTACACTACAGTAAAGTAGGGGAGGAGGTGACAAGTGGGGTGAGGGGAATGATAGAAGGGAGGGCAAATGGGAGAAAGGAATAACTAGAAATAAACACTTTTGGGAAGGGACAAGGTCAAATGAGGGAATAAAAAAATAAGGGTGGAAAGAGTAGGATAGAGGGCAATATGGTTAATATTACACAACATGATTATTATAGAAGTCTTTTGCAAAACAACACATATTTAGTCTGTATTGAATTGCTTGCCTTCTCAGTGGGGATG
>CM053771.1:339861845-339895392 GCA_028658325.1 Potorous gilbertii
TCCATAACAAGCTGTTTATGTAATAAGGTCAAGTGAGAGGAACCAGTGCTGTCTTGACAAATAGAGACATCATCAGTGACTTGCAGTCTTGATGTTTTACAGACTTAAGCATGTGTATACATAGGTACTGCTCTCCAAATATATATGTACATATGTGTGTATGTATAATTGCAGCTTGTATATAAAATACATGTAGAGCTAGAGATACCAACACACACACTTGTGTCTATACATACAGGCATATATGCCAAAGGGATTAGTACCTCTTCTTCAGAATATTTTGTCATTAGCACAAATGCAAAGGTAAGTGTTTTCATTGTACATACTAGAAGCAGATTTTGAATAATTTTTGCCATTAAATTAGTACCATTGATGGATGAATTGATTACACTATAATGCTTGCTGGTATGTTTGATGAATGTCAAATAATGCACCAATATCTACTTTTCTGTTATTCTCTTAAATGTCTGTTAAAACCTTATGTTTTAGCCTCCCCCAAACTCCCAGGCTCCTAAAGAAAAATAAATGATAATTACAATAAGATATTTATTGTAAATAAAATTTCCCTAGGCGGTTCAGAAATTTCAGTGTTTCCTGGCAGGTCTTGGCAAACTGAACATTCTTGCCTTTATAACTATTTCTCCTGCCCTTTTTGGGAAACTCCATACTCCATTTTAGAAATTTATACATGCTCATGCTTGTGTAGTTGAGACCTCCACTACTCAATCCTTAACCTCCTTCTGTCTGCCTGTGACATCAGAGGTGGGAAATAAATCTTACTTAGCTGACCCATCTCCCTGACTATAACTCTTATGACTCTTGCCAAGGCTGATTGGGTGTGGAGGAGATGAGACCATGGTTATTTAATGCATTGAGTAGAAGGAATGATGGAAAGATGGTGATGTTGCATGAGCTAAATCCAAGGTCAACCTCTTAACAGAACTGTTATTCTCTTTCCTCTTCTTCCTCTAGCTGCCTGAAGACCTTGGGTACTCTACCCCCAAATTTTCATTCTTCATTATTTCACTTTGAGTCTTGGGCATCCCTCTTATATCTGCTTCTTAGCATTCTCTGTTGCTCACTCATCTACCCTCATTCTAGCAACTCAACTTCAGTACAATAAAGCAACAAGCATTCATTAAGCTCTACTGTGTGCGAGGGACAACTTGGTGGGGCAGTAGATAGAGTGCTAGGCTTGGAGTCAGGAAAAACTGAGTTCAAATATAGCTTCAGATACTGATTAGGTGTGTGACCCTGGGAAAGTCATTTAACCCTATTGCTTCAGTTTCCTTATCTGTAAAATGAGCCGGAGAAGGAAATGGCAAATCACTCTAGTATCTCTGTCAAGAACCCTTAAATGGGGTCACAGAGAGTTGGAATAGATGGAAACATCTATTGATGTGTTAGGCACCACACTTAGATATAAAGAAAGGCAGCTCCTGATTTTAAAAAACTCCTAATAGGGAAGATAACATGCAAATAGCTATTTACAAACAAGATATACACAGGATAAATTAGATGAGACACCAAAAGAGTACTTGAGCAGATTTTTTTTTTTGCCCTTATTTGTAAGAGGATTATGAAGCTGAGTAATCTCAAATGTATTCTCTTATTGGAATAATGCATGGTTAAATTTCATTTCAGAAATCTGAACATCTTGCTTAGTGTGTGCAGTCAGCAGACTGTGATACAATAAAAGCTGAGATATGATCTTATGCTGTCTGGCTCTGTAGTTAATTAGTTGTATGGTCCCAAGTAAGTTGCTTTACCTTTTTGTCTTGAGTTTCCCTATCTAAAATTTGGACCCCAAACTCCATACCTAAGGTCACATCTACTTGAAAAGTTATATGATGGCTTCTGTTACCAGGGAGCCAAGCAAACTTCCTGGGGTAATTACAAGAGTGGATGATTACTTAGAAGCAGGTTAGAATAACAAAATACTGTACTGAGACTCTTCATTGTCCCGTGCAAAGAGATCATTGAACTGTGCATCACAAGAATATCCTTCCTGGAAGAATGCTTTTATCTGGTAAAGTGTCATTTAGTAAGAAAACTAGACATTTTGCTCATCTCAAACATTGTTTGTAATCCGAGTATGGTAGAGACAGTAAGAGTTGGAATAGAATCTCATGCTGCCTGTCTTCTTTGCTGAGTATCCAATTGAGGTAGTCTGACTGGTCCCAGAAGAAGAAACTACTGGTGGTGGTGACAGGAAGCCACTTGGTGTGGGGGAGCTGAGCGACAGGTAGGTAGATTTGTACGTGGCATTGGAGAAAAAAAAGAAAAGGCTAGATATTTAGAGGATGAGTGGGGTGTGTACTGTGGAGGACTCTCACTTTTCTCCCACCTTCTCCCAGGAGACCCACATGAACTCAGCAGCATGTGGGAGAAGAATGAAAATATTTCACTTAAGTTCAGTACTTTGAGAGAAGAAATGGAGAAGAGAAAGGGAAGTTCTCTTACTATATATTGCAAGGACGATAACCAGTAGTATTATGGAGCAATTGCCTTTCCTGCCTTGCTTTCCTGTCTCCCTAGTGTCTGTCTAAACATTTATCTTGTTTGAACTGATGGTGTGCCTGCCATTTCACCTCTGGCTTTTCTTACTCTTTAACTTTCAAAGAGAATTCAGTAAACATTTTGAATGCTAATCTCAGGTAAAGTCTTGCCCTTGTGTACAGTAGGCATGTATTTCCTAGAGTCATGTGTACTACTACTCCTACAGTGAGATAATTTATTTTTCTCTTCAAGTTTCAATAATAAATTGAATTTTTTATCAAAGGCCAGAAAACTCACTTGACATCATCCATACTTTCATACAATATGATCTTTTTTCCCTACCCACCCTTCTTCAATTGTCATTCTAGGTTTGCTGATTATGGATGCATGTTGGAAATTAGGGATGTCAGATTTTTTCCTGATGGAAGTTCAGTCGTTGATACAGTTGGCATTAGTCGCTTCAGGGTCTTAAGCCATGGTCTGAGAGATGGGTATAACACTGCAAACATTGAATACCTTGAAGATAAAAAGGTAATGTATTACTTAGCCTGTATAGGTGCATGTACTAAAGGATTCATATACCATTTTCATCATATAAATGCACTGTTTTGCAAACCTTTTAAATTCTTATTGACATTAACCATTGATTAAATACTTCATTAGATGATTCAAGCACTGGGTTTGTTTTCACTGATGTCAGTTGGTTCTTTTATTGTAGGTGAGTAGAAGCTAGTAGAGGAGGTATTTAAGATGAAACAATTAGCTCACTGCCTGTGTGGCATACATGCACTTAGAGGTTGGCAGTGTGAGCTGAATGTAGTGAGACCTCTGTCTGTGGTATGAGTTTTTATTTTGTTTGAAGTGTTTTCAATCTCCTGAACATCAGACATAGCTATCTTTAAATTTAATTACCAAAAAAAAATTTCTGTGTCAAATGTTAAAAATTTTTTGGATCTTTTGCTCCTTATGGAGTGGGGTAGCTTGGAATCAGGAAGACTTACCTTCATGACTTCAAATCCAGCCTCAGATACACACTAGCTGGGTGACCCTGGGCAAGTCACTTCCCCCCTTTTGCCTCAGTTTCTCAACTGTAAAATGAGGTGGAGAAGGAATTGACAAATCATTTCAGTATCTTTGCCAAGAAAACCCCAAATGAGGTCACAAAGAGTGGGGCATGGTTAAAGCAACTGAATAACAACCTGCCCTCTGTCATTCGAGGTGCTACATTGAGAGTGCTACATATGCTTCAGATTTTTGAAGAGTCCTGGAAATTTAATATTTTTAGCTCTCTATTGTAGTTTTAAATGTCTGTTAGCTGGTGTTTGATATTAGTTTCTTTGGTCCACAATTGGAAATGATCAGGTGATAGATTTTTTAGACATCAGAGTCTTTTGTCTTGATGTTGCAATAGGCTTTCGGTATATATGATAATTATTTGTGGATCATGCTAATCAAATCACATCCAAGGACACTTTCTTCCACAGAATATTATCTAAATAGTAGCAACATCTGGTCTGATTTTGACTCCGGACTTCTAACTTTGGGGTGGATAAATCAGGACCTTAGGTGGATATAAACACAGTTCAGTTTGGAAGAGGTCAGATCAGCCCTTGCATACATCTCCTCTACCATTAGTCTCAGATGATTGAAGACGTTAAACTTTTATCTCTTTAGATCAACACTTCTCAGAGATGCTTCAGTCAAAAGATAATTTTAGTTAAGATTGACTTTAAATACCCATAATCTTTAAAAAATATTTGGTTTTCTCACAATTACACACACACACACATACGTACATACATATATACATACACACACACACTTAGACATATCCAAATTGATTGGGGTGGGATGAGGGGGAAATGGGAGCAGATTATTGCGTTACCAAAGAATTCTTCAATATACAAAATTTCACATAATAAGAAATTGTTAGAAAAGTTTGTAGATAATCTAGAGTCCAGCCTATTCATTTTATAAATCCGGAATAAAATTTCTAGGGGTTTATGGCCTAGGCCAGAACCTAATTAGTGGCAGAGCTGGTAGCTCTCTCTTGACTTTTAGGCTAGTTCTCTTTCCACTCCAGCATTCCTCCTTTAAGTTGTACTTCCTTCAGTATTTATATGACTTGGATCATTAATTTTTTGAGGAAAAGTTGAGAGAGAAGAACTGAAAACTGAAGTTAAAAGCCCTTTCTAATTCAGTGTCAATCAGAATATGGATGACATTATGGTAAGACAAGAATAGTGTCCTTGGAGTCAGAAGACTGAGGTTTTCATTCTCTCCCTCTACCACTTATCAAGCTAGACACGTGACTGCATGTTTTTAAGCCTTACCTTCTTTGTTTGTTAAATGGGAATAAAAGTACTACCAACCTCTTCTTGTTGTGATGGTCAGATGACATCATGTATATGAAAACTCTTTTACATAATATAAAAGCTGGAAAATGCTGTACCAATGTCAAGTGATATTCTCATTCCTTATATATGTGATTGTTCATTAGGAAACACCAGTATTAGTGACATCTTTGTTTAGTGGGTTTTAAGAATGAGTTAAAGATCTCACTTAATTGACTATATTTTCCATGTATTTCTAGTTTTTTAGTCTAGTACATGAATTAGTCAAATTATGTGTTCTTTTGTTCACGGATAAGGTGGAGGGACCAGACTATGAAGAACTCGTCCATCTTCATGATTCTGTGTATGATCAAGCTGTTTCCTGGTTCACTTCTCTTAAGGAGAACATGAAAGCACAAATTTTAAATCATTTTGGGTCAATGCCAAGCAAGGAATCAGAGCCACAGGTATACTTTCCTTTATTCTTTTGTTGCCATGATCTGTGTTTTCATGATAAGATAAACTTTCCAATGCACAGTTCGATTGCGTTTGGCAGAAATAACGTATTGTGACTCTGCTTAGGACGGTAACCAACTATGTCACATGTTTGAAAGTTTGATTAAACATCTAATATAGTGTCTTTTATATTGGACATTTACTACTGGGGCAGAAAGTAATGTGGAGTACTTTTTTTTATTTAAAAGGGTTATTCTGATTAAGTTAACCACAGGAGCAGCTTCATTTGTCTCCTGTGCACTGTCAGATTTAGAGAGTTAGTGACAGGAAACTTTACACCAGCATATCACTGAGATCCAGTCATCAATAAAGAGCAAAACCCTTTTTGTATTGTGTATCACAAGCTCTAAATAAATATTTGTTGCATGAATGATGAGATTCTAAAATTCTCTAACTGCCCTTTAATGTCATTCTGTTATTATGAGTCACTGTCGACTTTTCTCAGTATTTTCTGGAAATTCTACCTATGTAACTGCTACTTTAAGTGATGCCTCTTAATGGGTTTGACATTTATGAGATGTTTATAATAGAACATGTAGCTTCTTCCACATATGGCAAGAGAACTGAGGTTTGGTGGTTCAAAGCCAAGACAAGCAGCATGGCTCCTGCTCCACTCCTCATTCCCCTCACTTTGCCCAGGACTGTCTTCAACCTAGAACTGTGGAACTAGTTTATTTGTAGTAGCTCCCACCCCATGAGTGTATCCAACTAAGTATTGGGAAAGGGAGGTGACTAGATTCAGATTATCTCTCCAAAACTATTCATGGAATATTATTAACCCAAATTGATTTTTTCATTTTTTTTCATCCTTTTAAAACTTATCTATTTCACATTCTTTTCTTTTTAAATGTTAAATTCCAAATTTTCTCATGATTCCCTGCCTTCTGAGAAAGCAAGCAAAATGGCATCACTTAATTATACATGTAAAATCATGCAAGACATTTTCATATTAGCCATATCATCAAAGAAAAAAAGCAAAATAAATAAAGCAAGAAAATTATATTTCAATTTGCACTCAGAGTTCATCAGTTCTCTCTGGAGGTGGATAGCATTTTTTCATCACGAGTCATTTGGAGTATGTTGATTGGAATAGCCAAGTTTTTCATAGTTGATCATCATTGTAACATTTAACATTGCTCTTACTGTGCACAATGCTCTCCTGGCTCTTCTCACTTGGCTCTGCATCAGTTCATACAGTTCTTACCATTTTTTTTTTAATGAAACTACCCCATTATAATTTCTTATATCACAGTAGTACTTGTATCACAATCATATGCCACAACTTATTCAGTCACTCCTCAACTGGTCTTTAATTTCTAATATTTTGCCGCCACAAAAAAAAAAAAACCTTTCATTTTTTTTGTACAGATAGGTCTTTTTCCTTTTATCTCTTTGGGGAACAGACCTAGCATTTTTTTTTTTGGTATTGCTGGGTCAAAGGATACATGTAGTTTTATAGCCTTTTTGGGCATAGTTCCAAGTTGTTTTCCAGAATGGTTGGACCAGTTCACAATTCTACCAGCAGTTTATTAGTGTAGTTATTTCTCCTCATCCTCTCCAGCATTTATCATTTCTGGTAAGTGTAAAGTAGTACCTCAGAGTTGTTTTAATTTGCATTTCTCTTATCATTAGTGATTTAGAGCATTTTTATATGACTATAAATAATGTTTTCTTTCTCTGAAAACTGCCTGTTCATATCCTTTGATAGGATATTTATCACTTGAGGAATGATTTTTTTTTAATTTGACTTATTTCTCTATATATTTGAGAATCATGGCTTCTATCAGAGAAACTTGCTGTAAAGTTTTTTAATATTTATTGTCTGTGGCATCTTTTAGCAAAATGTAGTTTCCCTGATTATCTCTTAATGAAATCTCCTTTTGCTTTTCTTTTGTCTGAGATCATGTTTGCTACCCCTGCCTTTTTTACTTAGTTGAAGCACAATGATTTTGCTCCAGTCCTCTGTTGTAATTCTGTGTGCGTCTTCGTGTTTCACGTATGTTTCTTATAAACAACATATTGTTTAGACTCTTGTTACTAATACATTTTTCTGTCCATTTCCATTTTGTGGATGGGCTCATCCCATTCACATTCACCGTTATGATTACTGTTTATTTCTCTACATTATTTTCCTCCCTGTTTAGCCTTTTGTTTCTTTTTACTCTGTCCCTCCTCAAAAGTCTCTTTTGCTTTTGACCACTGCCTTAATCCACCCTCCTTTTTTCATTATGCCCCCCACTCCACTTCAAATATCCTTGCCACTTAGTATTTCCCTATTGGGTAAGAAATTTCTTATGGGCAGCTAGGTGGCACAGTAGGTAGAATGCCTGACTGGAGTCAGGAAGACTCATCCAGCCTCAGACGCTTACTAGCTGTGTGACCCTGGGCAAGTCACTTAACCCTGTTTGTCTCAAGTTCCTTGTCTGTAAAAGGAGCTGGACAGGGGGATGGCAAACCCCTCCAGTATCTTTGCCAAGAAAGCCCTAGATGGGATCATGAAGAGTCAGATACCATTGATCAACACTGAACAATTAGTGCTACAAGGTAGATTTCTATACTCAATGTGTGTGTGTGTGTGTGTTTAGTCTTCCATCTTCGAGGCAATTCCAGTGAGAGTGAAGTTAAAGCATTACTTATTAACCCTCCTCCCACCCCTGGTTTCCTCTCCACTATAAAAACTCTTCATTCCAAGGCATTTATATGTGAGAAAGTGTCCCCTATTCCATCAATTCCTTTGCCTGTTTCCCAATGCCTTCCTCTTTCTCACCACTTAATTTTTTTTGAAGTGGGAGAACATTCATCTATGTAGACTTCTTCTAACTTTCCTTATAATGAGAAAGTTCTTAGGAGTTTTCTATATATACATATATGAATACACACACACACACACACACACACATATGTATATGTGAAATCTTCCTGTGTGGGAATGTAAAACAGTTCAATTTTCTTGAGTCCCTTGCGATTACTCTTTCATATTTACCTTTTTTGTGTTTCTCTTGAGTCTTGTGTTTGAATGTCCTATTTTCTGTTCAGCTCTGTTCTTTTCATCAGGCATGCTGGAAAGTCTTCTCTTTCATTAAACATCCATTGTTTTCCCCTGAAGGATTATACTCCATTTTGCTAGGTTAGTTCTTCTTGGTTGTAATTCTAGATCCTTTGCCTTCCATAGTGTCATGTTGGCCAAGCCCTCTATTCCTTTAACATGGAATCTGCTCTTTCTCGTGTGATCCTCACCGTGGCTCCACATTGGAATGGTTTATTTCTGGCTGCTTGACCTGGGGAGCATTCATTTTGGGATCTCTTTCAGGAGGTGGTCAGTGGATTCTTTCTCTTTCTATATTTGTCCTCTGGATCGGAGATACCATGTCCGTTTTCCTGATGATTTCTTGAAATGTAATGTCTAGACTTGTTTTTTGATCATGGCTTTCAAGTAGTCCAGTAATTTTTTCAATTATTTCTTCTCAATCCATTTTCCAGGTCAGTTGTTTTTTTCCATTGAGTTCACACTTTCCTTTTTCTTTTTCATTATTCTGACTTTGTTTTCTTATTTCTTGATGTCCCAGAGAGTCATTACCTTCCAATTGCCCAATTCCAATTTTCAAGGAATTATTTTTTTCAGTGACCTTTGTAACTCTTTTTCCATTTGACCAATTTTGCTTTTTAAGGAATACTTTTCTTCAGTGAATTTTTGTGCCTGTCAGTTGTTTTTTTTTTTTTTTTTTTGTGGCAGGTGAAAGATAAAATGATTTTGTTTTAAGGGAGTGAACCTTCTGAGCATGTCTGTTTATTAAGCAGTACATGGCAATATCATAACAAATTGGGACCAGGCCTCCTCACCTTTGGTACTGGACCCCAAATACAGGAGAGGATAGATTTTTATGCATTAAAAGCAGTCAAATAAGACCAGTTAGTCAAAATAAAATAATTAACAGGGTATATACAAACCAGGGTATAAAATTAGGTGGTTTGATTTCTAATTGGAAGAAAGATTAGGTTCTTTCCAAGTTGGGAAGGGGAATGTGAATAGGTGGAGTTTCCAGAAATCAGAAAAAGTGGTGTCCTAATCCCTCCACGTGACTATATTCAATCCAAGGGTTATGAAAATAATAACTGATTGACAGGGTCAGTTTTGAGATAAGTTATGTAGATTGCTTGAGATAGATAACTGTGAGAAAACTCTTCACTGGGCTACTGATCAGCAGAACCCAAGTCTTTAGTTAGGAATCGCTAAGCAGCAGGTAGTGGTGGTCCAGTTTCCCAGCCCACACAGGGCTAGGTTCAAACAACACAGTTAAGTTTTCTCACAGTTCCTTTAATTGAATGAAGTTTTCTCACAAGACAGAAATTGAACTAGACTGATAATTCAATATAAAGAGAACTGAATTCTATAGATCTAGGATTGAGTCACACATTGAAGTCAATGTGGTTCACTCCATTTCCACAATTTCCTTGTATTTTCTTTAGTATTTTTTTTGCCTCTTTTATCAAGTTGTTAATTCTCTTTTCATAATTTTCTTGCTAATTATTCCCCCTAATTTTTCCTCTGTCACTTATCTTTCTTAAATTAAATCTCCGAGGAATTCTTGTTTGGCTTGAATCCAATTAGCATTTTTCTTAGAGACTTTTTTGGTAGCTGTTTTCACACTGTTGACTTTGTTTATATCTCTGTCTTCCGTGCCATTATTGTAGATATTTATGGTCAGAATTCTATGTTATTCTTTGTTGATTTCACCAACTTATTTCTTGATTTTGAACTCTGTGTTAAAGTTGGGCTCTGGTCACCAGAGCTTTCTTCCCCCAAGCTTCAGGACTTTTCATGTTTCTATTTTCAGAGCTTGTTCTGGGGATCCATAAGTTTTTGTTGCTTCCAAGGTGGTGTTGTTCTGAAAAAGATGTGGTCACTGCTCTTCTTATCTGTACTCTGCTCTTTACCCAGGAAGGACTCCTGTTTCCCCTGTATCTTTAAGCTCCAGCACTCCTCTTGACCCTGGAACTGTCACTAGGTACCCTATTCTTGAAACCACAAGTGCTAGTGTTCCTCTCCACCTTGGAACTGTGACCAGGTTTCCTGCTTCCTTGTGGCTGATCATAAATACTTCTTTTCTCTGGAACTTGGATCCAGAACTGCTTGTGGGCAATAGAGTTGCCAGTCAGCACCAGTAAAGGGTAGCAGCCAGCAAAGGGTACCCTGTAGTCTTTTTCTGACGAAGTATCCAGTCGTCTTATTGTCCAGAAGCTGCTGCTGGGCACATCCACCTTCAGGGCCTACTACTGCTTACTCCCGTGTATGCTCCCAGTTGACTCACCACTGTCATGTCTCCTGATGACCTCCTGAGTGGTCCTAGACTGGGAAAATGCCACACTCTGATCTTTTGTTGGCTTTGCCACTTCAAAATTTGACTTAAGTAGTTAACTTTAAAGTTATTTAGAAGGAACTTTGTGTGAATTCAGCTGAGTTGCTGCCTGTACTCCACCATTTTTGGCTCCTGACCCCAAATTAATGTCTAATTGGTAGAAATTCAAATCCAGTGGACAAGTGATTTTGGGACTCAGGGATCTTCCACTGAACCAGCCTGGGAAGATGATAGCAAAGAAGTTTGTGATGCCATGTTTCCTTATGGTAGGAAAGTAAGGCCTGAGGAGAGGACAATATGACACAAATTACTCTCATCTCTCCCATACTGTCTTGAACTTTTCTCATATTGGAGGGAGTCATCATTACTCCTTGATGCTGCTAAACCATCCCTAGGTACTTTCTCTGTTGCAAAAACATTATCCACAAATCTGTATAAATCCTGCTCCATCAGTTCTTTGACTCTCAGTGAAGAAAGGTCAGTTTCTAATGAAGAAGGGCGATAGCTGCTAATCCTAATATTGAACATAACTCCCTATCCTAACTCTCAGTGTTTGGGGTAGGCACACATATCAAGTGGGGACTCTTGGACCAGTGGTCATGGACAGCCTCTGTAGAGAAAATGACCAAGTTCTGCTGTCTTGGATTTTTAGAGGGGTCTCAGAGCAGCTTCCTTCTTTGCCTAAGCCCACTACTTTCCTCTTCTTTGCCATTCACAAACTTATATCCAAAATCAAATCAATTACAGGTTATAGCCCTCTTTAATAGCAGACCCTTATCAGAGATATTGAAGCAAAGATTTTTTTCCCATAATGGACCTCTTCCCTTATTATTCTAGTTATGTAGATTTTGTTAGGGCACAAGCTTTTCAATTTCATGTAATCAGAATTATCTTTTATAGTTGCCTCAGATCTTTTGTGCGTCTTTTATGTGTCAGGCACTCGTGTTAAGTTCTGGGAATACAAAGAAAGGCAAAACATTCCCCTGCTCTCAAAGAGTTCACAGTCTTGACAGGAGGCAACATGCAAACCCCTGTGTACAAAGGGGAGTTTTGTGTGTATGTGATATATATACACATATAATACATGAACATGTATATGTATACATAGAGATACATATCTGTCTTGTTAATATGACCGATTAATACATATATAATAAATTGGAACTAATCTCAGGAGGAATCCTCTAACATTGAAGGTGCGCTTGGGAAAGGCTCATTACAGAAGGTGCAAATTCAGCTGATGGTTGAAGTCAGAAGTCAGATGGGGAAGGAGAGAATTTTAGGAATAGCCGGTGAGAATGTTAGGACAGAGTGCCCTGTATGAGGAGCAGCAGGGAGCCCAGTGTCCCTGGATTGTAAAGTAAGTGGGCAAGGGGGGGCGAGAGCTTAAGAGAGCTGGAAAGGTAAGAGAGTATCAGGGTATAAAGAGGTTTTTATGTTTGATCCTGGAGACAATAGAGAGTCACTGGAGTATAGTCAGACCTGCACTTCAGACAGATCCATTTGATAGTTGAGTGAGTGAAGATGGACTAGTAAACTATAGTAAAGAAGGAATGTTAGTAAGAAGGATAAAGTGAGCTCTAGAGCCAGCTGCTTGATATCATTCTCTTAGAAGAAATCACTTTTAAAAAAATACACACACACTCAGTTATCTGGTAACACTGGCCTCCTTTCCTGTTTGTTCTTTCAACAAAAACATCAGCATTTTTCCAGTGAGCATTTTCACTGACTGTACCTCATGCCTGGAATGCTTTCTCTCTTCATCTCAAAATCCTGGTTTTCTTTGGAGTCCGTGCTAAAATCCCACCATTTGTAGGAAGCCTTTGTCATTCTCCCTTAATGCTTCCCTCCATTGAGTGTTTCACTTTTATCTGGTATTTATCTCATTTGTACGTGCTTATTTCCATGTTTTCTTCCATATTGGATTGAACTTGAGAGCAGGAGTTGTCTTTTTCCTTTATATGTATTTCTGGCACAGTGCAATACCAGGCATACAGAGTTTTTAATAAGAATTTAATAAATATTGACTGACTGTGTAGCATCCAGCATCTCTGGGTAAGTGATAGTCCAGAAGGGAACTGTGCATCTTGAAGATAGGACGAAATGAGAACATGTCCTGTAAGAGAGGTACACTATATGCTTTGTGATAAGCACGGGGCAAGAGGCTGGTTTGAAGGGAGTGCTCGGGGTGATGTCAGTGTTCTTCTCTAAATTGTAATTTTTGTTTCTGTCTTTGTTTCTTCTTCATCAGAGTAATCCTAGTGGTCCAGCATGGTATTGGTGGCTCCTGGCTGTGTTGCCTTTAGAAAACCGCGCTCAACTTGCTATACTTGGTATGACATCCCTTAAAGATCGTCTAATTGCCATCAGGCGTGTATTGATATTTGTAACACGTAAAAGACCAAGATGACAAGGGCTAATTTATAATCAGACAGAGGACAAATTGAGATTTTTGTCTCTCTCAAGATTGTTGGAAACCCTTATGCTTTTAAGTGTCAAGCACAGGTGAATAGCCATCCATTTTGGTGTGTGAGACACACTAATTATAGGGTCACAAATGGACAATTTATTAAACTTTGAACCCTACTCAGAAGTGAAAACACTGTGCCTGCCATCCCGGTGGAACCTGAGCCTCTATAATGTAATTCTACAATTATAATGGAGTCCATAGATGTGGAAAAAATTTAAGAAAAACTCTTCATAGTAAATGCTTCTAGCCTGCAATACACTGTGCTCAAAGCACTGGAACACCACAAGTGGCTTATGTGCAGTTTGAATTTGATAGGGAAAAAGAACTCCCTTGACAGAAAAATCTCTTGCTAAATTAGGTGTATTTGCCAGAGGGAAACTAAATTTTCATATGGAAGTAGTTTTCCGAGAGCACATTACTGATACACAATGTTGCCACCCTTTTTTGTGTTTACGAAATATTCTTGTCTGTGAAGTTGAGTAGTTAAGGCATTGTCCAATGAAAGCTATGTAATGTCTACATAAGTGATAGCTACTAAATAGAGCTGTATTTAGTAGCCTGTAGTAGTCCCTAGTGTTGTAATTTGCATGTTGTCATCAAATGAATGTCAAAATACATCTGAAAGAGGTGTACTTTGGAAATAGAAAAACCTAAAAGTAGCGCATCTGGTCAGAAGTTAGCTTTCAGTAAGGAATCAACAAGACCCAGATAGTTCACTCCGTTTATAGGGATGTCAAATGTACAGCCTGTAGGCTGGAACTGGCCCACTAAACATTTAAACAATGTTAATAACCCTGTCTTATTAATTCAGTGGATGATGTGTATTTTGTGAATATTAGTCTAGCTCACCATTATTTTCATAAACAGAAAGTTAGCCCATCAACAGATTTGATTTTGACTCCCCTCCACTACTACATGAAGATGTTAAAGGCTGCTACAAAATAGTTTTCTGTTTCAATTCAGATCCACGGAAAGCTTATAATTGTGTGTGATTGGTGTGGGTATGTAAGCATTCCGCAAGTTTCCCTATAACACCAGCTTCAAAATCCTAACCCTTGTTTTTAGAAGCAGATAGGCTACAATAATAAGAACAGGTATTATGTATTAAAAAAAGTATGCCTGTATGTGCCAACCTAATACCTATTATGTTTGGAACAGTGTTGGTTAAAAGAACTCTTTAACCTGTAATGGTTACTGTTCTGATTTGCATATCAGTTGGTGCATGTGGACAGATTCTTGGTCCATGATCCTGATGTTCTCAATATGAAAAAAGGCATAGACTTTATGTAAAGGAAAGGCAAATCTCACTTCAAGCTTTGTTATCCTCATTCAATGTATATGGTATTTGGTTTTTTAAAATATATTTCATAACACTAAATGTTTCTGGTTTGTCAGTCCGTTAATCAGAAAATTAGGAATTTAGTAAAATGACAGTATTACTTTAGTTCCAGCTGTATGGGTTTCCAATACATAACATGACTTATACAAGCAGAAGGTTGGGGGTGGAGTAAATTTGATCTTTCCAAGAGATGTGGAAGGTTCCTGTGCCATGTTAATACTTTTTAGAAAAGGAATTTTGAAAATATTTCATGATCAAATGTTTAAAGTGCCTCACTTGCTTATTTTGAATTTCTTATCTCAGTACAGATGTAGTTTAAAATCAGTTTGCCCAAATCAATTCTAAAATATTGCATCAATAAAAACATTTAACAACTTTAACAGTATTCAACTTTTTGGGGCATTGAAGTCTTTGGTCTTCTAACAAAAACAAAAAATCAAGTGTGTGATGTTCCAGAAAGCTTTTATTATAAGTGGTTCATAAAAATGGATAATATGCACTGAATGTTCTGTATCTTCTTTCCTTATGGAAAATATTTTCTATCTTAACTCCGTATCCTTGTGAATGTTATTAAGATTTTTAGGTATATAACTTATCACCAGTGGCATAGTAACTCCGGTAGCCTTTCTGAACATCAAGTGTCCATGGTTAGAGTAATGAAAAGGGTTACCTCTATCAGTGCTCTTTCCACTAACAGCTGTCATAGCATCCTCTACACTGTTGAGATGTAGCTCATAATTCTCAAAGAAATACTTTTATAGGTGAGTTAGCATCATTGTTGCTGTTTTTTTTCTTTTCCTTCTTCTTTTCATTTATTTCTGTTTGATTCTTGCCAAATCTATTCATTTCTGTCTTCCTTCCTTTCTTTAAAAGTTGGTACATGCTATCCAACAATGCTGCTGCACATCAAAGCAACGCGTGTTTTTGCTACCAAAGGAAATAGGTAAAAATCTTAGGACCCTGATAAAGTTCACAATTTTAGTGCTGTTGCAAAATACCAAGTCCCGTATTCAGCACCACCAGAGTACTTGAAGTACACCTGGATGACAAATGACTTAAATTACCAGAAAGCCAGCTTTATATTTGCCACCATAATTCTTTGAAAGAAACCTTCAAGTTAAGTACGAAAGAAAAAGACACCCAAACTTCAATTCACTGAAATTCTATCCAAAACTTGGGAGCATTAAAAATAGTTTGGGAAAATCTCAGAATGAACAGCTGATCAAACCTGTTTATTCACTAACATTAGAGACACCACAATTTCTAAGGACTCCTTGAAAACTACTATAACCTGTTATTCAAAGCCAGAGCCTTTCACTTTCATTTGGAAATGAGTTTTCTTGAACAGTATTGTTTTAGTCATATCAGCTTAACAGCTTCTGTTTTTTCTTTCTTTTTAATAAGTATTTTTAACTTGTACTAAATTTAATAATAGTAATACAAATTTTTAGAGTAATTTTTGTTCCCTGAGTACAGCTAAGCTCTCTGTTATTTAACATCCTCTAAATTGGAACTGATAGTCTGGTTACAATAGCAGAAGAGCATCTGCAGTCAGGAGGGAGGACTCACCTCTATCAGTACTTGTTTTGTTACCGTCCTGGGTCTCAGTTTCTTTATCTGTAAAATTAGGGGAGCTGCATTCGATGGCTACTCAGACTCTTTCACTTCTCCCAACATTCTCTCCCTAACCAAATGAATCTAAGGTTGCAAAAGTACAGAGTAAAAATTAGTACTAGCTGCAATAGCACAAAAGTTCACAAGATGAGGACATTTCCACTTCAAAGTGGAATCACTTTTCACTCAAAATGAGATACCTACAATTTTCTTTCCCAGAGCAGAAGTTAGACTTTTTGGCAATTGTAAATAATGAAAAGATGGAATATTGAGACCTGTGTCAGCAGTCCCAAGGTAAGATTCTTTTACTGTAAAAAATGGGCCAGTGTTTACCCATTTTTAGGATTAATAAGTACTAGAAGCAGTTTGTTTTGCAGTAAATAATCCTTCATGAAAAGGATTTCACTATATGTGAAAGATATCAATTTTGAAAAGTTCTTGTAAGGAATATCTGAATCAAATTTTGTTATTAAAAGTCATTAGAATTTAGTAATATATGCATTGTAATTGCCATCGTAGTAGCTATCAGTCAGAACAACTATTCTTTAAAATGCCAGATAACAGAGAGTTTACTGTAATACTGAAAATTTTCCCTATTGAAGTAGTTCTGTGTTTCTAACTCCTCTAATCTTTTTTCTGTTGTCTTTTCTAATCACTCAAGCTAGGGTAATTTCTACCAATTCAACATTTATACCCAAAAGTTGTTTCCTTTATCCACCTAAACAAATTTGAACAGTAACCTTCTAGGAAAAGGAATTGTGACTGGAAATGATAAGAAAGGAAAGACAGTCCAGGAAGTTTGAAGTAGAAAATTACGGGTAATAAATATTTCTACAGAGCTCATGGCGTTATTCTTCCTAAATGGGAGTCTCTTCTCCCATGAGATAGCACAGGAGTCACAGACTGGCAGAGGCAACTGGTTATTCTCTGGGTATTCTCTACACAGCATCATTTCCCGCTAAATGGCGTAACAGTATTTTGGATAAGTTTTTGTTCTGTTGCCTATTAAAACCTGACCCAGAGACACACAGTCATGAGTAGGTAAAATGGGAGCATTTCTTATATTGAGCCATCCATACAAGGTAGAAAACACTGAACCCTGAAATGTTACTGATTCTCACCTCCTTTTCTTACTGGTGCTAGATATTTAATCCTGAGCAGTTTGCATCTAACTCTTAGGAAAGGACCAACTGAAGTACTCAGAAAAAGTTTAAATATTAAGAAATGTTGACCCAAGTCTGACCAACCCATAGAATAGCCTTTCAGTAACAGTTCTGCCTTTAGTATATTCTGCGTTTTATAAAATATTATTTTGGCATGAGATAGTCACATAAAAGTGCCATAGCTCCACTCTGGCAAAGTTGGGGATCATAATTTATGCCAGGATAGATGTGTATCTGGATTCAGCTAATGGAAGACATTTATCCTTGGCAAGTAAGTAGAAGTGTGGTATGTAGGAAGGCCTTGTGACTGCAACCACCCCAACTATGGCATTTCAGTGAAGAAGCCACTTGTCTCCACCACGAAGTAGAAGAAAAGCCTTTGGTTTCATGAGGGATTAAATATTAGAGGTGTGCACTCAAGGTCAGAGAGTTTGGGAACTTCTAGGTAAGGGAATTTGGACCAAGATTCTGCCCTGAATACATTGCCCAATTAATGAGGCTGGATTGGCAAATAGAAGCCTTTAGAAAGAAAAAATAAAAATCAATTTTTAACATGAATAGACTCTTTAACTTTTTGCTTTTCAGGGACCATTTTTTTAAAATGCCATTTGGGGCCTTTGCCATCTATCATAGTAACACAAATAGTTTGTCAAGCTTTATACTACTAACAGTCTGATCAGTTACAGACTTTCATACCTCTCACTGCGTACCCCCACACAGTTTTCACACTGAAATACATGGAAAAACTGTTCTTGCTAAGATGAAAAGTTGTATACTATATCCATATGTAGCTTTCATGCTAGTGGAGTTGGTATTGGTAGCGCCTTAATTTTGCAGTTGTGAAATGATTGTACCATTTAAGAATCTGATCTGTATTTTTTATATAATTAAGTGAGCAGGTTTGAACAAGTAAGTTTTAACATAGATAAACTTGAAATGAAATCATGCTCTTGCCTGTTTAAAGATAGACAATATGTTCTTACATCTGTGTAATATAAATTATTAATCTTCGCCTTTTATATTAAGTATAAGACAGGTCCATGTTGTCATAACAGTGTTTGGCGTTCTTGTTGCATAAGTAAAGCCAAACTGAAATGCTGCAATATTCACTTCATGTATATTTGTAATATTCATTGGAAATGTGTATTTAATTTATGTGATGTTTGGAATAAATAAATCAAATTCTCATTGTTGCATATCTGCTGTAATAAAACCTCTTGTGAATTAGAAGATAGTGACTTGGAAGTGAGATCCCATTTACTATCCTTTCCTCACCCTCTCCTCACATGTACTGATTATTCTTTACCAATGTTTTTTGTAGCCTATTTTGAGGCCCAAAATGAGGATGATAGATCTAGAAGTGGTCCAGATCCTAGAGGCAAATGGCCCAACCATCTCATTTTACCCTTGAGAAAACTGAGACTGAAAGAGGTCGACTTGTCCGAGGCCACACAGGGATCAAGCATCCAAGCCAGGGTTTGTTTGACTCTTAACCGTCTCAAGGCCAGTGAAGATAATTTCTCCCTTTAGGACAGTACACTGTCTTGAAATTGTTTTGCCTTCTTTTGACTCCCCTTGTCTGTGGGCAGCTCACAAGCCACTGTTTGATTTTTCTTTGAGCTCTGTTACTAATGCAGCAGCTAAAAAGGGCTTTTAGTACCACAGGGTCTCCTGCTTCAGGAGGACTCTTAGTTTTTGCTTACGTAGATGGGATACAACATTTCTCTTTGCCTATGACATATTGAAATAGAAAATGTAACATCGGGCTACCAATCACATTCAAAAATTGAGCGTATTGAAACCACAAAGTATGGAAAACTTCCTGTTTTGGTGATTTCAGTATGTTTCTACAGTGAGCAATGTGAATATAAAATAATCTGCTAAAGAATTAATTTGTCCATTTTGTGTTTATAAAAAATGATTGACACTAACTTAAATCTTGTGTGAAGAAGTGTATTGTAATTAAGAGAGAACTGATTTTAAAGCTAGGAGGACCTGGTATCTAGTTCTGCCTCAGACATATATTGGCTCTGTGACCCAGACAAGAGCATCATCCCCAGTGCTCTTTGACACTCCTGGTGTCAAACTCAGAGCACCCTTATATTCTGCAAAACTCCCTGTGGGCAAAACCAGATTAAAGTGTAATTGGCAAATGTTTAACAAAATAAATAAACATATAATACAACATCAATAATGTTAATTTGTAGTTTTCTAAATCAGTATGCAGCCCTCAAGGATCCATTTCTTACTGAGTTTGATACATGTGCTGTAAGGCTTTGTACCACTTGAAAGTTGAATTGGTAGAGGAACTGCCTCACCTGGGAGTTACCTATACCAATAAAATCAGAGGTCCAGTTTTGCCCCACTGTTGATAATGGGTGTGTTATCTCATGCATCCATAAGGCAATGGTTGTATTTGAGAAAGAAGAGCTCAAATGCCCCCCATCTCCTCCTACGCACATCCCTCACATCATACTAACTTGCTAAGTGCATAGGTTAATTTCTGTCAATTCTTTTTGTAAATTCCTGATTGTAGTTCAATGCAAAATTTGTTGTCCAGTATTTCTCATTTGATTTCAGCAAATATTTCTAGTTTACCTACGTTATGTTCCTCACTCTGAAACCAAAAAAACATAGAATACAACCCTTTCCCTTAGCTTTTAATCTCTTATTGAGGAAACAATTTCCAATAATGAAACAATTAGAAAACATTCATGATACTTTTCATGAAATGCTAAATCATGTACGTTAAGATGGGACCAAGCTTAGGGAGTCAATAGGAATTCATAATAACTGAGGCCGTATGAGTTTATTTATCATCCTTGAGCCTTGGTGTCCCTTTGAGATAGATACTACAGGCTCCTCTCTAGAAGTGAGAAAGAAATACGAGTATCCCTGGTAGAGGAAGGTTGTGTGAAGGAAGTCAACACTTGAACTGGCCTTTGAAAGATGGGCAAGATTTGAATAAACCAGAATGATAAGGAAGGCATTTCAGGGGGAAGGGAGTAACAGTTGACAAACAAGAGACAGAAGGGAAAAGTAGGGAGTAAGCACTTTTTTACATGCCTGCCATATGCTAGGCACTGCTAAGCATTGTAAATGTTACCTCATGTGATCCTCACTACAACCCTGTGAAATAGGTGCAGTTGTTATCTACATTTTGCAGTTGAGGAAATGACAAAGATTAAGTAACTTGCCCAGAGTCATAGAGCTAGTATGAGATTGGATTTGAACTCGTTTCCCTGACTCTAGACCCAGTGCTCTATCCATCGCACTACCTAGCTGCCATGTTTGTTGGGGTTCCCCAGAGGTAAAACAGAAAGACCAAGCTGGAGCTATGGCAACCAAATCAGTGAACTGAATGCATACTTCTGGTCACAGAGGAATATTGGAAGACATTAGATTATTTCTGGCCCAAAAAAGAGCAGACAGGCCGGATGTGATAACTGTTATCTAATATTGGAAAGGTTGTAATGTACAAGAAGTTGAGTGATAATGTTACATAGCCCTGAGTATAAAACTGACAAGCCGGTGATTTGAAATTATGGGAAGCATATTTCAGTTGAACATAAAGGTGAACTTTCTAACTGTTAGAGATTACTGAAAATCAGATGGATTACCTCATAAATGTAACGAATGAGCTTGCCGTTGCTGGAAGTACTTCAGGTTAGATATCTCTTAGGAATGTTAGGAAGAAGGTGGAACTAGAGAATGTAAAATTCCTTCTAACCCTTTAATGGTCATTCATGGCCAGGAATGGGGAACCTGCAGCTTCGAGGCCAGGTGTGGCTCTCTAGGTCCCCAAGTGCAGCTCTACTTCAGCCAGAAGGCTGTACTTAAGGATCTAGAGGACCACATGTGCCTCAAGAGCACAGGTTCCCCATCCATGTTGTATACATTCCCCTTTTACTCTTAAATTCCATTTCAGACAGCTCCTTGATGACTCTCATGTCTTGAATTTCACCTTGATTTATGATAGTTTAGAGACTTCAGCTTGAAACTACATGCATATCAGGATTATTTTTAAAAATATTTTTCCCTCAAAAACACTTTGTGTTGGTACAATTTATTTAATTTAGTTTATTACAATTTTATTAAAGTTATATTTGTTTCCTTTTGTTTTAATTATGTCATGGTTATTAAGACATTTCTTTTAAAACTAAATTTTTAGAGATCAGAAATACCTGCTGTCCACACTCATTGTGTCTGAGGTGTTTAGAAACTGTTGTTGAGTTACGGTATCATATGACAGTGGCCTAAGGCTACTGGAGCTTCTCACATTGGTCCTAGGCAGAGGGTCTGCATGACAGTGCTACTATGTCCTTTGATGTGGTAAACAGTATTAAAGACCATTGGAAGATTTTGAAGCTTGATTCAAGGACCCAGTGAAGTTGCGTACCATGCTTTGTATAGAGGAAAGTGCACAGGCAGTCCCTCAGGTACATTTGTTTGATCCTGGACATTGAAATGTGGTGATGTATGATGAAGTAGTCATAAGAACTTAAATCTATAGAGGTCACACTCGTAAAAATATTGAACTATAAATTAAGGAGGCAACATACTTCACCACCTCTTTTGTTGGATAAGACAAAATTTAAACTGAACAAACTTCAGATTCAAATAGATGTGTATAACAGGAGCTTCAAAAAGGCTTTCTATCAGTAGATGGTCCATTTTAAAACTTTCCTCCATTTGGGTGGCAAATTCCCACTGACTCTTGGGCAATGCCACAGATAGCTTAGTTCTTGTTAAAACAAACATAACATTTTCCCACAAAAATGATTAATATGGAAATATATGTGATTGCACATCTGTAATCTATATTGAATTGCTTACCATTTCAGGGACGGGGGAAGAGAAAGAGGAAGAAAATTTGGAACTCAAAATTTTTTTAAATGTTAAAAAATTGTTTTTTTATATGTAATTGAAAAAACATTAAGCAAATTTTTTTAAAAAAGAAACTTGGTAGGGTTAGGTTTCATTTATTAGTATTTTTATGAAGAACCTCCAAGCCCAAAGTGGAAATATAAAGAATGACAGCAGGATCAAGCAAAGAAGGATGTTCAGTTTACCAGCATTTGGTGCTAAAATTAGCTTCCTCTAAAGAGCCAACCTAGAGTGAAAAGACTTGAAATCAAGACCCTGTTACAACAGACAGCAGGCCCTGCCTCTTACCTTGGGTAGGAAACATTTCCTCCTTGGAGTGTCACTTCAATCAGCTATACGATGACAGTAGTAATACTTGAAACTTATACCACATGGGGAGAGTGCTGTGAGAAGCAAATGAAAACGTGCGGGAAAGCACTGAGGTCATGAAGTCCTTCGTAAATGTAAACTGATTTCAGGGGGGGTATGTTAGAACGGGAAGATTGGTGGTCTACGCGTAGGGAGTCCTGGGTTTTAGTCTGTACTCTGCTACTTACCATGTAACCATGAGCAGTCTTCTTTGGGCCTCAGTTTCTTCATATACAAAATAAGCTTTTAATATTTGTACTATCTGCCTAAAAAGATTTGTGAGAGAATGTCTAAAAACACATTAATATGAATTATTATGGATGGAAAAATTTATAAAATTTTCAATAGAGAAAATATTATTATAAAAGAATTTTAAAATATATGTGTCTAATTCCTTATTGCATGTCCACATACTCAGTATTGGGAAATAATTACAGGCTACGTTTCCCAAGAGATATAAAGTAATTGGTAGAAGGAAAAACATACATACACACTCACAAATAAAACTTGGGAGGAAATCTTCAATGAACCCATTACCTGCATTATTTCTTGGTCTAGTCAAGACCAGATAAGGTAGCTCAATGGATAAAGCACTAGGTCTGGAGTCAGAAAGACTTCAGTTCAAATCCTGTCTCAGATATTCACTAACAGCGTGACCCTTGGCAAGTCACCTAACCTCTGTCTGCCTCAGTTTTCTTATCTGTAAAGTAAGAAAAAATAATTGTACCACCCTCTCAGGGTTGTCACAAAGAGGCAAATGAGGTGCTTGTAAAAGCACTTTGTGAATCTTACAGCTCTATAGACTTATGACTTAGTAGTTTTTCAGTTTGTCAAAAGGCTTTATTATGTTCCCTTAAGTCTTTGCTTTTACAAAGTAGTTACTTTGCTTTTATGGTATTTTCAAATTAACACACCATTTCCATGTTTAAAAGAAGTAGAAGAGCAAATAAGATACAAGTGTGGTGCGATGAATGGAGTTCTAAATGCAAAGTCAGCCCTGCTGCAGGCTGTGTGGCCATAGGCAAGCTAAGTCCCTCTGAGCTTCATTCCCTTAATCTTTGAACATGGCAGGGTCAGACTAAACCTCTGAGGTCCCTTTTAGCTATGATATTTCCCTATGGTGATGGAAGAAAAAGAAAATCCTCAGTGGCAGAAGTAGGTCTCCTTCCTTGCAATTCCAGATTCTTTCCCTTACACCATTCTGCTTTGTGACGCTCCAGTTCTAGCTTTAGAATCAGACCTCCATTCTCCCACCCCCCACCCCCCTTCCTGGTGCTTGTTCATACCTACAGGACTTAAAGCCAACTTGGAAGTAAAGGGCCTTTAATACAGATTCATCAACCAAAGTAGTCATTCTTGGGAATGCTGACCATGTTCATGAACTTGTCTGCTGTTAAGTAATTTCTCCGAAGCTTTCATCTTTTTTATTTTTCATCCTGTACTTCATTATTTTTTCATCCTTTCCATGGGAAGGAGACTCAAGAGTTTGCTGGCATATTTGCGCCAAGGATCAAACCCTTCTATGACTAACTCTGCTCTTTGAAGGTTTCCCCATGGACAGCTTGCATTCCCCTTCAGTTTCATTTGTGATAATTTCCTCCTCTTCTGATCCTTACTCCCTCACTGTCAAAACTGTCATCTGGAAAGGATCAGGTAGTTAGTTGCTCTCAGTTTATATCTGTATTAATTTTAGTCAGCCTGTTAAATCTCCCATAGATATTTGCCCCTGTTCTTAATTGTGGAGTGTAAGACTTTATTTCCTGCTTATCCTTTTGGCCATTGTCTAGATATAGGGTTCTTAATCTCTTTTATGTCATGGACCTCTTTGGCAGTCTGTCAAAGCCTATGGACCCTTCAGAATAGTTTTTTAATGCATAAAATAAAATGTGTGAGATTAAAAGCAAATCAGATATGTTAAAATAGTTTTCTAATTTTTTTTTAAATAAATGGACTCCAGTTTATGAACTCCTATACTTTAACATTTCAGAGAGCATGTGGACATCCACCCTTGACAAACCTGCTTTGTTCTGGCCATACATCTCTCCAGTGACATCCTTCCCTTATGCAATCATTCTTTGGTCAAATGTTGCACCCTACCCATAGCCACCCTATACTTCTCCCTTGTCTTCTCTCTTGCCCTTTAGGTGCTGCACAATTTTAATTCTTTGGAGACAAATACCCTCTTGAGTCCTAAGAGCTATAGTGAATGTAGGACTGGCATCTTTGCCCTAGAGCATTGACATGGAAAGGCAATGCCTTCCTCTCCAGGAGACACTGTCCCCTGGGCTGCCACTTTGGAATACTTCTCCCCCAGTTTGCTCTCTCATCCACCAAAGTTCTTGGTACTGTAGTTCCCCTTTAGCGAAGCTGCCCATCCTCACCTAACTCCCACAGAAGCGAGTCAGACCACCCCTCTCCTTGAGTCACTGCACCCATAGTCTGGCCCTGTTTCCTGTTCCCTTCACCCCCACCTCCACCTACCTTAGTCTTAGCCTGCACTTCTTCACACTAGTTTCGTTTCTCTTAACCCTTTAAAAGTCTTGGTCCTGCTCCATTAATATCTTCTGGTGCTTTGTCATGGTGTAGTTACTATAAATAATCTCAGTTGAAAGAGATCTTAGAGACCAGATCCTATAGTGCAACACCTGCCTGAATAATAGTAGCAGCATTTACATAGAGCCTCGTGCCAGCCGTGTTGGGGTAGGGGTTGTCATTATGCTCAAGTTATAGGGAGTCTTGTGACTGAGGCTAGTGCACAAGTGTCTGACGCAGGATCAGAGCTGGTCTTAGTGACTCACAAGTTCCATGTTTTATCCAGCGTGCCACCCAGCTGACTCAGCCAAGCAAGAATCTCATCCAGCAACATCCCCCAGCAAGTGGTCATCCAGCCTTTGTTTGAGGACCTCCAGCTAAGGGAAATCCACTACCTCCCGGGGCAACCTCCTGTCCTTTGTGCTACCTCTAATTGGGAGCCATTTTTGTCCTGTCCTTGTCCTCAGATCAACCTCTTTGCAGCTTCTCTCTGTTGCTTCCCGTCTTGTCATCTGAGGTCAGGAAGCAGTTGAATCCCTTCTCTATGGGGACAACTCTTCAAATATTGGAATGAGGCTGTCGTCCTGGATCTGCACCTTGGGTAGGGAGGTAGATCAAGTGGTTCCCTTCTAAGCCTCAGTTTCCACCTCACTTCTGTTGTATATAAAGCCATAGACATGGAATGTGGAGTCAGACCTTCCAAGAACTGGGTTCAGACCACAGCCCTGCCACTTACTATCCCTGTGACCTTGAAGAAGTCACCCCTCTCCATTATCAACTGTTTTTGCCCCTGGTAAACATATACCTAGTTTCAGGTCTGCTTGTTGGCTAGAGCATACCCAGCCCTATAACACTGGAAGAATATTGATGTTAACAATTCCCTAAAACCATGCAGCTTTTATAAACTGCCTTTTGAGAGCTGGTGTCTTTGACCACAGGATATTACATTATTAATAACTTTTTTTTTTTGGAAGCTCTTGGGCTTAAGTAACTTGCCCAGGGTCATGCATTTAAATAAGTATCTGAGACCAGATTTACACTAAGATCCTCCTGACTTGGGCCAGTGCTCTGTCCACTGTGCCACCTAGCTCTCCATGAATAATATTTTAAAAACAGTACAATGATTTCATTACAGGAATACTGTATCACTGTGTTGGGGAGGCGATTCTGAAAAGGTCTCTCCAGTAGAGAAGATAACACATTGTATCTTAAGGAGTAATCAACTGGTTACAAAGGACTTAAAAAATAGTAACTGACATACAAGGCATATGTTGCCTCATTCAAGCCTTACAGAACCCCTAGGAGATGGGCATGCCAGATATTTATGATCTTGACTTTTCAGGTGAAACTGAAGCTCAGAGTGGTTTGCCTAGGTTAAAACAGCTGGTATCAGAATCAGAGGGCAGCTGGGTGGTGCAGTGGATAGAGGACCAGCACTGGAGTCCTCTTCCTGCGTTCAGATCCAGCCTCACACACTTATTAGCTGGGTGACCCTGTGCAAGTCTTCAACCTTATTTGCCTCAGTTTTCCTATCTGGAAAATGAGCTGGAGGAAGAAATGGCAAACCACTCCATTATCTTTGCCCCCAAAACCCCAAAAGGGGTCAGGAAGAGTCGGAAAAACGACTGAACAGAATCAGGATTTGAACTCGTCTTCCTGATACCAGGCAATGCTCCATCTGCTCTGCCACGTTGCCCTTCAGATACTGTTTGTCTTTATGGTAACCCTGTGAAGTTGCTAATGCAGTTATCATCCCCAATTTAACCTTGACACTGGTACTCAGAAGGCACTTACTCCCAGTTGAAGCTTTTTCTTTTGAGACAAGATCTGTTTTGCCCAGGCTGGCAGGGTAGTGACCACTTGTTGATCCATCCCACCCCCACCCCCCGCTGATTACCCTAGGAGTTTAGACTTGCTCTCTTTCCAGCTTAGGTGAGTTAGCTCCTCCTGAAGCTGCTTGTTGCCCCCTTGCTTTCATTATACCCTCACATACTGGTGCCAGACTTAGTGTAGATGCCCAAAGAGCTTCGCACCATACAGCTCAGAACTCTTGAGTCCACGCAGTCTACCAGCCTCAGCCTTCTTAGTAGGGAGGATTACTGGCATTTATGGCCTGAACTGACTCCTACATCTGGTGGTATGGTTATCTTTGTGACTGAACAGTGCCTTCCTCCGTTTCTTGAGAGCTTAACTTTCTAAAATATGTTGCAGTAATTAAGAGTTTTTCTGTGACCTCCCTTAAACCCAGAATTAAGCTACTATTTAGAGTTAGTATTCTGCATTGTACCTAATTGTTACAGCAGACCCATGAGGTTGGCAGAGCAAGTGGATGTCCTCCATTTTACAGATGAGGAAATTGAGATTCGGTGAATCCAGTGCTCTTAGATCAGGCAAATCGTGTCATCAGAGATGCAGATCTGGAAGAAACCTTAAAGTCCTCTCAGGAGAAAGCTTAGAATCCTGAGAAAATCAAGACTCAGAGAGTTTGTGACTGCCTAAGGACATGCTAGTAAGTAGCAGAGCAGAGTTTGAATCCAGAGTCAGTGTTCCTGCCACTGTACAACACTGCTGTTCAGGCAGAGTTAGTGAGATTTCCTTAAACTGGCAGGAAACGAGAAACAGTGGAGAAGCCAAATGGAGCCAGAAGGGGCTTGATTTCTTACCATCTCAGGAAGGAGAAAATGGCTGACACCCTCCTTCCAAGCCCCCCAGCACAATATGGTTATACTAAGAGCAGCCATACATGCAGGTAATTAAAATACTTGAAGTGCCAAAATGAATAGTGGTTCCCTGGGGCAGACTCTAACACAAGATGAATATAAGTAGGTTACAAGGCCATGGAAATTCTGTGCCATACCTAGTTTGTAGCATTAAAATAAACAATGCAAACAGGCCACAGTTCAAACCCAACTTATACAGCAAAAAGATCGATCTCTACACAATTCATGTGAGCAGATATCTGAAGTTCAGAGTTCTGTTCAGCTACTGAGATCCCTAAGGTTTTCTTTAGGTAGAATTTTTTTTTTATTTCATTTTTGTTATTGTGAACTTGATACACTGTGGTTAGCATAGAACTACAAGATACAAGGATCATACCAATACCAATCAGAAATGATTATAGACAGTATTATGTAGGACTTTGCAAATGTTCTAGAAATAACCTTATTTTACCCTCACAACTGCCCTGTTGTTTAGTCATGCCCAATTTTTCTTAAAGCTCCATTTGCAATTTTCTTGGCAAAGAGACTAGAGTAGTTTGCCATTTCCATCTCCAGCTCATTTTACAGATGAGGAAACTGAGGCAAGCAGGGTTAAGTGACTTGCCCAGGGTCATTCAGATCTTGTCTAAGGCTGGATTTTAACTCAGGAGTAACTGAGTCCTGTCTAGGTGTTCTATCTACTGCACCACCTAGCTGCCTGCCCTATGAGGTCAGTGCTAGCATTCTCTCCATTTTACAGAAGAGAAAACTGATGCAGTCAGGACTTAATTCCCGTGTGTAGAGTGAGATCTGATTTGAACTCAGGTTCATTTGGACTCCAGGTGTAACATTCTCTCCAAGACATCAAGATATATTTCATCAATCTCTGAGAGCCAGGGTTGATCAAAGCTGGAATAATAGAATTAGAACACTTTTTCTCTTTTCCAAGTCAGGAAATTTTCTGGGCTTGCCTCTTTCCTCCCTTTCCTGCCTTGCCCCCCTCTACCCCCCTCTCCCTTCCCCCCACCTCTCAGGCTCTCTGAGTAAGGCAAGTATTTGTTCCACCCTAAGGACTCTGTGCTGGAAAATATTAACTGCTATCCCCAAAAGGGTTAAATATTTCTTAGCTGAAGTATGAGTCATTTGTCCCTGCTTTGGGATCTGGGCTGCTGAGAATCACGTATTTCACTGGAGTAGTTCCTGGAACAATCACTCCCTGCTCACGTCTCAAACACACTGGCTGGCTTAGTTAGAAATGGGGTAAAGGAAAAAAATCATCTCTGGAAACAGAACACCTTAGTGTGCCTGTGTTTGCAAGGCGACTTTGGGGAGGTTGAGTCTGACTCATCCAAGAGTATAAGTCATTCCTCACGTACAACTGAAGTCAGAGATTGGTCATAAGAGGATGTGTGTGTGGGGTGTGTGTGTGTGTGTGTGTGTCTGTATGTGTGTGTGTAAATCTTCAGACTCCATACTTCAAGGTGAGCCAAATTCGGAAAAGATGAGTGAGAAGTAATATCCACTCTGTATTCTTCGGCTTGAACTTGGATTTCTGTGAGAGTATCTAACTATGTTTGTGGAAATTTTTTTAAAGTTTATTATGAAATTGAGAAACATGTATATTTTTCCTTGTACAAAGAATAGAAAAAAAGATTGCATATGACACTTTGAATTTCTGTTGTTTTCCATATGTGGGTGAGGTCAAAAATACTCTGAAATGGGTTAACATCCTGGTGCTGCCGTTACTGGCTTTGTGACTTTAAGCAAGTCATCCTACCTCTCAGCATCTCTATTTCCATTGAAAAATTATCTCTTAAGTCTCTTCCAAATGACAATCCTCAAAGAAGGGTAGATTGTAGTATTTCAAGAACAGCGATCCTTTCCCATGCTCATGCTTTGTTTCTGTAGTTTCTGTCTGTCTCTGTCTCTCTCCCTCCCTCCCTTCCTTCCTCTCTCTCTCTCTCTCTCTCTCTCTCTGTCTGTGGGGGGATGTGGGTGTGTCCTGGGCATGCTCTGGTTGTGGCTCTGCCTCAGCCCACCAAATGCTATCTCTTGAGGTACTACCACATACCAAGAAGGTTTGATGCTAGAATTTTCCAGTCCTAAGCCCCACTTGGTCACTTGAAGGTATGTGCTTCTACCTACTTCGAGTGACGGTTCTGAGGGTCAAAGCTCAAGACAGAATGGTCCTAGCACAACAGCTAAAATAAGGGATTCTAGGGAGAGCGGGGAAAGAAAAGGTCAGTACTAGAGGACAAAGTGAAAAAAGTGGAGCACTAGGCTAGAGTAGACTGAGAAAGGACATAATCAAAATCTGTAGAACTCGATTCTTTTCCACAGGCATCAGGCACTGTGTGCCAGCTGCTGGACAATCAAAGATAGAAGATGAATTGGTCTTTGTCCTTTAGGAACTATTGAGGACAGGGGCTACTTAATTTTTTGTCATTGTATCTCCAGCACTTAACAAAGTGACTAGCCCACAGTAGCACATTTATGTTGATAAATTGATAATGAATAACATGTATCCATATTGGCAAATGCAAAATGCATGCAAACTAGCAATTGTAATCTGGGAGGGGATAGCTAGGGACCACTAATGACGGGGAAATCAGGAAAGACCCTAATAGGAGGCGACACTTGAACTGAGCCTGACCTATTGGTTCCAAAAAGCAAAGAGGGTCAGCTTTTTCAACAGTCCAAAGATCAGATAGAATGCTTTGGACAAGGAGCATCAAATGGGCCAGCCTGGCTGAAATGGAGAGTGTGAATCAGCATCATAAAGAAATGCCAAGAATAAGGTGATTTTTTGACCAAATTGACAAAGCCTAAAATATTAGGATGAGGGTACACAGTGAAACGTAAACACGTTAAGTTTAGGACAGAGAAAAAGATCTTCCTTTACACGGCTACTAATCAACTTATCCAATTTGTTACCTCATCTTTACCCCCTAAGAAGTAGTATAAATAGGAAATGTAGGTGGACTCCAAAAAGCATTCTGGCAAGTTTATGAATGACAGAACCATATTCAAGGTTTTCCCCATTTGAGGTGATTGGGAAAGAATCAACCAGATTCAGCTGTGGGGTCGCTTTTAGCAACAAATACTGGGTTACCTAGACCCTGGTCTAAACCAGTCGGGCAACTGACTGTTTTAATGTTCCAGGAGCCAGCAGACATCATTCAGATCTTTATTCTGGCAATAGCTTACTAATAGCCTTCCTTGCCTCAGAAGGCTAGGTATGGACAAGTATCTCTCCTGTGGATGATAGCCAATAAGAAGCCAAAAAAAAAATGTTGATTTTCCATTTCCTTTCCCTGGCCTGATTGGACTGTTGCATCATCTGCTGGGAAGTCTCTCTCCTCCAAATACTTAGCTTGTTTGAACCTCCTCCTTGCCCCTGAAACACCCCAGTCTGAGCTTTCATTCCTTTCAGAATGAGCCTACCCTTTCGGGCTACTGAGCAAACAAAGCATGTCCTATCTAGCCTCAGTTTGCCAGGCAAAGCTTGGCCTCAAGCCCCTTCTCAGTTGTTCCCACCTTGTATAAGGAGGGCTAAGCCAACACAAACCATAGGAAGAAATGGTTCTCAGGCAATTCCTGTTTTTAGACCATTCCAGTAAAAAGAGCTGACTTCTATATAAAGATATGTATGCATATATATACCACATGCAATCATATTGCACACATGTATAGATGCCAGCATCCATGTATACACTTATGTGTCTATATGTCATTTTCCTGAATGCCACATCTACAAATTATGCCAAGTTTATATCCATACATATGTATATGTGCATGTATGCATATATATTATTATACCATATATAATATATACCATATATATTATATATAATAATGTATGCATATTATATATATGGTAATTTCTTCAAATGCTATATATATATATATATACATACATGTGACAGGTTCACATTCACGTGTACATGTGAGGTAATTTTCTTAAATTTTATCGATGGCTGCATTTGCAAGAACTGGGAAATTATTGTGCTTTCAGGAACAATAACTCATATTTATACAGCACTTTACAGATTACTTTCTTCATAACAGATCAATGTAGTAAGTTGCACAAGTATTTTCTCCATTTTACACATCAGGAAACCAAAACTCAGAGGTCAATTAACTTGGCTATTTTCACAAAGCATATGACTGGTAAAGAAGAGAACAGACTCCTGTCTCCCAAGCTCAAGTGCTTCTTAGACTACCCTTCAGTGCCTCAGCTTACTTTGCAAGTGTTTTCTACCAATAAAAGAAGACAGCATGCAATGGGGTTCCCATACTTTGACCAAGTCGAAATCTGCTCCTTTTCACACAAATAAATAAAGAAGTGCTGATCCTTCTAGGTCAAAAAGCCGGGCTGGTGCTCAGGCTTCAGGCTGACACTGGCAGGGCACTAACCGTAATGTCTGCCTCAGGGAATGTCCTTGGGAATCTCATTGGATGGAAGCTCAAAACATCCAGCCCACATCCAACCTGAACAAGAATCCTCCTACTACAAGCCTGACATAGGATCATCATTCATGTTAAGATTCCTAAGTGAAGAGGAACCCACCATCTTTTAAAGAAGCCACATTTGGATAAGTAATTGTTAAAAATAGATTTTCTTCCATGGAGCTAAAATGTGCCTCTGCCACATTCACCTCTTGCCTCTAGCTTTACCTTTAGGATCCAAGGGGAATAAGGCGTTTCTCTCACAAGATGGCCCTCCACCCACCTGAAGATGACTGCCATACTTTCCCACCTTACCCTTCCCTTCTTATCCAGGCTAAATATTCTCAGGGTTTTGTTTTTTCTTTTTTCCCCACTGATTTTCATATGGCATGACCTCAAGGCCTTTCACCATCCTGGTCACCTTCTCCTGGATACTCTTCAAATGATCAGTGTTTTCCTAAAATGGGCCTTCCAGAATTGAACACAACAGTCCGGGTTTAGTCTGAGCACGGCAGACCAGAGTGGGATTTTCACCTTTCTTGTTCGGGACAAAACGGTTCTCTTCATGCAGCCTGCAGTAGAGAGATCACCTCTCTTGATTATTCATTGACTCATAGTTTGCTGTGCACTAAAACATCCTGACCTAATAATAACATTTGTGTAGATCGTATTTTGGGGTTTGCATTACACTTTACAAATACTGTCTCCTTTTATCCTCACTGCAACCCTGAGAGGTAGGTGCTGTCCCTATTTTACAGATGATAGAGGTTAAGTGAGTCACCCAAGGGTGAAGTACAACTAGTAGGAGTCTAAGGTTGGATTGGAACTTAGGTCTTCCAACTCCAAGCCCTACACTTTAACCTCTGTCCCACCTAGCTGCCCATTATCTGTCATGTAAACAGTGGTTGAGCTACCTCCCCCCACCTGAATTCTTTTGAACCCACATGTAAGACTACATTTATCTCTGTTCAGTTTCCATTTCATTAGATTTAGCCAAATGTTCTAGGGATAGGCTATCAAGATCTTTTTAGGTCCTAACTTGCTCATCCAATGCTTGTTTCCCTCAAAGCCATGTGTCATCTAGCAATTTGTTATGCCCTTAGCAGTTGTCATTATTCAGTCATTTTCTAGACATGTCTGACTCTTTGTGATTTCATTTGGGTTCTTTTTGGTAAAGATATTGGAGTGGTTTGCCATTTCCTTCTTCAGCCCATTTTACAGATGAGGAAACTGAGGCAAACAGGGCTAAGTGATTTGCCCAGAGTTATATAGCTAGTAAGTGTCTGAGGCCAGATTTGAACTCAGGTCTTCCTAACTCCAGATGTAGTGCTCTATGCATCA
>CM053771.1:339895892-339928963 GCA_028658325.1 Potorous gilbertii
TTTGTTAGATAATTTCTCCCACTCATATTAATTCTTCAACACACCATGACTATAGTCAAAATGTATTTAATAACAATGTATGTGTAGAAGCTATACAAAATTGTATACCATCTTGGGGAGGGAGGGGAAAATAATAATCTAAGTTATATAGTAGTTATTGTAGAACACTGAAAATAAATAAAATTAATTAAAAAACTTATGAAAGTGCTTGTTGAAAATTGAAAACAAATAAATTTGAAAAAAACTAAAAAAAAAAAATCAAATGTTAACTGATCACTTTATATGTGCAAGATGCTGTCCTAACTGCTGTGGGTGAAAATAAGGTCGCACAAAGCCATGGTCCTGTCCTCCAGAAGTTTACAGCCTAGCTGGGGAGATATGACATGTAGCGATGACAAAATGACTACAATACAAAAAAGTGTATTTTTATATAAATGCCAAATGAGTCACACACAGTACGTTAGGAGTGCAGAAGAAAAGACTATTTTGACTAGATGATCAAGAAAGGGGTTGTGTAGGAGGTAAGATTTGAGCTCCCTTTTGAACAACAAATAAGAGTTTTAACAAGTGGAGAAATGAGGAAATAACGGCAACCCAATTGGAAGGATGGAGGAAGAATGATATAACTAAAGACAAGAAGGTCAGTTTATTTGGTTGCACATATGTTTTGTGTAGGAAGTAGGTTGGGGTCAAAATGTAAGGGGTCTTCTTTTAGAGTTGGACAGAGCATGGATTGACACTTAGAAGTCATCGTTCCACAATAAAGACCTTCAAATAAAGTCACATTAGGCAGTCATTTAAACTCATGAATTCATATGCTACTGAAGTGACCGCTGAGCAAGGCCTTACGCAAATAGTAGTAATTTCTTTACAAAAGTAGAAAGATGGTTTTCTTCCTTTTAATTAATTTAACCTAAATTGGGAGATCTTTTGAGACTATGTGAGAGGATGATGGGACAGAGGAAAAGAAAGCTCATTTTCTTTTACAACAGAACCTGTATACAGACCATATCTCTTGATAGTTTAAGTTTCTCATTGTGGCATAAGTGGCATAAGAAACCACTAATTTCTGCTGTAAAAAATTTCTACATACCATAAATATAATCAAATTTTTAAAAAGATAATTCCATGATTTTGCTGCAAAAAATACAACACTTAAAAGGTTACATAAAAAATGTGATGTTTCATGTGAAAAGATCTAGAAAATTTAGAGAATTGTAAATGCAATATAATATAAGTCAACAGTAGGACACGGAAACTCAAAAGCCATTGTGATTTTAGCTGCATTAAGGAAGTACATTATCTAGCACAGAAGAGGTGATAGTACAGTATATCTCTGTTAGGAATACATCTGAAGTATGTGTTCAGTTCTGAATACTTGGTTTTAAAACGATTTTTGAAAAAGTGGAGACCTTCAGGAGAAGGGTGACCTCAGGGATGATGAGGGTCCCCAAAACCATGCTTTTTCATTGTTCAGTCTTTTCAGTCATGCCAAGGTTATAGTGAGATTCTACAGCTCCAACTCTAGTCCAACTCTTTGTGACTTTATTTGAGGTTTTCTTGGCAAAGATACTGGAATGGTTTGCTATTTCCTTCTCCATCTCTTTTTACAGATGAAGAAACTGAGGCAAATAGGGTGAAGTGATTTGCCCAGGGTCACTCAGCTATTAAGTATCTGAGACCAGATTTGAATTCAGGTCTAGAGAAGAAGGCAGTGTGTTACTTGCATTTTCCTGCAAGGCTCATAAAATGTTATATCCACTGTGCCACCTAGCTTCCCCAAACTATGTTATAGGAAGTTAAAGAGAGAATGTTTAGCCTGAAGAGAAGGGCTTTAGGTGAGAGTGAAACCAAAATATTTTTATTCAGCCATCTGATGAACCGTCAAGTGCTGATCAAAATGGAAAGCAATGAATAGAAGAGTGGAAGACCTTGGTTTCATGTAAGGAGACATTCCCTAAGCACCTGACCAATCCCAAAGTGAAATGTTCTCAAAGGGCTTCAGGCTACCACTAAAGGTGTTCAAGTGAAAGTGCAGGACTTTGTGGCAAGAGTACCCACCCCCAAGGCATTCTTGAGTCTTCACTCTTCCCTATCATACCCATGTCTCAGCAGCTGTCAATTCTCCTCAATTCCACTCCATAACATATTCCTCTTCTCTCCAATCCAGGGCCATGACTCTAAGTTCAGGTCTTCATCACCTCTCTATTTCATTATCTTTCTTTTGGTCTCCCTGCTTCAAGTCTCTCTCTCCTCTCTAACCCATCCTCCACACAGCTGCCAAAATAATATTCCTAAAACACAGATCTGACCATGTCACTTGCCTGCTCAGAAAGTTCCTGTGGCTCCCTAATGCCTCTAGACCTCTCTTTAGCATCCAAAGTCCTCCCTGCTCCCTAAGAGTTCTGTCTCTTTCCTTACTCTACAGCCCACCCAAACAGATCTATGTGCTGCCAGGTAAGCACCCCAGATCCAGGCTTTCTGTTTTTGCACCAGCTGACCTCACATCTCACTTGTGCCTCTTCCTCCCTTTCACTCCTTAGAATCCTCAGATTCTCTCAAACCTCAGTTCAAGGGTTACTTCCTAAATGAGGTCTTCCTTCCTCCCCTCAACCGTTAGTGCCTCCTTTCAGCCCTGAAATTACCTTCTATGTGAGAATGTTCAGTCTTCCTCCCTTCCCTGCTTCCTTATCTCCTAAGACCCTTTAGAATGGTAACTGTTCCATTTTTCATGGTCTTTGAATCCCCAGCACCTAGCTCACTCATAGAGTAGACACTTAATGAATTAATTCCACAAGTTCATTAAGGTCTCTTCAAATTCTGAAGTTCTGTCATGATTGTTATTCTTTTAATAGAGTTAACAAAAAATCCACATATTGTGTCCCGATTTACATATAATTTCCTAATTAACTTTGACAAATAATATTTTAATGTAAATGTAAATTTTTTTCCCCTAGATCTCCCCTCTACTAATACAGAACAGCACCTGCTTGGCTGCAGCTTAGGTTAAGAGACCTGCCCAGGTCAATGAAGGCAGTACAATGAAGCAGAACTTGAACTCAGGCCTCTCAGACTAAAAGGCCAGTTAAGTTACACCGTTGCTTTAAGTAGAATATACCTTCTAAAACTAAAAATCTATGGTGTTTAAATTGTTAATAATTTGCATTAAGGTTCTATCACAAAAAAATTTAAGCCTCTTGAGGACAGTAACTGTTTCCTGGTCTTACCTAACGCCCCTAACAGCCTGGCAATAAACAAACGTTCAATAAAGGTTTGCTGAGTTGAAGAATGCACTCACAAAGGTCTGAGTCTTAACTCTCCATTTAAATACATTTCCCAAAAAAGAAAAACCGCTCTAAACCTTGCCACCAAAAAGATCGTTTCAAGAAGAAAGCCCCCACCTATAAACCTATCATAACTGCCAGCAGAATGGGCTTTTCAAAGATCAAATAAAATAATACAAGTTTGGAGATGCTTCCAAGTAGTTACTCCAGAACGGGAGGAGGCTGGTGCCTGTCACTGTTGGGAGGGGAGGGGCTCAAGTATTATTCTCTTACACCACCCAATCTAACTAACTATAAAGCCATCACAGAAAAAAAAATTAAGTTATAAGCCAGTAAGCTACAAATTATTCAAAATATTCAAAGAGGTAGTGGGGAAAGAAGGGAGTCTAACAAAGAAACAAAGGAAACAAGAGCCTAGGTCACGGAAAGGCTGGATATCCCACTCAGCAAGTCTAGGGCAGAAGGCAGGGGGTTATTTGCATTTTCCGGCAGGACGCGTAAAGCACGCCGATTACAAAAGTAGGTCACATCTACACCCTCCCCCTCCCGAGGCAACAGCTGATACAGGAGGAAAAGTTATACTTCAGCAAGAGCTCCAGGGAAGCCTTAGCCGTAATAAATAGAGCAGCCCAAAGAAGCTGGGGGAGAGACCCTGAAAAATCCACTTACGTCAGGGATAAGTTTAGGGGGAGGGAGGACGATGCGATGCATGTCACCAGCCTTGTACAATGGATCTATCCCTGGAGGGCTTAGCTGCGAAAAGTTACACACTACACCTATTCTTTTTTAATACAAAGGTAGGTCCTCAGCTGACTGTTTTGAGTGGAAGAAAATCCTGGTGAAACCCCGAGCTCCTGACGAAGCTCCGGGTAACCCCAGGGTCCCACCTCGGTGGCCAGAAGGTAGCGTGGGAAAGGAGGAGGGGCCCCGGCTCCGGCTCTCTCACAGACACAGACACACACTCACCCAGATCCAGCGCCTGGTCGTATTTGCGCAGGGCTGCGTCCAGCTCGTGCTGGTGCCGCAAACTCTCCGCCTGGCTGGCCAGCCTCCGCACCCGGCTCTCCGTCTGAAAGCATTTCTCGAGCAGGTTGCCCAGGACCACGTTGACTCGAGAGGGGCAGCCGTCCCTCGGGCTGGGCGGGGACTTGGCGGCCGGGCAGCAGGGGCCGGCGGGGAGCCCGGGGTCCGTCTCGGTGCAGCGCTTGCACAGAGTGTGTCCGCAGTGCAGGGTCACCGGGTCGCACAGCAGCAGGCGGCACCGCGGGCAGCAGAACAGGTCCCAGGCGGCGGGGAGGGCGGAGGACGCGGCGGCGGCGGGGCGGGGGGCGCCCGGGGCCGCGGGCGGCTCGTCCCCCGCGCCGCAGTCGCCGCCCGGGGCCGGCTCCCAGGGGGGCAGGCGCAGCTCCTCGCGGATGGCCAGGGCGCAGCTCTCCACCAGCTCCTTCAGCTCCTCGGGCCGCAGGCTGCCCAGGCGGGCGGCCACGCTGTACGAGTCCAGCGCCTCGGCGGCGCGGCCGGCCCGGGCCAGCGCGTCCCCTCGCCGCAGGCACAGGCTGCGCTCGGGCTGGGGCAGCCCGGCCAGCTGCGAGCCGTACATCTCGGCCGCCAGCTCGTAGTTGCCGCCGCGGAAGGCCTCTTCCGCCACCGCCAGCAGGTCGGCGCACCGGGCCCCGGAGTCCGGGCCCGGCGGCGGGGAGACCGGCTCGGTCCGGCCCGGCTTGGTGCCCATCCCCGCGGGGCAGAGGCGCCCCTCACGCCATCGCCGCGCGCGCCGGGAAGATTCGGAGAAGGGTGGGGATGGGGCGGGGGGAGGCAGGCAGAGAAGAAAGGAAGGAGCGGAGCAAGGAGGGAGGACGAGGATGGAGGGAGGGAGGAGGACGGGGAAGATGCTCCGCTCCCCCGTCCCCGGGCGGCGGCAGCAGCGGCGGCGGAGCTACCGGCGAGGAGAGGAGCTGCCGCCGCCGCCGCCGCCGCCGCTGGTTAGGGGTCCCGGCGGCAGCGCGGCGCCCCGAGCTGCGGCAACGACAGCCGGCGGCGCTCGCAGCGGCTGGGCCCGGCCATCAGAGCGGGGACGGCGGCGGGGCTCCCCGGCGGGGCTGCATCGCCCACCCGGTCCGGAAGAGTGGGACCGGGGAGGGATGGAGCGGGGCCGGCTCGGGGAGCGAGAGAGCTCTCCCGGAGACCCCTCTAACTTCGGGGGCCGGGCGCACCCCCCGGGCACGCCTGGGCTGTGTGCGGGCTGGGCTGGGCGAGCGGAGCCGAGCCGAGCGCCCTCGCCGACGCGCACGCACCCTCCTTCTGCCGCCGCTCCGACTCCCGCTCCGCCTGCTCGCCCGCCGCCGGAGACCCCACCCCCACCCCGCGCGCGCGGAGCCCCCTTCCCCCACCCCGGAGCCGGGGCAAGCCGCGCTGCGCGAGCGGGGGCGCGCGGACCGACTGACGCGCGGGCCGGCGGGCGCAGCACACTCACACACACTCACACCCAGGCCCCTCAACACGCAGGCGCGTCGCTGCCCCCGCCAGGCGGGGATGCCGGAGGAGTCCCCACGGCCTCCCGCCGTTCTCCCCGAGGGGTCAAGCGGGGGCCGATGCCAAGCTTGCTTTCTGCCCCCCCACTTAGCAGCGCCCCCCCTTTGCGAACTCCCCTCGCTCCTCTCCCCTGGGAGCCCCGCCTCCCAAGCGCCAGGTAACCCCAAACACACCCCCCCACCCACTCCCACCAAGCTCTCCCCCTCCCCCGCGCCGCAGGCTCTGGCACGGAGCTCGGGAGCCACGTGAGACCGAAGGCGGCGGCGGTTATTGGCGCGCGCCGCGCTCTCCCCCCTCCTCCTCCCCTCCCGACCGGCTTATGTAATCGGAGTCAGTTGTGTAACTGTGGCGACCCTCCCCCCCCTCGGCGTCTCCGCCAACTCCTTTCCATTCTCCTCCCGGGCCGGCGGCCCTGGCCGGGCTCCGAGCCGCGGCCGCCGGAGTCCATGCAGCCATGCCCGGATGGGGGAGCGTGGGCTTCACCCCATCCACCCCCCTCACACACACACACAATGTCCCCCAGGCCTCTTCTTCCTCGGGCCCATCCCTTTCGGGCCCGTCCCCGCGGCCGCCCGGGCGGGGCTGTGAGGCAGGGAGGGCCCGGGGCGCCCTCCGAGCCCCCTCGTCGTGCGTGGGCCTCGCCGGAGCCGGGCAGGTGGGAGCGGGGCGGGGGGCTCGCAGTCGCTCGCCTCGGGGAAGTGCGGTGCACCCCTTTCGGAGACCTTTCCCACGGCGCGCGTGGACACCTACCCACCCACACACCCGCTTTCCCCACTCTTGTACACGCACACGTGCGCAGTACTTTTCTCCCCCAAATCGAAGCAAACCGAGTGAGCAGCACGAAGTCAGGGAGAAGTGAAGTGAGAAAGGTGCCCACACTGCGTTGAGGCTTTCGTTGCCCAGGCTCCAGTGGGCACGAGGGACTGGACCATCCGCAACCCAGGTTCTAGCCCGCATGTGAGGGTACACGCACATGACCCCACATGTGTGCGTGTGTTTATATGGCATATAACCACATATGATGTGTTTATATGTGTATATACATACACATGTGTATGACAGACGTGCCTATCCATGCGGGCACGTACAGAGAGGGCTATGTGTGTGCATGTATGTGTGTTCGTATGTGTGTGTATGTATCTATGTATCCTGGAGAACATACCCCTGGACAGACTGTCAGTCAAGACTGGACCTGTGATTTCACCGGTATAGGGAAGTCCCAGTGAGGGAAGCTCCAACTACCAGTGCAAGTCATTGCTGTCTGCAATTTACAGCGTTCAGTCAGAAGTTCTTCACTGTTTGTGTGTCATTGACCCCTTGACTGTCTGATGAAGTTTCAGAATTGTCTTTTTTAATGCAAAAATAAAATAAATGGAATACAAAGGAAACCAATGGTGCTGAAATACTGTTATTAAAAGTAGTTTTAAAAACAGACTCTCTGATGGAAGTTAAGAACCGCTGTTTTCCTGACAGCTAAAGTGACTTGCCCAGGGTCATAAGCTCAGATGGGATTTGAAGGAAGACCTTCCAGTAGAGCAGCAAATGACATCCGCCTATTTTTTTCACTTACAAATTTTCCTTTAAAGGAGAAAAGGCAAGGTAATGACTATTCCCACAGCGTCAGTAACACGACTTCTATTATTTGTAGTCTTTTTTCAAGACAGAAAATATAAACAGTAAAATTCTGTGTTCATATGGAAATAGCTTTGTATGCTGTGCCTTAATACATAGGGAAAACATAAACATCCGAAAATAGTGATTCTTAAAGTGGAGTCTTAGAGTAAGTATAGAAGTTACTAGATGGGTAGGAAAGAAGGGTAGAAGTGAACGGTACAATTTACAGCAAAGTTAGGGATAGATTGGAGGAGAAAGGAAGTAAATCTTGGCAGAACTGAAAGATTGTAAAGAAGTGAGAAGTGATGGCAAAACTGAAATTTCCTCATTTTAATCAGGAAGTAGTACTGTTGTATATTAGACAAGAGAAAGAATCAAACAGTTCCATTGCCTCAGTCTTGGATTGAGAAGTGCAAGGAACCTCAGAAGCCATCCAGTTCAGTGCCCTCATTTAACAAATGGGAAAACGGTGTGTCCAGGGTCACATGGCTAAAAAAGCAGAATCCGAAGTAGAATTGGAGTCCAGGTCTTCTTGATTCCAAGTCCACCAGCTACCCTCTTCTTTCTTGCTCTACAATACAATACACATCCTTGTGAAGTAGTTGCTGCCCTTGGTTTTCTGTAACTGGATCTTGTCTTCCAAAAGTGCAAACAAAAACGTTGAGCAGGCGTTTGGGCCGTGTTTCTGTTCAGCACATGGTGCAATATTTTAAATCTTGAAGAATAGCAATGTGATAAAACTTGATATTTTATAAACTCAGAATTTTCAGTAATTTACATACGGAGCGATTTTGTTGTTCCACTATGAACTAAAGATTTTACTAACCAAATTAATAGCTTAAATAAAGTTTATCAAAAAGCAAAGATGAAGAAACATTTCAAATGTCACTTGAAGGATATTTGCATGTAAAAATAAATAAACTAATAATAATTAAATAATACTCATTAGAACAGTTCAAAGTTTTGGAATCTGCTAGTTGCATGGTATCTGCTCTGTCCAGCCGTGGTCTGATCATTGGTTTATACGTAGGAGTAATAAAATACATTTTCAAAAGTATCCTTTAACTCACAGTGTTCACTACTTAAATCTAATATTCACCAAGGATAGGTATTGAGGATATCTAACCCAAGCTGATTCAGGTGAGAGAAGCTCTCTTGCCTAATTGTCCATTGTATTTTCCCAAAACAAGCATCCAAGTACACCTGGAGTTCTTCCTTTTGGCTGCTTCATACATAGGTGACATGGAAGACATTCTAAAGATCACAAGTGATCTTAATGTATGTAAGAAGTGTGAAAGTTATGCAAGGTCTCCCTAAGAGAGAATTGAAAGGTTTCCACCTTGTTATTGTTTACTAAGTTTTATGGAAGAAATGTTTTTTGGTGTGTGATTTCCCTGCCTGGCTACATTCCAATCGAGTTTTGTTTCCTTCATCTTAATCAGTAGCACATTATCAGATGAAGTCCCAGATTCTAGAATACATTTTTCTGCATGAGAAGCCCTTAGCTTTCCATGTCACAGATTACCCATTCTTCCTTTATGGGGTTTACACAGATCTTTTTATGGAGTCTGACACACAGGTCATACAGGATATGGCATCTTCATCCACGTTGGTCTTCCTTGTTCGTAGTACACGCTGAACTTAGAGCTGGCTAGGACCATTTCTGGTTGGTGGCATCCAACTTAATATTTGCCATACTTTAGGTCAGTTAGTCCTGAAATCAAGATCCATATATGCAGTCTCAAAACTAATCAGTGACAGCCTACTTTAGGCCAAGTACTATATTTTATGCAGGAGATAATAGGTCCCACAGTGACTGGCAGATACAATAGATTTCTGGTATCCATGGTTCTCCTGGTATAAATTACCCCCCAGGCCACCCAGATAGTATCAGTATATTATCATCAATTAATCATGTATATGTCCTTTAAACTTTTATTTATTTATTTTTAGTTTTCAACATTCTCTTCCATAAGATTTTGAGTTCTAAATTTTCTACCTTTTGCTTTCCTTCCCCCTCCCCAACACAGTGTGCCATCTGATAAAGGCTCTACATATACAATCATATCAAATGTATTTCCACATTAGTCATGTAGTAAAGAAGAATTAGAACCAATGGGAGAAAGCACAAGAAAGAAGAAACAACAAAAAGAGCCAATCATATGCTTCAATCTGCATTCAGACTCCATAGTTCTTTCTCTGGGTGTGGATAGCATTTTCCATCATGTGTCTTGGAATTGTCTTAGATCCTTCCTTTGCCAAGAAGACCTAAGTCTATTAAAGTTGGTCATTGCACAATGTTGTTGTTACTGTGTACAATGTTCTCCTGGTTCTATGCATTTCACTCAGTATCAATTCATTTAAGTCCACGTTTTTCTGAAGTCCACCTGCTCATCATTTCTTATATCACAATAGTATTCCATTACGTTCATATATCACACCTTGTTCAGTCAATCCCCAATTAATGGACATCCCCTCAATTTCCAATTCTTGGCCACCACAAAAAGAACTGCTGTAAATATTTTTATACACGTGGATCCTTTTTTGTTTTTATGACCTCTTTGGGATATAGAACTAGAAGTGGTATTGTTGGGTCAAAGATTATGTACAGTTTTATAGCCCTTTGGTCACGACGGGGTGCTTGGGTCCATATACTTGGGCTCCCGTTCTAAAATCACATTTGGGATATAGAACTAGAAGTGGTATTATTGGGTCAAAGATTATGTACAGTTTTATAGTCCTTTGGTCACGATGGGGTGCTTGGGCTCCCATTCTAAAATCACATTTCTCTTTAAAAATCGCATTTCTCCCTAGCCTCAAAATACTCTCAGGCAGTTTCTCCCTCAAGGACACAGGCTGCCCTAGCAACAATTGTTACCACTGTTATCTCCCTTCCTGCTGTAGTAGCCCGCTGCACCTATAGAACTCAGTAGGCTTAACCAGATGTGTACTAGCTTAACGGACTATGTACAGACAGGGTCATAACGACATTTACTACTCACTGATCGATCTTATGTATCCTAGAGTAGGACATACCTATACTCCCTTACCTTAATCTAACAAGACATTGACGAGAGAAGCCTGGTTTTTCCTGATCAGCCCTGACTTAGTAACTCATGCCTAAAACCACACCTCTAGATAGCCCCACCTTGATGAATTCTGGGTAAAATACCTGTGTAGTAGATACCAAAAGTCCATGTTCCTTTTAGAACTGACCACTCCCTAAATCCATCCCGAAACACCTAGTTAGCATATTTGGCACAAGTGATACCATAGAATATCCTATATAAACTCTCCCTGTTCTGTTTTAAGATTTCAGGTTCCCTAAGAACTCTTGCCCATGGAAAAGCGTAATAAATCTTTACCTTGATTTCAACAATGCTTGAGTCCGTGAATTCTTCTCCAGATGACCTGCCCTTGGTCTTTGTGGGGTCTCACAACCCCCTTCTAGCCCTCATCAGTCATAGCTCCGAATTCCTCTCCAGGATGGTTGGATCACTTCAGGACTCCACCAACAATGCATTAGTGTTCCAGTTTTCCCACATCTTCTCCAACATTTATCATTTTCTTGTTTGGTCTTGTTAGCCAATCTAATAGGTGTGATGTAGTACCTCAGAGTTGTTCTGATTTCTTTTTCTCTAATCGATAGTGATTTCAAGCATTTTTTAATATGATTATAGATAGCTTTAATTCCTTTCTCTGAAAACTGCCTGTTCATATCCTTTGACCATTTATCAATTGGGGAATGACTTGCATTCTTACAAATTTGACTCAGTTCTCTGTATGTTTTAGAAGTGAGGCCTTTATCAGAGCCACTGGCATTAAAAATGGTTTCTCAACTTTCTTCTCAGCTTCCCTTCTAATCTTGGTTATATTGGCTTTGTTTGTCCAAAAACTTTCCAATTTAATTAATCAAAATTATCCGTTTTGCATTTCATAACGTTCTCTAGCTCATTTGGTCATAAATTCTTCCATTCTCCATAGATCTGACAGGTAAACTATTCTTTGCTTTTCTAACTTGCTTGTAGTATCAGCCTTTATATATAAAGACTGTGTACCCATTTTGACTTTACCTTGGTATTGGGTATAAGATATTTGTCTGTCTAGTTTTTGCCATACTATTTTCCAGTTTTTGTTAAATAGTGAGTTCTTATCCCAGAAGCTGGAGTCTTTGGGTTTATCAAACAGTAGATTACTATAGTCACTGACTACTTTGTCTTGTGTGCCACTCTGCTTCTTAGCCAGTACCAAGTATTTTTGATGATTACTGCTTTATAAAACAATTTAAGACCTGCTGTGGATAGGCTACCTTCCCTTGCATTTCTTTTCATTAATTGCCTTGATATTCTGGAACATTTGTTCTTCCAGATGAACTTTGTTATTATTTTTTCTAGTTCTATGAAATAATTTTTGGTAGTTTTATTGTGTGTGTTCATCCTTCGTTGCCAAAGACCATGCCATCCGAGAAATGATGACATGACTTGCACTTGACTTCATTTTGAGTAAGGGAGGGCTGTGCAGGTCACCAGCCTCACTTCTCCTCCAGTGCTATCTGGATCCAGTGACCAGATATTCATCAGGATGACTGGAGATGTGCCAGAATGAGGCAATTGGCTTGCCCAAGGTCACACAGCTAGTGAGTGTCAAGTGTCTGAGGTGAGATTTGAATTCAGGTCCTCCTGACTCCTGCACTCGTGCTCTATCCACTGCAACACCTAGCTGCCCTGGTAGTATTATTGGTGTGGCACTGGATAAGTAAATTAATTTAGGCAGAATTGTTATTTTTTAATATTAGCTTGACCAACCTATGAGCAACTGATGTTTTTCCAATTATTTAGATCTAACTTTACTTGTGTGGAAAGTGTTTTGTAATTGTGTTCATCCTGTATGTCTCTTTTTGTATGTTTGTTTGCATGTTGTCTCCCCTCTTAGACTATGAGCTCCTTGAAAGCAGGTACTAATTTTGTTTTTGTTTTTTTTGCCTTTATTGTACCCTCAGCACTTGGCACAGTCCCTACCACACAACAGACATTTAATAAATGTTTGTTGACATGATTTGATTATATAACACAAGGACAAAGGATTTGTTTGGAACAACAAAAGTTAACAGTGCTGTATGTGTAAGGCAATTAACCAAGTCCTTAAAATCAAGTTATATTTCTTTTTTTAAATTTTATTTAAATTACTGTATTTGTTTTCAGTTTTCTACAATCACTTCCATAAGTCTTAGCTTTTCTCCCTCTCCTTCCCTCCCTCTTTGAAACAGCATGCAATCTTATATGGGTTCTACACATACATTCTTATTAAACACATTTTCACATTAGTCATTTTGCATAGAGGAATTGAAATGAATGGGAGAAACCATGAGAAAAAACAAAACATAACAAAAGAGGAAATAGTCTGCTTCATTCTGCATTCTGATTCCATAGTTTTTTCTCTGTATGTGGATGGCATTTTGCCTCAAGAGTCCTTTAAGAATGTTTTAGGTTCTTTCGTTGCTGTGAAGGATTAGGTCTACCAGAAACAGTCCTCACCCACTGTAGCTGTTACTGTGTAAAATGTTCTGGTTCTGCTCATTTCATTCAGCATCAGTTCATATAAATTCTTCCAGGCCTCTCTGAAGTCCTCCTGTTAATCATTTCTTATAACACAATAGTATTCCATTACATTCATATACCACAACTTGTTCAGCCATTCCGCAATTGATGAGCATCCCCTCCATTTCCAGTTCTTGGCCACCACAATGAGAGCTGCTATTAATATTTTTGTATATGTGGGACCTTTTCTCATTTTTATGATCTCTTTGGGATACAGTCCTAGAAGTGATACTGCTGGGTCAAAAGGGTATGCTTGAAATAATAAACAACTACAGTTTCAGGTTGCAAAAAAAAAGACACATTCCTTATCACAGTGATTCTCAAAAGTTTCCAGGAATCCAGTCAAGACTGTGCCCTTCAACTGTTATGCTACTTATTTCCCTCAACCATATATCTATCAAATGAGAAGTTTTGCAACAGTGGCATTTTGTTGTCGTGTAGGCATTTCACTTGTGTCTGACTCTTTGTAACCCTGTTTGCAATTTTCTTTGCAAAGATACTAGAGTGCCATTATCTTCTCCAGGTCATTTTACAGATAAGGAGACAGGTTAACAGAGTTAAATGACTTGCCCAGAGGCACACAGATAGGAAATGTCTGAAGTCAGATCTGAACTCAGAAAGATGAGTCTTCTTGACTCCGGGACCAACACTCTATCCACTGCACCACCTGCCTGCCTGCCTCCTCTCTGGTGGTGTAGAACTTTATAAATATCTAAAAATAACAGTCAAACCCTAGAAATGATTTCAGCTCATAATAATCTTTTGGACTAGACCAGGTGATGAGCATTTCTGTCTTCTTAAGATCACTACTTACTCTCCCTTGAGATACAGTGTAACATATTTTTGACAGAAGCTCAGTAAAACTGACACTTGTAAATTGATTGTTCTAAACTAAAATCCTTCAGCTCATGTACTATCTTTAGGTGGTTTTCTTCACATTCTTCCATTGCCTTCTGCCATAACAATGAGGTCATCTCAATAAATCCAAAATTCTGTGTACTTCAAATCACTCAAAATCATTTCATGAACTAATGAAAAGGGACAAGGACCACAGAAATCCCTTGGAACATGTACTAAAATTGGTAGACTCCCACTGGACAGATGAAGACCATCTTTCCCTTTATTTTTCTCTGCCACTGGAATTGGATAATACCCACTGCAAAGGTCCGACAGTGAGACCAGTTTACTTCTCAGCAGATAATCTAAGCCACACTGAACTCATGACGCTGTGCCTTGATCCAAATTCGTTCTTTTATTTAGGGTTCAGTGGTTCAAACACATCAAAATCTTCCTAGTTGCTTTCTATTCTACTACCATAGAGGAGACATAGAGTACATGAGACCACTTAGTAATGCCACTGACTAACAGATCTTTCAAATGTTGCCTGAGTTTCTCTATTTCCAAGATCTTGGACCATTTTTGAGAAAAGGTAAGGAAAAATAATAGAGTTAAATTAAGTGGGTAATGTGTTACCCCCTCTGGGCACTCTCTACTTGCAGAGTTGTTGTGTTTGTCCTTCATTGAGGAAGAAGATCATCCCATCAGAGACATAATGACATAACTTGCATTTGACTTTGTTTTGAGTGAGGGAGGGCTGTGCAGGTCACCAGCTTCACTTCTCCTCCAGAGTCATCTGAATCCAGTGACCTGATATTCATCAGGATGACTGGAGATGACCCAGGAGGCACTGGGAGACCTTGGTCTATGCAGGTACTCACTTACTTAGGTTGAGGTAACACCCAGTCATTGAATAGGTCTGTTTAAGAAGTAGCCAGGGCATGGCCCCTTTAATGAGGCAAAGAAAAGAAAGACATCAGACTGAGAGGGAAACAACAACAGTTACCATTGATAATCACTCTGAAGCTAGGAGGGTCCAGAAGACAGCCTTTAGGCAGGGGGCAGGGGCCCCATAGTGCCAGAGTGCAGTTTACATGCAGGAAAACTCCCCCTAGTTCCTTCTGCTTTTTCCCCCTCAGTCCTTCCACTGCTCAGGCAGCATAGTATTTAAAGTTATGCCTTTCTGGATCCACCTCCAGGTTCGCCATGATGCTAGGGATGCCACATTTTTATAATCTTCTGTGTTCCCTGCTAAGAACATCTTCTGTTCTACTAGAGGCTTCTTCACATGATATATATATGATCCTCCGGTCAAAAATCACTGCTTGTAGATCTCAGATCTGTATAGGCTAGAATTAATTTTAGTCAACATAGAAACCCCAGAAATGTTGACTGTATTTGAATATACCAGAACTGTACTGTCTACCTTCTTGTTGATAACCACATTTTCACTGGAAAACTTCAAATATATTATGATAAAACTCAGATGTGATTTGTCCGTCTTACTCAAGCTATAGAGGCTCAGCCCTCTCATAAGCTGTGGAAGTATATGCCCAAAGTTTCCTTTATAAAATGAATGGAATACATACCATTTGGGATCTAGCATGGCATCGTACTTTACATCTTCATCCTCACTGTCATTTCTACACAAAGTCTTATGTCTTATGCATCTAGACATACAGGGCCCAGAATAGACTGCAGAGTCAGTGATTAATTTCTTAGGTACCTGAGCCAGCCCTAATCCCTTCCCTGTTTCCTGATGGTGAACCTTAATTTCTGGAAAACCAGTGTCCAGTTTTCTTTTCCAGAGACATATGTCCATTTCATCCACACAAAATGGCCTCTTCTAATGTATTCCTTGGTACCAATTCCAGGAGAACATTATATACAGTAAAAGCAACATTATGTAATGACCAGCTTTGATAGACTTATCTAAGTCTATCAACAGTGCAATGATCTAAGACAATTCTAAAAGACTCCTATGGAAAATACTTTCCACATCCAGAGAAAGAACAATAAAATCTGCATGCAGATAGAAGAATACTATTTTCTCTTTCTTTTGCTTTTTCTTGTGTTTTTTCCCTTTTGTTCTGATTCATCTTTCACAATATGACTGATGTGGAACTATGTTTAATACTATTATACATGTATAGTCTATATCAGACTCTCAGGGAGAGGGGAGGAGGAAAAATTTAGAACTCAAAATCTTATAAAAGTTAAAGTTGAAAACTAAATATAAATAAATACAATTTAAAAAATATTAAAGTGAGAAAAAAGAAACTAATTTTGGTGATGACAGCACTTGCTTTATGGGTGCCCTTGCTCGTAAAACTATGAAACTAATGGAGAAACTGGGAGTTTTGTTTTTGTTCTTTCTTTGTGGTCAAACTAAAAATCAAAATGCTTCCCTTAATTTTTCTTTTATATCAAAATTTATTAATTAATTTAATGGATGCCTTCTGTGTTTACATTGCATTCATGTGTGAACATATCTTGTCTCCTATTCGTTGAACTATCCCTTATAATGAAGGTTAGAAAAGAAAGGGGAAAATGCAGTTTGGCACAACTTACCTAGACATTGACCACATCTGAGAGAATATATAATATTTCTCACCCACAATCATCTAGTTCTTCATTGAAGGGAAAAAGACAGATTTTCTCAACTATTCTCTGGCACTAAGCTTGGTCATCATGATCTGAGTGATTAGCTTAGATTTATTATTCTTTCCATTTACATAGTTACAGTCATTGTGTATATTGCTTTCCTGGTTCTGCTTACTTTGGTCTGTATCAGTTGTCCCATGTTTGCTGAAATTCTTCATATTTGCCATTTCATCTCACACCATCATTTCACATTATATCCTTATATAACAATTTGTTCATCCATTCCTTAATCAATGGACATATTTCTTTTCAGTTTTCTGAAATGTAAGGAAAAAACCCTCAGTTTTACATTTCTCTTATTAGTAGTTTGGAAAGCTCTTGCATAGAGCTGTATGAGGTTCCTCAGTGCATCCGGTTATTGCAGTTTAAAGACTGAGAGGTTGCCTAATGTTCCCATCGTCAGATATCTCTTCTGGTCTTGGCTTGGGTTGGAAGTATCCAGGGTTTGGGGACCACTGACAGCCAGGAGGTAGAGATAACTCAATTTGACTCCTTTAGACTTTATGCCTCCCATAAGGGACATTTAGGGGGTAGAGTGTTGATGGCAGCCATTAAAAACACTGGTCATGTGGTAAGTGAATCAAGTTTGTGGAAGAGTCAGACATGTTGGCAATTCTCTTCCTCCTGTTATTTTCTAGCTACCATTATTGCAAACAGGACTGTCTTTTTCCACGAGTGAACTGGCACCTTAAACTTGACACCTTATGAATTCAGTGGCACTAATTTAATGCCTCTAAGTTTAGAAAACTTTAGACTTATTGGAGGTTGCTATAAAGTCCTTCTTGCTTCATTCAGATTGCAGATAGTGAAGCAGTAAAAACACTCTTTTAACTCACAATCACTCTTAACTAGGCAACTGAGAAAGATTAGTGACTTGTAGCTCTCTTAAACCAGAGAACTGCAAAGCTCCTTAGTTTGGCTCTTTGGGAAATGCAGACAAGCCCAGAAAGCTCCTCATTCAACAGGATTCTGCTTTGTTCAGTCAACTCCAAGCCTCTTCTCATAGTAAAACAGATGTGAATCCCATTTCCCTCTCTATATTTCTTCCTTTTCTGCTAGAAGTGGGGCAGTAGAAAGAAACTAATCACTTCTAAGAGACTTCAAGCTGAAAATATTTTTTAAAAATATACCTCAGAATACAATAGCATTTAGCTCTCTTCCAATGAGCTTCCCAGCAACTGCTCTAGTCTTTTATTCAGTCAATTAAAACGATGCCTGTTTTCCAATGAACAAGTTTCCAGCATAGTAACTGAAGCATTTCTGTCAACTGACTTTCCTGTTAGTTTCTTCACACCTAGCTTTTTCTTTATTTCCATTGCCCAAAATCAGAGCCTCCCAGAATGAATCATCTTTCACCTATGCGGTAAAACTCATGAAACCCATCTTTGTGCCAGGTGTGAAACCAACAGACCTTATTTAATATTTCCATAGTCTCCAAATAGTTATGCAATTTACAATCTTGTTGATTAAAACTTTAAAAACTCTATTTAAAAAAAATTCATGCAAATAAAGTGAGGGACCAAAATACCCTGTAGCCATCCTTACCCTCAGTCATTTCCTGTCCTGTCGAACAAGACTCCTTAGTACATCATCTGAGGGGCAATTCTCTATCTAGTACTCTTGATACCAAATCTCTTCTTCACATTTTATCTGATAAATTGTGTTTCTTCCCAAGTGAATTTATTTTTTTTTTTACAAACAGAAGTTTGTTTCAGCAAACAAACTGTTCAAATATGAAAGAAGCAATATCTTATATCCTTCACAAGTTGATTTCATCTCTTTTCTTTACACGTTATTTTTTTCTCTTTTAGCAAACTATTCACTTACAAAATGGGCAATACCTTACAATGACATGCCTAAAATGTCAGAAAACTTAATAAATATTATTTATGGCTATTCAACTAGTTAGACCAGAAGAGTTTATTCACATGACTTTAATTACAGTTGGAACTTCTTGGCAGACTGGAACTGACTTTGCTCTTGGAGTGTTCCTTGGATCTCAGAGACTGGCTTGGGATATGATCTTCAGCATATTGCTAGGTTCCAAAATGGATACTTAGAATCCATCTCTGCCCAGACTTGTCTGTCACTGAAGGCACAACCTGAAGCCTTTACCTTTTCAACTTTGTAATTATGGTTTCAACATTAATAGTAAAGTTTTCTTTCTTTAAAATAATTCCCATCTTCTCCACTTTCTTCACTGAGAATTTTTTCCCAAGACATAACCCACTTTTATTTCTCCAGGTATAATGATAACACACTGTCATTTAGTTTCTCTACAGATCAGTTACTCACTGCTTTTCCTACATATTCTTAAGTGAGGAGAAAAATGTGTTACTGCTTTGCGGGATGACCAGGTGGCACCATTGTTCTATGCCAGAAATAGGAACAGATGTACTTTGAAACCTTCTTTCAACATCTCTCCCTTCCCATACATAACATTTTTATAACTGAAATACTTTTTAACTGCACTAATGTCCATTATTTGAAACAATTATATTTTTCATCTTAGAAATAAGAGCATTATAATGTGTCACCAAGGGATTGGTGCCTTTTTCTTTTACATAGCTCAGCTTTATACCATCTCTATTCTGATAATACTTTTTTTGCTAACAGACTCCAACAAAAAGGGCCCCTTATTCCATAACTGTTCCTATTGAATTGACATTCCTTGAATTAAAGTAACTCTTAAGGGGGAAAAGTCTAAGAGAAGCAAACTCTGTGGGTGAACTATAAATCATTTTAAAAAAACATAGTGACTATCTTAGAATTGTGCCTAATGCTATAAAATATCAAGAAAATTTTCCTTTTGTTTCCTCTATCAATTAATATACATGTGTATATATTTTTATTTTCATTTTCTACTAATTATTTGTAAGGCCCCACACCTGAATTTTGGCTCCTGTATAAGTTTCCTCATCTGTTAAATGAGCTGGAGAAGGAAATAGCAAACCACTCCAGTAGCTTTGCCCAGAAAACCCCTAAAAGAAGTCTAAGGTATGACTGAAAATGACTAGTTTTTGAAAGCTGTATCTTAAGTCATAAATAATATTGGTTAAGTGGATTGCTGTGAAAGAACTCAAATTATTCAATTCATCCTACAAATTAAGAGGAGATTATATATTATGGTTTTCTAAGAAATTTACATATCAGAAAAGGATAATTGATTTCAGTATTATAATTAAAATGTATTTGAAAGTAAGACCTTCCTTTATTTTAAAATATATTCCTATGAAGTTACATACAACAAAATTTATCAGAAATGCTATGTTTATCTGAAAACTTTCTGGTTTGTGGGAATGAGGTCTTGAAAATCATTGAAACTCATTCAGGTCAGACTGCCTCAGGTTTAGATATGCCTAAGTTTTGGTGCTGGGTATTCCTCCCTCTGCCCTTTTCTGAACTTCATAGCTGGAAACTTACCATGTTCTGTACTGGAAACATTCACAGCAGGGCCTCCTCACACCTGTCCACCCTGCCTATGACGTCAGAAGTATAAAACCACTCATCTGTAACTACTAAAGATCTCATACATTTTTATGAAGCCCCAAACTCTCATCCACATAATTGATTTATTCTAATGCATGATGAGTGGAACTCAGAAGTTTCCATTCCAAATTAGGAGTGGTAACAACCTATTGAACCTAGGTTTGTTAAGTCCAAAGGGTGGCTTTTGAAAAAGCGATTGAATCCTTTCCTCTTCCCAATATGGCTCAAAATTCATCACACCCAAGTCCCAGCAACAAGCGCCTCTCTTCTGATTGAGATTTAGTTGTATCTTTGTGTAAGATAGTACCCCTTTCTTAACTGGACATTTTAATTGTTTAAATAGATAAGGAAAGGATATTTGAGTGAGAAACAGAGAAAAAATATAGTATGAGAAGTTCTGAGAGAGAACAGCTTTTCAGAGGGAGTTGAATACTGACTTTTAGAACTGCATTATTTTTTCAGTGGCTAATTTATTTTTTAAAAAAATAATTCTTATTGCTTCATCAAGGCCCTTCCTTTTTTTAAATTATTATTTATTTTTAACATTCATTTTAAAAATCTGAGTTCCAAATTCTCTCCCTTCCCTTCTCCCATTCACTGAGAAGGCAAGAAATATGATATCAATTATACATGTGAAATTTTGCAAAATATATTCTGCAATAGGAAAAAGCAAGAAAAATAAAGAGAAAAATTATGCTTCAATATGCACTTAGCCTCCCTCATTTCTCTCTCTGGAGGCAGATAGCATTTTTTTTCATTATAAGTCTTCAGAATTGTCTTGAGTCATTGTATTGATCAGAATAGCCAAGTCATTCACAGCTGATGGTTCTTACAATATGGTATTGTATACAATGTTCTCCTGGTTTTCACTTCACTTTGCATCAGTTCATATGTCTTCTCAGGTTTTTCTGAAACCATCCTGTTCATCATGTCTCATAGCGTAGCAGTATTCCATCACAATCCCTAATAGTTAATTTAAATATGACTGCTGTTAATACATTGGACTTTATTGCTGGGAAAACTCTGGATTAAAACAGAAATGTGGACTTGGTGTTTTTCAATCTAAAATAGAGGTGGGTCACTGAACATGAAAAAGCCCTAATTTCAAGAAGGAGGATTAATGTGAAATCCCAGTGGAAGAAATAAACTGAGAAGTTGCTTACAGAAGTCAAAATATCAGACCAGATGACTAGGAATAGACAGGTTTTTCAGTTGATGCAGGAAACTGATCTGATTGGAGAAAATATTGGATGTTGGGAACTGATGAGCGAAAGCAGAATCTTCTGCTGTGTGATGATCTGTTTAGAGAAAAGCCTTGCTCTGTCACTATATATAGCTGGAGAGAAGGAAAAATACCTCAGAAGCTTGCCTCCTATGCCTTTTACTACCCTCTTTGGCTCAAGTGGAGGGATTCTCTCAAAGTCCAGATAGCAGGCATGAATGAATAGCTTTGCAAATCCAAGGCTTAATGGAACTGCTTTTCACCAAAAGAGTACAATGCTACCCCACTGCCAAATCAAGTGAATAGACCTGGAAAGCTTTGCACATTTCAAGCTTATAGCTGCTATTTGCTTTTTAAAAAATGCTTAACACTGCTTCAGCAACCTGAGAGTAGCAGCTTTGTTCGGGAAGAGAGTAGAGAGGCATAAGAGAGGAGTGATTTTTCCCTCCAGCAGGTGATACATGATACTAATTTCCACAAGAACAAGGCCTTCAGTCCAGAGTTGTAAGTTGCTTCAGGCACATGGGTTTCCCTACTCATGTGGCTCACTGCTAGAATGCTCTAAATTCTGGGAGTTTCAATTCTACCTGTACTTTACCTTAATTGTAATTAATAAATAATTCACTGGTAATAATATATAATAAATAATATAATATAATAAATAATAAAATTCACTGGTAAATCCATCTGGTCCTGGAGCATTTTTCTTTTGTAATTCATTTATGACTTATTCAATTTCTTTTCCTGCTATCACGTTATTTAAATAGCCTAGTTAACTATTTGGTTAACCTGAGCATTTTTCATTTTTCCAAATATTTATTCATTCCATATGTTATCCATTTTCTTGGCATATATTTGAACAAAATGTTTTCTCATAGCCTTTTTTATTTCCTCAATTATTACAAATTCTCTTTCATTTTTGACATTACTCATCCCAGCCCCCACCACTGGAAAAAAAAAAAAGAAAAGAAAGCAAATGGGAATAATTAAGCAAAACACATATGCACATTGGCCACATCCAAAAATATGTCTTATTCTGTCCATTACTTTTCTATTAGAAGGTGAATAGCTGACTTCACTAGAAGTCCACTAGAATCATGGTTGGTCGTTGAATTGATTAGAGGTTTTAAGGGTTTCAAAGTTATTAGTTTTTACATTGTTATTGTACAAACCGTTCTCCTTGTTCTGATAACTTCACTCTGTAGCATTCTTACCATTCTTCCCAGTTTCCATTTATCATTTCTCCACAATTTTCTTACATCACTCTCATTTCTCTTCCTAATTTTCCCTCTACTTTCTTAAAAATCCTTTTTGAGCTTTTCCACAGCCTGGGTTCTCTGAGGCTTTAGATGTACAAGTTTTGACTTTCTTACCTTCTGAGTTTCTGTTTTGATCTTTCCTATCACTATTACCACTTTCTATAGTCAGGATCTTTTTCTGTCGTTTGCTCTTTTTTCCAGCCTACTTCTTGATTTTTAACTCAGTGTGAAAGTGGGACTCTGCTTCTTGAGCAGAGGGGGCACTTTTCATGTTTTTTTGTGCAACTGTTATCAGAGATAATTCTGGGGACTTACAAGTTTTTGGTTCTTCCAAGGTGGCATGATCTAGGGAGAGGTGTGTTTACTACCCTCCTGAACTATGACCTGGTCTGTGAGGGACCACAAGCAGTCTTTTCCATCTTGGAACTGTGACCAGGGTCCCAGATCCCCTGCAGCCACAGGATCTGATGTGCCAGTATTCCTCCCAACCCTGGGACTGAGACCAAGGACTGCAACTCAGATTGAAGTATGGGCAATGCAACAGAGTCTTGCCTGAGGTGTCAGCAAAAGAATCCCTCTAATCTTATTCTAACCAGTTATCTGACCCCCATATCATCTGTGAGCTGAGAGGTCTAGAAACTGCCACTGCTGCCACTGATTCAGTAGCCCCCAAGACCTACTGCTGGTTTTCTGGGCCATGGCCTATGTTGGACTATGCTTCACTCTCATACCAGTGCAAAAGACCTTTCCTGCTGATCTTCTAAGTTGTCTTGGACTGGAAAACTGTTTTGCCCCATCATTTTGTGGGTTCTGCCACTTCAGAATTTGTTTTGAAGAATTATTTAAAGTCGTTTGGAAGGGCTTTGGGGAGAGATCAGGTGAGTCCCTGTTTTTTCTCCACCATATTTCTTATAGTACAGATAGTATTCTATAATATTGAAATACCACAATTTGTTTAGCTGTTCTTCATTTAATAGCCAACCATTTAGTTTTTGGTTCTTTCCCACTGTGGCATGAAATATATCATTTAAAAAATATGACCAGCAAAAAAAGGTAGCTGAATGGAGGAAAAAAATCTATAAACAGCTCCATTGTTTTCCATGCAATGTCAAGAGATCTAAGAATCATATTGGATGGATCTCCTGTAGAATAGTTATGGGAGGACATAGACAAGATTTGTACAAGAGGAGAAGGTTAAGATTTGTACAAGAGAAGAAGGTCTGGATAGATTGTGATCTATTCTGTTGGAGGGAGTACCCACATTGAAGACCTAATAGAGTTATTTAAACATCAAAGAAGTATTGGAGGTATTAATAGATTTTATGTTTGTTATTCAAGGGCCAGTGTAGGTAACTTCAGAATCATTAATCACCAGATGTTTAGCCACCAGGTGACTACAGCAACTCAAGAAGGGGTTGTGAGATAATATAATAAAAATAACAGTTCTACCTAAATTAATTTACTTATTCAGGGCCATACCAATCAAACCACCAAAAATTATTTTATAAAGCTAGAAAAAAATAATAAAAAAATTCATTTGGAAGAAAAAAAGTCCAGCATATCAAGGGAATTAATGAAAAGAAATGCAAGGGAAGGTGACCTAACCATACCAGATCTTAAACTGTATTATAAAGCAGCACCCATCAAAACTACTTGGTATTGTCTAAGACACGGAGTGGTGGATCAGTGGAATAGGTTAGATATATAAGACAGAGTAGTAAATCACTAGAGTAATCTACTGTTTGATAAACCCAAAGACTAGCTCCTGGGACAAGAACTCACTATTTGACAAAAATGCTAGGAAAACTGGAAAAAAAGTATGGCAGAAGCTAGGCATAGATCAACATCTTATACCATATACCAAGAGAAGGTCAAAATAGGCACATGATTTAGATGTAAAATGTTAAATTATAAGCAAATTAGGAGAGCAAGGAATAAATAGTTTACCTGTCAGATCTATGGAGAAGGGAAGAATTTATGACCAAATAAGATATAGAGAGCATTGATAGATGGGGAAAATTTTGGAACTCAAAATCTTATCAAAGTGAATGTTGAAAATTGTTTTAAAAAATAAAAGAAGGGGTTGTGATCTGCTAGGATAAGTATTGACACAAATGATTGAGGCAGGAGAGGGAATTCTGTCTTAACTGTATCTGCATAGGCAAGAATACACTAACCATTGTGCATCTATTGCTTAATGAGAAATATTCTTCTACCAGTTCTCTCAGGCAACATTTAGGCAGTGATTAACTTAAGAAGAAAGGTCCACAAAACTTCTATTAACCAGAGCCAAAAAGTAATACTAGTCCAAAAAACATGTAGTATGGCATAGTGGAAAGAATTTTAGCATTGGAGTCAGAGGACTAGAATTCACATTCTACTTCTTTGACCTACTTACCTATGTAAATAAAGTCATTTATCTTGTCCTGCCTCAGTTTCCTAATCTACAAAATAAAGTGGTTGGATAAGAGGGCCTCTGGAGTCCTTTCCAGCTCTAAATCTTTGATCCTATGATATGCAGCTTTGAAATATATTACTGCAGGAAAACCTTACTACTGCTATTGTGGAGGTTAAAAGCTTTACCACTGTGAATTCAGTATGGGCCTGGAGAATTTCCATTCCATTCTCTTGGGTACACAAAATTAGAGAGCAAGTCTCCTGACCTGTTTCATAAAATGGAACTGGGAAAGCTGCCTGGATGTGGATTAGAGGTTAAGTCATCTCTGCTACTGTACAGTATTTCATCAGTGTATGTAGCTCTAGCAATAATTTTGTAGGATTGTATGAGAATACCCATATACAATTAGAAAATATTGCCTAAAGAAACAATTTAAGAATTTATAAGTTGTATGTAAATTAATCTTGATTATCTAGAAATATTACTATGAGGAAGTTCTATACAATTAGGAAAAGAATCTGGCAATAAGAAGCAAGTAAATATATTTTGGCTCTCTCACTATCTTTAAGAAGTGGCCAGGAATAAGTAAATAACAGTTACTGGAATTCTAACTATCATTTCATCCAGAAACTTAAAAAAAAACAACAACTCTAAACTGCTAGTTATGACATTCTTGGTACAAAGAAGACCACTTATTTTTGGAACCTAGTCCAAAGAATTTGGGGGCAGTATTCTTGTTTTCAGAATTCATAAGGTATGGATGCCAGAAATATAGACCTGTTGCATTCCTCAATGGATTAAATAGAAATAAATTGGTCAAAATTAAGAAAATCTAACAAACCAGAAAAATCTTGGAAGAAATAATATAAGAAGGAAGAATATGAAAGTATGATCTTGGTGTTACAGACTAGGTCTACTTTCTAAGGACCACCTACCTAAGTATATGAGGCTAATTACTAGAAGACTGGCCATTAGGAAATGAATTTTTTAGCCATGGAAATAGACCCAAAAAAAATATAAAATGCAAAAAGCCCCCATTGATTCAAAAATTTTATAGAAAGAAGGAACTTAGGAGGCCATCTAACTAACCCCTTACATGCTCTCCAATAATATCCTTCCAGTGCTTGAAGAACTGCAGTGAGAACACATCAGTTTTCAAATTAATCCATTTTATAAGAGCTCCAATTATTAGAAGTTTTTCTTTACATTAAATTTAAATCTGCCTCTTTGCAACTACTACCATTTACTTCTGGTTCTGAATTCTGGGGCTAAGCAAGAGAGATTTAATACCTATTCCACCAGACATCCCTTCAAATTTTTGAAAACATATGTCATGCTTCTCCTAGATCTTCACTTTTTTCAGGCCAAACATTTCGTTTCTTCAGATCATCTTTATATAGCATGGACTCAAGGCTCTTTACCATCCCAGTTGCCCTCCTCCAGACACTTTCAAATCTTTCCCAAAATGTGCAACCTAGAACTGAACACAGTACTCTAGATATGTTTTGATCTAGATGGAAAACAATAGTCCTGTTACCTCCCTAATACTACACACTATGTCTCTCCCAATGAAACCCAAGACTAGTCTTTTTGGTCTCCAAAAAAACACTCCTGACTTATGGAGGCAACTAGTTGACAATGGATAGAATTCAAATACTTGATAGATATTTACTAGCTGTGTAATCTGGGGCGAGTCACAACCTCTCTGATTCAGTTTCCTCAACTACAATACGAAGATAATAACAGCTTCTATTTTCCAGGGTTGTTTTGAGAATCATATAAGATAATACTTGAAAAGCACTTTACAAAGTATCTGGGTACATAGTAAGCCCTTGATAAATGCTTGTTTCCCTCTCTTCTTTGTACTCTCTCTTTCCCTTCCTCCTTCCCTCCTTTCCTTCTTTTCTCTCTCTTTCCTTCCTTTCTGCCTGTCATTCATATTGAATTTGTTGTTCACCATTCTCTACATTTTTAATATATAAACAATTGCCTAAGCCATGCTTCCCTTTTGTCTACTTGTGCAATTGATTCCATGAATCTGAGTTTAGGATTTTATATTTATTCCTTTAAATTTAATCTTATTTTGTCAAACACTGTAGCCTTTTGGTGTTGTGACTGTCATTAACAAGTTAGTAATCCTTCTCAATTTCATATGATGTAAAAATGTGCATGTGCTATCTATGCTTTTGTCTAAATCTCTGCTAAAAACGTTAAATGGCACTGGACCAAGGGCATATCTTGGAGGATTTCACTTGAGACCTCCTTTTGAAACATTTTGAAGTGCTTCAGAAATTATGTTGCCTCTCAGGGAGATTTCTTCTGACTCTATCTGGTCAGTTTCAAACACTACTTAATTTCATCTTCTTAAGTGCTTCCTCACATAGTAGAGCAGTTACTAAGGACAGATTCTGCATGTAATGTGTTGTTCTTTCCTCACTGATCACCTGTAGCACTGGACTTTTTCTCTACTAGTGGATTTTCCCCCTATTCTTTCCTGTGTGATAATGTTTCTAGCTTTGCAGAAGTACAGATGGAACACAAGTAAAATCTTCCACAGTCTAGGAATTTTGAACTTATGTAACAGAGCAGGTATGGAGTTATTCTAGGAGATGTCTGCTGGCTGACCCTATCAAATAACCCCCTCTTCTTGGCATTAAATTTGCATATGCAAGCATTCTAGGAATTTCTCCAGAATGGTCAAAACCACAAAAAATGTAGCCTTCTCTACTAACAACAGACATATCCAGACAGTTAGGCTTGGCTAGGGAAAAGTAATGTAAAACTATAAAAGATCTTTGTGGAAAGCCCCTACTGTTCCCAGGCTTTATAAGACCCTAACTCATGCAAGATACTCTATTGGATTTCAGATCTTGTTTATAGCTTGGGAAACCAGGAAGTTGCATATCAACCAACCACTGAGAGGCTGACATATACTCCCCTGGGCAGGAGTCTTGATTTAATCATGTATCCTTGCTTGTATAAATTGTAGCACTAGAAGGCAAAAGTATTAGGTTTGCCTCTGCCTCAATATTGCAATAAGCACCCTGCACAATATCATGAAAATGACAAAAAGATAAACCAGGTTGTTCTAATTGAAATATTGGGCTACTATATATGTAATGGTTAGATTGCAACCTCTACTGGTGAATTGAGATTTTACAGCACAGTTTGATTAGAATACATGTGCATTGTGTGTATAATGCATATGTGTACACACACATATAGTATGTACATGATGTATATATACACATACACACACATGAACATACATGCATAGATACATATATTCACTTTTTTAAAGCTTTATTGATTTTGTTTTTGTTTTACATCCCAGTAATTTCTTAGTTGTGGCATGGCCAACAACACTTTAACTGACACAGTGCTTTCCATAATGTCTGGTTTCTGTAGTTCTATATCCCTAACAATTGTTTTGCTTCCTAGAGATATTGTGACTTTCCCACCATGAGAAATGTAAATGAATCAATGTTGCTTGCTTTGGATTTATTACTATACATGCATATATATATTTATGTATAACTATATTAATAACTAAGTCTATAAATCCTTTTGTTAGAATCTTAGTGTGGGAGAAATTTATCTCCCTCCTTCCCTCAAATTCCTGCAAAATCTGAGTTCGCATTTCACATGTAGAATTCCAAGGGGAAGACAATAAAAAACAAAAATCTTTATCAAACCTTTGATTCCTCTCTTGAGAGAACAACCCAACATCATTCTCTTGCCACTTGTCATATGATTGTCTTACATTCTTCATGTACTTAACCAGCCAAAAACGTCAGTCCTTCTTTACTGAATGACCTTATATACAAAATGCCCCTTAAGCTCAGATAACACTATGTGCCTAGAATCATAGATAAGACTCATGTTCCCCCTTGTTAACTAAGCTTGAGTAAATCATAGAGTATTCCAGTCCCACAATCCCATCCTCTTCAAACAATTATTACTCTTAAGGATCCCAAAGGGCAGATCCGGAGGCAGTGGTAGTCGGTAATCCATTGCTGTCTGTCAGTTTCCTCCTGGAGTCTCTAAAAAGGAGGGACCATCTCTAATACATGCCAGAGATCAGACTTTTTCTTATTTAAAATAGATATTACTGTCATCTTTGTTTTATAAATTTTAAAATAAATCTTATTTTATTTTTCCCCAATTACATGTTAAAGACATTTTAAACATTTTTTGAACTTTGAGTTTCAAATTCTATTCCTCCTTTCCCTTTCCTTCTTTCTCCCTGGGACGGCAAGCAATCTGATATAGATTATACATATGTAATCATGTAAAATGTTTCCATATTAATCTTGAATACTTGAACAAAAAGAAGAAAAAGAAAAGAAAGAAGGAAGAGAAAAAAGAGATGCTTCAATCTATTCAGACAGTATCCGTTCTTTCCCTGGAGACAGATAACATTTTTCATCATGAGTCCTTTGGGATTGTCTTGGATCACCCAGCCAGGCAAGAAATTAGAGATAGGCAAGGCTTGGATTCCCTTAACAGTCACCAACACTGTGTTCTGGAATTCAGAGGGCATCAAATAAAAGAAGAATGAAGTTTTCATTGGTTTGATTAAGTGCCAATCTACTGGTGGGAGTATGTTGTTGAGTGAGTTTGTGGGCACTACTGACCTGAAGTTGTTCTTGTCTGGCATGCCAGAGCTGAGATTGGGACTCAATGATTGGTTGCTTTTTAAACTCACCAACTGCAACAAAGTAAGTCTGTTGAATTGGAAGATGTTAAATGCCATTAATGTGTCTGGCTATGAGATCTGACAATGAGCAAATTGTCTCATTCATCCCACCTGATGATGACTTTGACCTCATGTTTTATTGGCTCAACACCCAAGTAAAACCACTGATCTGGATTGAGTCTGTAATTGGGAAGTTCTCTCACAAATGGGTAGAAATTATGGTGAAAGCTAAGGACTGATTTAAGAGGCAGTCAGTGGCCAGCAGGATGGAGATTGCAGTATGAGTGCCCAGTGATGCAAATTTTCCCCAATTCAAAACAAATGTGTGCAGTGCCAAGTACCTGCCTGAGAAAAATGCGGTTAACTGGAACATCAAGTCCTTTCATGAAGGAAAGGAGTACATAATGAGAGCACAGTTTGACTTACCCTGTTTGGAGAAAGAGGAGGTGGCGAGCCAGCCTCCTATCTGTGTTAAATTTGAGATATTTTATATCACTCTCTCTGGGATTCAGATCTGAAGATCATTGAGAAGAATGGATACCACGCCCTTTCCTGGGTCCCATATATCACGCAGAATGGGGATTATTAACTTTGGGACAAATAGAAAAGAAACAGACACTGGAAACTAACCCCTTATTCTGTGGACCTCCTACCCAAAGTTTTTTTTAAGATTATGTGTGTGTCAACTAATATAGAAATATGTTTAACATGATTTCACATATATAATCTATATCAAATTGCTTACTGTCTTATGGAGCAGAGAGGGAAGGGAAGGAGGTAGAAAATTTGGGACTCAAAATTTTATAAAAATTGAATGTTAAAAATTGTCTTTACAAGAATTGGAAAAAATAAAACACTATTGGTGGGGAGTGGGGGTGGGGGTGGGGGTGGAGAATGTATGTTTGTGAGAATGAATGGCCCCTGTTCTTATATGTATTTGACAGGTATCCTCTGTGTCTGTGAATGGGAAGCAACCCCTGAATTTATGTTTAAGGGACAACTTTAGCTCTCATCTGTTTAAGGGATACCCATGAACCCTGTTTGTGAAGTCTGCCTTGTCTGTATTGGGGGTAAGGGTGAGCATTCATGGTCCTTTTCTGTGAGTCTCAGCCTCTTCATTGTCTACATATCTGATCTGGGGGCCCAAACCTGGAGGCAACCTCATGTAGCTGGAGCCCTTTCTCCTGACTCTCAGGTTGGATTTTCTCTTCCTAAAGAGAGAAAGCAGAGACAATAGTCTGCCTAGAGCTCTCTTCTTCATATCTTTATATGGAATAAAGGTGAGGAAACTTTCCCTTCCCTCCACCTCACTGCCTTGTCAGGAGAATCTGCTGTGCCTTGGTCCCCCTGCATCTTCCACCATCCTGTACTATGGGAGGGGGTTCAGTCAAGCTCTGCCTTGCTAGGGCTTCTGTTTCCCCTTCCTATCTAGTTTTAGGATTTAAGATTAAAGAAAGTTGAAGAAGAAAAAAAGAAAAAGAAGAGAATTACAAGTCAGCAAAAATCAATCTAATATTAAAACTACCCTCCCCAAATCTGGCTTTAAGTGTTTCAAACTTATGGGAATATTCCTCTCAACCCTGCAAAGGAGAGAGGGGAGATATCTTCTAATATCTCTTCTTTGGGGCCAAGCTTCTTCTTGGTAATTATTGAACATTTTTTGTTTGTTTGTCACCAGTCTTGCAGTTTACTTGATTGTAATCATCGTGCACAATGTTTTCTGTCTCTACCTCACTTTGCATCAGTCTGTAGGTCTTTTCATGCTTTTCTGTGTTCATTGTTTCTTTAGCACAGTGATATTAATGCACCATGATTTGTCTAGCTATTCCCCAATCAATGGGCATCTACTTTGTTTTTAGTACTTTGCACACACATGTGGCTTTAAGTATTTTGAGGTCTATGAAGCCTTTCTTTTTGTTAGTGATCTTCTTTGGATATATACTTGGCAGTTGAATCTCTTTATTTCCATAATTTCAAATTGCTTTCCAGGATGGTTGTTCTAATGTCAAATGCACAGCATACCAACAATGCATTAATATGCCTGTGTTTCCATAACCCTTCCAACATTGCCTATTTTAGATGGGACTTTTTCTACATTAAAAGGAAAAGCTGGGAAGCCATCTTTGGAACTGCTATATTACCCCAATCTTGAGGGCTGTTTCACTATTGCCCTAATCTGGACATAGATTAGAAGAATCTACAGTATTTCTTTTTGGTATTGTTCACTTCTTTTAGTCATGTCTGACTCTTCATGACTCCCATTGGAGGTTTGTTGGCAAAGATACTGGAGCAGTTTATTATTTACTTCTCCACCTCATTTCAGAGATGAGGAAACAGGCAGAGTTAAGTGACTTACCCAGGGTCACACAGCTAGTAAGTATCTGAGATCAGATTTGAATTCATGAAGATGAGTCTTCTGGATTCCAAGCCTAATGCTTTATCTACTCTATCACCTAACTGCCCCATTACTATCTCTAATCAGTTATAAAGAATGTTCTTCAATAAATCCCTCTGAAACTTAAGTTTTATATGTGGGTTTCCATTTTCTCTTTCTAGTATGAATCCTTGGATTACCACAAAAATCACAATCTTAGGGAGGCATTTGTTACCAAATGAAGGAATTTAAATGGGTAATAGTAAGTGATTGTTTCTTTGAATTTTTCAACTCTTTGAATTGAAGAAGCCCTTATTTTAATTCTTACAATGAGTGACATTAGTTTATCACCAGAACTTTCTCTTTTAACAAAGAAGTATAGTTAGGAGAAAAAAAAACTGATATAATGATGATTGTATAACAAAACTTCCAATAAACAAAGAGAGAAATGAAATTCTGGTGTTTGTGAGCTTAAATCCAGGGAATCCTAGGTAAAGTGAAAATTCTGAGGATATAGTGGATAGTGGATAGTTAAGAAGAGATGACGAAATGTGTAAAGAGCTGCAAGACGTTGAAATGCTCCAAGGGAAAAATGAACTGCTTGGTTAAGGACGGTAGCCAACAAACAGCATATGAAATGGTGTCCAGCTACGTGAAGGAAATCACATAATTCCATGATTCATAATATAATCTATGCTATTAGTCTTCTCTCATGGTTTTATTCCTGACATTCTGGATTTTTCTTCTCTATTCCAGCAGTATTCTCACTCTAGAGATGACTCCACCCACTATGGTCCACTCCTTAGAATGGTGAGTTCTTCTACTTCAGAAGGAACCAGACCATTCATGTTTACTTTTCTCCTGACTCTGCTCCTGACTTTTTAGGTTTTTTCTATTTTGTTCCTATGCTGGTATTCTCCCCCCTTCCAACTCCTTCTTCATGTATTATTTCTTCTCCCATTAGAATGTAAGCTCCTCTAGGGCAGGGACTATCTTTTGCTTGTGTTTGTATCCCCAACTCTTAGTATAATGCCTAGCACATATTAAAGAATAAATTCTCTCTCTCTCTCTCTCTCTCTCTCTCTCTCTCTCTCTCTCTCTC